>JAKEPQ010000036.1:0-600000 GCA_024500445.1 Entomyzon cyanotis | reverse complement strand
GAGTGGATCTTTTCTTACCGGTTGGACTGCTGGTTTCTGTTCACCTTTTACCGGACTCATGTTTCTTCCTCGTCCCAGGATTCCCGAGCCCAAACCAGTGGTATGAGTGACCTAAAACTTCACTGGGCATTTCCTCTCCTGCAGGTTTCCCTGGGTGAATGGGCAGAGCTGCACTTTCCATCCGTTTTCCAGAGGAATATGCAACAGGGCAGAGCCCTTAGAGAAAGTGAATTGTGTATTTAACTTGCACGGCAGATCCTGCCTGAGCAATGGCAAAGGACACACGGGCATGTGGAGAAAGTGATGGGGTCATTTTGTGTTCCCAGTCGTGAATTCCATGGGTTGTTAGATGGTCTGAGGGATTTCCTGCACCTGAGGGATTTCCTGCCTTGAGAGATTTCCTCCCATTGCAGCAACAACAATGCCTTTCCTTTTACTCAAAGGTGCCTTACAGCCAGTAACTATGGAACAAGATGTTCCAGTATCCACTAGAAAATCCATTGTTCCATTGCCCAGCTTAACTGGAATCAAAGGATTGGCCAGGGAAATAGGAGATGCCTCTGGTCCCCTTCAGTCCAACACAATTTCTGCATCTTCTGATTATTCCTCCTGTCCACGCTCAGACACTGCTTTTCACAGTGCCTGTCCTGTCTGCGACCTGCAGCCTAATGCTTTTGGAGGAGCATTAATCCCCACTCATGACGTCATCCCCAAAATGCACCTTGCCCTCTGCCTCTTCCCTGTCCCTGACAAGAGATTTAGCAATTTCTTTTGGCTCTTCTACTTCTTGCCATCATTACAGGCATCACTTGGGAAATAACCCCTCTCTCTGCTCCTTGTGTCTTCCGGAGTTTCTTTCCTGTACCTGGCACCGACTGCCAACAAACATCCTGTTAAACAGCATCCTGCTTCATTCCCTTGCTGGATGTCGATCCCTTCGGGATCTGAATCCATGCACTTGGAAGGATCCGGATCCTCGCGGGAGGAGCGGCGGACAGTCCGCCTCGCCGCCAGGGGGCGCTGCGCTGAGGGCGCGAGAGGAGGCGGTGCGGGGAGGGGCGTGTCCATGCAAACCAGAGCGTGGAGCGCGCGGTGCCTTGTGGGTGAGGGGGCGTGTCCATGCAAATCTGACACCACCGCGCGGCAGCACGGGACACAGCTCGCCCAAAGACGCCGCTGCTCTCGCGCGTCCGCGGCTGCTGCGCGGGGCGGAAGGTGCGGGTGGAGGCGCAGCGCGGGGCTGGGTCGGTGCGGCGGCCGTGGCGGAGTGACCGTGTGTTGTGGAGGCGTGCGGCGTCTGGGGTGTGTGGTTGCGGGGTGGAGGACTTCATACTTACCTGGCAGGGGAGACACCATGATCAGGCAGGTGGTTTTCCCAGGGCGAGGCTCATCCCTTGCACTCCGGGTGTGCTGACCCCTGCGATTTCCCCAAATGCGGGAAACTCGACTGCATAATTTGTGGTAGTGGGGGACTGCGTTCGCGCTCTCTCCTGATCTATTTGTCGAAAAAGAGTGCTGAAAGTGACGATCGTAATGTGTACAATTACTCGGGAACATTAGTGGTGTTATCTCCAGTTTACTGTGGGGCTCGAACAGACGTTACTACAGAAGGCTGGCCGGTTCCAGAGCAGACATTACTTCTGTCCACTTTTCACTTTTACAGGAAGATGTAGTCAGCGCGACAAGTGGGTGAATTTGCATGGCCCTGCTCCCATCGGTTCCACCGAGCCCCCGCGCCCCCACGGTTCCCCCAGAAAGGAACCAGATGGCAATACAGTGAGGACCTGAGGCTTTATTGATCCCCAGCAACCTTGGGGCTGTTCGGGCACAGAGCCTCCCAGGCCATGGAGCCTCCGGTCCAGGCACGGCCTCCTGCCCCACTCAGAGTGTCTTGGCCTTCCTCCGCTGGGTGCCCCATAGCAGCAGAGACAGGGACATAGTGGCAGTGCCCAGGATTCCACCAAAGAGGAGCAACGGGAATGTGCCCTGCCCGGGACCAGGAGTGAGCAGCACTGCTCCCTGCAGCCCCTGCTGTTCTGGCCAGGGTGCAGCCAGAGGGGTCCAGTCCCACAGGCACTCACCTCACGCAGACACTTGTAGCCATGGAAGGGATTGTCACAGAGGCACTGGATGAGGCCAGGGCCGTCAGGGGCACACACGGAGTTTTCAGGACATGGCCAGGCTAGGAGAGCAGAGCGTAGGGTCAGGGGCCGAGGCGAGACCCCACTGCCAGCCTCGTGCACCCAGTGCCAAGGTCACAGTTCCCCACCGTACCGAGTTCTGCAGAGCTGTTGCAGGGGTTCCTCTGGCCCTGGCACAGCCGGCTGCTCCTGTCCACCGTCACGTCCTGCCACGCATCACTCCCACCCGGACACTCCAGTGTCAGCGGCACTGCACTGGAGGCAGAGCTCAGCACTGGCACTGCAGTGATCCCTCCCCAGCCCCTGACTCCCACCAGCACTCACAGACTCTGCAGGTGGATGAAGCCCAGGAAGGAGCCATTGGGCAGAGTTGTCAGAGGGTTCTCAGTCAAATCCCTGCAAGCACATGGACCTTCAGTCCTATCTGGCACCCCCGGCCTGCCAGGCACCAGGGGTACCCCTGGCACCCCACTGAACCTTAGGAGGCTCCCACGCACAAAGTGTCCCCACAACCCGAGGCCCTGGGGGTGCAGCCCTACACCCAGGGCTCAAAGGTCTCTGCAGAGCTGCTGAGGAACCACTTGGTCATTAAAAAAAACATTGATGAGCCAGGGTGTCATGGTGCTCTGAGGACCACCATGGCTCACTGGGGTCACTTAAACACCGAGTCCTGAGCCCTGACAGTGCCCTGGATGTGGCCATCCAGGTAAGTCACTTCTCTGTCTCCCGTCTCTCCAACCTGGGGACAAGGACACTTGTCCTTGTAAGGGACTGTGGCAAAAGCCAAGATATGATTGTGTGGCTCCTCTCTCACCTGCCAGCATAGGCCCACAGTGGAGAGCTGTCCTGTGACAACGCGTGCTATGACAAAACTCCAGAAGGATCTGTCCCATGCTCCTAGTGGGCATAGGGGTGAGGCTGCCTGGGCAGGTGGGTCCCAGGGTCCCCCTTCTGAAAATGGGGGTGGTTTCTGTTTGTCCAGACCCTGTGGACTGTTACTGACTGCCACCAGGACAGACAGTGGCTGCTGTCTCCTGGGATGCTGGGACCAGCAAGGCAGAGCTGTGTTGGTCTGGGACCCATGGGGATGTACCACCAAACCTGCCCCACCCCTCTCCCAGCCCGGCCCAGCTCGTTGCAGGGGCCAGAAAGGGCCCGGGGTGAACTCACAGGACAATGGCAGCAGTGGCCTCGGCCAGTCCCAGGGGGACACTATGCAGGGAGCAGTTGCTCAGGTCCAGCCTAGGAAGGAGCAGCAGTTGGGGGGAACATTAGCATGCCCATCCCCCACACTTTCTCCTGACGCCCCTGTGACCCCCAACACCCATCCTGGCCCCTCCCTGTACCTGGCCCCCTCGCACCCCCCACCCAGGACACTCCATCCAGGCATTCCCCACACCCACCACTCCCCTGACACCCCTGTGAACCCACCCATCCCGGCACCCCCCACCCCCATGCACCCCTGTAACGTGACCCCTGATCCCTCCAGCACCCCAGATTCGCCCCTCGCCTGTGCATCCCCGTCCTACCCCGGGCCCCCGTACCCTAGAAGCCGCCCTGGGGACGGGCCTCTCTCCCGGCAGCAGCGCCCGTCGCTCTCGGTGTCGCCCCGGGACTCACAGAACCGGGACACGATGGAGCCGTTCCGCGGCGGCCCCGGGCAGAGCCCGCACACCTGCGGAGGTCGAGGGGGCACGGGCAGCGCCGGCACCCGGGGTACCCCCCGACTCCCGTGCATCCCGCGACCCCCGGGTATCCCCGAACAGCGGGTATCGCCGCTCCCCGGAAAAGGACAACCTTCTCGGCCTTATGGCAACCCACGACTTCCCTGACGCTCGGGGACCTCCAAGCCGGGCACCCCCGACCTCGAGACACCTCCGACCGGGCACTCACCGACCCTCGCTTCCCCCCCGGGACCTCCCGCTCCGGGCACTCCCTGACCTCTCGGCATCTCCGATCCGTGACATCCTCTGACCACCGGAGCCCCCCATTTCTGCCCCCCTCCCCCCGCTTCCTCTCCGTGACCCCGGCCCTGTTCTCCCGTAGCTCACCGCGACCCCGAGGGCGGCTCGGGGCAGCAGCAGCAGCAGCAGCAGCGCGAACCCGCCCATGGCCCCGCCAGCCCCGGGCACCCCCGCGCCCCCAGGGCCGCACGGCGGGGAACACCGAGCGGGCGCGGGGCGAGGCCGTGCCCGTTCCCCCCTCCGCCTCCCCTGGCCGGGTGCCCTCTGGACCCGAGCGAGGCCACGGAGGGCCCCCGCAGCGCGGGAACCAGGGCGCGGTGACCGCCTGAGGCGGTGGAGCGCGGCGAGGCCGGGAGCGCGGCCGGGACGGGGATGGGGATCGGGGCGGGAGCCGCCCCAGGCGGGGCGGGCGATGACGCCATTAGCGCGCGCGGCGGCTGTGCGGAAGCGGCAGCGACAGAGGCCCCGCCTGCTCCTACGTCATCACGGTGCGCCCCGGCTGTCAGGCAGCACGTGGGGTGAGCGCTGCTGCCGCCGGTGAGTGTCGCACCGGGCCGCCGGGCCAAGGTCACCGCCGCCACCCGCCACCGGGACCGGGCGCACTGCGGGCAGCGGGGGCCAGGGGGCCGGGCCCCGGGATGGGGGCCGGGGGACACCGGGGACGGGGAGCAGAACCCCGAGATGGGGACGTCGGGGACGGGGAGCAGAGCCTCGGGTTGGGGATACAGGGGGCAAGGAGCAGAGCCCTCGGCTGTGGACACCGGGGACACCGAGGATGGGGAGCGGGGCCTGGGTCACCGGTGACATCGCTGGGCAGCGGCGCCTCAAGCGGGGTCACCGAGTACCCGGGGTGACAAGGAAGGGTGCGATGGAGTATGAGGAGCAGGGTCGCGCCGAGGAAGGCAGGCTGGGGACTGCAGGGACAGGGGCAGCGGGTTCACCACACGGGGCACCCTGGGGCTGGGGTTGCTAGGTTTTGTGGAGGCCATACTGGGACCACATAGGTGAGGGGGCAGCAGGGGCTCAGTGGGGTCACTGGGTGACCAGGACACCAGGGCTCGGGATCACCAGGTGATGGGGATGTGGGGACACCAGGGTTGGAGGCAGCAGAGCCTCAGGGACACCGAGGAGCCTCTGGGGCATAGGAGCCTTGGGCCAGAGCTGCCCAGGGGGCTGGGGCCAGTGTGTGCTCACCGGGGACGCAGTGTATCTTCCCATGTTTAGTCTGGGTGGGGGAATGTGGGGGGTGACCTTGGACCCTGGCTGGGAGCTGCTGTGCATGGAGCTGTGTCCTGGTCAGGGACAGGCCAGGGCTGGCAGCAGCAGAGACACTGCACTCTCACCCCATTCCGTGCCCACACACTGCTGGCATTGCCAAAGCCACAGAACCCTGTGCCAGCTCAGCTGCCCCTGGCCCTGTGGCAGGCAGGCCTGGGCAGGCTGTGCTTGGGGTGCCAGAAGGGGCTCAGCCTAATCCCACCAAGCATTTCCCAGGCAAGCATTCCTCCAGGGATCACGATGGGATCATGGCGAGCACTTTGCCACTGCCTGCCTGCCACCCCCAGTCCAGACTTGTCCACCCTGTTCCCCTAATGCTGCCCTGGTGGAACGGCGAGTCCCCCACAGCCTGAACCCCCTCCCAGGCCAGGAAGGAGGGGTATCCACAGCCCTGTGGCACCTGCTGCTCCCAGGTCCCCACAGTTCTCTGCAGCTGGGGGGAGGCAGGGTCGGGGGGAAATCTGCCCATCTGTCCCCTTCTGTTCCACAGTGGCTGGAGTCAGGGTGGAGGCAGAGCACAGGGGGCTCTAGGGAGACCCTGGTGAATGGGGTGGGGGTGCCAGAGCCAGTGGATGCTCAGGGGTCTGCTCCACCTGGCTGATGCCCAGAGCCCCTGAGGCTGCCAGCTTTCCTCTGTCCATCCATCCCTGGCCATATGGGGTGTGGGGGTCACCCTGCCCAGCTTCTGTGCTCTGGGACAAGGGTGTGGGGCTCCTCCTGTCCCTCCTTGCCAGTGTAGACTGAGCTCCATGCCCTCCCCAGCCCTGTCCATGGGTCCTGTGGGGCCAGGGGCTGCCAGTGGGACCCATCCTGCTGCAGGAGCAACTGCCCCAGCGCTGGCTGTGCCGTTCTGGCCCCAGAGCATCGGGCTGATGCCAGGGCAGTTATGCTGGGCTTGGCCAAGCTCTTGCACTGGGGGCAGTTCTTCCAGGGCCATGTGGTGCTGGAGTGGTTGGGCTGGGTTGACTTTGGTGCTGGTGGGACTGGTGCTGCTGGGTTTGGTGGGGCCATGCAATGCTGGGGCGGTTGGGCCAGGTTGGGTTTGGCTCTGGTGGGACCGGCACTGCAGGCTCGAGGCTGTTCAGTTCTGGGGGTGGCCGTGTAGGGTTTGGCTTAGGTAGGATTGGGGCTGTCCTGCTGAGGAGCAGCCGGGTTGGGTTTGGCTCCAGTGGGACCAGCACTGCTGGGCTCAAGGCTGTCCTGCTCTGGGGGTGGTCTTGTTGGATTTGGCTCAGGTGGGATTGGGGCTGTCCTGCACCGGAGACGGCTGTGTTGGGTTTGGCCAGTTCTGCCGGAGCCGGTGGTGCCGGTGCCGCGGGGGGCCTGGGTGCGACTGTTTTTGCAGTCATTGTCTCAGCACTCTTTGAAGACGCTCCAGTTTCCTTCAGCGGGGCAGGTGGGGCAGCCCGGGGGTGGCCAAGCCCGGCCCAGAGGGAGGAGGAGGAGGAGGGTCTGGCCGTTTTTCCCTCACACTGGGTCCTTGAGGCTGAGACAGAGCGAGCGAAGGTCCCTGCAGCACTGACACATCCCTCCTGCAGCTGCCAGTGCCAGGCCGATGCCGGTCAGGACGTGCTGCTGGGGTCAGGCGTGCCCATGAGGCCAGCAGGGCAGGGGCGGCCGGGCAGCGGCAGCACCGGCGGGGCAGCAGCACGGGGACACGCTCACCATGGAGTTCACAGCCATCGACTACAGCATCTTTGCGCTGCTGCTGGTGCTGTCATCAGCCATCGGACTGTTCTACGCACTGAGCGGTGACCGGCAGCGCACGGTGCAGGAGTTCCTGCTAGCCAACCGTGACATGGGCTGCCTGCCTGTTGCCCTGTCCCTGCTGGCCTCCTTCCAGTCGGCTGTGGCTATCTTGGGTGTGCCAGCTGAGATCTTCCGCTTCGGCACCGAGTACTGGTTCCTTGGCTGCTCCTATTTCCTGGGGCTGCTCATCCCGGCACACATCTTCATTCCTGTCTTCTACCGTCTGCACTTAACCAGCACCTATGAGGTGAGCAGAAAGGACATGGAGAGTGTAGGGGGGGTGGGGGGGCCACAGAGGACCCTGCAGTCACGTGCCCTGACCTCTTTCCTTGCAGTACCTGGAGCTGCGCTTCAACAAGACAGTGCGAGTCCTTGGCACTGTCACCTTCATCTTCCAAATGGTGAGCGGAGCTAGGGGTGTGGGGGGTGCAGAGTCTGGGGGGTTGGGCATGGCTCAGCACTGCTTTCCCCTCCCCACAGGTCATCTACATGGGGGTGGTGCTCTATGCGCCTGCGCTGGCCCTCAATGCAGGTATGATAGGGATGGGCAGGGGGCAATGCCAGGAGGCTGCTGCCCCTCACTCCATTAATGGCCTCTGCCACTTACAGTGACGGGCTTTGATCTCTGGAGCGCGGTGCTCACCATGGGGCTGGTCTGCACACTCTACACTACACTGGTGAGTCCCTGCTGCCGCAGCTGCCCTGTATCCCTGCCATGCTGCGGTGAGCACTGTGATCCTGTGGTGACAGGCATTGTGTGTCCCCAGGGAGGGCTGAAGGCCGTCATCTGGACAGACGTGTTCCAGACACTGGTGATGCTGGCGGGGCAGGTTGCCGTCATCGTTGTGGGCGCATGGCGGGTGGGGGGCATAGCCCGTGTCTGGCATGTGGCTGAACAGGAGGGCAAGATCGCCGGCATTGAGTGAGTGATCTCCTGGGACTTCTCTGTCATGCTGTGGGGACACTCCGGGCAGCCTGGAGTGGGGGAGAGGGACCCCGGAGTGGTGTGGTGGTCCATTCCTGCTACCCTCTTTCCCATGGGGTATGGGGTGTCAGTGAGGATCTGTCACTGTGACCCTCCTGATCCTCCCCACAGCCTGGATCCAAACCCCCTGGAACGTCACACCTTCTGGTCCCTGGCTGTGGGGGGAATCTTCATGATGCTGTCGCTGTACGGGGTGAACCAGGCGCAGGTGCAGCGCTACCTCAGCGCCCGCAGCGAGCGGGAGGCCAAGCTGTGAGTGGGGCTGGGACTGGGGGTTCCTGCAGCTGGGATGGGCCCCCTCCTCCTCTCCCTATGCCTGACACCTGCCCGGCACCCACAGCTCCTGCTACGCCGTGTTCCCCTGCCAGCAGATTGTGCTCTGCCTCAGCTGCCTCACTGGCCTTGTCATGTTCGTCTATGACCGGGAGCACCCGCTGGCACCCGTCCAGCGCCCTGGCTCCTCTGACCAGGTGGGTGAAGACCCCCTCCCCTGTCCCCTGCTGCCCCAACCCCTGCACTGACCTCTTGCCACAGCTGGTGCTGTTCTTCGTGATGGATGTGTTGAAGGACCTGCCGGGGCTGCCCGGGCTGTTTGTCGCCTGCCTCTTCAGTGGCTCCCTCAGGTGAGTGGGTGGCCCTGGGATGGTGGTTCAGGTGTCCTGGCCGAGCCACCTCCCACTCCCTCTGCTCCCCAGCACCATCTCCTCTGCCTTCAACTCACTGGCCACAGTGACCATGGAGGACCTGGTACGGCCGCACTTCCCTGGGCTGTCGGAGTCGCGGGCCACACTGCTCTCCAAGCTGCTGGGTGAGCGGATGGGGTATGGCCAGGGTGGCAGCCGTAGGGCTGGCATGGTGGGGATCCCCAGCCCCACCATGACACCCCACTCACCTCCCCAGCTCTTGGTTACGGGCTGCTGTGCCTGGGGATGGCATATGTGTCCTCCATGCTGGGACCTGTGCTGCAGGTAGGGATGGGGCTGCAGGACATCTGGCTCTGGCACCCCAAATGGGGTGAGGGACCCCCAACTCTGGCACCCCCAGGGGTGCGGGGCTGGCACTGAAGGCCATGTCCCTGCAGGCGGCCATCAGCATCTTCGGCATGGTGGGCGGTCCACTCCTAGGGCTCTTCTGTCTCGGCATGTTCTTCCCCTGCGCCAACCCCACAGTGAGTGTCCCCCAACCCAGTCAGTGTCCCCCAGCCCCACACAGCTTTGTGGGGAGGTGTGGGGCACCCTGAGCCTGGCCAGAGGTCAGCACCCTTCTTTGTCCTCTGTCACAGGGAGCTGCTGTGGGGCTGCTGGCCGGATTGGTCATGGCCTTCTGGGTGGGCATTGGCAGCATCGTGCATGGTGCAGGAGGGGCCAAGGGAGTCTCCCCAGCCAACAGCACACTACTCCCCACTGTGGGCAACCTCACCACCATCCTCACTACCACCCTGCCGTCCCCCACATCAGCACCCCCAAGGTTAGTGGGACGGGGGGCTCAGGGACAGGGTGTGCAGGGTGTGGGGGTTCTGCTCCACACACCTCCTGATCCCATGTCCCCCAGCCCCACGGGGCTGCAGCGGTTCTACAGCCTGTCCTACATGTGGTACAGTGCCCACAACTCCACCACTGTCATCATAGTGGGGGTCCTCATCAGCCTGCTCACCGGTGAGTGTAGGGTAGTGGGGGGGGGTCACCGTGATGCCCCCACCCCACTCATGGCCCTCTACCCCCAGGCCCCACACCAGCAGCGGCGCTGGACCCCCGCACCATCTCCCCTGTGCTGCCGTGGCTGCTCTGCTGCCTGCCTCCCAAAATCAAGCAGCGGTTCTGCTGCGGGGGGAGGTGACCCTGCCCAGGTAAGGGACAGATTCCCAGCACCCTGGGGGGGGAGAGGAACATGGGGGGGGCACACCCCCATGCCCCTGCTACCCCCCCGGTCCCCTCCCTGCCTCCCGCTCTGTCCCCACAGACCCCCAGCCGTGCGGATGCCACGAAGAAGAGCAATGGGGTGCCCAATGGCCTGGCCCCGACCGGCCCTGATTGGCAGGGGGCAGAGGAGGAAGGACAGGGGTACATCCGCAGTGCCGGTGCCCCTGCCTATACCCTGCAGGAAACCTCCTTCTGATGCCCCCAGCATGGGGGTCTCGGCCACCTCCCCGGTCGGGGGGCTTAAGCCCTGGTGGGGCTCCCACAGACAGACGGGTAACACGTCTGTACCAGTAGCACGCGGTTGGGTCTCTGCAGGGACACTGGTGGGCTGCCCCTTCAGGAGGCTCTGGGACCATGGTTGGGGGATGTTGGAGTGGTGCCCCCTCTCCAGGCTGGGATGCTGTCTCGTACCCCCGGTCCAGCCACGTGCCTTACACACCGCTCCAGTGCTGGGAGCTGCCTGGACCCCTTGGGGCACTGGGCACCCCTGCAACCCCTGTCACCTGTCTTTGTGTTTGGTGTTCCCCCCAATAAATGGTTCTGGAGCACAGGTGTCAGAGGGTCCCAAGAAACAGCCGAGTGGGCTATACTGCTGCTGTACCCCAGGACCCCCAGCTCCCCAGCAGTGGGCTGTCCCTACTGTTCCCTGGGAGGCCATGGAACCGCCGTCTCCCCAAGCAGTGGGTGGGGTGTCTCCGCTGTCCTCCAAGAGCCCACAGGGTACACAAGGCTGCCACGTCCTCAATCCTGGGGTATTCCCACTGTTCCCCAGTAGCCCACAGGTGCCCCATTTCCCTCATCAGTGTGGCCCATGGAGCTACAGGACCGCTGTCTCCGCAGGTGTTGGCAGACCCCGCTATCCCCCGGGAACGCCTCTCCCCCGAGCACTGCTCTGTCCCCGCTGTCCCCGCGAGCACGTCACCCTCGTGCCGCACCCCTCGCGCCCGGTTAGCCACACCCCCCGGCCCGTTGCCGGACGTGACGTGCCAGCGCATTGAGGGCGCGGCGTGGTGACGTCACGTCGCTGTCATGGCTCCCCGGCGTCCCGCCGAGCTGTACCGGGCGCCGTTCCCACTCTACACCGTCCGCCTGCACCCACGGCGGCCCCTCGCCATCACCGCCGGCGGCGGGGGCGCCGCTAAGACCGGCATCCGCAATGGCGTGGTGCGGGGGAGCGGGGAACGGCGGCGTGGGGAGAGAGGGGGCGGGTGGGAGGCTGAGGGGTTTGGAAGGGCCCAGCTGTGTCTGGGGGCAGCTCTGAGCATGGCCGGGGGCTGAGGGCTATGGGGTGCAAAGAGGCTTGGCACACGTGCGGGGCCAGAGTGGGGGGCCTCGGGGAGCCCCCGCGCAGGGTCCGGCGGCGGCCGTGACTGAGTCCTCCCGCCCCGCAGCACTTCCTGCAGCTGGAGCAGATCGGGGGGCAGCTCAGCGCGTCGCTGCTGCACTGCCACGACACCGAAACCCGCGCCACCATGACCATGGCGCTGGCGGGGGACGTCATTGCGGCCGGGCAGGATAACAGCTGCCACATCCTGCGCTTCAGCCTGCAGGAGCCCGAGGGTCCGGGCACCGCCGGGAGGGATGGTGAGACACCGGTTCACCGGGGGTCGGTGTGATGCACTTGCCCTTAAGTCTGTGGTGTCTTTTGGGGTTGGCCTTGAATTCCCCCTCTTGCCTCCCTCCCCTGGGTGCTGTGGGGAGGGCTAAAGGGTGTTTTGGAGATGAGGCATTCTGTGAACAACTGCATGCCCACCCTAGCACTCCTCTGTGCCTGCCCTGGATCCCACTCCCCTCTGCCTGTTTTGGGTGCTATGGGGCAGGATGTGGAGGTCTGTGGGGTGGCTTGGGGATGGGGCACTGCCCTGAACCTCTGCATGCCTCTCCTAAATCTGCTTCTCTGTGCCTATCCTCGTTGCCATGGCAAGTTTTGGGGATGGGGCACTGCCCTGGAGCCCCTCTGCGTCCCCCCCCATGCTCCCAGATGCTGCGGACAGAGTGTGGGGGGCTGTGGGATGCTTTGGGGATGGGGTACAGCTTTGGACCTCCCATGCCCATGCTGGATCTTCCCCATGCCTGCCCTGGGTGCTGGAATGCAGGATGTGGGGAGCTGGGGATCTGTGGGGTGGCTTGAGGATGGGGCACTGCCCTGAATCCTTCCACCCTTGCCCTGGACCTGCCTCATGTCTGTCCTGAACCCACCTCCCTGTGCCTGCCCAGGGTTCTGTGTGGAGCTTTGGGGATTGGATGCTATTTGGAACCCCCTGGACCTTCCCCCTGTGCCTGTCCTGGGTGCTGTGGGGATGGAAGCTGCCCTGGACACCCCCTCACCCCACCCCTTGTACCTGCTCTGGACCCTCCTGTGCCAGACCTGGGTGCCGTGGGGCAGGCTATGGGGAGCTGTGGGGAGCTGTGGGGTGTTCTGGGGATGGGCACTGCCTTAGACTCCCTGTGCCACCTGTGCCCGTGGCGTCGCCCTGTCAGGCCCGTGTCCCGGCCTGCAGGCAGCGGTGACAAGGGCGTGCGGCGGCGGCGAGGCCCCGGCGGGGGGGGACAGGGTGACACGCAGAGTCGGCCCCGTGAGGTGAGGGTGGAGAGCCTGCAGTGTGTGCGCACCGACTTCAGCCCCGACGCCCTGCAGAAGGCTGTGCGCTTCAGTGCCGATGGAGCCCTGCTCGCCACCGGCGGAGCTGATGGCTTCCTGCGCCTCTGGGAGGTGGGCTTGGGGGCACAGGGGGAGCTAGGGTGGGCTGCAGGGCCGGGAGGCACAGGAGAGTGGAGGTGGGCAGGTGGGAGCAAACATGGGCGTGGGGGAGCCAGGGCAGGGACAGGGAGCTGAATGGATACGGGAAGCTGGGGGGACATGGGGGAACCAAGGATGGGCATGGGGGAATGGAGGTGGGCACAGTGGATTGAAGGCCACGCATGGGAGAGCCAGAGTGGGTGCCAGGGACCAGGGTGGGCATGGGGAGCTGGGGCAGGCATGGAAGAGCAGAGGCCAGCATTGTTGTGCCAATGGCAGCACGTGTTGGACAGGGATGGTTGGATCGGTAACTTGTGGTTACACAACGCTGCTCCCCTCTACACCTGCCCGGGGCTGCAGCAGGGCCTGGCCTGTGCCCAGCACCCACACCAGCTCTGCCCCTGCAGTTCCCCAGCATGAAGAAGACGTTGGAGTTCAAAGCCCATGATGGGGAGATCGAGGACATCGCACTGGGCCCTGACAACAAGGTGGGTGTCAGGTGGTTCCCTGGCTCCCTGGCCCTGTAGGAGAGTGGCTTCAGACCCTTGTGCTGTGTGTGGCAGGTGGTGACAGCGGGAAGGGACTTCCAGTGCTGCGTGTGGCAGCAGGACCAACTAGTGACAGGGTTGTGCTGGCACGAGAACCTGCCTGGCATCCCCGACAAGGCCTATCGCTACCAGGCCTGCCGGTGAGGGCTGGGGATGGGGCTGGGGGGCAGATCACAGGGCTGAGGTTGGGACCCTGGGTCTGGGTGGCAGGATGGGGAGGGGCATTGGGGCTGGGGATAGGGCTAGGGGCATGGGGCTGGGGCCATGGTCATGAGGGCTGGGGCTGGGCCGTGGGTCAGGGGGGTGGGGAGGGGCCCTGGGGACTGGGAATGGGCCACCCCTGGGGATTGGGCCCTACTGGGTCTGTGGGAAGGGGTCTCGTAGGCTCTGTTGACAGCTGTATGGGGAGGGGGCCGAGGCCAAGTTTGGGTTGGGAGAGAGTTGGTGGTGAGGGGCTGCATCCCATATGCCCCATGTCCCCCATGTGCCCCTCTCCCCTGTGGCAGGTTCGGGGCCGTGGAGGGCAGTGCTGGGGCGCTGCGGCTCTACACAGTGCAGGTGCCCCACAAGCGGGAGCGCCGCCCCCCACCTTGCTACCTGACCAAGTGGGATGGGAAGAGCTTCCTGCCACTGCTGACGCGGCCCTGTGGCTCTGAGGTGGTCTCCTGCCTCTCCATCAGGTACCCGAGGGCCAGTGGGTGTGGGGTGGGGGCTGTGGCAGCCCCCACTCACTACCCTCCCCCCACAGTGATTCAGGCACCTTCCTGGGGCTGGGCACAGTGACGGGCTCCGTGGCCATCCACATTGCCTTCTCACTGCAGGTGAGTTGGGGCAGGGGGTGTGGGCCAGCCCTGGTGGCCCCCGAATGGCCCCTCACCCCTCCTGTACCCCCAGAGGTTGTACTATGTGAAGGAAGCCCATGGCATTGTGGTGACTGACGTGGCCTTCGTCCCTGAGAGCCGACCTGGGCGGGAGCTGCTGGGGGACCATGAGGCTGCCCTGCTCAGCGTGGCTGTGGACAGCCGCTGCAAACTGCACCTGCTGCCCACCCGCCGTACGTCTGGGGGATTGCCTGTGGGGCTGAGGTGCCTCTGCTCCTCTTCTGGCATGGGACTGTTGCAGCCTCCTCTCACCCATTTCTGCCCCACAGGCTCCCTTCCTGTCTGGCTGCTCCTGCTGCTCTGTGCCGGGCTCATTGTGGCCACCATCTTGCTGCTGCAGCTTGCCTTCCCAGGCTTCCTGTAGCCCCCCTGGCCCCTGGAGGGACACCCTGGCACCCCCAGCTTTGGCCTACCCCACACAGACTGTGAAGGACATGAGGGACCAGCTCCAGCCCCACTGCCCCCGCTGGTGCTCGGGGAGCAGATGAGGGGCTGGGGAGCCATGCAGGGCTCCATCCCTGTGGGACTGTGCTGGCAGCAGTGCAGGGCTAGCCCCGGGACAGGGGGGTCTCCTGCCCCAGGAGAAGAGGGTCCTGTGGCCCCCCGCTCTGCTGCTGCCATTAAACTGGAGCATGAAGGCAGTGTTGTCCTTGTGTGCTGAGGGAGTGGGGCCAGGGCTGAGGGCATCACACTGATGACACTCTGGGACAGTGCATGCCTTCAGGGGGCCTGTCTGTGGCACAGCGGCTGCCTGGAGCCCCCAGGGCTAGCAGGGCCCATGTGTACTGGCACAGACCGGCCCAGGCCTTTGGTGGTACTAGTGCGGGGATCCAGCGGGTCAGTGATGCCCCATGCTGGGCTGGCCCGGCTCTGACCGGGACCATGGGTGGCTTAGGGGGGTCTCGCCCACCGGGATGGCTCCTCCCCTGCTGTGGCCCAGTGGCCATCCCTGGCTCCGGTGTAGAGGGGCCGGATCCTGGTTACCCCTGGCACTGTCCCGGGACGTCCTGCGTGGGGCTGAACCCCCTCCTCCCCCCCGGGCTGGGCAGGGCAGGGCGCAGGGCGGGCGGGGCTGCTTCTGGGCCCGGTGGCAGGGCCGAGACGTGTCGGCTACGTGGCCCCGGGGCGGGGCGGGCGGCACCGACACGCGAACGGCGCTGGGTGAGTGGGTGCCGGGGGGCACCGGAGGTACCGGGTTGGGCGTGTTGGGGGGGGTGCATTGGGTGAGCTGCGCCAGCCGGTCCCACGCACTCTGTGTTCCCCACGCTGCCCCTCGCACCCTCCCGTTCCTGCCAGCGTGTCCCTGCCATGCTGGAACCGGGACAGCTCCCGGAGCCCCCGCCCCTCTCCCAGCGCCGGGTTCCCACGGCCCTCCCACCGTCCACCCCACCGAGGCCATCCCCCGAGCCCGATGTTCTCGTCCCGCCGTAGCCCGAGGTTGCAGGATGAGGAATCTGCCGGTGATGGTGATCCTGCTGCTGGGGTCAGCGGCGTGGGCTGCCCCCAGGGCGGGGGTGAACAGGTATGGGGGGACACAGATATGGAGGCAGTGGAATGGGGGGACATAGTTAAGGCAGATGTGTGGTGTTTTCATGGGTACAGGGGCACAGGTGCAGGTGGAGTACAAGGGAGCAGATGGGCATGGGGAGGACATGACTGTGGGCAAGCACAGGGGTCTGAGGGGGAGCAGATGGAACTGCAGGGGCAATGGGTGGGGGGGTGTCGGGCTGGGGTGGGCAGCCCCCCAGGGGCACAAGTAACCCGCCTGTCTCTTGGCCAGGGCTGAGCCCCCCATGGCCACAATCATGGATCCATATCCCGACCCGCTGTGCCTGGAGTCGCCTGCACTGCTGTGAGTCACTGTCCCAGGGAGCCCCTCAGCACCGGGACCCCCACCATGGCTTGGGGCTGTGCGTTGGGGATGGGGGGGCACAGTGGTGGGTGGGGGGCATGGATAGTGCCCAGCTGGCCATGGGGCAAGGTGAGTCATGAGGCCAGTGCAGTGCTGCGCACCCCAGCCCCACTTCCCCCAGGCTGCTGCAGAGCACAGTGCGGAGCCTGGGCCCGCCGGAGCAGGACATGGAGGCCATGACACGGGAGAAGGGTAAGGCCACCGGGGCAGTGATGGGCGCCTGAGAGGCTAGGGGGGTCACGGACCCCAGCCCCACAGCACCCTATGCCCCACAGCCCTGCTCTACCTCTTTGTGCTCCATGACCACGACCAGAGCAGGCACCTGGATGGGCTGGAGCTGCTGCAGTTACTCAGCACAGTGCTGGCACAGGCTGGGGGGCAGCCAGACCCTGACAAGGTGGGTCTCGTGGGGCTGGCTCCTCATACCCCTCTGAGCCCCTGGGCCAGGCTGTCACACTGTCCCCCATCCCCACAGGTGGCTGCACTGGTGGACCGAGCCCTGGCAAAGCAGGACCTGAATGGGGATGGGCTGCTGAACCCCTCTGAGCTGCTGGACCCCCCTGAGGTGCTCTTGCCTGGCCAGGGCCAGGGACCCCCAGGGCAGCCCCCCCTGGAGCTGCAGGCAGGGGTTGGAACTGTGCCTGGGGTGGGCACAGAGATGCCCAGGCAGGACTTGGGATTGAGAAGTCCAGGGCAGGCGGCCACTGACACTGGAGACCCCCAGACTGGAGCCCCTGAGGATGGAGCCCCCAAGGTGGAATCCTTCAAGGTGGAATCCCCCAGTGCTGAGGCCTTGGAGGCAGAAGAAGCCCCTGAGGCCAAAGCCCCCAGTACTGATGCCACGGAGGACGAAGAAGCCCCTGAGGCTGAAGCACCTGAGGGGCAGACAGCCCCAGAATGGAGGGACCATGGGGAGGGGTAGGCAGTGGGGGGCTGCAGGTTGCAATGGCCTGGCTGCTCCCTGCCCTGCTCAGGGCACACAGTGGCAGGGGGATCCCCCATGGCCAGGCTGCTGGGGACAAGGAAGACTGGGGTCGTGTGGTCTCCCCTGTAATGTATTGGATGGAGAAATAGAGGCACTGCTGGTGGCCTTGGCCGTGGTCAGTGCATCGCAGGGGCAGTGGGACCCCAGCCAGGGCAAGGGGGCACAGCTGGGGCATGCAGGAGGCAGTAGTGGTGCATGTGGGATTTTATTGTGGGGTTGCTGGATGCAGTGGAGATGTGGTGTGCCTGGGGGGTGTGGAGGTCTCCAGGTACAAGCTCAGACAATGCCATCGAAGCCCTGGATCCCACATTTCTTGCCCGCAATCTGGCAGCCAAAGGTGAGGGCATCCTGCAGGGTTCTCCCTGGGGATGGGGCCCAGGATGAGATGTGGCCATGCCATGGCCCTGCCATGGCCATGCCAAGCTGAACCATGGCCACGTTGTGGCCCTGGCATGTCTGTGCCCACCTTCTGCAAGCGCAAAGATAACAGCAGCATTGAAGGTGTCCCCAGCCCCCAGCGTGTCCACGAGGGTCTCTGGGGGGAAGGCGTCCGAGTGCACCAGCTTCCCGTCGGGCCCCATTGCATCAGCCCCCTCCTCAGCCCAGGCGCAGATCATCGTGGCCCTGGGGGAGTGTGAGGTGGGTCTGGGGTACACCATGTGCCCCCCGGACCCCCGGCCCCTCTCAGATACCCCCTACCCTGGCTGGATGCGCCCCCGCAGCCCCCTCAGGGCCTCGGCGGCCGATTGGTACCCCAAGTGCCGAGCCAGGTCCTTGCTGATGAATACCTGTGGGAGAGGGGCTGGGGCGCGGGGCAGCCCCCGGCACCGCCAGCCGGGTGGGGTTAAACCTGCGCCCCGGTGGCACCCCCAGACCCCGCCTGAACTCCCAGACCCTGTCTGCACCCTCTGATCCTGACCACATCCCGACCACAACGTCAGATCCTCCCGTGTCCACCACGGGTGGGTAACAACCACACCCCCAGACCCCGCACCCCGAGATGCAAACCGCCCACCCCTGCACCAAAACTCCCAACTCCTGCTGGGCCCCGGCCCCCCCAGATCTGACCACGCCACTCCCGTCCCGACCCCGCCTCGTCTCTTGGCCGCGCCCCCGACAGGTGATCCCGTCCCCATCGCACGGCCCCGGCACCGCTCCGCACCACATGGCCCCGCCCCATCAGCGGCAGCAGCTCCTCCCGTGGCTTCTCCACCTCCACCGAGATCCAGACCCGCCGCCCCGGCGCCGCCGCCCGGTTGTGCTGCTCCACCCGCTCCAGCATCGCCCCCTGCTCCGCCGCGTTCCGGGCCTGCAGATGTGGGCACGGGTCCGGCACCACTGGAGGATCACCAACCCCAGGAGGCCTCTCGGCCCGGGGGATGCTCCCCCATTGGGGATGTCCCCCAGACCGAGGGATTCTCCCTGGTCCCGGGTTCACCTACAGTCCGAGGGATTGTCCCCAGCGCCGGGGATCCCCCAGATCCTGGAACCCCCCGAGAATCGGGCTCACCTCGAAGTGGATCCACTTGTACTGGGAAAGGTCGACCCGCTCAAAATCGCGGGCTGTCACGTCAGGCAGGTTCCTGTAGGACAGAAGCCAGGTGGGAGATGGGGTACCATCAGCCTGGCACGCGGCCAGGGCGAAGGGCAGTTCCAGGGGCCGTGGAAGGCTCCATGCTACCAGGACAGAGGTCCTGGGGGGGGCACTGCCCGGGTGAATCATTAATGATGGCGCCTGGGACCCTGAGCTGGATTCGAAGGGCAGCGCAGTGGTGGCCAGGTTGAGGCAGGGCGGTCAGCAATGCCTAACAGCCCCTGACCCTTTAGCACGGCTGATGGAGCCAGGTGTCCCCATGGGGCCGTGCCGGCTGTCCTGCACTCCAGAGTGTATGGCTGTGGGGAGATATCACCACCAATCTTGGCAGCGGCACCGGAGGTCACTGAGGGCTGCAGGGACCATTGGTGATGACAGTGTGTGCCGGATTACAGCGAGTTGCCCCATCTGACACTCTGTACCCCCCGGCAGGCAGCGTAAGGGGCCCATGAACCCGAGCTGGCACAGCCCAGCGCTGCCCATGGGCAATGGAGCCGGGACTGCAGCCCTTACGTGTCGTGCAGGACGATGGTACGGGAGCCGCTGGTGGCGTTGACGATGCAGCAGGCGCAGGGCATGTCCCCGCGGGGCTGCCAGGCCACGTGCGTTATGTCCACACCCCGGCTCTGGAAATCCGCCGCGATGAAGCTTTGGGGTACAGAGAACGGGATGAGGGGCGCCGCGGGAACGGGTGCCCCTGCGGGCGCTGGTGGTGATGGGGAGGTGGACTGGCAACCGGAGAACCGCGGCCGCACCGTCTCGCCGACGGTCGAGGCCGGCGGCAGCAACACGGAAAGGCCGTTGAAGTGTCAGGGCTGGTCGGCCCGGTGCCCCGCCAGTGAGGAAGTCCCCGCAGCCCACTTACTCAGCGGCAGGGCCGGGGGCCAGCGAGCCCACGAAGGCGCAGGGGGCTCCCAGCAGTGACAGCACCGTGCAGGAGTTGGAAGCGTTCCCGCCCCGCTGCCAGCGCTGTGACACGCACCTGCGGGGGACGGGAGGTTGCGGTGGGCGCAAGACCGGTTTGGGGGGCACTGGAGGAGCCCCCCCGTTGCCGGTACCTGATGTCGGAGTCCTCCACTGGGAAAGCCTCCACCACGCTGATGATGTCCAAGCACACCAGCCCCACGCACATGATCCGCCGCTGCCCCGCCGCGCCGCCCGCCTCGGCTGCCATCCCGGACCGCTGCAGTGCGGGACTGGGAACGGGACCGGGACCGGGACGGGGACCAGGACAGGGACAGGGAATGCACCGGGCACGGGCACTGCCTCGGCCACGCCCCCTCGCCGCACCGCCAATCAGAGCTAGCCGCCGGGCCGGGCCCTCGGTGGGAGCGGTGAGAGGGGGCGGGATGGCTGCGGGAGGCGTCGGGACACGGCAGCGGGGCCAGGGACGGACGGACACGGACACGGACACACGGACACACGGACACACGGACACACGGACACGGACACACGGACACATGGACACACGGACATGGACACACGGACACATAGACACATGGACACGGACACACGGACACACGGACACACGGCCATGGACACACGGACACACGGACACACGGACACACGGACACACGGACACACGGACACATGGACATGGACACATGGACACACGGACACACGGACTCATGGACATGGACACACAGACATGGACATGGACACATGGACACACAGACACATGGATACAGAGACGGACATTGACACACGGACACTGACACACGGACACTGACACACGGACACATGGACATGGACATGGACATGGACACACGGACACACGGACACACAGAGACACAGGGACACGGGCACAGACACAGACACATGCAATCCCCCCCGTGACATCAGGACATCAGGACAGGGAGCAGTTGCATCTCCATCCAAACCTCAGCTGGGCCAAAACGAAAGGGAAATATTTAGTCTTCATTTGGGGGAATGGGCAATGAATGACAGATACACAGAGAACATAATGAAGCTCCCATGTCTGGTCATAGAAAGCATGTACGAGGTGTGGCATTTTGTTGGCCATGGATTCCTGGGTCGGGGGATTTGACTAAACCTGTAAATGAGGCAGCCAAGGTCTAAGAGCCAGAATCACTTGTGGAGAGGTACCACAGGAATGAGGACCCAGGAGAGGTGGTCACAGATGGCTCCAGGTGCAGTGGCAGCACCAGCCTGTGCTCAGTCAGGAGCAGCAGCAGCCCAAGCTTCAATGCCACAACAGGCACCTGGTTGGGACTGGAAAGGAAGGAACAACTGGAATCCAGCAAGCCTTATGCCTCTGTCTGATGGTGGAGAATAGCATCACCAATGTGAGAAAGAGATACACATTGCAGGTAATCCACGGATTGATGTAACTATTGTTCCTTCACACAGCCCAGTCCCATGGTTACATCATCCTGCATTGACAGTGTCATTCCAGGGATGCTGTGGGGACTCAGGGGCAGAGACCAGGATCAGAACTCCTCCCAGCACGAAGGAGACACATAGAGCAGAACTGGGGACTTTGACACGGAGCCCAGCTGGGAAGAGGGAAATGAGTCAACAACAGTCCAGATTCTCGGTCTGCGTTTTGCGGCGGTGACATGCAACAGGGATGTTCTGGGAAGAGCAGGATTGTCTCATCCACAGGGACAATATGTTGTGGGGCCTCTGATCGTGGGCCAGAGAAAAAAGCCAAATCTGACAGTCCTGAGACTGTGTATGAGAGGGGTGGCTCAGCAGGAGAAAAGAGATGAGGGGAAAAGTGGGAGGCAACTCAAAATTATGATGGGCTATGGACAACTGGGGTAAAGTCAATTCTGCCAAAGAATATTTAATCATTTATTCTGCCCCCCAAAAAAAACCCCAAAATAAAAAAATCATGAACGGCTGCTCAACTTGCCAGACGTTCTCAATTTTTAGACTGAGCTTGGAGTCTTTCCAAGGGGGTAGCAGGATGCTCTGCTCTCGTCAATAAGCTGCTAAGCTGAGCTGCAGACATGTGACAGGTAGCCATATCACTTTACACTATAAAAGTCCAGTCCACTCTCAGATGGTAGGTTCTACTAACATTTTCCTTCCTGGAGGTGTATGAAGTTTCCCTCCTTGAAAAGCAGACACCATCCAGGGATATTCCTTGAGTATTTAAGAGACCTGCCCACCTGATGTGGTGAGTCACATCAATCTCTGCTTAATAATTGTTTCTTTTTGCTTTCTTTAGTGTAATTGCTGTAAAATAATTGCTTTGATATGGTATACTGTACTATCCTATACTATACTAAGTAGTTTTGGCTTTTATACCATGTAGTAAATAATTCTGATTAAGATAATTTGTCTAATCATTTATCATAATAAATAATTCATTTTACACAAACATCTGATTTGTCATCTTTAATCCTGCAGGACAAAGTTACTTAAACTTGAGAATCTGAGGCTAAGATTGGATCCAGGCTCCTCTTTTGAAGGAGTTTAGAAAGCCAGGGGGTTCTCTCTGCACTTTGTGACTTAACAACAGGGCTTCTCTAATAAACTTTGTCTGAAGCTCCCACTTTCATGTGTGACAAGCTGTGCATATGGAAAATGCAACCTATGCTGGGAATAAATGTTTCCTAATGACAGTAGACCAGCAGAGCCTTTCCAACAAGAAGGGCTGACACAGGAGGAGCAGGAAAAACCTGGATAAAGGAAGTTTCACCTAGAGATGGAGTTCCACATCAGAATCAACGTCTGAATCCAGTCAGTGGAATCAGAGTTGTAGTTTTACAGGCACTGTAACTGATTAGCTGTGCAAGCCTTTGGGGACAGCGAAGCTCTTCAAGAAGCACCTGGCTATGCCAGAAGCTTGTGTCCCAGCTGGGAGCAGCCTGTTGCGTGGAGACAAGTGCCTGACCCAGCACGTTAACAAGTAGTGAATAATCAACTAGTTGATAGTAACTGACTTTTGAGAATCCTTTGTGATTTAAAATAATTTAAACCCTATCACAATCCTGTTGCCTTAATTCTATCCTGTTTTGTACTTGTAATAATGCTGTAGAGACACAGCAGGAGTCGACGACCCCCTGAATTTCCTGTGCTCAGGCTGGGAGGGGGTAAGAGCCCAGGGGTTCCTTTGTTTTGGGTCCCTTCTCAGAGGCACCAACTCCAGCTATTATTTTCTTATTAGTTATTGCACCAAGATTAAATTATTTTAAGGGCTGGGACATCTGAGACTGTGAGGGGAAACCTGGGACTGAGGTGGTAAGGGGAACTGGTCTGACTGGGGGAATGTGGAGGGTGCAGCCACAGCTCAGGTGGTGCCAGGGTGACTGCTGGAGTGGCTCCAGGATGCTTGGACAGGGACATTTCCTTAACATGGACACACAGACAGACAGACACACACATGGACTTCTGGACACGCACACACACGATGGGTCATTTCAGGTGCCTTGAGGCACCTGGCTAGTGGAAGGGGGTGGAGCAAGATGAGCTTTAAGGTCCCTTCCAACCCAAATCATCACATGATTTCATTAATTGCCATGGGGTTTCTTTGTTTCCCTCTTTTGAGGCATGTGATACTATGATTGATCTGTGCCAATAAATCCAATGGATATGAGAGCCTAGGGCCAAAGCTTCCTTGAACATTCCCCCATGACAGGATATCCTGTGTGGCTGCCCAGTCACAAGTCATTTGTTAATCTCCATTTAGAGGAGGAAAAGGTCTGTTCCCCCTCTTGGAGCTGTGATGGTGTCAGTGTTTGGGGTATTTTCTCTCTGGTTGCCATCATGGCACCTCTGAACCACAGGAGTGAGACTCTGGATGTCTTGGAATTACAGCTCTTGAAATGCCCAATGCGGACACTGATCCCATGGCTCCCTAGATCCCTGAGCAGAGGTCAAGGCAGGGCTTGGTTCTTGAGGTCAGGGGGTGCTGCTCCCTGTACTGGAGCTGGCTGCTTCCTTGGTATTCGTGGGAGTAACACATCTGACATTCCAACCTGTGTTTTTAGTTTCACTGGATTACCCCATTCCAGTTCTCCCTGAGGAATAACAGTGTCAGGTGTTAATGAAGCCCAGGTGGGACATCCCTGCACACCTGGGCTCCCTCCCACCCTCAGGCACATGCCATTCCCGACAAATTATGATGGATAATTAGGACCCCTCTCACTTCCCAGGTTATCTGCAGATGTAGCAGAACCATGGCAGCTGATCTTCCCCTCCTCAGTGGGGTCATTGTCCACCCCACGTCGTGGAAAATATTCATGGATAATGAAGGTTAATGGATAATGGATAAAGGGTAATGTCCCTCAGCTGCCTCAGCCCCATCCTGCTGTGCCAAAAGGAGCCTGCAGCACCCCAGAGTACTGCTCTGCCCATCCCCAGACCCTGGAGAGGGATTAACCCTCTAGTAGCCATGAAAACGATCCAGCTTTGAACGGGCAGCTCAGAACAGTCCCATGGGACTGGAAGGGCACAGAGCCCAGAGCATAAGAAGCAGCTGAGAGAGCTGGGGGGGGGAAGGGGCTCAGCCTGGACAAAAGGAGGCTCAGGGGAACCTTCTGGCTCTGCACAACTCCTGACAGGAGGGGGCAGCCGGGGGTGTCAGGCTGTGCTCCCAGGGAACAAGGAATAGGACAAGGGGAAACAGCCTCAAGCTGTGCCAAGGGAGGTCCAGGTTGGATATTGTGAAGAATTCCTTCATGGAAAGGGCTGTCTAGCCCTGGAACAGCTACCTAGGGCAGTGGTGGAGTCCCCCCCCGTAGGGGGAATTTAAAAGCTGTGTGGTTGTGGCACTTGGGGACATGGGTCACTGGTAGCCTTGGCAATGCTGGGAGAATGGGTAGGAATGCTCAGGGGGCTTTTCCATTCTTAATGATTTCATGATTCTAGGAGTTGTATGAAGAGTCTCACAACCATTTTCCTTATAAAACTCTTTCTTCTCATGACTAGAAGGACAACGATCCTTCTAAGACTGGTAAATCTTGGAAAGTCACCAGCAGGAATCTCTCCTTCCCTTTGCACTCCATGGGCAGTTAGGGGCCAGAGCTGCCATCACCCAGGGATGACCCTAGGATGGGATAGAGAATCTTTCAAGTGGACACAGCAGAGGGAGAATACAGAAAGACTGAGCCCTTCTTAGTTTTCAATTCCCTTCTCTCCAAGAATTACTATCATGGCTCTGGATCTCCATCTCCTGTTGACAACAGGAATTCCATCCCAGAGAAACAATTTCCCAAACAATCTTCCCAAATTGGGATTTGCTGCCCCAGAGCAGGACAGAACCAGAGCCCTGCTGTGCAGCACCAGAATGGCTCCTAGCAGGGATCCCATTGATCCTAAAGTTAAACTGAACTTGAGATAAAAGTGGGTCCAGAGGAGGCCACGGAGATGCTCTGAGGGCAGAAGCTCCTGTGCTCTGGAGCCAGGCTGGGGGAGCTGGGAATGTCCAGCCTGAAGAAGGCTCTGGAGAGACTTTAGAGCCAACAGGCCTAAAGGGGGTCCAAGAGAGCTGGAGAGGGACTTTGGATAAGGGCATGGAGGGACACAACAAAGGGGAATGGCTTCCCACTGCCAGAGGGCAGGGTTAGATGGGATACCGGAAAGGAAATCTTCCCTGGGAGGACGGGGAAGCCCTGGCACAGGTTGCCCAGAGAAGCTGTGGTTGCCCCTGGATCCCTGGAAGTGTCCAAGGCCAGGCTGGACAGGGCTTGGAACAACCTGGTCTGGTGGAAGTTGTCCCTGCCCACAGCAGGGGGTGGTATTGGGTGGTCTTGAAGGTCTCTTTTCAGTGAAACCATTCTGGGATTTGATGATACTTTCTCACACTTTTTTTACATATCACCAGCAGTGGAGCTACATTAACAGAACAGCCATATACTGATCCTCTCGCACACCAACCCCCCCCAATGAACTGTTAAAGAAGCCAGACACAGACAGACAGACAGACAATGTCCCTGCTGCTCACCTGACAATGGCACTGAGGATGCCAGGGGCACCTGAGCACAAAAGACTCTGTCCCAGCCTCACCACTAATGAGCTCCCAAAATAGCTGGGGCACAAACTGGGGTTGGACAACCCCTGTGCCTGGCCTCAAATCCTGATGATTCTGAACCAAAGTATCTGCACAGGAACTATGAGCAAAACCGCTTAAATCTCTAAGAGGTGCCAGTGCCCCAGGCCCAACCTGGATCCTGTTCAACCATCAATACCCCTGGGACCCCCCACCACCACCACCCTGCCCCTTCTCAGGGCGCAGTGGCAGGCATGGTACCCCTGATACCCTGGTAGACCAGGTCAGGAAACAGCTATGAAGTGGAAGAATGGAATTACCCACAGCCGACCTGATGGCAGGGGGTGAAACTACCCCCAGAGGTGGATTCAGCAGCAAAGTGGTACCTTAAGGCCCTCCCAGGCACCACTGCCTGCCACCCCACCAGCTCCAGCCCCCTGCTAGCACACCCATCATCTGGGGGTGATGGGGTGCACTGGAGGGTGCCCCAGCACACCAGCACATGACTACAGCACCTGGAAGGTCCCAGCACCTCCCAGTCTGCTCAGAACCTGGGTCCATCCCAGTCACACAACCAATACAGCTGGAAATCCCCTTCACCCCCACCCGAAAACCCCCAACCTGCTGTGCACAAGGACACTGCTGGGCCATGATGGAGCTCATGATGAACTCAGTACCATGGTGACACTTGGAAGGGACCAGCCCCCCTCCCCACAGTGTCCCCCTTGGGCGAGGGATGGAACAGGAGCCATGGGTACAAAACCCGGTGCCGCATCTTTATTGGGGGGGGCAGTGGAGGCCGGGGGCAGTGTGGGGCCAGGGTGGCCGGGGTGGGTCGTGTGGGGCAGGGGTGTGTGATGGTGGGACAGCGAGGGCTGGGGGGTGCTGATAAATAAGGGGGTGGGGGGTGGGGGTCCCGGCAGGGCGTGGGGACTCCCCGGCCCGGCTGTGCCCCCGCCGGGGACCCGACAGCTCTAGGGCTCGTCAGAGTCGTAGAGCAGGGCAGCGCTGAAGACGGTCAGGGGCTCGTCGGGTGCGTGAGCCAGGCGCCCTGACACCAGGTCCACACACAGGGTCTCACCGGCTGCCAGCGGCAGCAGGAGGCTGAAGATGCCAAGGGCACCGGGGCTGGGGGCCTGGGCAGCCACCGGCCCCTTCTCCAGCCCCTCGGGCTGGAACCCAGCCGAGTCCAGGCGGGCGATGCCGTGGCCAGAGCGGGACAGGACGGCCTCCAGCCCCTCGCCCCGGTGCCCCGTCAGCACTGCGCTCACCAGGTACCGCCCGGGCACCGGCACTGTGAACGTGCCTGCAACAGGAGGAGGGGATCAGGGACCTCTAGGGATCTGGTGCCCCCAGAGTGGGCTCTGTATCCTTGGATCTCCCTGAAGCACACCAAGCTCAGCAGGGCATCGCGGGACAGGCATGACATCATCCGAGACCCTCTGGCCACCATCACACCCAGCATCATGCTCTCCCTGTGACTCTGCAGTCTCCACGTACCCCACAGCTCCTACTGCAGCATCCATCACCCCACAACCACCCCACAGCCCGCAGTGCACCCCCTTGTGCCGCGGGCTCTCACCTGTCTCAGGATCGTAGGCACCGCCATCGTTGAGCAGCACCTGGTCAAAGGGGACGGTGCCTGGCTCCGTGCGCTGGGTGCTCAAGGCTGCGGAGAAGGCGACGCGGGGCACCGAGCCCGGCTCCCCGACCTCGCCTGGGCATGGTGTCAGGATGCAGCACTCCTGTGCCCCCTTCCTCCACCCCCTCAACCCCCTGCCACCCCGGTACCCTCTGCCACCCCAGAAGCCCCTGTCCCCAAGTCCAGCAGCCATACCCCCTGACCCCTCCATATCCACCCCTTCAGTGTCCGTGCCCCTCCCTGACCACATGCCTCCACCACGTCCCCTATCCCTCTGCTCCCCAGCCGCCCAGTGCCCTGTACCTCCCCATGCCAATCCAGACACCCCCCACATCCCACTGCAGGCCCCCAGTCTGCAGCCCCTCCCAGCTCCCCCCATTCCCCCATGGTCCTCCCTGCACCCCAAGTCCCCTAGCCCCAGCCCTACCTCTCTCTCCGGGCAGCCCTGCAGGAAAGATGAGGAGGGGCTGCAGGGCCAGCTTGGGGCAGGACCCCGGGCACGGGGTCTGGCCACACAAGTGCTGCGCCACTGTGTCGTTGGGGCACACGGGGGGGGGGGCTGATCTTTACCTGGGGGGCCCATGGGACCCTGTTCTCCATCCTTGCCAGGGGGCCCAGTGGGGCCAGGAGGGCCTGTCTCGCCCGTGGGGCCAGCGGGTCCAGGGGGGCCAGGGGGGCCTGGAGGGGGGAGTGGGTTAGAGCACCATAGCTGGTGCCATGCGTGATGTCCCCTTGTCCCAGCCCCATAGCTGGTGCCATGCGTGATGTCCCCTTGTCCCCACACACTGCAGCCCCACAGCTGGGATCCTCCTGTGGTCTTGTGTCCCCAGACCCCAACACCACCCAGCCAAGCCACTGCCTCCCCACACCCCACTGCCATGTTTCTGGCGACCCCATGTCCCCACATCCCTGTTTCCCCACACCTCCACCACTATTCCCGCAGCCCCACGTACCCACGATGCCCCATGTCCCCACAGACCCGGGCTGCCCTGTACCCCTGCAGCCCCCACAGTGCCCCATGTGCCCCCGTCCCCCCAGGCCCTTACCCCCACAATGCGCCGTGACCCTGCAGCCCCACGCCGACTGCCACGCCCCCATGTCCCCCCACGTCCCCGCAGCCTCCCACATCCCCCCGCGCCCCCGCACCGTGTCGCTCCAGCTGTGCCAGGCGGTGCAGCTCCCCGCGCAGGTGCCCCAGGCTGGCGTTGATGGCGCCGAGCCGGGGCGGCAGCTCCAGTGCCTTCTCCAGCAGCGCGGCCTGGGCTCGGGCTGTGGTGTTCAGGTCCCGCACGGCGCCCCACAGCCCAGCCACGTGCCGGCTCAGCCCTTCGCGGACGCCCCGCAGCCCCCCGGCTACCGCGTCCAGCTGCTCGCAGACTCCCTCCAGCTTGGCCACGCGTGGCTCCAGCCCTGCCGGGCAGCCCCCAGCCCGCGCCAGCTCCCGCGCCAACGCCTCCAGCCGCTCCTCGCTCTCGGCCTGTCGCGCTGCCGACGCCGCCGCCGCCTGGTCCAGCTCGGCCACCACGCGGTCGGTGACGGCGTCCAGCTGGCGCTGCCGGGCGTCCTGCTCGTCCAGCGCGTCCTGCAGCCCCTCCACCGTGGCATTGAGCCCGCTCAGGGCCAGTAACGCCGCTGCCAGCTCCCCCGCAGTGCCCGTAGCTCCGAAGGTGACGTGCCCCCGAAGACACCGAACCCCTCCAGCGGTGCATCCAGCTCCCCCGGCTCTGTGGTGCCGGGCTGGAGCTGCTCCGACTCCTGCGGTGGCAGCGGGGCGCAGGGCCGGGGGCAGGGGTCGCTGCTCAGGTCCTCCAGAGCCGCCTCCAGCCGCCCTGTCCGATTGCGGAGCTGCTCCAGCTCCTCGGCCAGCGCCTCCCCCCGGGCCCCCAGCAGCCCTCCCAAGGCCCCGGCCAGCCCGTCCTCCCAGAGCCCGTCGGTGTCCTCTGGCTGCCGGAGGTGGGGGCCGAGCACCCGGTCCTGCCCCGAGCACGGGTGGCCGCAGCGGGCCAACAGCCCCTCCAGCTGGTCCAGGCGGGCGCCGCGCTGTGCTCCACTCGCCGCCAGCCCCTCCACGGCCTGGCTGAGGTTGGCCAGGCGCCCTGGCAGCCCACCCGGCCGCCCCTCGGGTTCGGAGGGCCACGGGCCGGCGCGCGAGCGTTCAACCGCCCCTCCAGCTCAGCCAGACGCCGCGCCAGCACCGGTCCCTGCCCCGGTCCCGCCGCCGGCGCCGGCAGCCTCTCCAGCCGCCGCTCTAGCTCGGTCAGGCGACGGAGCAGGTCCGGGGGACGGGGGGGCAGCAGGGGCGGGGGCCAGGCGGCTGCTCAGGCTGCTGATGTGCCGCTGCACCGACTCCACTGCATCCCTGTTGCGCTGGTCCACCGAGCCCACCAGCTTCTCCAGCGCCCGCATACGTTCCCGGTCCTCGGCCGCCTGCCGCCGCAGACCCTCGGTGCCAGCCGTGCACGCGGCGCACAACTCCTGCAGCCGCTGCTCCAACTCATGCAACGCCGCCGTCCCTGGGCCCCCTGGGCCTCCCGGGCCATCCCGGCCTCCCTCGGTGCGGCGCAGGCGGGTCTCCAACTCCTCCAAACGCCGCTGAAGGTGGCTCAGCGCTTCCCGCACTTCGGCGGGGGCGGCCGCGTCAGCCGGCTGCTCTCCCCCGGGCTGCCCCTCCACCGCCGCCCGGGGCGGCTCCTGCCCGGCCCGCAGCTCCTCCACCTGCTCGCTCAGCCGCCGCACCTGCTCCTCCAGCCGTCGCACCTTCTCCGTGTCTCCACCGCCTGCCATGCACCACCAGAGTCCGGGTCAGGGCCACGGCCAGAACACATTCCCCCACCAGCGTGTCCCCCAACCACCACATTCGCCGCCCCAGCACTACCTTCACCCCCCAGGCCACTGAGGGGGTTGCCGAAGCCAGAGAGTGTGGGGCGGCTGGGCCGGGGCAGAGGACGGCCAGTGGGCTGCGGGGATGCTGGAGAGGGACCCTCGGTACAGTCTGGGCCTGAGTATCCCTGGCAGCAGCGCCAGACCAGTTCCGACACCGTTCGCTGGGACACCTTGTAGCGGGGCCGTAGGAAGCTGCGGTACCTGCAGGTGGAGGCGACGGGGGTTGGGGGATGCCAGGAGGGGTGTGGGGCTGCCAGGTAACCAAACCCAGCACAGGCTGGAGCTTGACCCAGCCGTGCCGATGTCTTGCTCAATGGCCGGGGGCCAAGGGTCTGCCCCTGCCTGGCCCTGTCACCAGTATCATCCCAACACCAGCGTCATCCCATCACTGGTCCAGAGAGCTGTGGGGTGCTCAAGGGTTCTGGCTTCATGTGATGGGGGGGACAGTGGCCGGTCACCCTTCCAGCACCACTTGAGGTCAATGGCTCTTGCGCAAAAGTAAACATGACCCTGGGATGGGTAAACACCAGCGGTGGTGGCGTGGTCGCAGTCAGCCCTGGCTCTTGTGCTGGCGTCCCAGAATGCCCTGAACCCCTCTAGAGCCCCCCAGCCCCATTCCAGCCCCACTCACGCCAGGACACGGGGGCACTGGAGCTGCCCCCAGCCGCAAGGCTGATAGTCCGGCTTGATGAAGCTCTCGACGCCATCCTCCACCACACAGCTCACGCTTCGTGTCACCACGTAGGCACACCAATTCCTGCCAGAGGGAAGGGGTCAGGACACACACCCGGAATGCGCTGGCACTGGGCATCATCCTGGCACACACCGGGCCTTGTCCTGGTACGGACCCAGCACAACACACGCTGGGCATCATCTGGGCACACACTGGGCGTTGTCATGGCATACACCAGGCATCGTCCCGGCACAGACCAGGCACTGGCATTGCCCTAGCATGGACCTAGCATCATCCCAGCACACAACAAGCACTGTGCTGGCACACACCATGCACAGCATCCTGTCACACACCAGCCATTGTCCTGGCACAGAGCAGGCACCACGCACCACCCCGGCACAGACACAGCATCGCCCCCTACCCCAGGCGTTACCTGACGCACATCAGCTCCCCAGGCACACACCAGATCCCCCAGCACACTCCGGCCCCCCGGCCACACCCCGGATCCCCCGGCACACTCCTGTGCTTGCCCAACCAGCCCCACCGGTAGCACCGTCATGGCCCAATGCGGCGGGTTAATGAGCCGGATCTTGCCCCAGCACAGCACCTCAACCCTGCCTGGCGACCCTGCAGGAACGACTGCAGCCCCCAGCCAAGTGGCTGCCCTCGGGAGTCCTGCAGAGATGGGGCTCTGCCAGGAGTGGGGTGCCAACAACCCGCCACACCGTGCTGCGATCCTGCACTGTCTGGCCAAGGGACGGGTGCCCTGCATGCTGCCCCATCACTGCCCCCGTGTCCCCTGCCCCCTCTGTGCCCCTGGCGCAGGAACAGCTGGGTCCCCAGCCCAGCCCTACAGGCTGTAGGGACCCCAGCCCCCCCGCGTGGGACTCCAGCCTAGCCCCGGTGCAGGGACCCCGTCGCAGCCTTATATGGTCCGGACCCGAAACCCGGGGCCCAGCTCGGTCCCCCCAGACCCACTGAACAGCCCCCCAGGGAGCGGCCCCCTGCCCTGGGTCCCCGCCGCGGGGCCCCGGTGCAGCGGCCGGTTCCCGTCAGCCCGGCTGGTTCCCCTCAGGCCCCGGCTGGATTCCAGCTCCTCCCCGGGGGCCGCCGGGAATTCCTGCGCCGACCAACTGCCCCCCCCTCGTCTCCCCCCTTCCCTTCCCAGCCCTGCACCCGCGAAGCCCTGGGACCCCCGGGCTGCCCAGAGGTCCCACCGCCCCGCACCGGGGCTGTCCCCATCCGAGGCGTGGGATAGGACCAGAGCTCCCCTGAAAGGGCAGGATATAGGGACATTCCCCGTGCTCCCCGAGCCATGGGGATGGAGCGCTGCACACCCCGACCCGTGGAGAGCCCGCGCTGAGCCCCCAAAGCCGCAGGTAAAGGCTCCACCGTGTCCGAGCCCCATGGCACCGTCGGGGATGTCCCTCCCCAGGGACCCCACGCTGCGACGGCGTCCTGCCATCCCCCCGGGGCCACCGTGAGGCCGGGGCAGCTCCAGCCTTGCGGCCGCGCTGCTGCAGCGCTTATGTGTCGGCGCTCAACATCTTGCGACCCCAACCCAGCGTGGGGTCGTCACCAGCCCTGCGCCCCCGCAACGCCCCGACCCACAGGCACAGGGTGCCCCACGGCCCCCCGCTGCCCACGGCACGAGATAGGACTGGGATGGGGAGAGGGTAGGGCTGGGCCCCTCTCCCCCTCTCTGGCAGCGCTGACCCGTGCGTGGATGCCGAGGAAGGAGCGGCCCGGGATCCTCGGCCCCGCTGCACCGGCTGCACCCACCCTCCACGTGCGCCCACTGCCCACCCGCCCCGGGCCCGGGGGTGACGCCCCCGCTTAGGGGAGCCCCCAGCCCGCAGCCCCGACGGGACCCGCCGCCCCCCGGGCTGGACGTGACAAGTGCCGGTGCCCGGCCGGTGCCAGGGTCCCCGTGGCTTCGGGGTGGGGGCTGCACCCCGTGCCCCCACGGCCGCCTGGGTCGCCCCGGAGCGTCCCGGTGCTCTTGGCTCCTACCTGTGCCGGCTGGCGGCCCGAGCACCGCTGTGGGCCGCCGCCGGGCCGGGGGCGAGCGGGGCAGCCCCGCCGGTGTAGAGGCTATACCGGGAGGGAAAGTTGGCGGCCAGGGCCTGTGCGGCCAGAAGGCACGGCCAGAGCCAGGGGGCCATGCTGGGCTGGGGCAGCTCCGCTCGGCTCGGTCAGCCTGGTCCGGCGCGGCTCAGGACCGCATGGGGTGTCCCGTCGCGGCTCCGCGGCTCTGGGCGGCTCGGCACGGCTCGGCTCGGCTCAGCCCTCCCCTCGGCCGCCCCTCGGCCAGCCCCTCGCCACCAGAGCCGCCCCGCCGCCGCTGCCCGCCGGCGGGGTCCCCCGGGCCCCCCGCTTCCTGCCCGCCGCGCCGGGCACCGCGGCCCCCGCCGGCCCCGCCGCCGCCACATCTGCTCCTCGTTAGGCCGGGCCGGGGCCGGGGCAGCCAGAGAGGCCGGGCAGGGGGCCAGGGCGCGGGCGGCCAGCGAGGCGGCCGGAGCTATCGCTGCGGCACCGGCACCGTCACGGACACCGCTCCGCCACTAGCACCAACTCAGGCACCGGCTTCGCACGGTGCCCCGTGTCTCCCCGACCGCCGGAGCCCTCGCTCCTCACCCCCGCTCTGGGCACAGCTGCGACAGGTCCCGGCACCAGCACCACGTCCAGCAGTGCCACGTCCCTGCGTGCCCGTGTCCCTGTGCCAGGTGACACGTCCCGGTGCCAGTGCCGAGCCGGGTGATGCCCCGCGCCCCCGGCCCCACCTTGACACCGTGCTGGGCACACTGGGGGCACTGGAGCGCCAGCGGTGACACCGCGGCCACCCGAGGCCGCCGTGGCCCTGAGCCCACGGTGATGCCATAGCTTCCCCGGACCGCGCGGTGGCGTCACGGCCTCACCGTGACATCACGCCTTGGCTCCGGCCCCACGGTGACGTCAGGGCGCGGGAACCCCCCCCGCCCCCGGGGAGCCGCGAGTGTGGGTTAAGCACAAACAGCTGCCGGCAGCTGGAGAGGGGAGGGGGTGGGGAAAGGGACATGGGGGAAGGGGGATGCGGGGGAGGGAGACACCGGGGAAGGGGACGTGGAGCTGAGGGGCCCGGGGCTGGGCTTGGCCAGGACCAGGCGTGGCTGTTACCAGGAGGGGATGGTGTGACCTCTGTGCTCTCAGAAGCTGTGGGAAGCGGTGGAGGATCATGTAGGACTGTGAGGGGGGCCATGGTGGGCTGCGGGGGCTCGTGGCTTGGCCGCGTCCCAGGGGACTGCAGACAGCGCTGGGGCCCTGCGGCCGAGCGCGGGGAACAGTGGGGTGCCCCGTTCTGCCCTAGCGCAGCTGGGGTGCACAGGGATGGCGACCGGGCTGGGGGCAGGACCCCGGAGGGACTCACTGCTGGAACTCCTCGGCTGCAGAGCATCCCGCAGTACATCCCAATAGATCCCAGCCCACCCCAGGACGTCCCAGCACATTCCAGTATACTCTAGCTCAGTGTGTAGCCCAGTGTGCTTCCATACACCCCAAAACATCCCACTGCAGCCCAGCACTTCCCAGTGTGCCCCAGCAGGTCTCAGCAAAGCCCAGTGTAGTCCGTCCCGCTGAAGCCCCGCGGCGCCGCCCGCTGTCATCGCCTGCAAGGAGCTGTCACTAATACCATTAGCGCTAATTAGGCGCGGCCGCCCCCAGGCTCCTTCGCCCCGCCCCCACCCTCGCGCCGCGCCTTGTATGGAGAAGGAGCCGGCGGGGCCGCTAGGGGGCGGGGCGACCGGGGGCGGTCCCAGGGCGACATGGCCCCGCCCCGCCAACGACGTCACCGAGGGGCTGGGGCGGAGACTGTGACGTCAGCACAGCCCAGAGCCGACCGCTTGGCCGAGAGCTGTTGCCGTGACGTCATCCCAGGACCCCGCCCCTCCCGCCGTGCCCCGCGGCCGGAAGTCGCGCGCTCGCAGGGAGACGTGTCGGAGCGGCGGGGCCGGAGCGTGAGCGCGGGACAGCGCGGGTCCCAGGCAGGAACAGAGCCGCGGGTTGCGGTGGGGTGGGAAGGACCCACTTTGGGGTCTGAGGGGCCTTTAGCGGGTCCTGCTGGGGGTGGGGTCCCCCCGCGGGTCCCTGCAGGATGCCAGCCTCTGTGTTCCCCCTCCCCGCAGGATGATCACGGACGTGCAGCTCGCCATCTTCGCCAACATGCTGGGCGTCTCGCTCTTCCTCCTCGTCGTCCTGTACCACTATGTGGCCGTCAACAACCCCAAGAAGCAGGAGTGAGGGAAACCCCGGTGAACCTCCGCACCGCCCCGGCACCGCCCCTCCCTGCCGCGGGGCCGCACCGCGATGCCCCGGCGGAGCTGAGCGCGGAGCCCCGAGAGGCGCGAGGCCGAGCTTCTTCCAAACCAGCTTTAACAGAAACACGATGATACACGACAAAACCGTGTGACGTCATAAACCCTCCGTCGCCCTGGGCCTCTCCTCCGGGCCCGCAGGGAAGAGCGGGATGTGGTGGGAGCACCGGGACTCCCTCGGCCGGGGCAGCGGGCGCGGGCACAGGACGGGGTGGCTCAGCGTAGGAGGAGGGGAGCTGTCGGGAGGAGCTGGGCAAGTGGGGACCGGTGTTCGGGTGCTGTGGTGGGGGACAGCGGCGTGGGCAGGGGGACTTCAGTCCCCTCGCCGGCACCACAGCCCTTGTCCAAGTGCTGCCGGCACGGGGCAGAGCAGGGCCGGGGGACCCTTGCCCGTGCTGCAGCTCTCCGGCACTGTGGGGCTGTACCTGAGGGCACAGTCCCCTGCCCCGGCACCAGAAGCGTCCCTCGGCGCTCAGCACGCCCCCGGGGGGCACGGGGGCCTCCAGGCAGAGCCCTGTGGGACAGAAATTGGTGTTAGTGAGGTACAATGCAGTGGTTGGCAACCCCAACCACTCTCGTGCCTCAGGGCTCCCACTGCCCTGCTGTCAGCAAGGACTCTGAGATGACCCCACGCCAGAGCTGGCAGCAGTGCCTACCCAGGCCTTTCCGGGTTTCTCCGGGCATTCAGCTTCATTGGGAGCACCTGGGGGAGAGGGAAGAAGAGCATCAGTGCCAGGTCTTTGTCCCTGGGGTTTTCCCATGTCTTGGGGAAAGGTATGTGGGACAGAAACACCTGGCAGAGCCTCACAGGTGGGAAGGCTCCCTGCCCCTGAGGGTCTCCCAGTCTTTAGGACAGCCCCCCAAATAGGTCCTCCCCAAAGGGCCAGCCAGCAGAGTCATGGGGCAGCCTCTTCCCAGGGCACAGGCCCTGCTGCGCTCCCAGGTTCCTTCCCTGCTGGTGCCTCGGTACCTGCAGCAGTGCCATGCCCTGAGGCTCTTCCACACCTTGCTGGGCCTCCTGTGGTCCGTTGCTGGTGCTCAGTGCTGCCTGGGTGCCCTCAGGCAGAGTCCCTGTGTGACAGAAGAGACAAAGTTCAGCCCATGTTGGTGAGGGGCTCTCTGCCACGGTGGAGTCACCAGCCGCCCACCCTGGGCACGGAGCCATCATGGGGCACACTGGCAAGGCCTAGTGACATGGTACCCTGCAGTGGCCACACACCAAGTCCCTCTCCCTGCCAGCTTTGCCAGTGCCAGGCCTCACCGCACAGCCCAACACTGAGGGGCTGCCCTGGCAGTGGCCAGTGCTGGTGGGAGGATGTGATGGGCACAGAGCTCAATCCCAGCTTACACTGCCTGTGCTGGGTGGTCCTGCACATCACTGCCCCCAGCTCCAGCCAAGTTCCTGGCCTGCTGTCCCATGGCACTGGTGTGACTGTGGTGCCCAGGCCTACCTAGGAGTGAGAAGCCAGGGGCACAACCATGCCCTCTGAACCAGGGTATGTCCTGGAGCATGGAACACCTGCTCAGCCAGGGAAGCTGGGGGTAAAAAGGAGGGTGTTTGGGGGCCTGGCTGAAGTAAACAGCACTGAAGGAAAACGTGAGTTGCCCCACCTCTGCTCTCAGTTTCTGCTCACCCAGTTAAACAGTCTATCCCAGCCCAGTTTTCTCCCCACCCCACTGAACAAGTGAGGTGGGGGTGAGGGGTGTGTTGCCCACTGGGGTGAAGCCAGGGCCAGACCCTGCAAGCAGGGGCCTGTGCTGGGCAGGATGTGCCAAAGCCCCTGCTGCCAGTGGAGGTACCGGCAAGTGGCAGCTGACTTCACCTGGACTAAAATAGCACAATCTGGTGACCAACCTCAGCCAGCAAAGGCCAACAGCAGCTCAGAGTGTCACTGGGTGTCTGGCAGTGACCCCCTCACGCTAGCATGAACACAGGTCTAGGCTCCTGCATGTGTGGCCAGGATGGAGTGGGACATGGGGAAGAAGGGGAAGGGTGGGACAAAACCAGGGCAACAGGGTCTTTGTCCTGTGCCATCCAGGCCCCACCTCATCACACTTCCAAGCATACCCGGGAGGGCAGAGGCTGGGATGGCACAGCCAGCATGAGGGCACAAGTGCAGGCCTTGGAAAGCCAAGCCATGGGGTCAGAGCATCCCTGGGCCACGATCCCTGTGAGGACACAGTGGTACTGACAATGCTGGGCCCCTCGCAGGTGGAGAGTGGGAGGAGGAAGGCAGGTGAGAGTGGGAGGAGGTGGCAGGAGAGCAACCGGCAGCTGGAGTGTGGAGGTCTGGGGTGGCCAGGCAAGGAGCAGGTCAAGCTGATGCCAGGGCAGGGGAGGAAGAGCTGGGTCCTGGTCCCAGTGTCAGGCAGCATGAGGGTGCAATGCCCCATGGGGCACTCACTGTGCTGGTCACTGTGCTGGAGGAGGCTGTGCCAGTGGGGACCATGGGCCAGGGAGGCAGGAAACCCCACCCAATCCATCCCATGGACCCCATGGACCAGGCTCTGCCCCTCCAGCTCACAGAGTCTGTTCCTGGTCACACCCCTGACTGTCCCCAGTCCCTTCAGCCAGGGATGGGGCCAGAGGTCGCTTTAGGTGAGCCTGGCCAAAGGAACAGACGGAACAACGTGCCCATGAGAACATCAACCTTTTATTTCCTCCCCACCATGTTCTCATGGCAGACAAGTCACAGTCATGACAGAGGGCTGGGCAGCAAACCCCGAGGACAATGCGACAGACACCAGAGGAACATAGAGCTCAACAACAGCATAGCTTCAGGCGCACCCAGGCACACAGGCAGGCACCTGCTCCCGGCTTGCACCCCCAGCTCTGGGCAGCAGGAGGCTTTGGAGGACAGTGCCCCCAGGGCTGAGGCCCACAGTGGATGGAAGCACAGGGCTGCAGGGCTTCCCCTGCCGTTGCCTGTGCCTTGTGGCCCTGAGCCCCTGCCTCACGGTGGCGATGCTAGCATAGGGGGCATAGCCAGTGTCTTGCCTGACTTTGGCACCCCACTGCAGCACATCAGCCCCCACCAGAGGGGACTCTCTGCATGTTGGAAAACCCCCAGTGCCCCCTGCCAGCCCACCTCACCACAGCCACAGGTCCCAACCCACTGTTTCCCAGTCAGTGCCTAGAGAGGGGAAAGGCACTTTGGTGTGTCCTTGCTGGCCTCAGGAATGCTTTGGGAATAGCGGGAAGTTAAGCACAGGTTTTCTGCGTTGGCTTCTCCAGAAGCCCTTGGTCCCTGCACTGGAGGGGAGGCATCTCCCTGCAGGCCCAGTGCCCAGGGTCCCCCATAGCCCAGTGGAGCAGCAGCAGCTCTTGCCCAGCCAGGGCTGAAGGACTGTAAGTAGGGCAGGAGCTCAGCTGGGCTGTAAAACTGCAGGTGTTGCTGTGCATGTCAGCCCTGACCCTGCTCAGGACCAGCCTGTGAGGACAGGGGGCCCTCACACTCACTGTTCCACACAAACCCGCTGTCACTGTGTCCGAGCCTGGGCCATGCTGGTGCTGAGCTCCCTCAGAGCCGTGGTTCCGCACAGCAGCTTGACAGGTGCCACAGCAGGCGCGTGAAGGGTCCCCAGCCTGGCTTACCTCTGCCTGGGGCTGGGGTGCTGCCGCCACTCGGGGGGCTCTGGGAGGCCATGGCGGTGGCTGAGGGCCTGGGGCTGCCAAAGGTGAAGCTGGGGGAGGCTCGGATCCGTGGGGAGTCCTGCTGGCTGCCCCCGCTCCCGCTGGTGCCGTTGCTGAAGCTCCTGGCACGGGCCAGTGCGTAGTCAGAGGCCGAGGTGGGCAGCCCACTGCAGGGGTGAGAGATGGGGGTCAGCCTGGCACGGTGTGGGGGGCACCCCTCTGCACCCACCATCACAGCCCAGCACTGAGAGCTGAGTGGCTGTGGCACCACATCTGGCAGGGCCCTGGACTTCTCTCCAGGAGCTGGTGATCAGCTAGGGACAAGAATGTCACTAGAGCTGTCCCTGAGAGCTGCAGCCCCAGTGCCCTGCGCTGTACATCACTGTCTCAGCAGCGTTTCTCATCCCCAGTCCCAAATCACGGAATTGCTGAGGTTGGAAAAGACCTCAGAGACCATCGAGAGACCATCTGACCATTCCCCAGCACTGCCAATGCCACCACTATGCCATGTCCCAAAGTGCCACATCCACACAGCTTTAAAAATCCTTCCAGAGATGGAGAGTCCACCCCTGCCCTGGGCGCCCTGTGCTGGACAGCCCTTTCCATGAAGAAATTGTTCCCAATATCCAACCTGAACTTCCCCTGGCACAACTTGAGGCCACTTCCCCTTGTCCTGTCCTGTGTTCCCTGGGAGCAGAGCCCACCCCCCTGGCTCCACCCTCCTGTCAGGGAGTTATGGAGAGGAAGAAGGCCCCCCTGAGCCTCCTTTTGTCCAGGCTGAGCCTCCCAGCTCCCTCTGCCTCTCCCATCCCAGTCCAGTGCAGATGCAGCACTTCCCAGGTTACTGGGGCAGGTGAACCCCAACCACTCTTTGCCCCTCTTGGCTGATGGCTCAGAGCAGGACTGACACCTGCAGGTTCCTGGAACTTGGCAGGACTAGGGCCAGGGCAAGTGACCCTGGCAGGTGACTCACTTGGGGACATTTATCATCTCTAAGTGCCGTTATCCTGCAGCTCCCGCGCTCGCCCCCGCCGGCCCTTACGTGGAGCTCCTGGGGGGGGGTCCTGGCACCTCCTCTCCTCCGCGAGCCCCCAGTGGTGCTGCGCAGCCCCCGCACGTGCTTCAGCATCCAGGCACGCAGGTTGCCGAGGCAGGTGTGCTCTGAGAGCACAATCCGCGGCCAGGGGTTGCACTCAGCCATGTCCAGTGCCGCCACCGCCACCGCCCGTCCCACCTGCCCGGGAGAAGCCACAGGTCAGGGGGACACGAGGAGACAGGAGGAACAGGAGTGTGGAGCACAAGAGAGAGGTGTGCTGGTGAGCATGAGAGGGCACAGTGAAAGGAAACAGTAAGAAGGGAGGCATGGGAAGAGGGGAAGCACGGGGGACACAGGGAAGGAGAGATATAGTGGGGGGCACTGGGGAGAGGGGCAGCAGTGAGGGGGTCAAAGGGAGAGGAGGCCACCAGGAGAAGGGGGGGCATGGGGGGAGATAAGGACACCAGGAAAGGGGGATTCTGGGAAGGGTGAATGCCAGGGAGTGGCAGCACTGGGGAGAGGGGCAGTTCCCTTGAGCTTGAGGAAGAAAGGCAAGTGGAGGAAAGAAACCCCAGTCCTGGATCCCAGCCCACCCTCTGGATCTCAGTCCACACCCAGGTTCCACTGGCCCCCTGTACCTGCTCAAAGAGTTCCACGGTGTATCGGGAAGGGAAGGCAGGTGGTGGCGGGGGGCTGGCACGGCCATTGTCATGGCAGGCCCCCGGGATGCTGTTCACTGAGCGCCCTGTGTTGTAGTTGCATTCCAGGGTGTAGCTGTGGGGCACAAGAGAGCCCCTGTTACCCCACAGACCCACAGCAGGGCTGGGGTCATCCCACACGTCACCCTGGGAGAGCCGCTTCGGCAGATTCAGGCACTGGAAAGGAGGTCCCATTGCACCAGGAAGGGGGTCCTGCTACAAAGGACACAGAAGTGCCGGGAAAGTGGCAGGGTTTTGAGGACAGGATGGTTTCCTCTAAATGCAGGAATGGCCCATGCCCTGTGTGGAGATGCATGGATGTACCAGAGATCAGCATGATGGGAATTTGGGATGGATGTCATGGGGCCCTGAGGGTGGCATCCAGAGTGCCAAGGTCCCTGTGATGGGACCTCTTAGTCACCTCTGGAAGGTGATGGAGAATGAGGATGTCCCTGATGGGTGGAAAAAGGGAATTATTTGATGCCAACACCAACAATCCAGGGAGCGGGCAGCCACAGCCTTCCCCTGACGCTCAAGGTGTCTCAGAGCAAGTCCTCCCAGAGGAGGAGGGATGGAGAAATGGGGCCTAGGAGCTGCCAGTTGGGATGGCTCCCATCTGTCCTACTGCCCAGAGACAGCTGCAGGGTCAGTACATCACAAAACCTGAGCAGCTCTATCCTGGTCTGCCTGAGGGACCACATATGCACCATGAGCACTCCCAGCACTTTTTGGGATGTTGCTGTTGGATAAAAAACCTGGGCTGCTCCAGATCAGTCACATAGCAAAGTACCCCAGCAACCCAAGCCCAAACCCCTGTGTGTGTGTCTGTTCCTGTGGGGCTGGACTGGTGCTGAAGCAGCAGCGAAGTACACAGCAAAAACTGAGGAAACTGAGAACCTCCAGTCTGTGGGTCTGGCTTCCTCAGCCAGTGGTATGTTCCCAGCACAGGAACAGGCCAGGAGGATCCCATCCCATGTGGGAGAGGGGTGGATCACAGATATCACCGACTCACAGGACCACTGATGGGCCGACATTGGAATCTCACACACAGCCATGGGGATGCTGTGCCCACAGCAACTCTACTTAATTACAGCTCAATACAGACAAGAACACCCAGGAGAGAGGGGAATTCCCCTCAGAAAGCCATGTGAGAGCAGGGAGGAAAAGCCAGAGCAGCTGCAGAAGGGATTGGGAGGGACAAGAAGGAAAGGAGACTGGCTGAGCCTGTGTCTCAGGAACATGGCAGCACCCAGCATGACCAGGCCCAGCCTCTGCTGTCCTGCTCTGGGGCCACACGGGACGTGGCTGTCCCGCAGAACTGGTTCCCCCTTTGTCCAACAACCCACACCCACCACAAGTACTCAAGTGCCAGGCCGGATGGGCCCCCCAGTGCTGCCCTACCTGTGGATGATGCCCAGGGCTTTGTAGATGGCCACACGCCCGCTGCCCTCCTTGGACTGCCCGTCCCGCTTGTCCCGGGCGTACATGTTCTTCTCCGAGAAGTTGCAGCCCGTGAAGTCAAAGTGAGGTGAATTCAGGGAGATGAGTTTGGGGAACAGCATGTTCTCCACCTGCAGAGTGCAGGGAGCAGCAGGGGTGATGGGGGCCCTTGGCTGCTCATCCTGCTCCAGTAGGACCAGTGCGGAGCTCAGGGTTGCACCAGGGTCAGCTGGGCCCACTCTGCCCAGTTCTAGGGTCTCACAAAGCTAGTGCTCAGGGGATGCTTTCCACGCCCTGCCCAACTCCCAATGGGATCTCCTGACAGTCAGCTGGGAGGAGAGGAGGGAGCCCAGCGGCATGGTTCTCCCCCACCCTCATCCCTCAGAGGGGCAGCTGGCTGCTGGCCCATGCCAGCTCCCAGGGGGAATCTGAGACCTCCTGCTGCCTAGGTCACCAGACTAGGGGATGAAAGAGAGGAAGAAGAAAAAGGAGGAGGAAGGAAGGAATGGAGAAGGAAGGAAAGGAGAAGGAAAAGGAAGGAACTGCGACAGGGAATTCTGTGCTCCTCTCCCAGAAGTGGGAGGGAGCATTGGGGCCCATAGGGAGTGGGCAGAGCAGCACAAGGGTCCTGGCAGCCACGGCAGCCCTGGATTCCAGCTGTACCCTCACCTGGTCGTTCTCATCGCTGAAGCTGTTGCCGTACATGAAGCAGCCGCGCTTGGATGCGTGGCCGTGCAGGTCCACATAGTAGGCCAGGCCACTGTCCCGGGGTGCAATAGGCTCTGGGGGCTCAGCAGCTTCGGGGATGGGGGCTGGGGGAGGCTTCCATGACCCCTCCTCACAGTGCTCGGTGGTGTGGCTTGATGGGAGGATCCAGGCAGCTTGCTCTGTGCTGTCTGACAGCCGGGAATCCTGAGCTGGGCAGGAGTGGGTGCTGGCAAGCCAGGTGCCGGGGGAGTTGCGGAGGTTGTTGGTTTTGTCCAGCTCAGATAATGCGGCCTCCACGGCCAGGACGGGAGAGTTGGGAGATTTTATGCTCAGCGAGCTGGTGCTGAGAGGGGAGACAAACGTCCTCCAGTCCGGAGAGCCCGGCAGGACGCGGCTGTGGATGTGGTGGTAGAGCAGGATGGTTTTGGCTCCGTACACTGCGGGGTGCAGCTCAGCATCGGGGTGCAGGTACTGCCGGTTCAGGTTCACCCCACGGGAGTCAGTTCTGCAGAGAGAGCAGAGTGACGTGAGGACCTTCCAGGGTGCCCCAGCAGAATTGAGCTCACCTTGGAATGCTGAGGGCTTTGTGCTCTGTCCTGGAGTACAATGGCCAAACCAACCCTCATGGCCAGAAGCTGCCAGAGCACTGAGAAACTCAGTGAGGCAGAGCCCTGCATGATCCCCCCAGAGAAAGGAATGGAGCTGGGGAAAGGTCTGGAGCACCAGAGTGGCTGAGGGAGCTGGAGTGGCTCAGCCTGCAGAAAAGGAGGCTCAAGTGGGGACTTTGTCACTCTCTTTAATTCCCTGACAGGGGGTGTAGCTATGTGGGGGTCACATTCTGCTCCTGGAGAACAAGGGATAGGACCAGAGGGGAACAGCCTCAAGCTGAACCAGAGGAGATTTAGGTTGGATATTGGGAACAATTTCTTTGTGGAAAGGACTGTCTTAGCACAGACTGCTCAGGGCAGGGGTGCATTCCCCATCTCTGGAGGGATTTAAAAGCTGTGTGGATGTAGCACTTGGGGCTATGGGTCAGTGGTGACCTTGGCAGTGCTGGGGGATAGTTGAACTCAATGGTCTCACAGGGCTTTTCTAATCCAAATGAATGCACAATTCTATGGTTTTTATAAATTTTACCAGCTTTCTGAGATCCTTTCTTCAGCAAACTCACAGCCTTTTCCATATCTACATCCATCAGTGAAGGACACTCACCTTTGGCCACATCTATCAATCAATATTCAAATAAATGGTTTCTGCTTCTTTTTCTTGGGGGAATGGTTGGACTCAATGGTATCGGAGGACTTTTCCAACCCAAATGATTCCATGAAACACAGAGCAGGCTCCTAGCCAGGACAGCCTGTCCGGGCCCTGCACTCACCGGTAGTGACCCCGCACCACCCCATCAGGGTTCAGCATAGGGATGAGCTTGAAGACGAACATCCGCCGCAGCATCTGAGCACGGGGATCCTCCTCCCGCAGGATGAAGTCCAGGAAGCCGTTGAAGACAAAGCTGGAGGGGGTTTCTCCTGGGTGGACTCTGCTGCTGAGGAAAAACACCTGGGAACAAACAGACAGAGGTGAGGGGAGCGTCCTATCTGCCCCCAGATGCTGTGATGTGGAAGGGTCTCACAGACTTTGCTCCAAAAACTCTGCCCAAACGCTCTAGCCCTTGGGGACATGACACCATTCTGGTCACAGACATGGGGGTTGCAGTCAGGTGCCAACACACAAGCCACCACGGGGGCTGCTGGTCCCCCACCCCCAACACAGCCCCGATGCCAGTGTGGTCTCTCACCCTCTTTCCAGTGAAGCAACGTGGCCGGGGTGTGCTGGTGTCTGGGAAAAGCTTGTCCAGCCGAGGCTCCCGCTTCTCCTGCATGCCATGGCATGAGGTGATGGTCAGCAGGTCCACACGGAGCTTGTCCAGAGAGTGGCAGAGCAGCTCCCGGTGGTAGTAGACTGAGTCGAGGGGGCTGTGGGGCGAGAAGGGATCTCAGCCAGCCCCAGGAGCAAGGGGGCTCCCAGCTGGGCTGGGAGTGCTCTCTGCATGTGCAGCCCGAGCTCTGTGCCCCAGGAGCTTAGCAGCCCCAGCCCCAGCAGGACCACCCCCACATCTAGGCTGCTCCCTGCCAGATACCCTCAGAGTCTGCTGGGAATACAAGTAGCCATTCCTTCAGGGTAAAGAAGATGGCCCAGGGCTGGGGGTTGCACTGCCCAACATCCCCCGGCTGTGGGAGCAGTGGGTTCTTAGCACAGAAGGTCATCCCATCAGGGAGATAATGCATCCCAGCAGGAGGGCTGGGGCACTGAGGGATTCCTCCCACCGGGGAGATAACCCATTCCAGCAGGAAGGACTGGGTTCCAAGGCATTCATCCTATGAGGGAGACAACTCATCCTGGCAGGAGGGACTGGGCTCCTCTGGAGTCCTGTGGGTAGCACAGGGCAAGCTGCTGTCACTGCTTATGCAGAGCTGGGGCAGAGAAGCATGGGCCAGGCAGCTACAGGGAGGGCACAGCGACCCTCCTGCTGCAGACAGAGCTTCCCCAGGGGAAAAAACACAAGCAGGCACACACCAGGAAGAAGCGACAAGGCCAGAAAGGGGGCACATGGGAGGCACACCTGCTGGGGGACATGTGTCTGCAGTCCTGGAAGCGGCCATCCAGCTGTGCCAGCATGTCCTGGCACTCAGTATAGGAGAAGGGGTAACAGAAGGCAAAGTAGGTGGTGGCCCCACGGTGCTCCAGGAAGCGATGCACGAAGGACAGTACGAACTGCGTCTCCACTACCTGTGACGGACATGGAGAGGGCTAGGCTCTGACACAGGGGTAGAGGTACCCTAGCACAACACTCATGGCTCTCCTCTGGCCTCCATCAGGCATTGGGGGTGCCTGTGGCCACCCGCCCTTGTCTATCCCCATGGGAATCACCATCCAGCTGGCTCCACTCATGTCTTGACATGCTGGGCTGTTCCCTGCAGAACCTTTAGGTCTCTGCTCATCCCACTGGCCAAACCACACCTGCCCTGTCCTGTCTTAGGAAGAGGGAGGGATGTTCTGTCCCTGGAAATGTTCCAGGCCAGGTTGGAAAGGCTGGTCCAATAGAAGGTGCAACCTTGGTTTGGAGCAACCTGGTCTAGTGCAAGGTGTCCCTGCCCATGGCAAGTTTGGAAACAAGATGAGCTTTAAGGTCCCTTCCAACCCAAACCATTCCAGGACTAAATGATTCTCTCTAGCCCCTGTTCTGTGTGACACAGTGTGGTGTTGGGGGGCTTGCTGCATCCCCACAGCAGCTGGGAGCAAGAAGGGCTCAGACCACAACTCCCCTGGGCAGTTCCTACCAGACCAAAGAAACCTCTCAGGAGTCTCACCCCTTGGCTGTGCCTTCCAGGGCTCTCACCCCTCAGCTGTGCCCCCTGGGGCTCCCCCCACCCTCCAGGTGTGCCCCTCATCGGGGCAGCAGCACCTGCTGCCACAAAGAGCTGATTTCCAGCCACCCATTGAAGGGGACGGAAAGCACGAGTAGTGCTTGGGATGGAGTTTGGCATTTCCCCAGGAAAAACACCCCACGGCAGCCTGTGCCCAGCGCCAGCTCTCCTGAGTGTGTGGCCCTGGGAATGGGCTGTCACTGCTTCCACCCCTCCCTTGGAGATGCCAGTAACAAACCAGCTGCTTCACCAACCCAGCAGAATCTGGGGATCACCCCAGCGCAGGAAGCAAAGGATGTCCCTGCCCCCAGAGCTGCCCCTGCCCCGAGCACAGGATCCCTGGCTGCCTGACCCTTACCCCCAGCACAGGGACCATCCCTCCCTCTCACCTGGAAGCTGGGCCGCTGCCGGATTCGCTCCCAGCGCGGGCGCACGGGCAGGGTGCGCACAAAGGGGGTCATGCCCTGAGCGTACAGCCGGCTCTGCTTGTTCATGTTCAGGATATGCAGCTTTATCAGCTTCCCCGGGGCCCCACCCCGTACGCTGAAGTAGAACCAGGACCTGGGGAGGGGGAAAGAGGCGCCGCCTCAGCCCCTGCCTGGGGGTCCCCGAGCTCTCCGGTGTCTCTTCCACCGACCCACCCGGCTCCACCAGGAGCCTGTCAGAGCCTCGGGGAGGGCAGAATCAGTCCGCCCGAACCCCTCCCAGGCCACCTCTGACCCTGATACCTCCCCCAGCCCCTTTCTTCAGCGACCCCCCATACCGAGGCACCCCTACATGGCACCACCCAGTCCCGCCAGAACCTGTCTGACCTCCTGGGGAGAGCACAGCCCCCCGAACCCCCTCCAAAGGCACATCTGATGCCACCGGCTTCCCCAGCCCTTTTCCTCAGCCCCCCAGCCCCACCGACCCCCTTCCAGCGACAGCCCCAGACCGCACCAGCCACTCCCGGGCTACCGCCAGAACCTTTCCCGGGGGAACCCCGACCCTGGCCCCCCCCGCCCGGTTCCAGTAGCTCTTTCCCGGTCTCCCCGCCCAGCGGTACCTGTTGCCGTTCTCATACTCAGTGTGGGCGCAGTCGGGCTGCGTCCACACGTTGAACTCGTAGTCGGCAGCGGGGAGCGCGTTGGCGCGGGCGGCGGGGCCGCTCCCCGGCTCTGTCGGGCGCACCTGCTCCACGTGTGCCAGGTTCCCCGAGTCGAAGCGGGAGCTGAAGAGGAGACCCCCGCAGCGGATCTCCATGGTCCGGCAAGGCCGGGACCGGCATCGCCGCGGGACGGCCGCGGGACGGCCGGTACGGGCCGCCCGGCAACAGCAACGCGCGCGGCCATTGGCTGCCGCCTTCCAGCAATGTGCGCGCCCATTGGCTGGCGCCCCGGCAACGGCCGCAGCGGCGCTGGACGCGCAGTTCCGCCACGACCACGCCCCCGAGTAGCCACGCCCCTCACAGGCCACGCCCCTCAGATGCACTGGCCACGCCCCTCGCTGGGCTCTCCGCCGCCGGCGATCGCGGCCGTGTGCGCGCGGACAGGAGTGTGCACGGAAACGGGGTATGTGTATGGACAGGGGTGTGTGTATGGACAGGGGTGTGTGTATGGACACGGGGTGTGTACGGACACGGGGTGTGTGTATGGACACGGGGTGTGTGTATGGACAGGGGTGTGTGTATGGACAGGGGTGTGTGTACGGACAGGGGTGTGTGTATGGACACGGGGTGTGTGTACGGACAGGGGTGTGTACGGACAGGGGTGTGTGTACGGACAGGGGTGTGTGTATGGACACGGGGTGTGTAGGGACAGGGGTGTGTGTATGGACAGGGGTGTGTGTACGGACACGGGGTGTGTGTACGGACACGGGGTGTGTGTATGGACAGGGGTGTGTGTATGGACAGGGGTGTGTTATGGACAGGGGATGTGCACAGAAACGGGGTGTGCGTATGGACAGGGGTGTGTATGGACAGGGGTGTGTATGGACAGGGGGTGTGCACGGAAACGGGGTGTGTGTACGGACAGGGGGGTGTGTACGGACAGGGGGGTGTGTACGGACAGGGGGTGTGCACGGACACGGGGTGTGTGTGCACGGACACGGGTGTGTGTGCACGGACACGGGGTGTGTGTACGGACAGGGGGTGTGTACGGACAGGGGGTGTGTACGGACAGGGGGTGTGTACGGACAGGGGGTGTGTGTATGGACAGGTGGTGTGTGTATGGACAGGGGTGTGTGTATGGACAGGGGTGTGCACGGACAGGGGTGTGCACGGACACAGGGGGTGTGCACGGACACAGGGGGTGTGCACGGACACAGGGGGGTGTGAACGGACACAGGGGGGTGTGAATGGACAAGCACGGACACAGGTGAGTATATGGCGCACAGGGCTGTGCATGGACACATACATGGAGCACACGTGTGCATGCAGCTGCGGACACGTGTAGGTGCCCACATCCGGGTGTGCACACAGGTGCCCCTACACGTACTTACACCTGTAAGAACACAGGCACACCCATACCACTACACACCAATACTGACAGAAGTGGGGTTCAAACCCGACACCTCCCACACACCACACGGACACTCCACCCCCAGAGTCGACCCGTGGGGTGGCACCACATGGCACGAGCAACTCCTTTGACCCCTTTAAACCACCCCAGCCAGAGCATGCAGGGTCCAACCCAGGCACTGTTCCTCCCATTTTGGGTGGGAAGGTAGCCCTGAAGGTGGCCTGTGGGGACAAATATACTTCCCCGCCAAAAATGGGCTGGGAATGGGGGTGCAGGGGTGTCTGGACAGCCCCTCCTCCCCATCATGCACAGACGTCTTCAATAATAAGGAAGAATAATAAAGCTTATGGAGCAATTATAAGGAAAAAATAATAAAATAAATCAGTTCATTCACCAGTGGGAAGAGGTGGGGAGGTGAGGGGCTCCAGGTGTCCACCCCTGATCCTGTAAGCAGGCAAAGCACAAGGGGATGGGGCTCACCCACCCAGGGCAGTGGTACAGGGAAAGCTGAAGTGGTCACAGGGTGTGGAAAAACCTGGATGTGTGTCTCCCTGGCCCCTAAAAGAATAAATCTCCCCCAAAAGCCCCCAGTTGACCCAAAGTTCCTGTGGGCATTGCCCTTGATGCCTCTGTCACACATCCTGCTGCACTCTGGATACTCCTTGGCAGCTAGAACGTTGGGAGGTGGTGTGACCTCCAGAAAGCAGCTCAGTGTCCAGAAATCATGGCCAGAGCCCAGTTTTTAAGGGCCAGGGTTGTGTTTTGCAGGTAAATCCAAGAAGAATAGGTGAAGCTCATCAAGTGGTCCCTCATGCACTCCCATGTCAGCTCTCCACTGGAAAAGCAAGAACAAGGGATTAGAGGGGGGTGTCAGAGCCAGAAGGGGTGACATGGGGGATACAGGAGCCCCTTGGGCAGGATGACACCAGCCCTGCTGCTGGGTCTACAGAGCAGGATGAGGGGGAAACCCCCAGCCGGCACAGGGAGAGATGTGACTGTGGCACCAAGGGATGGAGTCCCTGGGGGAGCAGAGCCCAAGGGGAATCATGCAGCAGGGGCTGCTCACTTGCAGGAGTCGAGGCAGTGCTGCCAGCCCCGCTGCAGCACCGCAGCCAGGCCCTGCAGCAGTGGCACCAGGCAGCTTCGCACCAGGAACAGCAGCAGCTCCCGCACACACTCGGCGAAGTGCAGGAGGGACTCGGGGAGCCGGTTCTGGAGCTGCAGGAGCAGAGAGACAGTGTGGGGTGAACACCAACCCCCCCAGCAGGTCTGGGTACAGCGAGGGTCTGGGGTCCTTGTTACCCATGATGGTCCCATCTCACTCCCCCTCCTCCAGCATCCTTGAGCCCTCCCCACCTTCCTTCTTCTCTGGCTCTCAGCAGACAGGGCACTCACACTCTGAGACACTGATGTTACCCCACTGCCACCAAAATGCTGGCCTTTGGAGTTTTCTGAGCCCTCTCCCTTCCACAGTCACTGGAAGTAGCCAGCATGGGCTGGTGCCACAGGAGGACAGACAGCATCAGAGACCTGCTGTGGGGCTGCCCCCTTCCCAGAACCCCAGCAGCAGGGGGCTTCTGCTAGGAGTGGTGGCAGACATATCATCGTCCTATTCCAGGCCTTCCCGTGTATTTCCCTAATACAGATTCCCCAGTCCAACAAGCCCAACACTGGCATTCCTTGCCTCCTCCAGCCCTGGCAGCCCCCACTTACCCAGTCACTGAACCAGGGCAGGCTGCCGTGGAGCCAGGAGAGCAGGGAGCTGCACTGCTGGGACACATCCCGTGCCACCTCACCACTAGTTTCCCAGAGCAGCTTCAGCTGTGGCTGCAGGAGGGACACAGCCATGGAACCGTGGTGGGCCAGGTTGTGCTCCAGCCACCTGCAAGGGAGTCCTCAGGTGAGGGCAGTGCTGGACCACAGGACCAGTGGCACCAACAGAGAGTACGTGGGCACAGAGTTGCCACCACGGCGTGAATGGTAGAGAATTCCAGTCTGAGCTGAAAGTGCTTCCAGGCAGAGCTGCAGAACAGCTCCCAGCTCCCTCCCAAGCCCTCACTGTGCTGCACAACAGCTTCACCCCCCTCACCCCAGCCACTCGCTTATGCTGGTGTCACAGACCTGTACCCCTCGAGGCAGCCAAGGGACACCTTCTGCCAGGCCAGCTGGGAGGCAGGCAGGACGCCGGAGGAGCGGAGCAGCTGAGCGGAAGAGGAAGCTGCAAGAGACAAGTGTGTTCTGTGAGTGGCCCTTGGCTGCGGGAACACGCGTTGGTCTGTCCCTAAGGACTCTGCAGGGACACGTGGCTAGAGCTGTGCTGGGGAGATGCTCTAGGAGGGGACAGAGGGACAGAAGCCCCTGAGCAGGGAGACCCTCCCAAGAGGGAATAGGCAGAGGCAGTCTGCCTGCAGACCCTGCATCCCCCAGTACCCCCCAGCTGGACAGAGGGACAGACCCCACTGCTCACAGCAGCCACAGGACAAAGGCAGGGACCAGAGAGGCTTTGCTCAGGGGAGCAGCCACAGGATTGACCTCAACAATGTTCCTTGACAGAGCAACGGGAAAAAAGTCTCAAGCTGTGACAGGGAAGGTTTAGATCGTAAACAATAAACAGTTTCTTCATGGAAAGGGCTGTCCAGACTGCCCAGGGCAGTGGTGGAGTCTCCATCCCTTGGGGGATCTAAAAAGCCGTGTGGATGTGGCACGTGGGGACACAGGATAGTGGTGGCCTTGGCAGTGTTGGGGAATGGTTGGACTTGATGCTCTCAGAGGGTTTTTCCAACATGGCTTATTCTACGATTCCATGAATCCCCGCCATACCCTGGAAGGAGCCGTGTGTCCACACATCGTGCAGGAAGAAGCCAGTGGCAAAGACCAGGAGGACAAGCAGCAGCCGTGACCAGGGGAAGCCCCGGCCCTTCATCTTGCGCAGCAGCTCCTGGGCAGAGGGACAAGACCCTGTCACCATCACAGCGGGGTCCCGACACTGAGGAGACCTCAGCATGGCTGTGCTGCCCTCTGGCAGCATCCGTCCCCGGCTTCCCAGTGGGGACCAGTGACATTTGCTGAGCAGGTGGGGAGTTGGCCAGGGGCCAGCACATCTGTCCCCGGCGTGTCCTGCACGTGTGTCACTGTGGGGCCTGGGCATGGCACTTGCCATGGCAGGAGGGGCAAACCAGAGTCCCTGCACAGAGCTGAAATCTGGTGGCTAGGTGACACCAGGCAGCATCCACCCGTCCTGTCCCTCACCTTGCAGGCAGAGTCACAGGCAACCACATCCTGGTCCCCTCCAGCCCCTCTGGCCGCCAGCTCCTCATTTGTCACTTTGAAGGAATGAACTGTTTCTTGCAGCGACTGACGCACCTTGGGGACAGCAGGAGCTGTGTCAGGAGCCCCAGATCCCCACCAACCCCCTGAACTGCCACAGCACCAGGAGGGCAATCACAGGTCCCATGGGGACACTGCCATCTCAGGGACCTCTTGCAGCAGCACAGGGACATTCTCCCACTCCACAACCATCCCTGTCCCACAGTTCACTTCTACCTTCTTGCTGCTGCTCTCCCAGGACTCCAGGAGGTGGTTCAGTAGCAGACTGGGGGAAAGGAGAACATGGGGCTTGGTCAGGAGCTCCCAGAAGGAATTTAGGAGTCCCAAAGCTTCCACAGATAAGCACTGACTCCTCTTGGAGCCACGGTGTGGACTGACCTGGACTGAGAGAGATGTTTGGTATAGAGCTGCCTCCAGACACTGAAGCTCAGCGGGTCCAGGCTCAGGCACTGGCTCATGGAAGTCAGAAGCTGGGGAGGGAGCACAGCAGGTCATTATGCACGACCCTCACCTCGGCCCACCAGACACCCCATGCCCCGGGCTGTACCCTGGCACAGCCACCCACCCCCACACCTCCCACATCCAGCCAGCTGCTGAGGCACCAAACAGAACTCTGGCATTCCTGTCCATGGAGAGGGGTGGAACTGGATGGTCTTCAATGTCCCTTCCCACCCAAACCATTCTATGATTTGATGATTCCTAGCCCCTGGGAGCAGGCAGCACGACTCCTGCCCTGCCATCACCATCCTCGTGAGAGCACATGCTTGCCCTGCCACCACTCCATGGCACCACCAAATGCAGCCCATGCCCCCCATGCCAGGCTCACCTCCTTCTTCATGGCAGGTGGGCAGGTGGGTGTTGCTCGGGAGAGGAAGGAGGGGAAGTAGGTGTGTAGGGCTGCCTCGGGCCGGGCACCGAAGGCCAGAACCTTCAGGCGGGGGTAGAGGCGCCGCAGCTGCTCCTGCAGGCTGGGAGAGAACGCGGAGCTGCTGAGGGCCGGGGGCTGTGGCATGGCACAAGGGGGGACTGAGGGCCCACCTTCCGGCACGGCTGCATGGGGGATGGATGGGCCAGAGTACCTGGGGGACAGCGAGTTGTTGGGCATGAAGGCGAAGTCCAGGAGGGGGAAGAAATCCTTGGGGCCGATCATGCCAAAGCCTTTGGTGAGGTTGGGGTGCATCCTGCAGAACAGAGCCCTGAGCTACTGCGGGGGCTGGTAAGGGGAGAGCCAGCTCCAAGTATCCAGCCCCCTCATACCCAGCAGGACACAGGGCGTCACTCACATCAGCAGCCGATCCAGGTAGGAAACGGCGTACGGCGAGAGGGACTTGATGCCGAGCACTGGGAGCATGACGCCGAGCCACACTGCGGGGAGAGGTGGAGGGGTCCAGCCAGGCTATCCCTACACCAGGACAACCCACCACCCAAACCAGCCAGCGGATAGGCAGGCACATCCCTTGGGAAGGACTTCAGGGCAGCTGCACTGCAGAACAGTGGAGCAGCATGCTCGCTGTCCTTGCAGGCAGGATGGTTCCTCTCAGGATCCAGCCATTTTCCTGTGCTGGCTGGGGGAAGCTGCATTCCAGATCTTAAGGATCTTTCCCAACCTTTTCCCAACCCTAAGCAATACTACCAGCAGGAGTGGAGGTGCACTGGCAGTCCCAGGAGGGGACCCCATCCTGCTGCTACTGGCTCTCACCTTTCAGGCCCTCATGGAGGTTGGTGAACCCGGCCTGTCCCAGTGCCCAGAGGACTGTCAGGCACTTCACTGGCCGGTTCTGGTGGGAGCGCAACACCTCCAGGTACTGCAGGAGGATGGGACACATTAGTTGGGAAGAGCTGTAACCCATCCCGGCCCAACCAAGCACGGAGCCATGGGACCAGCAGTGCCTGGGCCCCCAGCCCCTGGGAGGGACCCATAGCTCCAGGTGAGGCCAAGAGCCATTCTAGGGGAATAGGGTGAACCCCAAACCCAACCCTGGGAGTGCATTTCTGCTGAGGGGGCAAGGGGAAGCCCAAACCCAGCACTGGGGGTGCAGTGGTGCTGGGGGGACAGAGGGAATCCCAAGCCCAGACCTGGGGGTCCAGGGCTGCTGAGTAGGGCAGGCAGAACCCACTGGGGACACTGGTCCCTCTGCAGGGCAGGGCACAGAGATACAAAGGACTTTGTGCACAGGATGGATGAGCAGCACCACCAGGTTCAAAGCACCCACAAATCTGGCTCACCCCAGCTCACCTTGCCCAGGTTGGTGGTGGCAATCTGGGGCCTGTCTAGGAGAAGTGCCTGGATGCAGATCCTGTACCCATGCAGCGACTCCCCTGGAATGGAGATGAGGGGTCTTGCTCAGCCATGGCCTCCATGGAGGAATTACAAAGACCTTCCAAACAGGCAAGGAGGAGCAAAAATCAGGAGGCAGAATAGGGAGCTCTGGGGTGCTCACCTGGGGCCTTGTCCAGCTCCTGCAGCATGGTGTAGATGCAGTGGTCAAAGAAGAGCTCCAGCACACCTGATGCCTTTCCCAGCAGGGACCGGATGATGCTCCTCAGTTCCTTGCTCACCAGGCAGTATGGATAGTCTAGGGTGGCAAGAGAGAGGGAAGAGTTTAGTGAGACCTTGTTTTGGAGAGTTCCAGCAGCTGGAGGAACCAGCCCAGTGTGAGGCGGGCACAGGCAGTGCCCCCTCCTCAGTGATTCTGCATCAGAGGCAGCTAATCCAGCCCCAACGGATGGCTTCCTATTAAACGCTGATGCTGTGGCCTGGAGAAGATACTTTGTTCCCTTTTCCCCTTACCACCCCAAACGACACATGCTCAATGTGAGTGGGGACCAACTGATCACATAGGAGATGGCAATTCTGCCCATTGTGCCCTGGAGGAGATGGCAATCCCTCCAGCAGTTGAGGGTGGATAGCTGTGAGTGAATTCCCAAATTCCACAACAGCAGGCAGAGGTCACGAATCCCTACGGAGAAGGGGTGACCAGGGAAGCCTCCAATTTGCCAAATGTACAGGCAATTTCACCGCGTTTGTGGCCAAGGGAAGAAAGTTGTGGGGACAGCCCAGAATCAAGCAAATCCTCCCCGTTTTGTTAACAAAGGATCAGAACCCCAACCACTCCCAGGTGGCAGCAGGACACGGACCGTGGGGGTGCTGGCTCAGCACGGGGTCACTCGTGGGCGCCTGCAGCTTGTAGTTGAGGTACCCAGCCAGGTCCTTCACCCACACCGAGGGGTTCTCAGGGAACACACTCCGACTCTTTCCCAGCTCCTTCTGCAGATCTGCCAGGTCCAGCTGAAGTGACAGATGGACAAACTCAACCCAAGATGAACACAACTGGGCAAAAAGCATGGGAAAGAGAAAGTTAACTCTGACTCCTAAGGGGCCACAGGGCACAGAGGGAAATGTTTCCACCTCCATCCCAAGAAGGTCACCCTTCCCACATGGAAAACCCCTGCTGCCAGGGATCCAGAGGATCGTCTGGGGCAATCAGCTCCCGGCCAGTGAGCCCACCAGTGTGCACTGGCACATGTTGGCACTGCTAAAGGCTCCCTCATGGTTGCAGCTTGGCAAGGATAAGCCTGAGGTGATCCCAGCCATGGCTGGTCTGCAGTCCACACCTGGACCCCCCAGGGAAGAAACAGCCACAAGCAACAAAACCCACCTGGTGAACAACCCAGTAGTGCCAACCAGGCGCGCAGCAGCAGCTCCTGCCCCTCTCCCCCAGCACTACCCAGACATGCTCATTCCCTGGTTTTACACTTGGATCATCTGCGGGGCCACTCCATCAGGGCTTGCTGGAAGGCTCACATTCTGTGAGAGCCTGAACATATTCCCACTGCCTACTGAGCCAGGTGCCCTTGGGCACTTTGCCTCAGCCCCGCTTTGCAAGAGGAATTCTACACAAACCAGCTGCTGCCACAGCAAGAAACAAACGCCCCCAAAACCTCCATCAGCGACCTGACATGGCCACACAGTGTGTGTCACTGCTGAGCACAGGGACACCTCTGGCTGCCACCCTCCCCTGGGAACACAGGAATCCCACACAGTCATGCACAAACTGTCACTGTGGGCAAAAGCTGGACGTGGAGAACCACTGGAAGGATGGAGGGAACACCCACCCAGTGCAGAGGGAAGCAGAGGGAAACCCCTTGTATGAGGGGAAGTGGAGGTCGCAGGGCATGAGGGGGGATGTAAGACCCTGGGGCAGGGGAGGAGCCAAGCAGGCAACAACTGCCATCCCTGGGGACACATCACCCCAACAAAGCCCGTCTGGGCCTGTTCTGGAGCCCTCTGTGCTCAGACATGGCCAGGACAGGTGGGACAGACACAGACAGGTTCTGCAGATCCAGCTGGAGCACAGGAGCTGCAATACTGACTCCCAGAGCCCCACCACTGAGAGAGGGAGGAGGTTCCAGCCACCACAAAGCTTCCTTGGGGTTCTTCCCAGACACAGACAGGGAGTGGGTGAGGGAAGGAACCAGAAATTCCCTTCCAGCCACCTCCTGCCACTCTGTCTCCTGCCTCCAGCACGAGGCAGCTCCTCCCGTGTGGCCCACGGGGAGATGAGCCTGTGCAGTGAGGCTGAAACGGGACAGGGCACTGTGCTCTGCACTGCTCCCATCTGCCAGACTGAACAGCATCTGTGGCAGCTGGAATGCCGGCTGGGAACACGGGCCCCGGTGCTCTAGCTCCGTGACCTCACGTGAGCCGGGGCCTAGCCGGGCACACTCACAGCTTTCAAGGCTTCCTCCAGCGAGCGGCACCTGCCCTGTTTGGCACCAGCGTCGTTCCCCGGTGCCTTCTTCCCACTCTTCCCCGTGTGCTGCTTCCGCGGCGGTGGCTCGGGGGCGGCGGCGGGGGGCACTTGCTCCTTGTTCTGCTTCCGCAGCGCCCGCTCGAAGCCCAGTTGGAAGATGGTGCTGGAGGTGGCGATGGGAGCTGGGAACGGGAGAGGGAAGGGGTGGCAGAGGGCGCCGTGGGGAGCGGCAACACGAGGGGACGGGGACGGACCGAAGGCACGACGAGCCAGCCGCGGCCCCCCGCCCACGGCCTCGGGCTGCCCACGGTGTGCGAGGGCCCACGGCCTGGTCCACAGCGTCCCCCAAGACCCCACAGCCCCAGAAGACCCCCCCACACCCACGGAGGAGACATTCCCGAGCCAGCCCAGCCCCGGCAGCCCCTCCCGGACCCGTGGGACCCACTGGGAAACGCCACCCGCCCCACGAGACGCTCCAGCTACAGCATCCTCTCCCCGGGACCTGCTGGGGATCTCCGTCCGTCACACGCAAGGCCCCCAGCCCCCGACAGACGGGCCCCCCAGACTCGCGGGCCCCCAGCCCGCCCCACCGAGACCCTGCCGGGGACCCGCGGCCGCTCACCGGGCAGGGGTAGAGCGCGACCAGCGTTAGCTTCTCCCAGGGCACGGCGGCTAGCGGTGCCGCCCACGGGCGCCCGCCGGCCCTTGCGCACCACCTCCCAGCGCCCGGGACCGGCGCCGGCCGTGCCCGAACCCGAACCCGGGGCCGCTCCCGCCGCCGCCATCGAGACCCGGAGCGCGAGCGGCGGCGCCGGTGCGGGGTCAGAGCGCGTGCGCACACTGCCGCTGCTGATTAGCTGCGCGCTCGCACACGCGCCGCGCGCGCCTGCTGCCACGTCCGCGCCCCGCCCCGCCGGGAAACGTGACTGGCTGAGAGTGGCCGCGGCTCGGGGGCGGGAAGAGCGCGCCCCGCCCCCCGGTGGCTCCGCCCACACACCGGCCTTTCCTGGCAGAAAAGGCGGGGCCTCGCGGGGATGGGCGGAGCCATGCTGATTAAACCGACGATGGGGCGGGGCCAAACGGGGGGGCGTGGCCACACCACTCGCGCCGCGGCCAGCAGAACCGACCGGATCCTGTGGGGGCGGAGCCTTGTGGGTGAGGGGGCGTGTCCATGCAAATCTGACACCACCGCGCGGCAGCACGGGACACAGCTCGCCCAAAGGCGCCGCTGCTCTCGCGCGTCCGCGGCTGCTGCGCGGGGCGGAAGGTGCGGGTGGAGGCGCAGCGCGGGGCTGGGTCGGTGCGGCGGCCGTGGCGGAGTGACCGTGTGTTGTGGAGGCGTGCGGCGTCTGGGGTGTGTGGTTGCGGGGTGGAGGACTTCATACTTACCTGGCAGGGGAGACACCATGATCAGGCAGGTGGTTTTCCCAGGGCGAGGCTCATCCCTTGCACTCCGGGTGTGCTGACCCCTGCGATTTCCCCAAATGCGGGAAACTCGACTGCATAATTTGTGGTAGTGGGGGACTGCGTTCGCGCTCTCCCCTGATTTCGATGTTAAAAACAGATCTTGAGTCAATTGCTGCATAAACGGACTTCCGTGAGGCTCGTATTGAGTGTTATCTGCGCATTGAGTGCATATGGTCAAAGCTCAAGTTCTCACGCACGCAGCCGTACCGGGGGACTAAAAGGAGCCGCTAGCAGTGCTCGGTGGTCATGATGCGAAGATAGCGGAGGGCCCGGCGCTGAATGGGATGGGAAGAGGGATACGGGAGCAGCGGTATGTGGAACTGCGGGTGTAGCGACGATCCCCAAGTGGTCCGGAATTCTCTGGAAGGGTCGGAGGGCAGAGAGGCTCAGGAATAGCTGGGATTCCAGAGGCATCCCGGGACGCTCTTTCCGGACAGGCGCTGCTGGCGGTCGGGAGACGCATTGCTTGCAGAAATTGGCCAGCGGATCCCTAAAGGGAGGCTCTGGGCTGCCGCCTCCGGAACCGGGATGATCCCGGCCTGTCCCACGCCGTGTCTGCAGGAGCAGGGAAACACCCCGGTGACACCGGTCCTCGCTGGGGAGAGGGCGCCGAGATGCCGGTCCCGCTCTGCGAGCACTGCCTGGGTCACACCCGGTCGAGTCCGAGGTCGCTTATGCAACGATAAAGCCGGGAGACCGACATGCCACGCAAACCAGAGCCCGAATTCCCGCCCAGACCCCAGTGCCGGGTTAATCCCGCTGTTTCTCTGGGGACCCGGCGGGGCGAAGCTCTTCGGTCTGGCTACAGACGAAACTCAGCGGCGAGCTACAGGACCTCGGCAGGCAAGTACTCGTAGAGACAACACATACTTTAACATATCTTATCTGTCATTGACCAACGTAATCAGGGGAGAGCGCGAACGCAGTCCCCCACTACCACAAATTATGCAGTCGAGTTTCCCGCATTTGGGGAAATCGCAGGGGTCAGCACACCCGGAGTGCAAGGGATGAGCCTCGCCCTGGGAAAACCACCTGCCTGATCATGGTGTCTCCCCTGCCAGGTAAGTATGAAGTCCTCCACCCCGCAACCACACACCCCAGACGCCGCACGCCTCCACAACACACGGTCACTCCGCCACGGCCGCCGCACCGACCCAGCCCCGCGCTGCGCCTCCACCCGCACCTTCCGCCCCGCGCAGCAGCCGCGGACGCGCGAGAGCAGCGGCGTCTTTGGGCGAGCTGTGTCCCGTGCTGCCGCGCGGTGGTGTCAGATTTGCATGGACACGCTCCTCCCCACTCGTCTGTCAGGCGCCTGTATTGCCCCTTCTGCCGGTGAACGCGCACTCTCATTTCCCTGTCCCTCACCTGTCCCCTTGTATCAGACACGCCCCTTCATCTACAAGGTATCGCCCCCATATGTCCGAGCCGCGGAGCGATCACTGTCGCGGGACTCGGGGCGTCTCGGGGGAACCAGCGTCGCTCCTCCAAACCGGGGTCCGGGGAACGTCCGTCTGGCCGCGACCGCGCAAAACAGGGCGGGATTGGCCGCTCCAACCGGCGGGGCCGCGTTCATGGAAGGAGGTAATCCCCCACTGCTGGCCTCTGAATTCATTATGGGGACTCCAAAACCTCTGTCCTCGGCGACAATGACGACCCGGACACAAGATGGAACGGGCTCGGCGCCGTTCTGCCGCCCCCCGCCTCGAACTGAAGTACTGAAGACAGCTCAGCGGCACTTGAGCAGTCCTTCGGGTGGGGGTGCAGGAGAAGGGGCTGAGGTAACCCCCAGATGCCCCAGCAGGTGACACCCATCGTGTCCACCAGGGCATAGGAGTTCTGCCCTTACCATCTCACTCCGGCTGAGTCTGCTTTGAGTTAACTCCCTTCCCAATGCTGAGGGGACGCTGGGCCTTGAGAATGATCTGTGGGGGAGAACAGAGACCACCCCAGACCCTGCCGCTCTGGGGTTGCTCTGGTTCCTGCCCTGCGCCCACGACTTTGCCTGGAGATGTTCCTGGATTACAGGAAAGGTGACACAGAGGAGAATGGTTCCTACCATACAGCGGACTGCGTCCCGCATACGCTGCTATCACCTTGCGCTGATCAAGCAGGTGTGCGCGAGTACCTAAACCAGCAAAGAAACGTGTAGCACATGCCGGACCAGCACGTTTCGCGATTGATTCAGCCCAAATCTTTTGTTAACCAACGTAATCAGGGGAGAGCGCGAACGCAGTCCCCCACTACCACAAATTATGCAGTCGAGTTTCCCGCATTTGGGGAAATCGCAGGGGTCAGCACACCCGGAGTGCAAGGGATGAGCCTCGCCCTGGGAAAACCACCTGCCTGATCATGGTGTCTCCCCTGCCAGGTAAGTATGAAGTCCTCCACCCCGCAACCACACACCCCAGACGCCGCACGCCTCCACAACACACGGTCACTCCGCCACGGCCGCCGCACCGACCCAGCCCCGCGCTGCGCCTCCACCCGCACCTTCCGCCCCGCGCAGCAGCCGCGGACGCGCGAGAGCAGCGGCGTCTTTGGGCGAGCTGTGTCCCGTGCTGCCGCGCGGTGGTGTCAGATTTGCATGGACACGCTCCTCCCCACCCCTCCCCGTTGCCCCGGGAGCTGCCGCCTCCAGCCCGGCCCCGGGAATCGTCCTGCCGCCGCCGCTCTTTGCCGCTGGCACCGAGTCCCGGGGAACTGGAGCGTCAAAAACTGCCGTCCCAACTGCGGACTCGTTCCCCATGCACGGCGCCAGTTCACACACCAGAGAGAGCGATTTCTGGTTTTATTCTAGGTAGTGCAGAGTGTGCAGATGGTAGATACCTCACTGTTCTTCACTCCCCGAGCATCACAGCTGTACAACAATTTTACATTTGAGCAAACAAAGGCACCGGGGTTCCTTGGGTGATGGTTACAGAACTCTTTCATTAATTAGCACCCAAACCCCTCTTTCGTGGTTTGACACTGGCCAAACACCAGCCCTCCACAAAAGCCACTCACTCACTCACTCACCCTCTCCTGGTACAGAGGAGAGCAAAAATCCTGGGCAGAGGAGAGAAAAATTTAACGAAATATTCATGAGTTAAGGACCAGGAGAAAACACTCCAAGGGCAAAATATGCTCAACTTCGAGGTACAAAGTGAGTTCATTACTTACAAAATCAGAGGAGTATAATGAGAAGTAAAATAAGCCCTTAAAAACATCTTTTTTGACTCCCAACCTCTCCATCCTTCCCACCAACGGTGCAGGGAGAGACAGAGCATGGGGCTTTTGGTCAGTTCATCACCTGAAGTTGTCTTCCGCTTGGCTCAGGGAGACAAGTTGTTCCCCAGTGAGACCATGGGGTGTCTTCCACAAGACAGAGTTCTCCGCATACCTCTCCAATGTGGGTCCATCTCATGAGCAGCAGTCCTCCCAAAACTTCTGTGGCATGGGTCACTCGTCCATGGAGTGCGGACTTTCAAGGACAGGCTGTTCCAGCCTGGAAGCAGGGCCCCCCTCTCTCCACTGGGTCTCCCACCAGATCGCAGCCTCCTCCAGGCATCCACCCACTCCCATATGGGCACCTCCCCATGGACTGTGGGTGATCTCTACATCCCCTGTGGTCCCCATGGGCTGCAGGGGCACAGTGGCTTCACCATGGTCATCATCAAGGCTTGTGGAGTAATCTCAGCCCTGGTGCCTGGAGCACCTCCTTCCCCTCCTTCTCCACTGACCTTGGTGTCTCCATGTTGTTTTCTTCACATGTTTTCACATCCTCCTCTTCTCTAGCTGGAATTAAAACTGAGCCCCCCCCCCCCCCCCCCCTTTGTTTTGATTTTCTTCTTAAACATGTTCTCACAGAGGCATTACCATCACTTCTAATTGGCACAGCCTTGGCAAGTGGCATGTCCATCTTCAGAGCCATCAGGGATTGGCTCTGCCAGATGTGGTGGAAGCTTGTAGCAGCTTCTCACAGAAGCCACCTCTGTGGCCCGCCTGCCACCAAAAACTAGGCCATGCAAAACCAACACACCCTCTGTGCTGAGTGGATTTCCCTTCCAACACAGATCACTTCACAGGCACAACTCTTCCCTCCCTTTGGGTCGGGTTCTGCTCTGAATAAGCAGCCAATGGGTCAGTGGTCCTGATCTCCCACAGCCGGAATTACCTTTTCCCCAGGTACTGCCCAGTCCTGCTGGTGACCCTCGTGGTGTCTCTTGTGCAAACAGTCCATTCCTCTTGGGCTTCTCTTTTCCTCAAGACAAAAGATTAGCCAGGTGTACGCCATTCACAGTGGAATTAGTCACAAGTGTCTGTCTGCACGTACTAATGAACAGCTAAAATATTGCAAAGTTTGATTCAAATCTCGAGTGTCTCAATATCGTTTCCCCCTTTGAGTTGGACTTTCCCATTCAAAGGCAAAGACAAGGTGACTCTGTTCACCCACAGGGATACAAGAGAAGATGCCTTTCACATCCAACACCACAAAGTCCATGTTGGTCTCGGAGTGGGGCGAGAAGGGTGTCGGGATTTGGGACAACGAGAGGAACATCAGCAGTCTGGGCATTAAGTTCCTGTAGCTCTTGCACTAGTCTATCCCAGTGATTTAGGCTTTTCCTCTGGGAGGTTTGGAGTGGTACATTTGAATTGGCAATAACCCAAACTCTAAAGAAGAGCCCATTAAGGTTTCCAATCCTCGTTGGGTCTCTCATTTTATTGGAGTGGATCTTTTCTTACCGGTTGGACTGCTGGTTTCTGTTCACCTTTTACCGGACTCATGTTTCTTCCTCGTCCCAGGATTCCCGAGCCCAAACCAGTGGTATGAGTGACCTAAAACTTCACTGGGCATTTCCTCTCCTGCAGGTTTCCCTGGGTGAATGGGCAGAGCTGCACTTTCCATCCGTTTTCCAGAGGAATATGCAACAGGGCAGAGCCCTTAGAGAAAGTGAATTGTGTATTTAACTTGCACGGCAGATCCTGCCTGAGCAATGGCAAAGGACACACGGGCATGTGGAGAAAGTGATGGGGTCATTTTGTGTTCCCAGTCGTGAATTCCATGGGTTGTTAGATGGTCTGAGGGATTTCCTGCGCCTGAGGGATTTCCTGCCTTGAGAGATTTCCTCCCATTGCAGCAACAACAATGCCTTTCCTTTTACTCAAAGGTGCCTTACAGCCAGTAACTATGGAACAAGATGTTCCAGTATCCACTAGAAAATCCATTGTTCCATTGCCCAGCTTAACTGGAATCAAAGGATTGGCCAGGGAAATAGGAGATGCCTCTGGTCCCCTTCAGTCCAACACAATTTCTGCATCTTCTGATTATTCCTCCTGTCCACGCTCAGACACTGCTTTTCACAGTGCCTGTCCTGTCTGCGACCTGCAGCCTAATGCTTTTGGAGGAGCATTAATCCCCACTCATGACGTCATCCCCAAAATGCACCTTGCCCTCTGCCTCTTCCCTGTCCCTGACAAGAGATTTAGCAATTTCTTTTGGCTCTTCTACTTCTTGCCATCATTACAGGCATCACTTGGGAAATAACCCCTCTCTCTGCTCCTTGTGTCTTCCGGAGTTTCTTTCCTGTACCTGGCACCGACTGCCAACAAACATCCTGTTAAACAGCATCCTGCTTCATTCCCTTGCTGGATGTCGATCCCTTCGGGATCTGAATCCATGCACTTGGAAGGATCCGGATCCTCGCGGGAGGAGCGGCGGACAGTCCGCCTCGCCGCCAGGGGGCGCTGCGCTGAGGGCGCGAGAGGAGGCGGTGCGGGGAGGGGCGTGTCCATGCAAACCAGAGCGTGGAGCGCGCGGTGCCTTGTGGGTGAGGGGGCGTGTCCATGCAAATCTGACACCACCGCGCGGCAGCACGGGACACAGCTCGCCCAAAGACGCCGCTGCTCTCGCGCGTCCGCGGCTGCTGCGCGGGGCGGAAGGTGCGGGTGGAGGCGCAGCGCGGGGCTGGGTCGGTGCGGCGGCCGTGGCGGAGTGACCGTGTGTTGTGGAGGCGTGCGGCGTCTGGGGTGTGTGGTTGCGGGGTGGAGGACTTCATACTTACCTGGCAGGGGAGACACCATGATCAGGCAGGTGGTTTTCCCAGGGCGAGGCTCATCCCTTGCACTCCGGGTGTGCTGACCCCTGCGATTTCCCCAAATGCGGGAAACTCGACTGCATAATTTGTGGTAGTGGGGGACTGCGTTCGCGCTCTCCCCTGATTACGATCGGTTAATAACAGAATCAATACGTAAAAATAAATCCGGAAGTGCGCGTGTTGCTGTATCCATTCTACCCCAATCCCGCCTATAGCCAACTGATTGTGAAGCCTCAGACCAACCGGTGGAATTACACAGTATTCCCCACCCTGCCAAATCCTGGCCAAACCAAGCCAGAAGCTGGGGTCAGGGCCTCTATAGAAACTGTTCACCCAAACTCAACTCTACCCTCCTCACACGCAGTGGTCCCAGAGCCTCCACCCAGATCCACTCCATCTTCCCACCCTCCTGCCGAGGGTCTGCCAGCATGGAGGAACCCCCAGCCCAGGAAGCAGGTCCAAGACTCTGCAGTGACCCCCAGCATGGGCAGGACGCAGTGTTACCACACGAGTTTATTTAAATAAAACCGAACACAGATGCAGCGTTGCGACCAGAGTGATGGACCAGACAAGCGATGCAACAAGGACATGGCAGCTGGGGCGGGTGGATGCTGCGAGCTCTCACAGTGACCCATCCCAGTCCCAGCTCCATGGGGGCCACGGGCGAGAAGAGAGGGCCGCCGCCATTCCCACACCGCGGTGAGGACAGGCTCCCACTCCGGGACCCCTGTGGGTGCAGGTGCCCCTGCTGCCACGGCTGCACTGGGCTGGGGTTTCCTTTTCATCTTCCCAGGAACCTGAACCAACATCTCTCTCCTCCGTTCCGTGGCCTCCCACTCCAACAGGCCGCCAGGCCGGCACCCACTCCACCATGGCGGTCCTGGATCCACGGGGGTCCCAGCAGGGTGAGCAGTACACGGCACCCCAGGCCAATCCCCAAGGACTCGATGTTCCTTCTCGCTCTCACCATGGGCAGGCAGGATGCCAGGGTGGATGCGGCACTCACTCGCACCAGGGGGACAACAGAAATAAATATGGGGAGGTGGTGGCACGGGCCAGGCCCCAGCATGGGGCCAGAGCCCGTCCCCAGCCCCAGCCCCCCAGCACAGCCGCGCTCCTCGCCCAAGGGATGTCGGCTGGTTATGGAGACAGTGGGTTCCCCCTGGAGCTGCCGGAGACCGCGATGGCGTGTGACAGTGCAGGGCGAGGCACGGGCTCAGACCTCGAATGTCTATGGTGGGGGGCGGCGCAGGGGGCGCGGGCACGGGCCGGGGCTAGTACTCGTCCTGATCCTCTGGTGGCTGCTCCTCCAGCTCGTCGTCCTCTGGTGGGGCAAAGCCCTCCTGGGAGGAAGCATGGCAGTCATCAGGGGTGGCACAGGTGGGCTCACCAACCTCCCTCTGGCATGGCACGAGCACTTTGGCAAAGCCCAACCCCCTCCCAGCACCCCATAGAGTGAACAAGGCTGAGAGCAACAGGGGGGAAGGGAGTCCCTCCCCTCCCAGGGAAGTGCAGAAAGCAGGATAGGGACATGGTTTCCAGGGGTGTCCCAAGGTGCCTGGCCCTCACCTCCGTGGCATAGAGGACGCTGATGATGCCGGTGATGATGGGGCTGTTCTCATTCTCATGCTCCTGGCAGATGAGCTCAATGTCCCGCAGTTTGCTGAAGTAGAAATCCCGCTCCTTCTCCAGCCCGTCCACTGTCAGCTTCAGGTCCATCAGCTGCAGGAGAGGGAAATGGCTGAAGCCTTCAGCCAACCCCACTCCCACAGCATGCCCCAGCCCCTTTGCAGGGACCCCCTACCTGGCTGAAGCCTTCAGTCACCCCCAACCCCGCGGTGCCCCCCGGACCCCCTACCTGCTGGTTGAGCTCCAGGATCTGCGCGTCAGCCTCGGTGCCGCCATTGCGGGTGGCGGGCGAGTTTTTCCGTAGGATGCCGCTGGGCACGTTGCCGAGGCGGGCTGGGTTCGGGGTGTTCTTGGGGCCAGTGGGGGAGGTTCTCTGGGGGACTTGACAGCACACGGGGACCAATGGGTTAATGCCAGCTGGGACGGCTGCCAGCAGGGACCCCTCCCCTGCATTGTGGGGGGGGAACAGCAGTGGGCAGCAAGGACAGGCAGAAACCCCGTGCAGAGCCACAGCTCCAGGCTCTCCCACATTCAGCCTCCCTCCCTTGCCTCAGTTTCCCCTGGCCAATCTCGCCCCCAGTCCTGCAAGGGTGCTCATGGCTTGTTGGGGGTTCGGCATGGGGTCTGAGGACATCCCAGACCTTGACAGCTTCCATGGGGAAAGCACAGGGAGCCACCAATGCCCATGGTGACACAGCATGGGGGGATGGCAGCCAGGGCGTCTGGGGGGACCAACCACCCCCAGCCCAGGCTGAGCAGGCAGATGGAGGCAGCCGAGATCCCCGCTCCTCCGCTGTGTCGGTGTCCCTTCAGACCCGCCCGGTCCCCCCGGTCACAGGCAGGCAGACAGCAGAGCGGGGTGCAGGCAGGGGTTCGGGAGAGCGCCTGGCCATGGCCAGCGCGCCATGGGGTGCAGAGGGCGGGGGTCAGCGCTCGCCAGGGGGTCCCAGACATTACCTGCAGTGCCAATGGGTTTCTTGGGTTTGTTGTAGATGTGATCACCTGGGTTAGGGGGGGCGCGACGTCCTGGCCCTGCCGCGCCAGCAGCGGGTTGTACTCCTTCCCATCGTAGTTGGCGTCAAAGAACTTCTTGAACCACTGGATGAACTCAAAGTTGTCCTGGAACTTGCCCTTCACCAGCCGCTCCACCGCGATGATCTAGGGCACACAGAGGGCCCGGTGGGGCAGCGCTCCCAGCGTGGCCCCCAGCACAGCAGGGACACTGGCACAGCGGGGACACTGGCACAGAAAAGCACAGACCCCAGCGGAGTAGCCTCCCAAAGTGCAGACCCTGCTGTCCCCATGGACCTACTTTGTCAACTCCCATCTTCTTGAAGGCAGCCTGCAGCACCTTGAAGTTGTGGATGTACTCGTGCTCCAGCTTGGCCTGAAACTTCACCTTCCGCAGGTGCACACAGCCGGGGAACAGCATGTCCATGAACTGGCAATAGGCAGCCCCTGTGCCAGGCCCATGCCATGGTCAGGGGGGCTGGGGGCACCCCAACAACACCCCCCATGTCTCCTGCAGCACCCCCAAGCCCACCTGAGCAGAGCTGCTCAATCTTGGTGTAGTTGAGCTGAAGAGAGTCATTGACCCAGGCCAGCATGTCATGGCGGCTCAGATTCTCACTGGTCACCGATGTCGAGTACACATTGACGGCCATGCCCCAGCTGCTGAGAGACAGGGGTCACACCAGTGCCCCAGGGCACCCCAACCCCACACCAGGAGTACCAGGACCCAGGGCATCCATCCCACCCACACTCTGACAAGGGGGGGCACAGGGACCCAGGGCACCCATCCCAATCATGCTCCAGCACCAAGGGACAGCAGTGCCAGGTTGCCATGGTGCAACCTGTGGGACACCCCCCTCCAGCTGCACCCCAAGGTATGGCAGGGAGGGGTGGGCACCCCCAGACACCCCGTCGTGGCCCACCAAGTCAGGTGGACGCCTGTGCTGAACAGGGGTACCCAGAGGAGCCAGGTTTGGGGTATTGCTGGGAGCAAAACACGGATGCAATGCAAGATGTGGCTCATGGGAAAGGGGTCCCAGGGGACACACGCACTGCTGAAGGGATGCAGGCACTGCCGAGGGCACTGCCCCTGCGCTGGGGGGCTGCTGCTGCCCTGTGTGAGCCCACGGGGCTCCTGGGGGCTGGTGCCCATAAGCAGCTTAGGGCCCCCCCTCCGGCCCCCGGTGCTGCCTAATCTGCTGGGGCCAGGATCGGGATCGGGGTCCATTAGAGCAGGGCTTAGCGGGGCAACATCTGCCAGCAGGCGGCCTGCACCCAGATGGCAGGGGGCTCCAGGACCCCCTGGCTGTGGTCCCAGCATGGCAGAGCACAGGGAGCCCCACCACACAGTGGGGGTCACTGAGCCCCAAATCTCACCGTCCCCCACCAAATGCTTTAGTGCAGCAGCTGACAAGCAGGTCCCTGTCGCGCTGCCCCTTCCCGGGAGTGGGGGTCTCGGTGCCCCTGCGGCCCCCCCGCACAGCAGCGGCGGCAGCGGCGGCGTTAATCCGCTTCTCTCCCCGGCGAGGGGGGCTGCGGGGCCCGGGCCAGCTGCCAGGCGGGGGCTTGGGGAGGAGCAGCCCCCCTCGCCCCCCTCCCGTGCCACAGCCCGGGGGAATGAGGGGGGCACTGCCAGCGCACATCTGCGCCCTGGGGATGCAGTAGTGGGGGCCTGCAGGGCGCTGCCACCCCGGGATGCTGTCACCCGCCGGTGCACGTTTGGCGGGGAGAAAGGTCCCGGTGGCCGCAGTCCCCCCACTCTGGGGCACAGCACAGCGGTGACTCAGCACCGGCGACGTCGCACGGCTGCGGCCACTTGAACCCTACTGGCAGCTGAGCCGCTCCGTTCCCCGCCGCGGCCAGGACCCCCGGGACCGCCGTCCCACCCCGCCGTGTTAGCGCACTCAGCCGCGGGGGTGGATTGGTATTTTTAGCCACCGACGCAGCAGCTGGAACAGAGGCCCCCGCGCCGCCGCCACCCCCGGCACGGCGAGGTGGGCACCGACCCGCTCCCGGCACCGGAACGAGACAAAGCCCGTCCCGCGCCTGTTTCGCGGCATCGCGCCAGTGGGGTGCAGGCAGGGGACCCCCAGGGCTCTCCCCATCTTCCCCCCTCTTTGGCTCCGGCAGCGGAGCTGAGTCATGCGCGGCGCTGAGCCAGAGCCACGCGCACTGCGGTGCCGCGGCTGCCGGGAACCGCCGCGCTGGGGCAGGGGGCTGCTGCGGGGGCGTGGGGCAGCGGGGGAGTGGGGCAGGAGCTGCCCGCCCGCCTCGGCGAGGGGCGGCTGACACCCCCTGCCATCGCCGGCCCTTCCCCACATAACGGGGGCAGCTGCCGGCAGAGCCGGAGCAGGACCCCCCCACGAGCCGTGGGGCCACGTCGCGCCCTGGTTGAGCGGGGGGATGCCCGTGGGACCCGGCAGAGCCGCCCAGGGCTCTCCGGCACCCTGCCTCTGGGACGCTCGTGGGGGACGGGGCAGGGACCCCCAGATCCCACGCCGGGATGAATTGGGGTGTCACCCTGCCAGCTGGACCTGGGCTCCCGCACACACCGGCACACGTGAGAGCCCGGGGGAGAGCCCTGACACGCGGGGAGCACCCTGATCCACACGGAGAACCCTGACAGACGGAGAGAACCCCGATCCCGCCGGGAGCACCTTGACCCACCGGGAGAACCCTGACCCCGCCAGGCACCGGCATGTCCTGATCGTGGAGCGGGGACGCCGCCCGGGCCGCGCGGTGCCACCCAGCCAGTCCCCACCCTCCCAAACGCCTTCCAAGCCCCCGGCGCAGCGCCGAGCACGCCCCGGTGTAATGACAGGGCAGCCAGGGCCTGCGGCATCCTCCGACCCACTGCCGCCCCGACGCCGGGTGATGGACGCGCCTAGGGCCGGGAGCCTCCGGCCCAGCCGGTTTGCCGCCGGCTCTTGCCAAAAAAACTAACGAAAATAAGAATTCAGCCCTGATTCCCGGCAGGCCATAAGGAGAGGGGTTGTTGCCGGGCGCCCGGCCAGGCGGGGGACGCTTACCGCTGCATTTTAATTGTCCGGCCCGGAGCTGCTAATCACGGCCCGACGGCGACCGAAGCCCCGGGCGTCCGTGCCCGTCCCGCGGCGCTGCCGGGGCGCACGCAGAGGTCGTCCGGGCCCGGTCCCACGCTGCAGCCCCCCGGCCGCTCTGCCCAAACAAACGGGAGCAGAGTGAGGCCGTGAGGTGCCAGCGCGGCGGCCGAGGGCGGCACCGACGGCGTGCACCGGGAGCTGAGCAGCCCGTCGGTGCCGGCCCAGCAGCACCGCGGTGCCGGTGCGAACTGGGCTGCTGCGACTGGCGGGTTCTATTTTGGGAGCCGTCCCGGTGGCTTCTCAAGTGACAAACACGCGAGGGGGGTGGCAGACAGCCCGGCGGGGGCCGAGCGCCGTGTGGAGCCGCCACGGGGCTGCCGGGGATCTGGCAGCGGGCACGGTGGCCCGGGTGCTATCGGAGTGGCCACTCGCCCACGTCCCCCCCAGGTGCCTCCCAGTGCCACTTCCCCCCACCCCGAGCAGAGCATCCCCGTGCCACAGCCCGCGTTGCAGTGGGCACAGGTGGGTTTGCCGGGCGCGGGCAGCCCCCAGCTTCGCTCCGTCTCCCTCCCCAGCTCCGTACCGGCTCCAGCCCCAGCCCCCTTCCCTGTTTCCCGGCGGCAGTGCCCGTCCCGGACCGCGGCGAGGCAAATCGGCCGTTCACGCACCGGGAGCTGGCGGCTCCCGACGGCGATGCTCGGGGATCAGAGTGGGTGCCCGACCGCCCAAATCCCCCCGCCCCGCTCGGCTCCCGCTAACCTAAATAACTCGGTACAGCGGCGGGAGAGCATGTGCAGAGCGGAGCCCTCCCCCCTGCTCCTGAAATATTAATGCCGCGGGATGAGCTGAGCTGGGAGAGCCGGGGTGGGTGGGGGACACGCTCGCATCCCCGGGCGGGACAGCGTGCCTGTGCCATGCCGCCGGGCAGGGCTGTCCCCAGAGTGTCCCCACACGCGTGACGGGAGGTATCGTAAGGGCTCACGAGACCTCCGGGACGCCGATCACCCTGCGGGGTCTCAGAGGGGCCGGGTCCGTGTGCCCCGACCGCGGCGGGGGCACCCGCTCGGGAAGATCGCCGGCGGGAGATGGGACTGGATGTCCTGGGAATGGCGGGGGAGCACAGGGAAGGGCCCCGGCGCCATCCCGACACGCACACGTCAGTGACACTGTCACCTTACCGGTGACACCACCGTACCGGTGACACCGCCGCCGCCGTGCCGCCATGAGTCCGAGGACCGAGAGCGCGTCACGCTCGGTGTGTCACGGTGACAGCCACCTGCCGCTCTGGACTGCCACGGCAGCATTCCAGGAGCGTCACCCACACCGGCACCCGCGGGACGGGACCGGCGACAGACACCGAGCGGCGGTGGCCCGGGCTCCGCAGGACCCCCGGAGATTGGAGGTCTCCGGATGCTGCCCGGGCCCCGGCGATAGCCGGTACCGGCGGCGATGCCCGGGCAGGTGCTGCGCGGTGCCGGTGCGGAGACTACAGCTCTCGGCGTGCCGAACCGCTGCCGCGCCGTGCCGTACCGGTGCCGTGCCATGCCGGGGCCGCTCCGTACCGGCACCGCACCGTGCCGTGCCACGGTCCCGCGGGAGCCGCAGCCGGGACGCAGCAGCGGCCGCCGCTGAGTCAGGCCGGGCCTCGCCGCCACCGGCCCGGCGGGACCGCTCGGCCTCGCCGCTCAGCCCCTGACCCGTTCGCGGCGCGGCTCCAACCGCTCCATCCGCGGCGTTACCGGACGAACCGCCCCTCCTCTCACCTCCGGACGCTTCATCTCCGGAGGCCCCTCGGCCCTCCGTCCTCGCTTCTCCAGCCCCGTTCTCGGCACGGCCCCGCCACTCCATCCCCGAAGGCCCCGCGGCCCCCCGGCCGGTCCTGCCGGGCCGCGGCGGCCGGTGCGCGGATGCGGGTGATGTCGGCAGCGCTGCCCGCTCCCTTCCCGGCCCCCGGGCGGTCCCGTCGCACTCACCAATCGGCCGCGGCCGCCGCCGCTCTACGCCCCCCGCTTCCCTCCGCCGCTCCGGGACCGGGACCGGGACCGGGCCGGAACCGCACGGACCGACCGCGCCTGCGCCGCCCCCCCGCGGGAGGTGCCAACCGCCCCGCCCCGCCCCCGATGCCATGGCAACGGACACGACCACGCCCCCTCTGAGCGCTGAAAATGAACTGGCCCCGCCCCCTCCCACAATGGCAACTCTCTGGACACGCCCCCTCCCTGCTGCCATGGCAACGGCCTGGTCACGCCCCCTCCCGCCATGGCAACTGACATGGCCGAACCCCCTGTCGCCATGGCAACGAGCCCGACCAGCGCCCCCTGGTGTCTGGCGGCGGCATCTGCACCACCGGTACCTCTCGGGGCCTCCCAAGACAACCCCCAGACCCCTCGGGAACCCCCCGAAAACACCCCCGGGACAATCCCCCAGACCCGTCGGGAACCCCCGAAAACACCCCCGGGACAACCCCCAGACCCCTCGGGAACCCCCCGAAAACACCCCCGGGACAATCCCCCAGACCCGTCGGGAACCCCCGAAAACACCCCCGGGACAACCCCCAGACCCCTCGGGAACCCCCCGAAAACACCCCCGGGACAATCCCCCAGACCCGTCGGGAACCCCCCGAAAACAACCCCGGGACAACCCCCAGACCCCTCGGGGACCCTCGCCGGGACCATTCCGTGACCCCTCAAAACTCTTCCTGGGAAGCCCCCACCCAGAGTCCCCCAAGACCCCCCCGGGATCCCTCTGGAACCTCTTTAGGACCCCTTCGGGATTCTCTAAAGCTTCCTTTGGGACCTCCTCGGACCTCCAAGCACTCCTGGGATCACTACTGGGGCCCTTTCTGGGACTCCCCCAGGGACCCTCTCGAGATCCACTCGGGACCCTCGGGTACCATTGTGAGCTCTCTTTCAGAGCACCCAAGCGCCCTCTGGACCTTCTGGAGCCCCTGATTATCCTGAGTCGTGTGGGACCCTCCCTGTCATCTGGGGACACCCAGAGCCCTTGTGACACATGTAAGAAACCCCAGAGGCTGCCCAAGACCCCCAAGATCCCCCCTGCCCCCTGCAGTCCCCCTGCACCCACCTGTCTGTGCCTGTGCATCTGAGCAGCAGATGGACCTGCAGTGACAGGGCCAGCTCTGTCCCCAGTCCTGGTACCATGTCCGCACACATGTTCCACTTGTGTCCACATGCATGTCCCCATGTTCCCACACGTGTCCCCTTGTGTTGCCACACCTCCATGCCTGCCCCTACTCACGTTCTACCTGTGTCCCCATGTCCCCACCTGTCTGCCTGTGTCCCCAGGTGTCTCCTCTGTGTCTCTCTGTTGCCCCCATGTCCCCTCTGTGTCCCCGTGTCAGGGCTCTTTCTGCTCCCAGCACCCTCCTGGACCCTGGTCACCCCAGGGCTATGGCCATGGGGTCCCTAATCCTGACCCCGATCCCGAACTCCCATCCCAGACCCCCTTGGACCCCCGGCCCTGAAACAGGTGCAGGCTGGGCGCTGTGAACGGTCTTTAATGAGCAAACAACGGACGGCAGGTTCCTAAATTGGCCGTGTGGGACCACCCAGGGGGAAACGCGACCCCCCACCGGGCACCCACGGCCCCCAAACACCTACAGGGACCTACAGGGGGGAGGGCACAGGGGGCACAGGGCACATGGGGGGGTGAGGAAGGGGCAAGGGGCTGGGGCTCCCCTCAATAGCACCAGGGGGGAGAGGGACTCCTTGGGGGGGCCACGCACACACGGACCCCCATTGGCACCGGGAGCAGTGCTGGGGACCCTGGCAGCTGAGGGGGGACCTGCCAGGGCCTGACACAGGTGTCAGAGGGATGGGACACTGGGACACACGTGTGCAGGTGTGCCGACACCTGCCGAGGTGTTCACCTGTGCACACGTGTGTGCAAACACCTCGCTGGGCCCGTGCAGGTGGGACACAGGTGTGTGACACCACTCACTGCTGGGGTGGGGGAGATCAAGGGGGGAAGGAAGGGGGTGTGGGGCTGGGGAGGTGGAGGGAGAGGGATTGGGGTGCAGGGAGAGAGTGGGCCTTTGAGGGAGGCAGAAATGGGGGTGCAGGGGTGCTGGCTGGTGACTGAGATCAGGAATGGAGATTGGGTAAGGGGGAGAAGAGATGGGAATGGGGGGCTGGGGGGCCAGAGATGGATGGGGGTGCAGGGATGGTGATGGGGGTCAGGGATGGGGAGATGGTGATGGAGTGGGACAGGAATGGGGATCAGGCATGGTGGTGTGGGTTAGGGATGGGGTTCAGGGGTGGGGGCAGGCTGGGGCAGAAAGGGGGGGGTCCCTGCGTCTCCCCTACGCTAGTGACACAAACCACTTCAGAGTATTTCCACGTGATGCACAAACAAGTCAAAAATTCACTGATCCAAACCCAACGTGCAAACAGAAAAGGGCCGGGGGGGGCACCCGCTGCCCCCCGGCCCTCCGCGGCCCCCGGCCCCCGCGCACGGCCCCGCCGCCGGCACGGCCCCGCCGGCAGCACGGAGGCCAGGCAGGGCCCCGCAGCGAGGGAAGCCCCGCTGGAGCCGGGGTCCGGGGGGCGCTGGGGGCGGCGCCTGGTCCTCAGTTGGGGGACAGGTCCCCGGCTCTACCAGATGCCGCTCGACCGGCCCCCGGGGGGAGCGAGAATCCGGGCCGAGGCTCGTTTTGGAACGTGGTCATCGATCTGAGAACCTGCCGGACACACGGACGGGCAGCACGCGTCAGGTTGGGGGTAGGGGGCACAGCCCCGTGACCCCCTGGCACCCCAGCGCCACCAGCACGGCTGGGACAGCAGGGGCTCTGTGTCCCCCGGCACTGCTGGGACTGTGGGAGCTCCGTGTCCCCCCACTGCTGCCGCGGCTGTGCCGCACACGGGGGAGCACTGACCAGAGCCTCGGGCAGCCCCAGCCTTGCGCCAGCGCTGACGTTTGGGATCCCCAAGTCCCCACATCCTGCCCCCGGGGGTCAGAGTGGCCCCGGCCCCGCCGGAGCACTGAGCAGGTGCTGGCCGGCATGGAGCATCACAGAGGCCACCAGCCTGGCACGGCGCGGTGAGGTGGGGCTGCCCGAGTGTAGCATGCAGCTCCATTTACCCCTAAGCAGAGCCCCTTGTTGCCACAGACCCCTGGACCCCCCCCTTGCTGACAAAGACCCCCAGCCCGCCCCAAACCCCCAGCCAGCGCAGCCACACGACGGACGGAGCTCGGAGGGATGGGCGAGGGCTGGGGAGCTGCAGATCCGACGGTGGGGGCAACTCCCTGCTCTGCCATGGCCCCCTGCCCAGGAGGAGGGCTCCGCCTTGAGGTGGCGGATGTGAGGGTGATTGTGACACTTTGGGAGGGCAGCGGGAACGCCCTGCTGGGGTGATGGGGACAGCCTGGAGAAGGGGATGACAGGACAGCCCTAGGGGAAGGATGCCAGGACACCCTGCGGTGGCAGTGGGCACGATGGGGACACTCTGGGGGGCCAAGTGCCCGGCTGGTGCCAGAAGCCACCAGATGCAGGGCTGCCGGCGAGCCCCGGGGATGGCCCGAGGCCAGAGTGCCAGGCCCCTCTCTGCGGCCCCGCTCTTACCGGAGAGGCTGAAGCTGGACTCGTGGAGGTCCCTCATGCCCCCGTGTCGTGTGGCCGGCCGGGTGGGCGTATCGGCCAGGGGCGTCCCCGTCTCTTTTTTCCCGGCATGCACAACCACGGCCACGTCCCCCAGGTACGGGGTGCGATCCACACCCCGCAGCTTCAAACTCTGCCGGGAGCGAGAGAGAGAGCGGAGAGAGCATCAGCACCCGCCGGGCAGGGGCTGCGGGCGCGGTGCCAGCGGGATGAGGGATGCCAGGGCCCTGCAGCGGGGTGCGGATCGGCCGGGTGTGGTGCGGAGGCAAGGGGTCGGGGCATGCTGGGGCTGGGGAGGGGCTGGGGCTGGGGAGGGGGCACTCGGCGGGATGCTGGGCAGGCTGTGGGGCTTTTGGTGCAAAGCAATGCCAGGAGCAAGAGCCGGGGGAGGTGGGTGACCCTGGCAGAGCAGCCCCTCGCCCCATCCCCCGGCGATGCCAAGCCAAGACAAACCAAGCCGAGCCAAGCAAAGCCAAGCAAAGCCAAATCAAGCGAAGTCCATGCGATGCCCTGTGCTCCCCCAGCCACACACAGCTCCAGTACAAGCGTCCCAGTGCTGGCCATCATCTTCCTGTGACGGTGCCAGGACCCCCGGCTGTCCCCTTCCCTTGCAGCATCAGCATCACACCGATCCCCCAGCCCATCCTCTACAGCCACAGCACAGGGGCACAGGGGGTCCCCAGTGACAGGGACTGACAGAGCTCCTGGGTATCACTGCAGGGCAGCCCCGGCCACACGTGTCCCTGTGCCAGTGCATGTGGGGCCACTGTGAGCTGTGGGGCTGCCTTGGGAGACCCGGCAAAGGGCAGAGCCTGAATGGGGGGCATGGGAGGCCCCGATGCTCACACACACCTTGAAATAGCCACGGGCCACACATGTGTTGAGACAATTGTCCTCTCACACTGCCAGCATGCTTGCAAGGACCCAGGAGAGGCTTCTGTGTCATACACCAGCCCACAGGGACCCCCTGTCCCCTGCACAAGGCACACAGTGCTCCAGCCACATGCTCTAGCATGGCATGGCACTGGCCTGGCACAGACCCTCCTATGGTGCTGCTGGAAGCACCACAGCCACTGCCCCCTTGTCCCTTTCAGCAGCCAGCACGGTGCAGCCCTGTCCCAATCCGTGGCATCAGCACAACCACGGCACCGCTCTAGCATGGCCATGGCACAGCCTCAGCACAGCCCCCATTGCCCCCATACCTTCTCCCGCTGCACCAGCTTCTTGTAGGCGATGTCTGGGAAGGAGCGGAGCGGGCAGAACTTGCCGGTGCCCTCGGCACACATGAAGACGCCGTTCTCGTAGACCACGCGGCCACGGCTGATGGTGACCAGGGGCACCCCGTGGCACCGCATGTTCTCGTACAGGTTGATGTCCCCACCCTGCACCTGGGTGCTGGCAGAGATGGTCCTGGGCAGGGGGTGGGGCGGTCAGTGGGTGCTGGGGACACAGGGAGCCCTTTCCCAGCCCCCCGCCATGGGCTGCACCTACTTGGTGGCCTCGGGGTCCCACACCACAACATCAGCATCGGCCCCAGGAATGATCCGGCCCTTGCGGGGGTACAGGTTGTGGATCTTGGCAGCGTTGGAGCTGGTCACGGCCACAAAGCGGTTCTCATCCATCTTACCCCCCACCTGCCACCGGAGTGGGGGTGAGGATGTGCTGGGCTGTGTCTTTCCCTGTCCCCCAAGTCCCCCAGACACCCTGGGAGTGCTGCAGGGACTGGAATTGTCACCAGGATGCACCAGGGTGCTCTGTGGAGCACCTTGCCCAATGCCCTCTTGCCAGGGGACAAGCACCCCATGGGATGTCCCACTCCAACAGAGCCCCCAGCGCCAGCCCTGTGCCCAGGCCAGCAGTGCCATACCACGCCACGCTCCCAGATGATGTTCATGCGGTCCTGCACCCCACTGACACCGTGGGGGATCTTGGTGAAGTCCTCCTTGCCCATGGCCTTCTGCTTGGTGCTGAAGGGCCGGTGGTCCGAGGCCACGATGTTCAGCGTGTCGCTGTGGGGGAACAGAGCAGGGTGGGCATGGCACTGCCAGTGCTGCTCGGGGTGCCCAGGGAGCGCAGAACCCAAGGAAAGGAGCACCCCTGCCCTGGGGTGCCTGGGGAGCTCAGTGCCTGGGGAACGGGGCACCTACACCATGGGATGCCTGCAGTTCTTGGCATCCAGGGAGCAAGATGTTCAGGGAATGGGGCACCCAGGAAGCAGGGCACTCACACTATGGAGTGCCTGGAGAGCAGGGTGCCCAGGGAATGGAGCACCCATGCAGGGAGTGGGTGAGTGGGACACCCACAGCACAGGTGCTCAGCGAGTACTGGGGCAGTGCAGCACCCACAGAGTGCATCCACAAGAGTGCACAGTGTCAGGGGAGTGAGGCACAGAGAGCCCAATGCCCATGCCATGTGGTACCCAAAGCATGAGGCAACTCAATGACGCAGCACCAGGGGAGCAGAGGGCTGGGGTGATGGCATGGCTGGACAGCCTGGCACCCAGGGCAGGACACCTGGGTGTGCTGGACACCAGGATGCCCAGTGTGGCTGGCGAGGAGGGGGTGCCAGGGACAGGGAGAGGTGCTTGGGGCAGGTCTCACTTGGCGAGCAGGCTCATGAGGTAGGCAGAGGTGTTGGTGTCGAGGCGCAGTGGCGGCACGGTCACATAGGCGGCGGCGTGGAACCAGTCCTGGTGGTAGTAGTGCAGCCCGGTGAGTGTGGCGTGCGCCGTGGTCGTCTCTGCGTACACCACCTTCCCTGCCGGGTGGAGGCACATGCATATGCAACAGGTGGGTGTGTGAGGGCAGGCGTGTGAGGAGCACATGTGTGTGCACTGTCCATGTCAGCATCCCCACGTCCCCATCAGGGCACAAGCCCTGTGTCCTGAGTGTTCTCACATGTGCGTCTCACGTGCTCACACGTGTGTCCCATGTGTACAAGGAGAGCTGGGGGCTCAGGTGTGCACACCTGTGTGAGGTGTGCACACCTGTGTGAGGTACACATGTGTTCCTGTGCCTGTGTGTCTGTGGGTGCCCACGTGTCTCTCTGCACGTCCACAGCTCCACAATCCATGTCCATATCCCTCCAAGCCCAAAACCTCCCCAATGCCCATGAATGTTGTGTGTTTCTGTGGCCACACAGGTGCCCCTTGCCAACACATGTGTTGGGGAGGGCTGTCCCTACCCGTGTCCCCTACCTTGCATCTTGGCAGCAGCGATGACATCCCCTGCGGACATGCTGGAGACGTTCACCAGGTACACAGGGCAGTGGGTCTGCGGAGAGGGGGTCAGTGGTGCTGTGTCCATGGCACCCCAGCTCCCTGAGGAACAGGGCTCCCCAAGGCAGCACGATGCCCAACCCCAGCTGGGTGATGCTCAGGACCACTCACCCGGTTGGCGATGGTGATGACACGGTGCGTGGCCTCGGCTTCCAGCTGCAGAGAGAGCCAGTGGTCACACATGTGGCATGCAACAGTGGCACCAACGAGTAGGTGGGTGACATGAGGACAGGTGGTGGCAGCTATACAGATATCCTGGAGCATCCCAGCCACGTCCCGTGCCACCACTGCAGTGACACGGTGAGACCTGCCATCACCTACCTCTTCAGGCCGGCTGATCTCGATGCCCTCTGGCCCCGTGATGCCCAGATCCAGAGCTTCCTTGGCTCCCTGGGGAATTTGGGGGGGTCAAGGGTGGGTGTTCTGCTGCCCTCAGCTGGGTGCCCATTGCACCCCCCACGCCCCTGCCCTCACCTCGGCCACCAGCTCGCCGTTCTCGGCGTGGACGCGGGCGATGGCGCCGATGTCGCGGCACGCACGCAGGACCTGGTAGAGCTCGCTGTCCCGCAGCATGTACAGGTCCTTGTAGGTCATGAACATCTGGAAGGAGTTCACCCCCTTCTCCCGCACCAGCGTCTCCATCTCCGCCTTCACCTGTGCCCGGATGGGGGATCAGAGTGGGAGCTGCTCACCTCACTCCATGCCTGCCCACCATGGGGCAGGGACCAACATCCCCCTGAGGACACGGGATGTGGATTTGTTGCGAATTTGGGGAGTGACAGATGCTGGGGGGAACCAGAAGGGATTTTCTTGCCCCCTGGGGGTACCCACTCCATCCCTCTGCCCCTGCTCTGCTGGAAGGGGGGTCAGGGCTGGGGTCTCCCTGCAGCACAGCCGGGAGCCAGGCCTGATCCCACTCCAGCAGCTTTGAGGGGATTGCAGGGGCTGAGTGTGCTGTGCAATGGCTTCTGGTCACCAGTCCTGCCCACCACCTCCATGAGGGTCATGTCGTGGGTTGGGGTCCTCTCGAGCTGGGACCACCAGCCCTGGGCACCCTGCTCCCCTGCATGGAGCAACAGCAGCACCTTCCCTGCCCCACTGAGGGGCTCAGCCCCTCGGGGACCCCTTGTCCCGGGGGGACCCCTGAGCCCCTGCCCCGCTGAGCCCGGCTCAGGGCAGCTCAAAAGGCAGCCTGGGGGCTCAGCCCACCCCCCCAAGCAGCTAATGGGATCAGCGGGGCAGGGAATTAGCCCCGGCAGCTGCTGCCGGAGCCGTGCCAGACTCACCTTGGGCGCCCACCAGGTGATGCCCATGTGCAGGGCGTAGTCGCAGCACACCTTGGGGTCTGCCAGGCTGCGGCACTTCTCGTAGGCGTCCAGCAGCGACGTCTCCTTGTCGGGCAGGACGTGGCCAATGATCATCGTTGTGCCCCCCACCAGCGCTGCCTGCAGGGCACAGGGGCCGCGATGGGGGGGTCAGGATTTATCTCCCCCTTCTGGCACTGATCCTGCTCAGCCGTGAGCCAGGTGAGCTCCCAGGTGCCAGGAGTGGCCGTGTTTGGGCAGGTGGGGGCCCTGGGTGCAGGCAGGCATCCCTGGATGCAGCAGCACATCTGGGTGTGTGACACATCTGGAGAGCCCCATCCTGCTGCCACCAGCACACCCACCACCCCCCAGCCTCAACCGCTGGATTTGGGGTGCTGGGGGACCCAGCAGCCCCCTGGCACAGAGCCCCATGTGTGCTGGGGCCGCGGGGAGCCCCCCCGCCACGGCAGCGTGGGTGGCAGTGCAGGCGCGGTGGCACTGCTAGTGTCCCCAGCTCACCCTGCCCTGCTAATCCCCAAAGCTCTTTTGCCCATCGGCCCTCGCGGGAGGTGCCGGCGCAGTACCACGAGGCGGGTGACAGTGACAGGGAGCAGGCCTAGCGTGGGGCACCCGTGGGCATCACACTGACCCCTTCCCTCCAGCACACTGCCGAGCCCCCTGCCCAGGAACACTGGGCACCCCGGGGACAGGCACGGCCAGCGCTGGCCTGGCACAAAGGCTGCTCTGTGCAGGCACTGGGGACAGCGGGATAAGCTGCAGGGACAATCCTGTGCTGGCCCCTTGACACTCCCAGGCAGCAACACTCAATACACAGTGCCACCAGTACAGAGAGGGCAGAGGGTCCCCGAGCTGGCACAGAGTGCCACGGCCCTGGCATGGGAGGAGGGTTCTGACAGCAAGGGGACGTGATGGATGGGGACGTGGGGACAGGCAGTGCAATGCCACAATGCTCCTGTGGAGCTGATGCTGCTGAGATAGCCGCAGTGCTGGGGCGAAAAACTGCCTGCACCAACCTGCACCCCCAAGGAGCCCCCTGAGTGGGGGAGCAGACCCCATATGGGGGCTCAGGCTGAGGGGGGTACCTTGGTGCCATGGTAGAAGTCATCAACACAGGTGGCATTCATGAAGGTCTGGTGGAAGTGGGTGCTGGTATCGATGCCGCCTGGGATGACGAGCTTGCCGGTGGCATCGATGACCTTGGCCCCGCCGGGGATCATCAGCTCACGCCCCACTTGCTGGATGATGCCATTCTCAATGTAGACGTCGGCCTCGAGGGTGCAGTCGTCGTTCACCACCTTCCCCCCCTTGATGAGGATCCGCACGGTGGCCGCGTTGGCCATCATGGTGCTGCAGGGAAGAGGTGGCACCAGGGTGACCACTAGGAGCCCCAGGGTTGGGGGTCACTCCACTGCCCACCCTCCCCGGAGGTGCCCCGCTGAGGGCAGGGCTCAGCCCCGCGGCTGCGCATCCTCCACGGGCCATGTCGATGGATTATCCCAGGAAATCCGTGCAGAGGAGGGGCCCTGGCAGAGCTGGGGGCTGCCTCCCTGCCAAGAGCCCCGCTCTGGTGACTCCAGGCTGCACCCCAGCCTGTGCCACCCACCCTGCAGACCCAGCACTCGGAGCAGGGCTGCCACCCTCCACGGCCATAGCCACATGTGCCATGGGGACACTGCTGGGCATCCCCACAAAGTGACAGCACCCACACCCCGGGCAGGCTGCCCGCTTTGTCCCTGTTAGTGACCAGGACTGGCATGGACAGCACCAGGGCTGGCATTGCTCACTGGAATCTCAGACCACAGCCCCTCTGGTCTCTGCCAGAGACCCCCACACTGCCTCAGCACTGCCTGAGCCCCCGGCAGCGAGGGGCATCCCCAGACAAGATCGATAAGTCATTTGGTGAAGGTCAAACACCATCGACCCATCAGAGCAGGGACGGCACATGCTGGCTGTGCCCACCCGGGGGCGTGAGGTGGGCTGGGACCCCAGAAGAACCCCCACACCAGAGACCTCACTGCAGAGACCCAAGTAGAGACCCCTGCCTCACCGTCCCCACTGCAGGGACCGCCAGGGTCCCTCCACCAGACAGAGCCCAAAGCACCGACGTGGGCAGTGCAGCAGAGTGGCATTGATGACACGATGCTGGCACTGAGCTGCCCTGTGGAATTGCCCCTGCTGCCCACCCAACTCCTGTGACCCCTGACCCTTGGATGGGCACACGGGGATCAGCACTGAGCCACGGGCAAAGGATGCTGCTGGTGGGGGCATGGACCTTGTGGCAGGGGGTGGCCAGTGCCACCATAGCCCTGCTGTTGCTTCAGGTGGCTGCTGGGACAGGGGCACTGCTCTGAAAGGACTGTCCTGAGCTGTGCCAGGGATTTCCAGCGCCCATCCCAACACCTTCTGGGCAGCAAATGGTTTCTCGGGCACCAGAGCCATCTGTGAGGCTGTGAGGCTCTGGGCTTTGCTAACAGCTGGGCATTCCCAGAGCCACGGGCCAGAGCTGCCGGGGCTGGGGGCAAGTGGCTGCTCCCACTGTAGGACCACCACTGCACTGGGGGACACCGGTAGCCCTTCCCTGGCTGGCTCCTGCCCCGGGGCTGCACAGTGGCTGCCATGGGTGATCCCAGTGCCAGCTGGCGCCTTGTCCTGATGCTCTCACCACAGCACAGAGGAGCAGGAGCAGCTGCTGGGGTCCTGCAGGAGGCCTCCCTCGGGAACGTCACTGGCATGCACAGCTGTGTCACTGCTGAGAAACCCCCCAAGGGACCGAAGCGGGGTGGCAGTGACCTTGTGCAGTGTGCCAGGCCACTGTGGCACACTGGGCAGTGGCACCCCTGTGGTCCTGTCCCCTCTGCTGCCCCCCAGCTCTGCCTCAGGCACAGGGGGAAGCTGCTGCCCTATGTGAGGGCTGGGCTGAGGGGCATCTGGACCCACAGCTACACTGTCAGGGATCAGGGGGATGACAGGAACAAGGGGGACAACCCAAGCCAAGGACTGAGTCCCCACGCCAGTCAGGGCCCACCGTGACCGACATCAGGGACAAGACATCAGGGCAAAGATTCACCTCGGTGGGGCAAGGCCAGAGAGGATGAGCTGGTATCCACAGTGCCACCATGAGCCCCTGGGACCCCTGAGCAGGGCTGGGCCAGGCAGGAGATGCAGGAGGGGGTGCAGGGGGGAGGTGGCACAGCACAGAGGGGGTGGGGGGGATGTGGCACTTCACATCCCGAGATGAAAGCGGGCTGTGGTGACGGACGGATCTGGAGCACGGAGCACTCAACTGCCAGCGGTGCTGCAGCACTGTGAGACCCCCAACACGGGGGAAACAGGGCAGAGGGGGCTGCCATGGGTGGGCAGGAGGGGGGTAGGCATAGCAGAAGGGGCATGGGGCTGGCAAGGGGACAAGGCATCGCTGGGGGCACAGGCGTGGGCTGCCCACCATGCACAGAGAAGAGCTGGCAGCTCCCCATGATGCCCATGGCCTTGGCCACCACAGAGCCACCCACGCTGCTGCCACCACGCTGCCCTCGTGCCACTGTTGCAGGCACCTTTCCCACCCCCTCCCCACAGAACCATCAGCTACCCCCTGCAACGCCTGTGGCAGAGCCCTGATGTCCCCATGCCACCAGCCCCATGCCCAGTACCAGATGTCCACAGTGGCTTGGCCGGCACACCAGTGCCCCCAGTTCACCCTCACTGCCCCCAGATCACACCCAGTGCTCCCACTCAGTATCCCCCCAGCTCACACCAGTGACCCCAGCACACTCCCAGAGCTCACACCAGTGACCCCCGCTCAGACCGAGCATCCCCAGCCCGGGCCACAGTGGCACCATCCCTGGTGGCACCGGGGCTCTTGCCCGTGCCCCAGCCAGCTGCTGCAGCGTGGTGGCACCGCCAGCATCAGCCGGTGTGGCCATGCTGGCGCGGTGGCCGAAGGCTTCTGCCAGACAACAGGATCCCGGGCAGGGCAAAAACGCAGCGTCAGCGCCGGGGGGGCTACCAGAATCCCGGGGACCCCCGCCCGCCCCGCGCCGCAGACCTCCGGCTCGGCCACCTCGGCAGGCGGTGGCGGCGGCGCCGCTTCCCGGCACACAAAGCGGGGTGACCATTCGTGGGGCTCGCGGCCCCCACAGCCCCGCCGGCTGCCGCGGCGGCCCCCGGCCGCGGGGACAGCTGTGAGCCCGGCAGGACAAAGGGTCCCCTTCCCCGGCGGGGCTGCCAGGGGCACCTGTTGGGGTCGGGGCGGCTGCCGGGCCCGGCCTTTGTGCCGGGGCTGCCGCATTGTGCGGCGCGGAGAGGCTGGGGGCCCCTCGCCGCCCCCCGCTTTTGTCTGCGCCGGCGAGCCCCCGGCACCCACCCTGTCCGCGCCCACCCTGCACCCAGCCCGCCAGCGGGGACCCCCCTTTGTCAGGCTGGGCTGGGCGACCGTCACTCCGCTGATACCGACCCGCGACCACCGCCTGTCCCCGGCCAGAGGCGGCGGCTGGGTGGGCATCGCTCTCCGCCCCGGCGCGGGGGTTACACCACCAGGGCCCCCCAGCTCTGCCCCTGCCCTGTCCCCGTTACGTGCACGGCCAGGCTGGTGTCGGTGTCTCTCTGCCGGGGTCCCACCGAGCGCCCCCCCGACCATGACGAGATGCGGTGGCACCGAGCCACCGCCCCGGGAAGGACCAGGAGACCCGCGGGGGCCGCGATCGGCGGGCGAAGGGCCAAGGATGCTCCATCAGAGCCGCCGCCGCCAAGCCCGGGACGCAGCGGGCGGGCGGACGGTCCTTGTCCCCGCGGGCACCTTGGCTCGGCCCGGCCCAGCCCGGGCACGGCGCGACCACGCCCGAGCGAGCGCGGAGCGCTGCGGAGGGTCCCGGCGAAGGCTCCGGGGACGCGGCGGGTCCCATCCCCGCTCCCAGGTCCCCGTCACCCCCCGGCGCTGGCCCCCGAGTCATTGCGGCAGGAGGCCGGAGCGGCGGTCACCGAAACGGGGGTGCTGCCGGACAGCGGGGCCGGGCCGGGCCGGGCCGGGGGGTCCCCGGCGGAGAGTCGGGCCGTCCCCGGGTGCGGGGCGCTGGGCTGGGTGTGGGCCGGACCCGGGCGAGGCGCGGGGGCGGTGCCGCTGCGGTGGGTCCCGAAGCGCGGTGCGGGGGTCCCCGTGCGGGGTCCGGAGGCGCGGGGGGTCCTGCCCTCGCCGGCCCGGGGCGGCTCCGCAGACAAAGCCCGGGGCCGGCCAGCACAAAGGATGCTCCGAGCCGGGGCGGGGCCGCCCGGGAGACCCGACGGAACAATGAGCCAGGCCCGGCGGGACCCCCGCCGCCCCTCGCCCCCCGCGCCCTCGCCGCCCCGGGGTGTACGCTCCGCCGCGCCCCGCGCACCTGCTGCTCCGCTTTCGATCGCGACAGGGCGCCGACGAGGGAGCCGGGCTTTCTCGGGGAGGAGCAGCCGTCCTCGGCGTCACACCCCGCCGAGGCGAACCCCTCGCGCTGTCGCGACACCATCGCCCTGTCGCGACAGGTGAGTCGCCATAGGTGGGCGGCGGCCACACACAGCTTTTCTGCCCGGCGATACCCCGCGAAGCACCCGGGGCGGGGATGGCGAGGCACTCCCCTCCATCCTCGCCCGTCGATTCACTCGCGCCCGTCGAGACACACGCACCTGTCGCGATTGTCCAACCCATCGCGATAACGAGCCAGGTCCCGCCGGTGCGGGAAAGGCAAAGCCGAGCCCAGCCCGGGTCAGCCCCCTCGGCCCCGCTGTGCCCCTCCCGACCCCGCCCGGCCCCGCCGGTACCTCCCGCTCCCGGTGCCGCTCCCGGTGCCGCTCCGGCCGCGATCGCCTCTCACCCGAACCTGCGCTCTGGGGGCGGAGCCAGCGCAGCCTGGACCAATCGCCGCCCGCCCTGGCGGCCGGAGGCGGGGCTGAGCCCCCAGCAGGGTGGGCTGCGCGCGGCATGACTGACAGGACGAGGGGGCGTGGCCAGATGCCCGTGCCCCGCCCCCCACCACCTGCACGCGCCGTTGCCGTAGTGACGGAGCGCGCGCGGAGACCCCGGTGACCCCTGGGACCCCCGGGAATGCCCCGGGAATGCCCTCGGGAAGCCCTCTCGGGACTCCGCCCGGCCCCCGCCCGCAGCACCCTCCCGTCCCTCCCCGGCAGCCCCGCAGCTCCCTCCCCCATGGCACCCGGGGGTCCCTCGTGGCTCCCCCGACACCCCCAGAGGATGCCATTGCTCCCCCATGGCCACCCGTGACATCCCCATAAGCTCCTTCCAGCACAGCCCAGGAAAAGGCAGTGCCCAGTACAGTCCAGTGAATGTACTGGACATGTAAATGTTCTGTAAATGTACTGGACATGTAAATGTCAAGTAAATGCACAAATGCCCAGTAAAGTCCAGCAGCACCCCGTAATGCCCAGTAGTGACCACTAATACCCAGTGGTGCCCAGTATAGCCCAGCATGGCCCAGCATATCCCATCAGCACCCAGCCCAATATCCCCTGGACTCTCCCGGCAGCCCCCAGAATCTCCTGGCACAGCCATCTCAGTGGCCTCAGGCTCCCGACATGATGGTGCTGTCCCCATCCCATCCCCTGTGAGCAGCCTGGTGGCACTGGGCACTTGGAGTGCTGGATGTGGCCCTTGGCCTGTGATGATGGAGCTGGTGCAGCCATGGGGACGTGGGGTGGGTCATGGAGCTGGGGGGACCTGCTGCCTCATCCCCATCCTAATGTCCACCTGCTGTCCCATCCCGTCCCTGTTGTGCCACCCTGTCCTTGGGCACTGCCAGGTCCTGTCCACTCAGCACCTTGGTGTCTCCTGGGCTCTGCTGTCTCCCCTACTAGAGACACTGGGGCCACACGTTCAGCCCATCTCTGCCAGGACCCTCAGGTCCTTCCCACAGAGCTGTCCCAGCCCATGTCACTGCCAGGGGCTCTTCCTTCCCCAGGGTAGGATGTGGCATTTGTCCCTGTCAGGTCCTTGTTGGTCCCTTCTCCAGCCAGGCTTGGTCCCACTGCAGCAGCACTGCCCTTGGGCACAGGGAGATGTCCTCACACCTTTGGTCATCACAGTCACTGGTTTGGGTGGGAAGGGACCTCAAAGCTCATCCAGAGCCACCCTGTACCATGGGCAGGGACACCTTCCACTATCCCAGGCTGCTCCAAACCCCATCCAGCCTGGCCTTGGACACTGCCAGGGATCCAGGGGCAGCCACAGCTTCTCTGGGCACCCTGTGCCAGGGCCTGGCCACCCTCCAGGGAACAATTCCATCCCAATATCCCATCCATCCCTGCCCTCTGGCAGTGGGAAGCCATTCCCTGTGTCCTGTCCCTCCAGCCCTTGTCCCCAGTCCCTCTCCAGCTCTCCTGGAGCCCCTTCAGGCACTGGAAGGGGATCTGATGTCTCCCTGGATCCTTCTCTTCTCCAGGTGAACATTCCCAGCTCTCCCAGCCTGGCTCCAGAGCAGCCCTTGGAGCATCTTCATGGCCTCCTCTGGACTCTCTCCAGCAGCTCCAGTTCCTTCTGATGTTTGGCCCTGTTAAGATCTAATTAATGAGAGATACCTCTGCCTGAATTAAGGTGCAAATGAGACCATATGCCAAAGACAACAACATGGATTTTACTTAACAATGAATGTGAGGTAGAGAAATAGAAAGAAATAGAAAAGTGGAGATGGGGAGAGACTCCCACCTGTGGATCCAGCAATGTCCCATTGCTCCTTCTTCACCCTGGGCTCCTCAGTGGTGGGGTGGAGGTCCTGGTTCCTAGTTGTGCACAGAAGCGGAGACTGGATGGCAAATCCACAAAATTTGCCCCCAGCTATCAAATCTTTTCACTATTTACACATTTTAGCAAACAAAGGAGTTAGTGTTCATTGGCTACAAGTCACGCAGTTCTCTTTTTAATTAGTATTCTATCTTCTATTGGTTAAATGTGTCCTTTGCTTCTTATGCTCATTAGTCCTATGCTCAGTCTTTCTCTTCCTTTGGGTCGGTGGCTTCTTGGGTGGCTGGACTGTGAGTCAGTGGTTGCAATCTGCCCCTGCTGGAGTTACCATTTCCCCAGCTGGAGCTGATTCAGCACATTTCCTGAGTTGGTTTTATCAGTTTTTTCCTTATCTTCAGGTTTCTGCCAAATATCCTTGTGGCTGGTAAGTTCTCCATTGTTAGTATCCACTCTCAGTGGCACATCCTTCTTCCCAAGCTTTGTTAGCCTCCCCCTGAGCCTGAGATCATGGAATTTATCTTCCTACCACCTGGATGGCAGTACCTTTATACAGTCCTGGTCTCAGGTACACACAGAAGCATATTTGGGGAGCTTCAGTGGCTGTTGGTGGTCGCAGCTGCAGTCTGTCCATAACTTGGGTGGTGTTTGACTGTGATATGTATACCTGCAACTGCTTAGTTCCACACACTGCCACAGTGGGGAAATTTTGTCCTGGATGTGTTTAACCAGGATGTGCTAACCAGATCTTGCCTCTTCCAGGGCTGGAATGAACACCTTCCTGTAACAAATTCCTTCCTTCTGTGGCCCAAACAGTGTTGGAGACAGATAATTGTGCTCTTTAACTCTGAACAGGCCCCAGGGCTGGGGCAGCTCTGCAGGTGGGGTCTCATCTGAGTGGGGCAGCAGGGCAGAGTCCCCCTTTCCTGCTGCCAACGCTGGGAGATCAGTCCCAGACCGAGGGGTTTCTGGGCTGGGTTGTGTCCAGCTTCTCACCGACCAAGTCCTTCTCCCAGGGCTGCTCTTCAATCTATTCATGCCCCAGCCTGGATTGACCCCAGGGGTTGTCCTGACCCAGGTGACACTTGGCCTTTTTGTCCTTCATGAGGTTACCTCGGCCCCCAACAGCCTGGAGGCTCTTCTGGCACAGTGCCCTGCAGCCCCTGCTCAGCCATCCCCCAGCAGAGTGCAGGTCCCAAAGCTGTCACACCTGTCACACATGTCACACCCACTGCTTGCCCACCCCATGCCCACCACCAACCCCACGCCCCCTTGACCATGCTCCAGACCCCATCACCTCGGGCACTGGCACAGGGACTGGGGAGACCCCAGGAGTCTCACTGTCCACCTAGAGGGGAAACTGAGGCAGGAGCTGTGCAGGAGCTGTGCAGGGCAGTTTCCTGACCCACAGCTCATGGGGCAGAAATGGAGGCTCCCACTCTGTCGGGGGCTCTGCACCCCCACACCCTGGGGCTGTATGAGCCAAGATCCCTAATGCCCCAGGGAGCTCGGCTCAACCCACAGCCCCCCACACCTGGGACTGGGAACCCCCTGGGACCCCATCGGGACCCCAGTCACCTCTGGGCTGGGATCTCACTGCACTGGGACCCCACTGTCACCTGGACCCCATCACCTACTGGGCCCCCATTGCCCTCCAGGTCCCCAAAGTCACCAGAGTCCCAGCAGGGCCCCACCACCACCAGGACCCCATCAGCACCTGGATCCCAACACCAATGCTGGGATTCCCCCACCCACCAGGACCCCACCATCACTTCAGCCACCATGATAGCCACAGAGCACACAACCACAGCGAGAGGTTTTTTTCTCTTTTTTTTTCCTCTTTTTTCTTTTTTTTTTTTGCACAAAACAGGACATTTATTCAAGTGTTCTCCAGCACAAGTACATTAGAAAGGAGCTCGTCTGTATTATACTCTTCTGGGCACCAAAGAAAAAGAAAAGGAGGATGGGATGGAAGCGGGACGGACAGACTTCCTACATCTGCTGCACGCATTGACCTTTATTAGTTCAGAACAGCTATGTCACGAGCAATACTCACACAGATACAACAGCGCCGGGTGCCCGCGGCACCTCCGGCCGTGAAATGCACAGTTCAGCGGCAATAAATAGAGAAGCGACCCTAAAAAAACAAACCAACAAAAAACAGGGGCAACGAACCGAGAGAGAAGTAGAAAATAAACCGGGGGGTTCGGGCTTGGGGTGGGAAAAGGGGAGGGAGAGCAGCCGGGGCGGCTGCGGCGGCGCCGGGAATGTGGCGGCGGAGCCAAATCAAAGGGAGGAAGGAGGGTACCAGCTCTACACGCGTATTCCTCGGGATGATGAGTACATGATTCCCACAAATAGTTAAGCGTCAGCTACTTCAATGTCTAGGCTAAAACACATGAAATCTCTTGTTTAGTTTTCAAGTACAAAGTTAAAATGCCTTTTTCTTTTTTGTTTTTTTTTTTAATAATAATATATAAGAGTAAAATAATAGTGCTCTTTGAAACTCCACTACGAGAAACAAAACAGTCATTGTCCAGACAGCAGACTTAATTTAACAATATATATTTTTAATAAAATGTTTTAGCACCGTGTTTGTCCCCACTCCCTCGGCGGATCTTAAGGAATTTAGGCCTTTCTGTGTTGAGTTTTCATCTAGGGCTGTGCAACAGAATTTGTCTGGTTGTTTTTAATAAAAGACGTGAGTCGGGTACATTAAAAACGGAACTCTTGCCCCAGGCGTCCCCACATTCCCCCCCCAGTGCCGACACCTGCTCCCAGCAGGAACCTGCTTCCCGCGGGCACTGGCTGTGGCACGGCCTGGCCTGTGCCAACACCGCGCCGGGCCGTTCCCCTGTGCCACAGCACCTGCTGGGACCCGGCCCCCCAAAGGTGCAGCAGGGCCAACAGGGTCCCAGGAAGTGCTGCAGGGCTGGGCCGAGCCAGTGTGGCCCCGGGGGTCCGCCGGGACCCCCAAACCCAGCACATGGCCATGCAGAATCCGCCAACAGTGCCACAGGATGGGGCAGCAACAGCACCTGGAGCTGCAGGGCCATGCAGGGTCAGCACCCAGTGCCACGGGGCCATGCAGGACCCGCAAATGATGCTGTGGGAACACGCAGGACCCGCATTTGTCATGGCGAGGCCTCGCAGGGCCTGCAAACAGCACCGCAGGGCCATGCAGCACCTGCATCTGGATCTGTGGGGCTGTGCAGGACCCACAGCCGCTGCTGTGGATACATGCAGGACCCACCGTCGGTGCCATGGAGCCGTGCAGGACCTGCAGCAGTGCTGCAGAGCCATACAGGACCCACAGTGCCCTCCATGCCCTACACAGGATGCCCAGGGCCACGCCAGACCCACACAGGGGATCAGGGGCTGTGCAGGCCCACACAGCAGCAGGCAGGAGCTGTGCCTGGTGCAGTGGTCCTGTGCCATCCTGTGCCATCTGGCCCCTGGAGCGAGCGGGAGCCCAGCGCCCAGCCCAGTGCCCGGGGCCAGCGCCATCCCACCTTGTCACCTTCACCCCCCGGCAAAGCCAGGCACCGCGGTGCCCCCACTGCGGCCACCTGCTCCGGCTCAACTCCCTGCGCCCCCCGCACCCACAGAGGGGCCCCCGAGCCCCCGGTAGCACCAGGAGGGAGGGGAGGTGGGGGGGCCCCGCGGCCACCCCTCGCCTGCCCCGCCGCCGTCGGTCCCAGCACCTCAGAGTGTCCGGGCCGCGGCTCGCTGCCATTAGCCAGCACCCCGCAGCGAGCGCGGCCCCCGGAACCCGCACCTTTCACAGTTAGAGAAGAGACAGCGACGGGCCGAGACCCTCCGGGAGCCTCCCCGTGCCCTAGCACCAGTCCCTGCCCCACCGGGTCCGGCCGCCCCGCGGGCACCGGGGCTGCACCGGGCCGGACCCTGCGGCACTGCAGCCGCCAGACCAGTAGCACCATCCACCGCACTGCCAGCACCTGCCCGCGCTCTGCTCGCACCGCAGCTCCTGGCCCTGCGGCCGGGGCTGCCCGACACCACCATTGCTACCGCCACGGCGCTGTCCCCGCGGGCACCCGTCACCCCCCAGCGGGGCACGGGGCCACCCCGCGAGGGACACCGAGGGGACGCGCTCGCTCCAAACCGCGCGTGGCCAGGGGAGCGATGGCCCGGCGGCCGTGGTGACGCTGCCGGGGTCCCATCCCGGCTCGCCGGGGCATCGCCCTCCTGCCATTAGCCCGGCCCCGCGGATGTAGCACCAGGGTCCGGGACCTGCAGCCATCCCCGTGCCATGCCGGAAACGCCCCGGCCGCGCTCCGGCACCGGCGCCGCTCCATCCCCCCTGCCCTGCTGGCGTCCCCGCCACCGCCCCTGGCAAGAGCCCGGCCGCAGCACCGTGCCCCACGCCGCCCCGGCGGGCAGCACCTGCGGCAAGGGGCACGGCTGGGGGGCAGGACCCCCGCTGCCGTTGGGGGTCACCCAGCATCGGCTCTGCCGGACGCCACGTACGCAGAAGAGCACCAGTACGCTGTGGGGTGGCGCCAGTGGGGCAAGGGGGCACCGCCGAGGCGCTTCCGTTTGGGACAGAAAAAGGTTATTGCATGACTCGGGATGGAGACGCTTCCGCCCGGCCGCCCCGGCCCTGCCGCTCGCTCGGAAAGGCCCGGCACGTAAGGCAACGTGGAAGCTGATGTCTCGACTCACCCCGCTGTGTAAAGCACCATTATGAAGTCAGGTTGTACAGTAGTAACAGTACCTTTTATATATATATATATCTATATCTCATATCTATCATATATATATAAACTGTAAACAAGAGGTAACAGCGGCTTCTAGGATCTGCTCTCTTCAAGGTTTCCGTGTGGTAGGCACCCAAAATACTGTAGAAAAGGTGTGTGTGTGGTGTGTGTGTTCCCGGCCTCCCTGCCGGGTTGGCTCCATGTCACCGGAGAGCGGTGCTGGTGGAACAGAGCGAGGCTCAGCCGCCGGGCACTGGAGCCGCCGAGCGCTGCCGGAGCCGGGGCCGGGCCGGCCGGGCGCTGGCGCGGACGGAGCGGAGCGGTCTCGGAGCGGGTCTCAGAGCAGAGCGGATCTCCTTTGCCTCCGCCTCCCTCCCGGCTGGGCTTTCCCGCTGCTGTTTCCCCCTCTCCGAGAGCGGCACTGGCGACGGCGTCTCGTCTCGCCTGCTGCTCCGAGAAGTGGAAACCAAACCGACAGGAAAACCCAGCCAGAAAAGAGCGGAAAATTAAAAGGTTACCAAAAAAAAAAGGTTTTGGTTTTTGTTTCTTCTCTTTTTCTTTTTTTTTTTTCCATTTCATTTTTGTTTCTCTGCGCCGTTTTCGTTGTTTGTTTGCTTTTTGTGGTTTTTGTTTGTTTTTCGATAGCTAAAGCTGACCCTTGGAAATTCAGGAGAGGACACCGACCCCTTTCGCTCGGGGGAGACGTGTGCTGGGTTCCCGTCGGGCTGCGAAATCCCGTCTCTCTTCTGGGTGCTGACTCTTCTCTCATTCCGTGTGTTCACTTCTCTTGGCGTGGATGGGTTTGTTTCCGACTCGCTCCATGTGTCACCAGTTCCTGCCCATCTCTAAACGCAGGCAAAGTATTCCTTCAGGGGCGCGAAGAGGTGGCGGATCACCGGCACGCTCCAGGACCTGCCGAGCAGTCTCTGCCGGGCCAGGCGGCTCATGTTGGACACGTCCGTGTAGTGCACGGGGAAGCCGAAGACCCTGTGGGACACAAGACGGGTAGGGGTCAGGGGTGTGGGTGGCACTGGGTGTGGCAGCCCCGGCCCCGGTGCCCACGGTACCTCTCCATCTCCGTGCACCACAGGATGTCCTCCTTCTCGTTCATGAACACAGGGAAGTGCTGGTCCTTGCCCTGCTTGATGGAGTTGGAGCGAGTGGTGATGGTTCGCACTTTGCTGAACTGCAAGAGGCACAGGCTGGTCAGGCCAGGGTGGGATGAAGCCCCTGGCACACTGGAGCCCCCAAGGCCACACACGCCAGGTGGGTGACTCCCACCCCGGGAACCACTGCTGATCCCTCCTCCCCCTTACAAGACCCCCCACCCTGCACCCCGGGGAGCCTGAGACTGCTGGTGACAGCACTGGGACGCCCATCCTGTCCCTTCAGGCACCCCCTCAGCCCCTCACTGCCCACTCATGGCTGACCTTTGCTATCCTGCCATGCTCCAGGCACTCCTGCAGCTCCAGCTTATCGTTGACTGTGGACGCGAGTGGCCTGGCAGGGAGAGATGGTGGGCAGGAGGTAGCAGCGCTGTGTCCCCATACTGTCCCCCTACCGCGGGTGCAGGGCAGGTCTCTGGCTGGGGTTTGTGGGGGGCACAAGGTGGCCACAGCTGTTTTGGGGGTCTGTGGCAGGTGATGGGCAAGAAGCAGCCAATTCCCGTGGGAGCCCAGCCATGGCCACTAGCTGTGGGCCACCACAGCCAACATCCAAGACACACACAAAGGACAGCTTAGTGCCACCCCTCCAGCATGAGGGAGCTGTGACAGGACCACCTGGCTCCATGGGGGCACCGCCATGGGTTTCTAGGGTGTGCCATCACCTCTTTGTGAGACTCCTGCTCTTGCCAAGCACTGACCAGGGTCAGGGGACCCCTAGAGCCACATGTGGGCTGGAGGAGGACCCAGAGATGCAACCCACCCTCCAGAGTCAGGGGCTCAGCTTTGGGCTGCTCTCACCAACCTGTTCATGCCAGGCAGGTTCCCCCAGAAGTACCGTGCCCGGTGTGCTGCAGACACTTCTTTGGCATCAATCATGACGGGGTTGGACTGAAGAAGGGAGAGTGGGAAAGGTCAGCAGTGCTGGGCAGCCCCTCCCTGTGGGGGCAGGACCTATGGGTTCCCGGGGCTGGAGGGGGTGACCCCAGGCAGGCACTGACCTCCAGGAAGCGCGAGATATCCCTCTTGTCGCTCACCCCCATGGCCACCACGTTCTCGAAGAGCCAGAAGAAGGGCCGGTCGTCGCCCTCCTTGGGCCGGGCTTCATGGAGTAGGCGGTAGAACTCGAAGAAGAGGCGCCCGGTGCCCTCTGGGAAGAGAGAGGAGGGGTGGGGTAAGGGCTGGGGGTCTTGGTCAGCCCTGGTGGGCCAGCAGTGGGGTCCAGCCCCACCCCTGTGGAGCCCCAGCCCTCTCCTACCGTAGAGCCCCTTCCTGGCTGGGTTGACGATGGACAGGTCGTTGCAGGGGCTCCCCCCAATCACCAGGTCAAAGGGGCCCCACTCCTGTATCTGCAAGAGGGAGAGGAGACCCCCGCTGAGCCGGGCGCTGCCATGGCCAGGGGGACACAGGGGATGATGGTGGCCTAGCTCCCAGAGTGGGAAGAGACCCACCAGGATCACTGAGTGCAACTCCTGGCCATGCACAGGACACCCTGACAATCCCACCCTGTGCCTGAGTGTTGTCCAAATGCTCCTGTAGCTCTAGCAGCCTTGGGGGGGATTGGGGTTCCCGGTGCCAGCAGGGACAGGGGTCGGGGGGCTGGGTGGCAGAACGGGACATACGTGTTTCTGGGTGACATTGCGGACGTCCCCGACGTACATGATCTTGCCCTGGTGCCTCACCATGCCCACGGTGATGGAGTCCTCACACACCTCAGAGGCGATGTACCTGTCCACCTGGATGCCCAGGTCCTTCAGCACCAGCAGGCCTGTGGGGAGCCGTGGGAGGTGGGCCATGTGCACACACAACAGGCCCCCAGCCCTGTCCCCACCTGTCACACCACCCCAGGGCCATCTCCATTCCCTGCTCCCCTCTGGTGTGGACTCCTGGAGTGGAGAAGATTCTGCCCACAGGCACATCCAGTTGGCATCCCACAGATCTGTCACAACCCATGGCCTGAGAGCACCCAAAAATCCCAAACACACCCTGGGGGGTCCCTGCAAGGGCCATGGGGCTAGGGACCCCCACCCACCTGTGGCGATGCCGTCGAAGAGTGAGAGCACCCGGATGGGCTTCCTCTTCTCAGCTGGCACTGGAGGGTACACCTTTGGTGGGTCCTGGAAGTCGCAGGGATGGGGTCAGGAGGGAAGGGGCTGGGGGTCAGCAGGCAGAGGGGCTGGGGGGTCAGCGGGGAGGGGGGCTGAGGGGTCAGGGGGGAAGGGGGCTGGGGGTCAGGAGGGAGCAGGGCTGGGGGTCAGCAGGGAGGGGGGCTGGGGGTCAGCAGGGAGGGGGGCTGGGGGTCAGCAGGGAGGGGGGCTGGGGGGTCAGCGGGGAGGGGGGCTGAGGGGTCAGCAGGGAGGGGGGCTGGGGGTCAGGAGGGAAGGGGCTGGGGGTCAGGAGGGAAGGGGCTGGGGGTCAGCGGGGAAGGGGCACTCACAAACTCCTGGTCATGGTTGTTGGCGAAGAACATCTGGAGGCGTGAGGGCCAATCCTCCCGCCGCCGCAGCAGCCCGTAGACCCCCTTATGGCCGCACATGTAGCAGTTCCAGGGGTCCTCCTTGATGGCTGCCTGCGCTGCCCCTGGGCCCACCAGCAGGTCCACACACTCCACGCAGAAGCACCTGGCACAGGTGGGAGCCAAGGTCAGCAGTGGGGCTCATGCCAAGGTGGTGGCACGACCAGAATCTACCCAGCTTCACACCAGCACTGGGGCATCGCCGGCACTTCCCAGTTCCATGCTGAGATTGGAGCATTGCCAAAGTTTCCCCCAGCCCTACAGCAGGACTGTGGCATCACCAAAACCTCCCTGGCCTCATGCCAGGGCTGGGGCACCACCAAAACCTCCCCAGCTCCAAACCACAACTGGCATCACCCAAAACCCCATGGCAGGACTGTGGCATCACTATAAATTTCAACACCAAAACCTCAGTCCCACATCAGGACTGGGACATCACCAGAATTACCAAGCTCCACACCAGCACTGGAACATTGCCAGAACCTCCTCCAGCCCTACAGGATCTTGGCACCACCAAAACCTCCGAAGCCCCACACCTGGACTGGCATTACCCAAAACTCCACAGCAGGACCACGCCATCTCCAGTCTGGTGCATTACCAAAACTTCTCCCAGCCCCACAAACCAGGACCAGGGCACCACCAAAACCTCCCAGTCTCAAACCACAACCGGCACCACCCAATTCCCATGCCAGGACTGTGGCATCACCAGGACTTTCCAGCTCTGTCCTGGTAGGACTGGGGCATTGTGATAATTCCCACAGTCCCACACCAGGATGAGGACATTACCAAAACCTCCCAGCCCTACACACTGGAACTATGGCATCATCAAAACATCCCAGTCCCAAACCAGGATTGGAATCAACAGCCCATGGCAGGAATGTGGCACCAGGAATATCTTTCCAGTCTTGCACCGGGACATCACAAATCCTTCCAGCCCCACACCAGGACTGGCATCACTGAATTCCCACACCAGGACTATAGCATCACCAGAACTTCTCATGCTGAGACTGTGGCATGATCAAAATGTTCCCAAGCCCCACACCAGGACTGGCATCACCCCATTTCCATGCCAGGCCTGTGGCACCACCAAAACCTCTCCAGCTCCACATGAGGACTGAGGCGTCACAGAATACCCCAGACTGGTGTTGAGGAATAAACCTGGTCCAGGCAGTGGGTCTGAAATGCAGACTGGGCTGCAGGTTGAGCTCGGGGTGGGAGCCCTGACAAGAGATCATGAATCACAGAACTTTGGAATAACAAAGGGCACGAGGATGGGTGATCGATCCAAGTGAATGGACACAGACACACAGCAGGAGCCGGGAAGTGACCTTTGCAATAACATAACAAAGGAGATAGAGAGGTGGCAAGCAGAGAGGGGCAGGAGCTGAGGACTCTGTGGAGGAACAGTGAGTGAGATTTTTAGAGGGTGATGCTGTGAGGGGATAAAACCGAGGGATCCCTCCTTGGTGTAGCAGCAGCTCAGGCTGTGCCTGTGTTACTGTGCCAGGAATAAATGGCTTTGCCAAACGAGACATCTGAGACTCTGCCATGGGAAACCTGGGCTGGAACTAGAGGAAATAGGGTCTGACTGTGGGAGTGGGGCTGTGGGGAGTCCAGCAGGGCCATTGGGTCACCAGAGCCATCTCTGCAAAGGGGCTCTGGCCCCAGCAGTAACAGCCTCTGGCATTGGGAGTGTGACAGCCCAGGAGTCTCAGGAATGGTCAGACTAGGAAGTTTCCTTAACTGACATCACCAAATTCCCATGTCAGGACTTGGCACCACCAGAACCTTCCAGCCTCACACCAGGACTGGCATCACTGACCATGGTGGGACTGTGGTATCACCAAACACTACCCACACTCATGCCAGGACTGGGGCATCACCAAAGACCCACACCAGGACAGTGGCACCACCAGAACCTCCCAGACCTATGCCAGGTCTGGCATCACCAAACCCATTGGGTTCCTGAGCCACAGACCACAGCATCGCCAAAACATCTCTGCCCCAAACCAGGACAGCATTACTGAACTCCCACTGTGGCATCACCAGAACTTCCCAGTCCCCTACTGAGACTGGGACATCACCAAAACATCCCAGTCCCACACCAGGACTAGCATTGCCAAAACTGCATGGCAGGAATGCGACAACACCAAAACTTCCCCAGCCTCATGCCACACAGAACTGGGGCACCAGTGAAAGCTCCCCAGTTCCACACCAGGACTGTGGCACCCCAAAGCCCCTCTGGCCCCCAGCCCCGCACCTGCAGCAGTTGTTGTTGCCACACATGAGGACCTCGCGGCCGCCGCAGCAGATGGTGCAGTAGGACTGGTACCCGTCGTCGTCATACTGGTAGGCGCACTCCAGGAAGCAGTTCTGGGGACAGCCGGGGTGTCACTGCGGCCCCGGGGACACCGCAGACCCCGGGATGGGGTCGGGCACCCTGTGAGAGCCGCAGGCCGTGCCCCCTGCCCTGGCACCATGCCGTACCTTGCAGTTTTGGCACATCCCCCCGATGAACAGAGGGTGCTCCAGGGTCACGTTGAGGCTCCCGCAGGAGATGCAGATGTCTGGGGGAGGAGAGGAGATGTCACCCTGGCACCCCCTCAGTGTGGGGACACCCCAACCCCGTCCCCCGTCCTGCAGCCTCCAGCACAGCCTAGCGTGGGGACAGCCTGACCCCTGTCCTGCAGTCCCCAGAACATGCTCACCCCTAAGTCAGGGTCACCGGAGCTGGGGACCAACCCTGAGAGCAGCAGACAGTGTTCCCACTGCCCCCCAGCCCCACCCTGGACCCCAACAACCCGCACAACCCTGGGCAGTGTCCTGGGGGGTCCCTGCCATCATTCAGGGTGGGCCACTGCCACTCTCACAGCTGCCGTCCCTACTGCCAGCCAGGCCAAATGGTAGGACAAGCCATTCCTTTGGGCTGCCCCCCACCCCTCTGAGCCCTCTCTGCCCCCCAGCTCTGCCCAGAGGTGCCCAGGCAGGGAGGGATGGACCCCCACCCCAGCCCATATCCCAGGTGCAGGATGTGCCCCAGCCACGCACTCACCTTCGATGTTCCTGCACTTCTGCCGGACCTCGTACACCAGCCGTTCTGGGGGAAGAGGGGGGTCAGGGGGGTCCAGCCTCAGCCTGATCCCCTTGTGGCTGGGGGTGAAGGGAGGGAAGGCACCCGAGGCAGAAGGGGGCCCAGCCCGGAGCAGCTCTTCTCACCCCCCCCCAAGTGAGCATGGCCAAACCAACCCCCAAGAGAGAAGAGGTGGGCATGGGGGCATCCCCAGCCCCTCCAGTACCTCGGGTGCGCTCGTCAATGATCTCCTTGACCTTAGGCTTCTCCTGGGTTGTGCTTTTCCGGGGTTTTTTGGCGGGTGGGGGGTGGTGCATAGGCGGCTGCTTCGGGCTCGACCCACATCTCCGTGTAAACTTCTTTGTAGGGGTTCCGCTCCTCTGTGGGACCAGGGTCATTAGTGGGGTCTGGGTCTCCCCAGTGGGTTGGGGTGGGATCCCAGCCCTTCCCTGGAACCCCCCTAGCCCTGCAATGATTTCCCTGCCCAGGCCAGTCCCACCCCAATGATGTCAGAGGTGATGGTGAGTGCCCCCCCGGTACCCCTGGACGTGTCCTTGCCCCACACAGAGCCTGCATCCCTGCTCACCTTCGGGGGGCTCCAGCCCCTTGGGGCCAGAGGGCTGGAAGCCTCCCAGGGCCCATTCGATCATCTGCTTGTTCTGGATCTCCACCACCTTGGATGTGTCTGTCTCGTCGTTCTCGGGGCACGCCGGGAAGATCTTCCCAGCCCGGCTGCTGGCCACCTGCCAGGGATATAGGTGTCACCCACCCCCACGAGGGGATCCCCATCCTCAGGGCCCCCAGCTGCTCCCACACTGCCCGACCAGGCAGTTCCCAGCCTTAGGGGGACCAACACAGTCAGGAACCTCCACAAGAGAACTCTGGCACTGCCGAGACCCCCCCAAAAGCCAGGACCCCCTCCACATCACCCCACAAGAGACCCTCCTAGCAGTGCTGAGGTCCCCTGAAAGTCAGGACACTCCAGCACCCCCTCACAAGGACTACAGCAACCCTCCACAGACCCCTGGAGTCCCTGACCTCCTCCCCAGACCCCCACACCCCCTGCCGGGGACAAGTAATTCCCAGACATTCCCAAAGCCTCCTTAGAGAGTACTCCAAAAACATCCTTAGGGGGTCCCCCAGACTCCCCAGCATGGGAGTTGCAAAGCTCCAGGCTGCAGGAGTGCAGGCAGGGTGGAATCTTGGCAGGGCGTAGAGGCAGCTGCTGCAGCCATGGAGAGACCCACGATGGCTCAGATGTCCCCACATCCCCCAGTGTCCTCTGGCGTCCCCACTCACCTGTAGCACCTCGTAGATGGCTTTGCGGTACATGGGCTGCTTATTGTAGGTGGCCTGGTGGAAGGCGCTGGCGAAGGAGCTCAGAGGCAGCAGCTTCTCCACACACACCTGGGGACAGGATGAGGCTGTGGGGACACCTGCGGGCACCCGGAGGAGGGGTCCTGCCACCCCCACCGCCCCCGGGCACCACTCACCACCGAGAACTTGCCGTCGCCGAACCACATGACCCAGCGGGTGCCCTCGGCCGCGCGGCTCCGGCCGGTCATCCACCAGGACACGATGCGCCCCGGCCACCATGAGAACCCGCGCAGCTTCCCCCACACCAGCTCGCCGATGCCGAACCCGCGCCCGTCCTGCGGGGGGACACGGGGGTCAGGGAGATCACACGGGGCTTTGGCCCTGCAGCCCCCCCGCTCTGCCCAGCCCTGCCCTCACCTCGTACTCGGGCTCGTCGTCGGCGGATTTGGAGGTGTTCTTGTCGCCGGCATCGGCTACGGCCGGCTCAGGTGTGGTGGCCACGCTGGGCGAGGCGGGGTCGGTGGGCTGCTGCGGGGCGGGCGGCGGGCTGGCCTCCTCCTCCTTCTGCGCCTCGGCCCGCGCCGGCTCCTCCACCACGTTCATCACAGCGATCACCTTCGCCTTCTTCTCGGCCTGCGGGGGAGAGCAGGGCATGGCCACCGGCACCGGCCACAGAGGGACACGGCGGGGTGTCAGGGCATCAGCCCGGTGGCATCAGCCCGGTGGCATCACCGGGCCGCACCCAGCCCCAGCACGGGCCCGGTGACCCCGGGCTGCCCCCAAAGCCTTGAGGAACCCCCGGCCCGGCCATCACCTCCCGCCCACCGCAGGGCCTTGGGGGGTTCCCGTGCCTTAGTGTCCCCCGGGAGGGCTGCTCCGGGACCCCCAGAGCCCTCAGAACTTATCCCGAGAGTCCCGAGGCCTAACCCAGGACCCCCCGCACTCATTCCGTGACCCCCCGCGTCCATCCCGGGATCCTCTGTACTTATCCTGGGACCCTCGCAGCTCATCCCAGTCCATGCCACCGTCTCCGGGTGCCCCCCTCGGGACCCCCCGTCCCCGTCCGAATCTCCCCGCGCGGTCCGGGCGCTCCGGCCCGCGGTGGTCCCGATCCCGGCCCCGGTCACGTACCCGCGGGGACCAGCCGGGCCCGGGCCGGGGCGGAACGCGCGGAGCCGGAACGCGCGGAGCCGGCCGGGCCGGTGCGGGTCAGCCCGGCGGCCCTTTGTCTGGGCTCCGGGTCACGTGGTGCCTCTCGGCCCGGCTGGTTGGCTGGGGCTGGGGGCGGAGGGGGGCGCGCCGGGGGCACGGGCCGGACCGGAACCGAAGGGGCCCGAGTGGAGCCGAGTGGAACCGAAAGGACCTGAGCCGAATCGAAGTACCGAGTGGAACCGAAGAGACCCGAACGGTCCCCGCGCCGGAACCAAGGGAACCGAGCGCACCGAAGGAACCCGAGCAGAACCGAAGCGATCCGAGAAGAACCGAACAGAGTCAAGCGGACCCGAGAAGAACGAACGCAGCCGAGCGGCCTCCGGGACGGATCCGAGCGGAGCCGAGAAGAACCGAATGGAGCCGAGCGGCCTTCGCGGGACGGACACGAGAAGAACCGAACGGAGCCGAGAAGAACCGAGCGGAGCCGAGCGGACTGCCAGGACGGAGCTGGACGGAGCTGAGCGGAGCCGAACGGCCCCGAGCGGTCCAGTCCGGTGCTGGTCCTGCTCGCCCGCTGTCCTCCCCGGTCCCGGTGCTTCTCACCCCAGCCCCGCTACCCCACCGGTGCTCCGGTCCCGGCCCGTCCCTCTCGGTACTCACGGGCCCGCGGCCGCGCTCCGGTCTGGGCTGGGCTGCGCCTCACGCCGCGGGGCCGCTCCCGCCGCCTTTTGTCCCGGGGCCGCGGCCCCCGGCCTTTGTGCGGAGCGCCGGGACGGGGCGGGGGCGGCGGCGCCCCGGGGGCCTCGCCCCGCACGGCTGGAGCCGCCCCCTCCCCCCGCACCGGCGTCCCCAGGGCCACCAGTTAGGGACGGGGGGGCTCAGCGCTGGCACTGCCCCGCTGCACCAGTTCGGCCCAGCAGGGACACTGCTCCGGGGTCACATCACCCAGTTCGGCCCAGCACGGACACTGCTCCGGGGTCACATCACCCAGTTCGGCCCAGAATGGACACTGCTCTGGGGTCACATCACCCAGTTCGGCCCAGCACGGACACTGCTCCGGGGTCACATCACCCAGTTCAGCCCAGCATGGACACTGCTCTGGGCTCTGCCGTCCCAGTTCAGCCCAGCTCGTCTGGTAGCACATGGCCCAGTTCACGCCATTACAGACACTGGTGTGGGGGTGGCAGCAGCCCCACTGCCCCAGTTCAGGACGGGACACCCTCAGGGGTCCCTGCACCCCAGGACAGGCCTGTCCCTGCTGCCAGCCCGGGGGGACCCCGAGGGTCCCTAGTGTCCCGGGGCTCCCATGGTGCTGTGGCTCCGGGACCCCTTTGTGCAGAGAGGGACAAAGGGGTGGGTGGTGTCATCCCGGGGAGGGGGACAGCAGGACCCCTGTCCTGCCACCCGCTGCCGAGGGTCCCCAGGCCACCACCTCATCCCGGGGACCCTGAGGGATCCCAAAGGACCCTGAGCATGGCGGTGCCCCAATGTCACCCTCTGGATGCTTCCAGGTGACAGTGGGGTGACAGCAGGGACATCCTATTTCCTCTAGGCCAGCTCGGCCGTGACAAAGCAGCAAAGCTGCTCTGGGGGCCTAGGATATTTGGGGACGAGTGGCCCTGGGCCATAGGACACGGGGCGCGTGACACCTGGAGTGTCCTGGGACAGGGCCACAGCAGGGCCTTGTGTCCCACCCGCCCAGTGCTGATCCCGTGGGGCCCTGCTCTGCCCGGGGGGACAGGAAATGTCCCATCGCCGGTCGTTAAGGGACATCGTCTGGATATCACCACTGGGACAATTGTTCCAAGCGATTCCTGCCCTGGGGCCACCGGCAGCTCTGCCAGCCTCGTCCACCCCCACCTCATCCTCAACTCCATCCGCAGTCCCTGTCCTTGCCTCACCCCCACCCTCATCTCCATCTTCATTCCACCTGCATTCCCAGCCCCAGCTCCTGCCCCATTCTCATCCCCATTCCCATCCCCATTCCCTGTCCTTACCCCACCCCCATCCTCATCTCCCTCTGCATCTTTATCCCATCTGCACCTCCATCTTTATCATCTCCAGCTTTATCGTCTTCCTCATTCCATCTCCATTCCATCCCATGCCCATCCGCTGTTCTTGCCTCATCCTCATCCCATTTCCACCTTCATCCTTTGCCCCATCCCCATCTCCTTCTTCATCCCAACCCCATGCCCATCCCATCTCCATCCCCATCTCCACAGCTGGCACAGGTTGGGGGGGGGGGGGGGGGGGTGGTCCCAGCTGGAGGGGTTCCAGCATGGACAGGAGAGGGCCAACGCCTGCCCTGGATATCCCTGTCACTGCACGGTCCCCAGGTGTCCCTGTCACCGCACCTGCCCTGGGTGTCCCTGTCAGCGCACCACACCCCTCAGAGGCTATGGGGATAACAAGAGGAGGGGAAGGCTGGAGAGGGCTGGATTGTCCCTGTGCCCACTGCAGCAGGGCCAGTGACCCCAGCTGGGACAGACAGTGGGGAGTGTCACCAAACTGGGACACAGGCAGTGAGTGGCACAGAGGGGATGGCACTGGCACCAGCCAGGGGATGGAGGGGGGCTGTGAATGGTCACTGGGCCACCAGCCAGCTCTGCTCCCCAAAATCATGGCCCAGAAATGACCAGAGACAGGCTTGGAAACCCTCATGGTTTGGGGACCCACATGGTTTGGGGAGCTGCACTGGGAAGAACTTGCCAGTGCTGAAGGGCTCCAGTCCATCCACCCAGAGATGAGGCAGGGCATGGGGGCTGTGCCTGGGGACCCCTTCCAGGAGGAGGGAAGGGGTCATGCCCTGTGCCCTGTGGGGACATGGTGAATGTACCAGCTGTGCCCCATGTCCCATGGGGACACCACAGCGGTATCAGCCATGCCCTGTGCCCCATGGGATGTCTTGGCCATGCCAGCCATGCCCAGTGGGATGCCCCCGCTGTGCCAGTCTCCCGTGTCCCTGTGAGTGCTAGCATGAGGGTGCTTGGCAGCAGGGTTATAAATAATGCCAAGGAGGTGGCACAGGGGGACACATTGCCAGGGAGACCCGCTAGCAGTGGGGGACGATGCTGCGAATGGGGTGAGGAGGGTGCAATTGGGACCCCAGGGCACCCGCAGAGCCCCTGTCCCTGCTGCCCACAAGCAGCCGCCAGCACCGTGGCCACCCCGCGCCTGCGCCAGGCTCCCGCCACAAGTCCGGCTGCGTCACAAGCCGGTTCCCTGGGAAACCGGGAGGAACGGGCAGCACATCCCGCGGGAGAAGGATGGGGGCCCTGCTGTGCACACCGGCCCGGGGCAAGGGCAGACCCGGGGGCGCGGAGCAGAGCCGTGGGGCCAGACCCGGGTGCCAGCCGGGCAGTGGCACCACCAGCAGCGGGGAGCACCTGCTCCACCAGCCCCAGGGCATGGCTGTGCCAGGGTGTCCTGTGTGCCCAGCCAAGCCCCCCGAGTGCGCCGACTGCCCCTCGTGTGCCTGGTCACCCCCCAGCCGAGGCTCCGTGCCACCAGTGCTGCCACGATCGCCGTGGGAGCCTTGGGGCTCAGGGTGCCGCAGCCACGCCGCGCGAACCCCCTGCCAGTGCCAACCCCCTGCCGGTGCCAACCCCCTGCCGGTGCCAACCCCCCGCCGGTGCCGGCCCTCACCTCCCGCTTCCAGCGTGCCAGCCACTCGTCCCGCTTCCTCTTGCTGATGTAGTAGGGGTCCCCGGCCTGGAAGGTGTGCCGCTGCATTGGCCGCTGCCGCAGGCTCGACTCCCAGCCCAGCCCGCCGCGGAGTCGCCCTCGAGAGCCCTGCGCCAACAGAGACAGTGGGGTCAGGGCACTGCCATGACAGCACGGGGGGAGCCACAGCCTGGGCTTGGGGACAGTGGGGAGGACACAGCAGGGCTGCCTGGGGGCTGGAATGGGGCACACGCTTGTGCGTGGGGAGAAAGGCAAGGGGAGTGCTGCCTGCTGGGCACACATATGCACATGAATATGGCCTGGCCACGTGTTCACCAGGACCTGGTGTCCAGAAAGTGGATACTGGGGAGAAATTCTTCCCTGTGAGGGTGCTTAGGCCCTGGCACAGGTTGCCCATTGAAGCTGTGGTTGCTCCATCCCTGGAAGTGTTCCAGGCCAGACTGGACATGGCTTGGAGTAACCTGGTGTGGTGGAAGGTGTGCCTGCCCATAGATAAGCTTTGAGGTCCCTTCCATCCCAAACCAGTCTGGGATTCAATGAACTGGATGCCATGGCATCCCACCACATCCAGCTGCACCTCGGTGGGAGCCACTGGCACTGTCCAGGCACGGATCCACCCCAAAGCAGATCCAACACACCGTGCCCAAAGAACTGAGGGGAGGCGAAGGGTCAGCCTGGGCAGGCACTGTCCCACGCAGGGGTGGAAGGGGTCACTGGTGGGGCACATCCTGGTGCCACCTGGTCCCCAGCACAGCAGCAGGTGCTGCCAGTGTCTGGCTGTGTGGTGGCATGGGAGCCCAGGACCCCCATCGTGTAGGAAACATGGGCCCTTGCTGCTCCCCCACGGCTGCTGGTGCTGAGAGATGCTGCCCGTGGGCATGGCGGGCACTATGCTGGCTGGTAGGCTGTGAGGCCGTGCCCATCTCCTGGGATGGGTTGTGCCCTTCTCCTGGGGTGGGTTGTGCCTTTCTCCTGGGGTGGGTTGTGCCCATCTCCTGGGCACAGCCTCTCAGGGTCTGGCCCCAGGCCATACTTGCCTCCATTTTCAGGGTGTCAAAGTTGTTTTCCTCCTTTTCGTCCTTGCCTGCACACAGAACAGAGAGCGGCTGTCAGCTGGCGTCGGCACAGGGCTGCAGGGCGATGGGGCCCACCCAGGGTCCCACGGGGGAGATGGGGCCCACCCGGGACCCCCCAGCCCATCCAGGGGCCACCCTGTGCTGGGCTAGGCCCCCTACCTCACACACAAGGCCTGGCCCTGCTCCCGGCTGGGCGCTGCTGCAGCTGCTCTCCTGCCCCGGCCGGGTTTGGGGGTCCGCGGCAGTGACCCCCCCCGGGCAGGCAGGGGAAGCGGCGCAGCCCCGCTGCTTCCTGTGCTCTCGGCACATCCGCGCTGCAGGTCGTGCCGAGGCGCTGCCAGGAAAGTGGCTAAAAATAACCCCGAGTGTTTCGGGGGGTGAGAAGCGCCGGGGGCCAGGGGAGCGGGGGCGGCCAGGGGAGCGGGGGGCACTGCTGGGCGCTAAGGGGGGCTCCCACCCACTGCTGCTGTCACTCAGCACATCACCCTGCCTGCTGGGCACTGCCCACCCTGACACAGTCCCTGGGGTGTCCCCAGCCCTGTGTGACACCGGGAGAGTACCCCACATTCGGCACATGGGGATCCAGCCCCCCATGGCAATTGGAGCCCCCCAAATCAGCAAGGCCTGAATAGGAGAGGAGCCAAGAGCTCTGCTCTGAGTGCTGGGGGACAGCAGGGGGCACGGGGGGAGAAGGGGGGACTATGGGAGACAAGAGGGGACATTGCAGGACACTGTGGGGTGGTGGGGGACACTGTGGGACAGAAGCTTTCCAGCTCCACGCTGGGGACAGGAGTATGTGTGTAGTCCAGGTATGCCCAGGCATCCCATCCTCCCAGCACTGCTCGCAGTCACAGGGATCTCAGGTGGAGAAACTGAGGCACGAGAGAGGGGGCCTGGCCTGTTCTGGGATGCTGGTCCCCTCTGTGACTGGGAGTGCTCAAACTGGGGGGCACTGACTGAAGGGGGATTTCCCATGGCTGTGACTCATCCCGGGTGAGGTATCCCCGGGGAGCCCTGGCCGGCTGGGAGGAGCAGGGGAAAGTCCGGCAGGAGCCAAGCGTGGCGCTGGAGGGGGCAGCGCTGCCGGTGACCCCAGCACGGCCATGGCCGGAGCACTGGAAATGGCTCCGGTGGGAGGGAATGAGCTCCCGGCGGCGTCACAGCTCCCGGCGGCGTCACAGCTCCCCCGGGCCCTGCTGGGATCCGCTTGGACACCACGTCCGGCCGTCACCACACCCACACCGCTGTCCAGCTTCCCTCAGCCGCCGCGTCAGCCGGCGCTGGGGCAGCCCCACGGCCACGGCCGTGCCCTCCCCGCTCCCCCCGACGGCGGCTGCGGCGCTCCCGCGGCTGAGCCTCGTGACTGCGGCAGCATCTGCAGCGTGCGGCTCATCCATCCATCTATCCATCCATGCCTCTTCCAGCTCCATCCTTGCCTGCCTCAGCCACCCCTGCCTGTCTCAGCCATCCCAGCCTCTTGCAGCTCCATCCCAGCTCTCCCCCCTGTCCTTGGTGCCAGCAGTGGCTTGGCATGGCCAGCCAGTCAGTCTCTGATGATTCCAGTCAGGAAGCCCAAAGTAGCAGTTCCCAGTACTGGGAACTCTAAGAAGGATGTCCCAAGGTCCAGAGGGACCACCCGGGGTCCAGCCTGTGCTGTGGCCTCTGCTCCTGTCCCTGGGCACCCCTGGGAGCGCTTGGCTCACCTCCAGACACCTCCCTACAGGTGTCACTGCCAGGGATCCCCGGAGTCTGCTCTGCTCTGGGCTGAGCAGCCACGGCTCCCTCAGCCTTACCCGAGCAGAGAAGCTGCAGCCCTGCAGCATCACAGGGCTCTCGGGGTCTCTCCCCAGCTTGTCCCTGTCCCTCGTGTCTTGCAAAGCCAGCGCTGGGCCTGGCGCTATGAGGTGGCCTCACTACCTGGACATCTCCTGACATGAGCCAGAAATGCCCCAGGACCCCTGGGAAGCCCTGTGTTGAGCTGTGCCCCAGCAGGATGCTGGGAATGACCCTCAGTGTGGTGCTGCTTCCCAGCACCAGAGCCAGGATCTCCTGGGCACCATGGCCCTGTGACTGGGGCTGTGCCCCCTGCACCCCCAGCACGGGCAGGGCTACCGTGGCAGGGCACACACGCCAGGGAGGTCACAGGTGGGCAGGGATATGCTGGCACCACCAGGCACCGAGCACTAGGATTGGCATCCCTGTTCCTGCTGGGCGATGGGATGAGCATGCAGGCACAGCCCCCGCTCTGACCTGCTGCCCCCACCCCAAATCCCACACGGCATGGAAGGGCTCAGCCCTTCCTCCTCTCCCTCCTCCTCCTCCCGTGGCAGCGCTGCCCAGCCCGGAACCCTTGCAGGGCAGGACAGTGGGGCCAGGGGTCCCTGGGGGGCTGAGCCCTGGAGCAGGGGGGCCCTGGAGCGAGGAGCCCCCAGCGCTGTGTTCTTACTTTTCTCTGTGGCCTCCAGGAGTTTCCTCCTCCCGCGTTTCTTCTGGGCGTCGGAAGGAGCCAGCTCACCCTCATCAGCCGGGGCGTCCAGGCCCTCCTTGGGGGTGCAGCGGCCGTTCTCCAGTGCCCGGCCCGTCTCTCCGTCCGGCAGACTCTCCGTCTCGTCCTCCTCAGGCCGGCTGCCCTTGGGGCTCGCGCCGCCCTCCTCTGCGTCCCCCTCCACGTCCCCGTTGGGCAGCGGCTCGGCGGGAGTGGCCTCCGGGCAGGGCGGGGGGGCACTTGGGGACGGCCGCGGTGTCTTTGGGGGTGTCACTGCTTTCCACCTGCTGAGAGGAGGGGAAGGAGCTGTGGTTGGTGCTGGCAGGAGGGGACAACAGCACATTATGATGAAAAATCTAAGTCCCACCTCCTGCATCCCAGATGTGATGGCTGCTGCTGCCTGCTGAGGGGACCCTCGGAACCAGGACAAGGTGTCACAGCACCCTCAGGGCCAGGACACATGGATGTGACACCCTCGTGACCAGGCCACACTGCTGTGTCACCCTGAGGACCACAACACTCCACCACAGCACTCTCAGAACCAGAACAACGGGTGTGACATCCTGGACCAGGACACGTTTCCATGGCCTGCTCAGGACCAGGACATGTTAGAGCAACACCCTCAGACTGCAACACAACAGCGCGGCACCCTCAGGACATGGACAGAGTGACAAGATACCTTTGGGACAATGACAAAATGCCGTGACATCCTCAGGACCATAACAAAAGGTGACACCATGAGGATCAAGACGTGGAGCCACAGAATGCTCAGGACCAGGACAGAAGGACATGACACCTTTTGGACTGGGACACAACACCATGACACCCTCAGGACCAGGACACAGCACCACAATATCTGCAGGAGAATGACACTGGGTCATGACACTTTCCGAGCAGGACATGGTGCCACAACACCTTGGGGACCAGGACATGGAGCCGTGGTGCCATTCAGACCAGAGCACGCTGGCATGTGCCCCAGGTGCCCAGTCCCTGTGGGCAGAGGGGATTCTGGCACTGCCCATCCTGCCGGGCACACCTGTGCCACCACACTGGGGCGAGAGGACAGCAAGGGGACAGCAAGGGGATAGCAAGGGGGCCCCTTGGTGTGGCCTGTCTCCACTGTCATGGGCACATGGGACAGAGGTGTGTGTAAGGGACAGGCAGAGCCAGGCCCTGTGACAACCCTGTAACACACATATGTGCAGGTGTGTGTGTGACCAGTGTGTGTGTGAGCGGTGGGTGTGTGTGTGTGCATGTGTGTCAGGTGTGTTTGTGTGCCAGGTGAGAGTGTGTGTGTGTGTGTGTGTGTGACAGGCAGTACCAGCAGTGCTGCTGTCCCCAGTGCTGGGCGTGGTGACACGGCAGGGACAGAGCCTGAGCATGGTGGCTGTGCCAGTGGTCGCGTGTGCCAACCCAGCACAAACCACGGCACAGACAGTGCCCAATGTGGGACATGACCATGGGGCTGGGGATGGCATCGTGGCACCCTGCCATGCTGCCAGCCTGGGCAGCCGTATGGCACAGCTTGGCACAGAATGGCATGGCATGGCATGGCATGGCATGGCATGGCATGGCATGGCATGGCATGGCATGGCATGGCACAGCTCAGCACAGCTCAGCACAGCTTGGCCCAGCTCAGCACAGCATGGCACAGCTCAGCACAGTTCAGCACAGCTTGGCCCAGCTCAGCACAGTTCAGCACACTCAGCACAGTTCAGCACAGCTCAGCCCAGCTCGGCCCAGCTCAGCACAGCAGCACGGCACAGCATGGCACAGTTCAGCACAGCTCAGCACAGTTCAGCACAGCTCGGCACAGCTTGGCACAGCTCAGCACAGCTCAGCACCAGGAGCAGCAGTCAGAGCAAGAGGCACAGCCCAGCGCAGTGGTTTCCGTGGCCAGGGAGAGTGAAAGTGCTGCTGTGGCTCTGCAGAGCTGGTGGTGGCACAGCCCTGGCAGGGTGGGCACAGCCACCTCTGCTGGGAACAGCCCTGCTGTCACTGCACTTGGTGCTCTCAGACCCCCCTTGCTGGGTGCCCCTTCCCCTGGCACTGCCCCTCACCAGTGCAGCCCCATGGAGCACTGGCACCAGCCTCCCCAGAGACCCTGCACGCTGCCACGGGCACCAGGTGCCACCCTAGTGCCACCCCACACTGGCACCCAACACCTGGAGGTGCTTCTATTCCCTCCTGGTGCCCCTGGTGTCCTCCTGCAGCACAGCAGGGTGCTGGGGTGGCACTGTGTGGTGACAGGGCGGCACAGCGTGATGCCAGGGTGGCACGGTGGGTGGTTGGCCACAAGGACCCTCCTGCTTTCTCCAGCAAACTACAGGTCCCACGATGGCCTGTTCAGTGGCAGGGCCCGGCGAGGGGACATAGCACTGTTGGGAGGCTTGGCATGAGCCAGGGGGCTCACAGTGCTGCCCGCCAAGCAAGTGGGGAGGAGCCACTGATGCTGAAGCACAAGCTCCAGGGAGGTGGCAGATGGTCTTTGCTACCTGACATTCCCCGGATTCGTGCCACAGGGCACAGGATCCCTCCCCTGTCCCCACCGTGGCACATCCCCTCAGCCACTGCCACCACTCGCCTGCGCAGCCACCTCTGCCACAGCCCCACGGCACTTCCTGCTCAGCCCAGCCCCAGCGCTGCCACTGTCACTTCCTCCAGAGCTGGGAAGGAAGGGACGAGAAGGTGCTGGTGAGGGGTGTTGTGGTTCAGGGGGTGTTTGGGTTCAGGGGGACTCTCACAGGGTGTCCAGCAGCACTGGCAGTGGCCTCTCCCCACTCTGGCTGCATCAGGCTCCAGCAGTGGCATGGTGCCCCGAGCTAACACTGGGGCCATCGGGAGGGCAGAGGTGCTGTGCCAGTCCATGAATGAGGGCACACCTGGGCTTTCAGAGGCCAAAGGCCAGAGCTCAGTGTGCCTGGCTGAGGGGCACTGCAGCCTCAGAAGGGCCAGACACCCACCACAGGATGGGACAGCAGCGGGGACACTGCCGTGTGGCCTGGGAACAGTGCAGAGAGCTGGAACGTGGTCAAGATGGATGCCAGGGAGCAAAGTCCCCTCTGGTCCCACAGCGAGCAGAATGGAAGCTGCTCCCTGTTCCATCCCCCTGCCCATGGCATGGCAGCATCCCCAGCTCGCCCTGAGGGACCTCAGCTGCCATTCCCCAGCCAAGCTTATGGGGGTCCCAGCCACCCCCAGCCCTGCTCGCACCTCCGCCTGGGGCTGCATCCGCGCCGAGAACAATCGCAGGGGAGGAAACGGGAAGGCCGGGATGTGCTCTGGATCGGGTGGTGCGTGGGAGCTGGTGAAAGCATGGCTGCGGGCTTTGGGGGCCTGAAGGGGACTCAGGGTGGCTATGGGGCTTTGGGGTGGCTGTGGGGTTCGGGGAGGCTGCAGGGGCTCAGCCCACCCCCTCGTTGGCATGGGTCCTGGGAGGCTTGGCCGGTGTGGGGGCGATGGGAACACGATGGCACAGATGGGAACCCTTGGCACTGCCACTGGGACTGACTGTCACCACTGGGCCTGCGGTGCTGCAGGACAGTGCCAAGAAGCTGTGCTAGGCAGGAGGGTCCTGCAGTGGGGCACATGGGACGTTACCACTGGGACAGGACAGGCACCATGTCCCCTCACATGCGGTCCTGCCGGGACAGGGATACACAGCCCACCCAACACCACGGCCGGAATGCCCTGGCATGTCCCCCATCCATTCCACCCAGCCAATGCCCACTTCCAACCCCTCCACAGCTGCTCTGGTCAAACCTGGCACCCCAGCTTCCCTACCTGGGCCAGGACCGGACCCCAGCTCACCAGGCCCCTCGTGCCACCAGCACGTCCTGGTGCTGCCACTCAGACACTGGGCCAGGGCGGTGCAGGACAAGGGGACACCAGGACCCACCCCGTGGCCTGTTCCCTCCCCGGCTGCCCCGGCGCCCATCCCAGTCCCTGAGAAGGGCCGGCGGCGGAGCCTTCCTGCCCACCCACCCGCTTCCTCCGTCCGCTGGGCCCTGGGAAACAAGAGCTGCCTTTCTCCTGCTCCCTCCCCTCCACTGGGCCCCTGCCAAGGAGGCTGCTCTGCTGGGAGCCTGCGGGGCTGAAGGGCCCTGTGCCCTCCCCACCGCCCTGGGGACACAGGGTGATGCTGGGGACACTCCCCACAGAGGGATGATGGGGTCAAGCACCTGGGGACCCTTGTGCCCATCCTAGCCTGGGGAAAGTGCCTCTGTCATCCATGGCACCCGATGAGGGGTGTCCCTCTGCCAGGCCTGGCTAGGACTGGGGACGCTGGTCTTGGAGCCATGGCATGGCACTGCATGGCTCAGCATGGCACGGAGCACCACAGGACAGCACAGTACGGCCTGGCACAGTTCAGAATGGCACAGCTCGGTGTGGCATGGCATGGCTCACTGACATCGTGTCCCCACACGGCTGTCCCCAGCCAGCCCCCTGCCAGCTCCCTCTCCAGCCCCCTGTGTCCTCTCACAGGGCTGACCAGGCATGGGGTGAGGCAGGTGCTCAGCCCCTCTGGCCACATGCCTGCCCACCAGGACCCTGGGAACTGCCCTGGGGACCCCTGGCTAGTGCCCACAGAGCCAGCCCGGGGCCCACGCCACATGCCAGCTCCCCTTGCCCCGCTCTGGTGTCCCCGGTGCAGCAGGCTGTCCACAGGGAGGATATTTTTAGCAGCTCACACCCGGAGGGGCTTCCCTGGCCTCCTGGCAGTGCCTGGGGCTGGCCATGCCAGCTCTGCTCTCTTGGCACTGCGAGCTGCTGGCCGAAGGGCCAGCTCTGGCAGCAGCACTGGCAGAGTGCAGGTGTGCTGGGGCACACAGGGATGGGCACCCACCCCAGCTGTGGGGCAGGATGTGCCTGCTGCCCTGGCACTGCTGCCATCCCTTCCTCGTGCCGGGGGGTTCCTGGGGCCGCTGGCTCTGCTGGCCGGAGCCCTCCTGGCTCCCAGGCCCCGGCTGCTCCTGACGTTCCCCACTTGTTCCCGTGCCAGCATTGTTCTTCCACCACAGCACTCCCCCCGCCCGGCACGTTCTTCCCGCCTCCCGGGGCCACAGCCAGTGTGGGGAGCCCAGCTCCCTGCCCAGCCCCAGGTGACACTGCTCCAGCTTTCCCGGGCCCCTGGAATGGCAGGGATCAAGGATCATCGGGACAGGCAGCTTGGACCTGAAACTTCCCAGCAGAAGATTAACCCTTTCGGCTGCCAGAAACTTTTCCAAAAAGGATTTGCAACCTTCTAAGAATGAAGGTGCCTCAGCTCCGTTTGTCCCCCAGGCCCTGTTTGTTCCCCTGGCTCACTCATCCCCCTGGGCCTGTTTGTCACCCCTCTGTCCCCTCCTGCGGGAATGAGGACTGGGGACACTGTCTGAGCCTGGGATAACAAGGGCGCCTTCCCTCTGGGCCTCCAGCATCCAGAGGAACCTGCTCCTCTGCTCACACCGAGTTCATGGTGCCAGCAGCCAGGTGCCACCTGGCAGCCCTGCAAGGAGGGACACACTGCGGTTCCTCAATGGCACTGGGACACACCATGGCTCCGAAGGGCTGAGCCACGAGTATCCCCAGCCCCGGGTGTCCTGTCCCAGCACCCACCTGAAAGCCCCGAGCATCCTGTGACTCCAGGAGCCCCGTGTCAGTCTGTCCCCAGCACCCAGTGTCCTGCCAGAACTGCGCTTGCCTCAGCCCCACTCACCTGCACGTGGGGCCAAGCAGCCCCCAGCCCCCTGCACAGACCCCCCAGCCTGCAAAGACACCCCAGCCCTGCAGGGACCCCCCAGCTCTGGCACCTGCCAGCACTGCAGTGCCACGGCCAAATGAGGACAGGAGGCACTGCAGCGCTGAATGAGGACCCAGAGGGCACAGTGCCCGTGGTGCAGCCAGCTGGGCTGCTGAGCTAGGAGCTGAGTGAACCCAGAGTGCTAGGTAGGCACAGCCTGCGTGGCAGGAGCCGGGGAGACCACCAGAGACTCGGGGGCTCTGCTCCCAGGGCCCAACAGCCCCAGGGCAAGGGCCAAAGTCCCAGCTGCCCAGGCAGGGAGCGACTGCATGGCGGGGCCTCGAGCGGAGCTGCACGGAGCGGGACAGTGCCACCGGGCACAGGAGGTGCCACCGGGCACAGGAGGGCTCGCCGGGGGCCTCGGGGAGGGGCAGCACCGAGGGCCAGGAGGGGACACGCCCTCCCGCCGCTCTCGGGTCTCCTCTGGCTCAGCCCACGGCACACCGGGAGCCCAGGTCTCCCACCGATGTGGCTGCGGGGCGAGACAGCCCCACGGGGGGACACCCGCCGCCCCCCACCTGGCCCCAGCGCCCGCTGGCTCACCTGGGCATGCTTGCGCTTCCGCCCGGGCCGCCCGGCTTTCCTCATGGGCGTCCCCGGCTCCTGCTTCTCCTCCTTGCTCGCGTTCTCCTCGGGTTCCTCTTCCCCCTGCGAGCCGGAGACAGAGAGGAGGTTACGCCGCCGGGCAGCCCGGGATGGGCACGGCTCTGCTCCCGCTCGGCGCTGGGATCGTTGGCACCGCGGGCACCGCAAGGGGACAGGCAGCTGCACTGGGAGCACTGGGGCATCGTTGGGCCAGCAGCACCAGGACACTTAGAAGGGTGACAGCGGCTCCTGCCACGCTTGGGCTGTGGCACAGGCTGCCATAGGGCTGGGGGCCTCAGTGGGTGACCCTCCTGCCCTGTGCCACTGTGTCACAGCCGGCTCAGGCCACCTCCCCACTGCTGCCGCCCCCCGAGCCCTGCGCGTGCCAGGCTGGGGGCTCCTGCGCCACCGAACATGGCAAGGGCTGGGTGGACATGTCACACCACGGGCCTGCAGGTAGCCGTGTGGGTCCCTGGGGACAAGGGCCGGCAGCGAGAGCCAGGTAACCCCGAAGCAGGCAGCTGCTTCCTTTGGGGACCGCGCTGTGCCCCAGAGCAGCTGGCAGCGCCCGTGCTCGGTGCTGTGGCCCAGCCCCGGTGCTGACAGCACGCATGTGCCGGCATGGCGGCGGAGCGGGAATGCGGCCTGGGAAAGGAACCTGCTGAGGCCGCGGCAGAGCCCGAGGACCGCGGCGTGCCAGGCGCCCTGTGCCCTGCTCAGGGGTCTCACGCCCAGCACCACGGCGCCAGGGGGACCCAGCAGGGCAAGGGGCGCGCGAGGCCCCGGTGTGGCGCGGGGCCCGTTTCACCTGAGCCCCAGAAGATCCCGGCGGCAGCAGCCAAGCAGGAAGAGGCCACGGAGGGGGAGCAGGGGAAGGAGGAGAGGCCGGCGGGGGGCTGGCGAGGGAGAGGCCGGGGAGGGGATGGGGCTGGCAGCCAGACAGCGCCGGCATCCAGCTGCAGCCGCGTGGCCCTGCACCCCGGCGGGCGCCAGCCCCAGCTGCATTCCTGCCCTGCATCCCCCTGAGCCGGGCTGGCTGCACCACTGGGATGCAACTGCCCCATCCCTGTGGGTCCAGCAGCAAGGTCCCACAGCATTGGGACACGCTGTGGTGCCCCAGCGCCATGGTGCCCTAGGGCCATGATACCCCATGGTTCTGGTGTCCCACTGCCACAGTGCTTCTGGCTGTGGTCCCCAGACCAGTTCCCTCTGTGCCACCCAACCCAGACTCAGCAACATCCCCCTGTGCCCATCGCTGCCCGTCTGCCCTCTCCGGTCTTGGTGTGTGGGGGATTGAATATCGTTGGTCTGTCCCCAGCTGGCAGCAGCAGCCAGTGTCCTGGCAGCCCCCAGCCCCCTGCACAGACCCCCCAGCCCTGCAAGGACCCCCAGCCCCCTGCAGGGACCCCCTAGCCCTGGCACCTGCCAGCACCGCAATGGCACGGCTGAATGAGGACAGGAGGCACTGCAGCACTCAGGGGCTCTGCCAGGGCTGGGCCCCATTCCCCATGCCATCCCAGCTGGAAAGTTTTGGGACGGGTCCAAGGACGACATCAGGATCCCAGATCCAGCTCCATCCTCCAGGAGTCCCTAAGGGGGATTCTGGGGGTCCCTGCCCTACAGGCCCCCTGTGCTTTGCCATGCTGCAAAGCCAGGGCAGCACTGAGGAGCCTGGGGGTCTAGGCCAGCCCCGGTGAGACCCCAGCACCTGTCCTTTTGCCCCAGTGCTACCCTGGCTGCTGCCACTGCCCCAGCCAGTCGTCCCTCGCCAAGGTCCAACTCGTCCAGGTCCTGGCAGCATTTATGGCGGATGTAAATAAAAGATCTGGGGAGGTGTCATGTGCACCAGGTGGTGGCCAGGCCTCCCATGGCCAGGATTGGATGCAGCTGGGGAGCACCCAGTGCGTGCCAGAGAGGCCAGGAGGGCACCAGGGTGAAATGCTGGTGGGACAGAGCTAGCTTGAGGGCTGCAATGATGGGGGACAGTGGGGTCCCTGCTGTGGAACCAGGGAGATGCCCCCAGCACCCATCAGGACAGGAGACCCTCCCCGGGGCACAGCCAGCACCCAAAAGGCAGGGCAGGAGTAGGGGTGCAGCCCGGGCAGAAGCAGGGCTGGGCAAAGGGCTCTGCGGGGACTTTGCTCTCCCCAGCCCGCCAGTACCGCAGCCCCTCCAGCCCGCATCCCGCCGGGAGCTGAGTCATCCCCCATCCATCAGCCCGTGCCCGTCGCCCGGGGCGCGGGGCTCCGTGGCACGTCCTCGATGCTGCTCCTGCGCCGCTGCCAAGCAACAGCCCGGAGGGAACGGCGGCCGAGCGCAGCGGGCTGAGCTGCGGCATGACGCAGTGCTGGCTGCGCCGCCAGCCTCGCTCCGCGGCACCGGCAACGGAGCCCAGCCCGCGGCCTCGGGGGGAAGCCGGGTGCGGGGAGCTGCCCCAGCCGGGAGCGGGCTGAGCCCCGCCGGGACCGTGCGGGGAGCCGCCGGCACCGGCACGACCCGCAGTGCCGGAGGCGGCGGGGGCGGCTCGGCCCTCCCGGCCCCGCGGGCAGCGGCTGCCCTCGGCAGGGTGACCTCGGCGCGTGGCCGCGGGGGAGGCGACGCCGCGTCCCGCAGGGTCAGCCCAGGACAGCGCTCGGCCGCCGCGCTGCTGCCAGCGCCCGGGCACGGCGGCGGGTGCTGCTCCCGAGGGCGTGCCGGGATGCACCGGGCATTCCCGAGGCTCTTCCCCGTGCCCCTCGTGCCACGCGCCCCCAAAACCTCCCCGAAGCACGGCGGGGGCTGCACATCCACCCCGCTCACACTGCTGCCGGACACGCTGCGGGGCAAGGAGAGGCCAACCCGTCCCTGGGCTACTCGTGCCCCCAGCTGTGCCAAAACGTGCCGGTCACATCCCGGCGGACACACAGGCCGCCCGTCCGGCAGCCACCAGCGATGGCTGGCAGATGGGGAACACCAGTGTGGGAGAACTGTGTGACCCAGACAGCCAGAAAGAACTGGGATGACCCCCAACCTGGCGGTGCCCGCGGTGGGACAGTGTCCAGCTGGCCGCAGCTCCTGTCCCCACGCCTTGACCAGCCCTGCCCTGTGCCGCTGGACACTCCTACCCACGGGGGAACAACGGGTTTGCCAACCCTGGCACTGAGAGCAGCCACCCTGGCCCTCCCAACTTGGGTGGCAGGGACTCCAGAGAGAGGGGTCCTTCCCGAGCCTGGTGTCACAAACGAAGGGAGTGCAGGGACCCCTGGAATAGGCAGGGACCTCCATAAGGGGGGAGCAGGGATGGCACAAGGGTTATGGGACAACCACGTGTCCCCCCCAGTGCAGGGCATGAACCCAGCACATGCTCCAGAGCCAGGACACCCCCCTCCTGGAGTCACCCCACTCTGCCAGCCCCCTTGCCCCAGCCCTGCCCGCCGCCAGGAGGTGACAGCAGGTCTCTGTCCCCGTCCCCTCCCCGCGCTCCCCAGCGCCAGGAATAGCTCAATCCGCGCTAATCCCGGCCGCGGCTCAGGCCTCTTTCCCCCCCGCCACTCTCTTCGCCCGGCACGGCGCTCCCCTCCGCTGCAAGGCGCTGGGGTGTGGCGGAGGGGCCCCGCGCCCCCTTCTCCTGCCAGCCGGGACGAGCCAGCTCCCCGAGCCCCTCATGGCGTGGCACGGGGCCGGGATGGGCGCAGGGCCCCCGGAGCCCCGGAGCAGGGCAGTACCTTGTGCGTGTCGAGCGCCTCACGGCTGGGCGCGGGGCTGCCGGCGTCCAGGGTCCCGCTGGACGGCATCGTGGGGCGCGGGGCGGCGGCCGCCTCTTCAGCACCTGAGCGACCCCGCTGCGCCAAGGAGGGGTCCGGGAGCCGTCCCCTGCCGCCTGCCTGGATCCTCCTGCCCCTGTGGGAAGTGGAGAGGGACGGGGGTGAGAGGGTGCTCCTGCCCTGCCGCCCCCGGCCCGGCCCCAGCCCCGGCAATTATTAACACGCCACAACCTTGACTCGGCCGGGCTGGGCTCCTTCCCCACCTGAGCCCGGCAGGTGCCCGAGCCCCTGCCCGTGCCGGCTGCAGGGTGCACGGTGGGGTGCACAGTGGGGTGCGCAGTGTGGGGTGCAGTGTCAGTGCAGGGTGAATGGCACAGGGTGCAGGGTGCGGAGTGGTGCGGGGCACAGGGTGCGTGGTGTGAGGTGCCCAGTGGGGTGCAGTGCATGGAGCACAGGGCCCATGGTATGGGGTGCACGGTGTGGGTACAGGGAGCAGGGCACACTGTGGGGTGTATGGTGTGGGGTGCACGACGCAGGGCACAGTGTGGGGTGTATGGCGTGGGTACAGGGTGCATGGCGTGGGGTGCCTGGCACAGGGTGCAGGGTGAGGGGTGTACGGTGCGGTGCAGAGCACCCAGCACACCGATGCTCAGTGTGAAGTGCCCTTTGCACAGCAAGGGCAGCAAGGTGCCCAGTGCACGTTTTGGGGTGCATCGTGTACCTTGTGAGGTGCATGGAGGGGATGTGCAGTGTGGGGTGCAAGGGGTGCAGGGTGTAGGTGCAGGGTGTGGGGCGCAGCAGGGCTGTGGGGTGTGGGGTACAAGGTGTGGGGCATGTGGGCTGCAGGACAGGTGGTGCAGTGTGTGGGAGGTGCATGGTGCAGCGCTTGGGGTGCAGGGTGTGTGGCGTGCAAGGTGTGTGGGGTGCAGGGTGTGTGGGGTGCACCGTGCAGGGTGTGAGGTGCACAGTGTGGGGTACCAGGTGCGGGGTCTGCACGGTGTAGGATGTGTGGGGTGCTGGGTGCAGGGTATAGGGTGCTGGCAGTGAGGGGGGCTGGGAGCACCATCAGGTGTAGGGTTGTGGGCAGCAAACTGCTGGGTGCAGGACTGGGGGAGCCGAGTGCTGGCTGGGGCCCGGGGAGGCCAGGGGATGCCGGCTGTGGGCGCTGGTTGCAGGGAGCTGAGGGATGCTGGGTGCGGGGTGCTGGAGGGTGCAGGGTGTGCGGTGCGGGGTGTGGGGTGCAGGCTGCGGGGTCCCGGGTGCGGGGGTGGTGGCTGCGGGGCCTGGGGCCGGTGGCGGGGGGCCGGGGGGCCGCGGGGGAGGCGCCAGCCGGCACCTGTTGCTATGGCAAACGCTGCATTCGCCATGGCCGGGGCTGCTGTTGCCTTTGGCACCGGAGCTGCAATTTGTTTCTAGAGCTTTCCAGCCGCAGCCGTTCCCAGCGGCGGGCGGGGGGGCTCGGGCGGGGGGCTCGGGGGGCCGGGGCGGGCAGGACGCCGCTCCCAGCACCACTCCCACCCTAAGACATCACCCCGGCCCGCGGCCGGAGCGGCGGGGGCTGCTGGGGGGGGGGGCGGGGGCTGCAGCCGTCCCCCACCACAGGCACGGGGACCTCCGGGATTTGGGGTGCTGGGCCGGGGGCTGCCGGGGGGAGCTCAGCCCTCCCTGCCCCGGTGCCCCCGAACTGCCCCTCTCGCAGGCTGGGCCGAGAGGGGAGGTGGGCAGGGGGAGTGGGGGGTGGGATGGGGAGTGGGGCCGGTGGGTGCAGGCTGGGGGAGCAGGGCTGGGGTGCGGGGTGGAAGGTGAGACCTGGAGGTGCTGGTTGGGACGGGGGGATGCAGCACGTCAGATGGGGGTGTAGGGTGCAGGCTATACCCCCAGGCACAGCCCTGAGCCGGCCAGCGGGCGCTGGGGAGGAGCTCCCCGTCCCCTTCCCTCAGCAGCTCGGGGAGCCCCGGGGGAAGCCCCCGGCCGCATCCCTGGCACCATCCCCTTGGTGGCACTGGGGTGCCTCCGCCAGCTACCCGCGGGCACACTCGCCCCTGGCCCAGCCCTTGGCCCCTGGGCACCGCGATGCCGATCGGTGAGGGGCCAGGGTTGGCACTCAGCGCCCCTCGCACCCCCCGGCCACAGCTCCTGGCCCCCGTGGCAGCGGCTGTGCCACCAGCACCACGGCAGGCTGTGGGCACGGCACGGCACGGCACGGCACGGCACGGCACGGCACGGCACGGTGGGGCACCTCGGCCCTGCATCTCCAGGCGAGCTGCCTCCCGGGGTGCCACTGGCAGAGCCCCCCGCCCTGCCCGAGCCCTCGGGACCCCCAGCCCCGCCGAGCCTCGGCACAGCCCCGGGGCGGGCACGGGCACGGGCGGACACGTGCTGCCGGGAAGCACCGGGGACACCCCGGCTGCACCCGGGGACACCGCGGCTGCACCTCGGGGGATGCCCGGAGCCCAGAAGCGCCGCGGGGCGCGGGGGTCTCCCTGCCGGGGGTCTCTGCCGTGTCGCCGGCACCGCCCACAGCCCCCGGCCCCCCACGGCAGCCTCGGGGAGCGGCTGAGCCTCCCCGGCCGCCCGGTGCGGCGGCGGCTGAGCCCGGTTGGCGCTGCCGAAGGGGCAGCTCGCGGCTTTGATTCGCTTCCAGCCAACATGGTCTCCAAATGCTCTAAAAATAGTTGTTCTGCGCACAAACCCCGCGGCAGCCCCGGCCGCCGAACAAAGCCGGGGAGCCGCCGCGGCCCGGCCGCCTCCCGCTGCCCACCCCGGGGGCCCCGCCGGAGGGGACGGAGGTGGTCCCGGCCCCGCTCCCCGCGCTCTTACCCGGTTGCGCTCGCCCGTCGCGGCCGTGCGGGACGGGATGGGACGCGGGGCTCGGCACCGTGCCCTCGCCTTAGGCCGCCGGGACCCTCCTTCGCGGCATCCCCCGGCCGGCGCTCGGCTCGGCACGGTGACGGACCCTGCCTCGCCCGGCGTTCCGGCGGGGAAGGACCGGCCGCCGCCCCCCGTGCCCGGCTGTGTCCCCGGCGGCGCCGACCCGGTGGCCGGGAGACCGGGGGCCCCGGGCCGGCTGGCGGTGCCGCTGCCGCACGGCAGGACCGGCGAGTCACGCTCGCCGCGGCGGCAGAGGCGTTCCGAAGTAGGTTACCTGCGCCGGCTGGGCGAGACACGCGGCAGCCACCGGCACGAAAATGGAAAACCCACCCGAAATCCCGCCTTTTTTTTTTATATTTAGGGACCTCGGCGGTGCCGTGCCGCAGCCGGGAGCCTGCAGGGACCTAACCGGCCATTTTAGGTGACGGCGAGCGGGGTCCCCCGCAGCCCCCCGTGTCGGTGGCGAGCGGGGCACACCGTCACCGCAGTCCCCCCTCCCGTCCTGAGGTGACCCCGCGTGCGGCGGTGACACCCCCGCCTTGGCCGGGGTCCCTCGTGCGCCGGCGGCGGTGGGGACGCACGAGGGACCCCGGCCAAGCGCCTCTCCCGTGACAAGTGCCGCAGCGTATTATTATTGTTGTTGTCACTTTGAGTCACTGCCACCACCGCGCTCCTCCTCCTCCTCCTCCTCCTCCTTCTCCTCCTCCTCCTCCTCCCCAGCGCCAGGGAACAACTCCGGGATTGACTCAGAGGGGACAGGAGCGGCGTCCGTGAGTCACCCCCACCCTCTGCGCCCCCCACCCCTGACTCACGGCGGGGGGCCCCCCGAGCCCCCCTCAGCGTGGGTGCTGCTGCCGGGGGGGCCAGGAACACAGTGGGCGTCCCCGGGCTACGAAATTTAGCCTCCGACAGATGGTCGTGCCGAAACCACCGTGGCCTTGACCTCATCCCCGGAGTTGTAATTTGGGGGTGAAATATTTGGCCTCTGTGGGAGGAGTGCCTGGCCACACGTGGCACAGCTCGGGGAGCCACCGCCACTGGGATCTGGGGGACTTGGGGGGACAAAGTGCTGGTGAGAGCTGGGGTGGTCCTAAAAATAGACCTGGCCTGGAGGGGAGACGCTGGGGTGGTCAGCAGCACTGAGCCAACCCCGGGGTGCACCCCAAGGATGGTGTCACTGCACCCCAAGGATGGTGTCACTGCACCCCATAGCACCACTGCACCCACAGCCCCCTGGGGAGCGATTCACTGCACCCCACAGCACCCCAGAGAGTGATTCACTGCACCCCACAGCACCCCAGAGAGTGATTCACTGCACCCCACAATGGCCCAAAGAGCAACACACAACACCCCACAGCACCCCAGCACTCCACAGCACCCCAGGGAGCAGCACATGGTACCCCACAGCACCCCTGAGAGTGATGAGTGGCACCCCAAAGCACCCCAGGGCACCCTGGGGAGTGATTTCCTGCACTCCAGGGCACCACAGCATCCCATGGCACCCCATGGCACCCTGGGGAGCGACACAGGGCCCTGCACTGCTCCACACCACAGGCAATCCCAGATCTCTCAGAGCAGGAGCACTGGCAAGGCCAGGAGAAGACCAAACTGCCCATGGGATGGCATGGGCTGGGATGGGACAGTGACACGTGTAGGAGACCCCAGTGGCAGGCTGTGGTGCTGCTCTGCAGGTGGGACAGTGTGGACAGCAGGATAATGAATGTCTCACTGGGAGCACCCAGGAGCTCCACGTGCTCAGTTACAGGGGAGAAAAGTCCAGGAGATGATCTGATCCCGGTGAGCAGAGCCCAGAGCCCCACGGGGACTCTCGGGCTGGCAGGGAGCAGGGCTGGGAGCCGAACCAGGGCAGGAGCTGAGCTGGAGCGATCCAAACCAGGATTGGGGATGGGCTGTGAACTGGGAACGGCGGTTAACCGCGGGAACAGGCCCAACACCGCCGGCACGCGCCGAGCCCTGCGGCAGGGAAGCGGGATGGCGGCTGGGCCTGGTGCAGGTGAGCAGCAGCTGCCCATGTGTTCCTCCCGCGCCAGGAGCCCAAACCAACCGGCGGCCTCGAGGCGAGCGGGACCTGGAGCCATCTCACCAGGTCCCACGCCCCGGCGCCGGCTTCTCCCGCCGCAGCACGAGCGCGCCTGGCACACGCGTGTCCTCGGCACACGCCGGCAGCACCTGCCAAGCCCACGCGCTTCCCTCGGGGCACTGCGCCTCGCCGGGGCACGGCCCGTGGGAAGGCGCCGGGCAGGGATGTGCCAAGATAAAATTCCCTGCAAGAAAACCACCGCCCGAGGGTCTCCGAGCAGCCACCACGGCATGGCACGGTGTGACACGGCACGGGGCTCTAGGGGCAAAGCGGTGGCTGCCACTGGATTTCAGGGCCGTGGCCGGTCAGGGTCATCGGGGGACACCGGAACACACCGGAGCTGCGGCCTGGCCAACGGGCACCGGCATCCCGCCGTTCCTCGAGAGAGCGGTGTGTCACCGAAGCTGCTCCGCTGGGAAGTTTGGAGCTGACTCAGCACGAGGGGCCGGAGCTGCCGGGAGCAGCAGGGCTGGTCCCACACTCGGCCGGCTCGGGGGCTCCCAGGAGTCTCCCCGCAGCCAGGCTGGGCGGGATGCGGGTGCCCGGTGCGGCGGCGAGCGCGGAACGTGGCCAGTCCCGCGGTGACACCGGCGACGTCACACAAAGGGCAGAAACACAGAAAGAGGAACTGAGCGAGGAGGAAAATCTCATTTGCCCACAGGTTTGCGCAGGCGAAACACCCCGGAAAGCGGGGGGAGGAAATAGCAGTGGGAGGGAAAGGGGAGTGAGGGGGAAGGGGAAGGGACGGGAAAGGGGAAGTGAGGGGGAAGGGAGACAGCAGTGGGAAGTGAATGGGAAGTGGGGAGTGGGAAGGGGGAAGTGAGTGGAAGGAGGGGGAAGCGAGTGGGAAGGGGGAAGTGAGTGGAAAGGGCAAAATGAGTGGAAAGGGGGAGAAGCAAGAAGGGAGGGGAAAGCAAAAAGGAAGGAGAATGATGGGGAAGGTGGAAGGAAGAGGAACATAAGCCAGAGGGACAGGGGAGCAATAGAGTAGTGGGCAGTGAGCAAGAAGGGGGAAGTGAGAGGGAACGGGAAGGAAGAAGGAATTGGAAAACGAGCAGGAAGGGGGAAGTGATCAGGAAGTGGGGAGTGGGAAGGGGGAAGCGAGAGAAGAGGGAAGGGGAGAAGGTAGGGGGAAATGCACAGGTAGGGGGAAGAGAGCAGGAAGTGGGAAGTGAGTGGGAAGGGGGAGAAGCAAGAGGAAAGGGAACCAAGCCGCGGCCCAGCTGGGGGATCCAGGAGCGGGGAGCAGCGGGCAGGACGGACAGGATGGGCAGCCCCCCGCCAGGCTCCTGCCCGCCGCCCCCTCCCGCCCGGCCCCGCGGCGCTTCGCCTCCCCGGAGGGATTTTTGGTGCAAAACCCCCGAAGTTCGGGCAGGGCCGGCCCGGCCGAGCGGCCCCGCTGCGGCAGGGCAGGGGCGAGCGCGGCCCCGCGTCTCCCCGGGGGGCACACGGCGGTGACACCGCGGGCCGGGAGGGGACCGGGGGGACACCCGGCGGTGCCACGGGGCCCCGCTGCCCTTCAGCCGCCCGCGCGGCGTTCAAGGACACGGCGGCGCCGCGGGGGCCGGGCCGGCCGGGCCGCGCGGCCACCCCCGCCCGCACAGCCGGGCCGAGCGGGGCCGGGCCGGGCGGGGGCGGCGCGGGGCCGGGGGGGCCCGGCGGGCCCGGCCCTGCCGCGTTTTCCTGCCGCGGGCCCGGGACGGCGGAGACACCGGGGCCGCGTCCGCCCGGGCCGAGCCCCGCCGAACCGCGCCGGACGGAGCCGAACTCCGCCGGAGGAAGCCGAACCGCGGCCGGAGGGACCCGAACCTCAGCCGCAGGGACCCGAACCCCTGCCGGAGGAACCCGAATCCCCTCCGGATGGGCCCGAACCTTTCCGAAGGCACCGGCGGAACCGAACCGGACGGAGCTGAACCGAACCGGACGGAGCCGAACCCGGCCGAACGCATCAGCCGAACTGAACCGAACGGAGCCGAGCGGAGCCGAGCGTGCCCGAGCGGAGTCGAGCGCGCCGGGCCGGGCCGGCGGTGCCGGTCCCGCTGACCCTGCGGTCCCGCTGTCCCGCTGTCCCGGTTACCTGGGCCGGTGCGGGCCCGGCGCCGAGCCGTGCCGAGCCGTGCCGAGCCGTGCCGAGCCCCGCCGAGCCGCCGCCGCCGCCGCTGCGCTGCCCGGCCAGGCCTCCTCCCGCAGCGCCGCCGCCTCCACTGCAGCACCGAGCCTGCCGCGCGGTCCTAGAGCCCGCCGGCTGCGCGCACCGGCACGGCACCGCCGGCACGGCACGGCACGGCACGGCACGGCACGGCACGGCACGGCACGGCACGGCACGGCTCGGCACGGCTCGGCACGGCACGGCACGGCACGGCACGGGGCTGAGCTCCTGCTCCGCGGGCCAGCGGCCGGGACAGAGCCCGGTGCTGGGCTGTGCTGAGCTGTGCTAACATGTGTGCTGTCCCAAACCCTGCCGTGCCAAGCCAGGCCAAGGCAAGCCGTTCTGTGCCAACCTAGGCTGGGCCAGGCCAAGTGTGGTCAAGGGCTGTGCCATGTCAAGCCAAGCTCTGCCAAGCTGAGCTGTGCCAGGCCAGGCCAGGCTGATCTGAGCCAAGACAGGCATAGTCAAGGGCTGTGCAGTGCCAAGCCATGCCGTGCCATGCCAAGGCTGACCGTGCTAAGATCAAACCAAGTCAAGTGCAGTCAATGGCTGTGCAGTGCCATGCCATGCCAAACCATGCCATGCCAAACCATGCCATGCCAAACCATGCCATGCCAAACCATGCCATGCCGAGCCCTGCCAAGTTCTGCCATGCTAAGACCAAGCCATTCCATGCCAAGCCGAGGCATGCCAGGCCCAGCCAAGCCAAGCAGAGTCAAGGCAGGTGCAGTGTCAAGCTAAGCCATGCCGTGCTGTGCCAAGCTGTGCCGTGCTAAGTTGTGCCAAACCCTGCCGTGCCAAAGCAGACCATGCCTGACCAAGCCAAGCCAAGTGCAATCAACAGCTGTGCAGAGCCAAATCATGCCATGCCATGCTGTGCCAAGCCAGGCCAGGCCAGTCCGAGCTAAGCCAAGCCAAGCCAAGCAGAGTCAAGGGCTGTGCAGTGCTGAGCCAAGCCGAGCTGTACCGTGCCAAGCCAGGCTGTGCCAGATCAAGACAAGACAAGTGCACTCAAGGGCTGTTCAGTGTCATGCCAAGCCGTGCCAAGCCGTGCCAAGCCTTGCCAACCTGTGCCGTGCCAAGCCAAGTGTGGTCAAGGGCTGTGCAGTGCCAAGCCAAACCAAGCTAGGCTGTGCCATGCCAAGCCAAGCCAAGCCGTGCCAAGCCTTGCCAACCTGTGCCGTGCCAAGCCAAGTGTGGTCAAGGGCTGTGCAGTGCCAAGCCAAACCAAGCTAGGCTGTGCCATACCAAGCCAAGCCAAGCCAAGCCAAGCCAAGCCAAGCCAAGCCAAGCCATCCCTTCTTGCCCCATCCCTTCTCCCCACACTCATGCCAACTGTGTCCCCCTGGTCCCTGGTACTGTCATCACCCCTGGGCACTGTTGGGACATCTCAAAGAGTTCTGCCCACTGGGTACCCCATGCTGGGGCTGCATGAGGCCCCTGGATCCTCCCCCGGCTGGAGGGATGGCAGGGCTGAGGGGTGACCAGAGTGTCCTCAATCCCATCCCTGCAGGGTGTTTGACTGGCAGCTCCTCGGGAAGCTCAGAGCTGGGTGGTGGGCATGGACACCCAGGAGTTTCAGCAGGCAGAGATCCACAGCAGCAGATCTGAGGCCTTGGGAGCTGGGGGGGTCTCTGGGGAAGGGGATTTGTAACTCCCTCTGCTGGGTCTGGGGTGGTCTGTGGGAGCTGGGCTGGGATGGCACTGCCAGGACAACCAGCAGCTGCTCGGAAGCTCACGGAGCTGGGGGCTCAGGGCTGGACCTGAGGAGCACTGCAGACCCCAGAAGAGCTGGGGGGCTGCAGAGAGCTCCCACTGCCACTCCCAGCACCTGGCACAGGTATTGCTTTCAGTCCGTAAAAGCCTGGGCTTGATCCAGGCCACAGCAGGCACCGGCAGTGCTGAGGATGGGGTGACTTTGGGGAGTCCCTTGGAGCATCCAGCACCACCTGGACACTCTCTGGGGTTCCAGGGTTGTGCCACAGACCCCTGGCACAGGCATGGAAGGGCTCGGCACCACCTGGCTGTACTTTGGCAGCTCCATTCCTGCCTGGCTGAGCCAGGATGCAGCCCTGAGAGAAACCCCCTGGCCAGGACTGTCCCTCACCCTCAGTGCTGGAAGGCTCCTGGTGCACAGGGGGGCACTGCAAAATAACGCATTAATTAACCATGCTAATTAATGGTGTGTTCCCTGGTGGAATAGGCCCTGCTCACCCCCATGGGTGTCCTGCAGGAGCCTCCTGGGGATCCCAGCTGGAAAGGGGCAGGTGCCTCTGGACCAGAGCAGAAGACTGGGATTGATCTCCCAGATTTTACAGGCAATGTCCTGCTGGGCTGGGATGAAACACTGAAATTCCGTGGGCAGAATTCCAGGGTCCTGCTGGGCTGGGATTGGGATTTACCCCCCAGGTCCCACACTGGAGAACAGCCCCACACTCAGCAGGGCTGGGCTGGGCAGAAGACGAGGAGGAGGATGGCTATGGGTCACCCATCTTCCACACCAGCTCTTGGTGTCTCCATGCTCCTGCACAGCCATCCTGCAGCTTCCATCCCCTCTGTGCTCCAAGGACCCCTGCAAGGCTGAGCCCCACCAGCTCTTCTGCAGCCACTCCTGCCCTGGCAGCTCCTTTTGGTTCGAGGCGCAATTATCCCCCAGGATAATCCCTGCCGGGGAGCTCAGGGTGGTTGGAGGAGGGCAGCAGCTTCCAACAGGGCTCTTCCAACCCTCTGTAAATCTCCTGTCCCACGGATGGGGCAGCAGCACGGCTGGGATGTTCAGTCTGGAATTGGTGCTCCCCAGGCTCCGGCTGCCCACCGCCCACCCCGGCAGAGCTGGGGGTCCCTGGGGTCACCCCGGCCGAGCAGCCTCTGGCAGCTCAGCCTCGTCACCGAGAGAGCAGCGGCACCGCGACCCGGTGACACGGTGACAGCTGCCAATGCACAGGCAGGTCCCTGTGGGCGGGGATCGGATTAATTAATCTCGCCTGGAGGGCGGGCACCAAATTAAAGCGGTGCCGGTGACACGGGCAGCCCGGGGAGCAGCTGGTGTCACATGCAGAGCAGCGTCACGGTGTGCCGGGGTGGCGCTCGCTGTGCCAGGGTGGGGGGTGACCCTCCCAGCGCCCCTTGGCCAGGGGACAGAGGGACACGAGGACATGGCACACTGCTGGTGAGCCGAGGGGTGACACGGGGTGACACGGGGTGACGAGGGCGGCAGCGGCGCCGGCCAAGGCATGGTGGCTCCGAGGGATGCAGGTGTGATAGCACCGTGGCCTGAGGGACCCCAAGGGACCCAGGCGTGATGCCACCGTGACTCAAGGGAGCCAAGGCATACAGGTGTGAAGCCACCACAGCCAGAGGGATCCCAAGAGACGCAGATGTGGTGGCACCGAGGGACCCCCGGGAGTGGCCTCCCCGTGCCACTCCCGGTGCCACTCCCGGGCTCCTGTGGCTCCTGCTGCCTCAGCCTGGGGAGGGTGAGCAGCTGCGGCCGGTCCCTGCTGTCCCCGCTGTCCCCGCTGTCCCCACTCCCCCCGCTCCCGCCTGACCTCGTTTCCAGCTCCGAGGGCTCCTCGTTATGCAATCGCCGCCGAATTCCTGCACAAGCAGAAATGGCCGACAGTCCTGTCATCCCACGGCCACGGGGACCGCGGTGACCCTGCGCGCCCCGGACAGCCCAGCCCGCCGCCGTGCCCCGGGAGGAGGGTGGCGGAAGGGGCTCAGTGGGGCTGTGTCCCTGCTGCCATGTCCCCAAGTGTGACCCTTGTGCGACCCCTGGCACGCGTGGCTGTGGCAGTGCTGGTGGCACCGGGAGCACGTGGCGCTGACCTGTCCCTGGGGACACAGCGTGTGGGGACGGCAGGGTCCGGGACCCCCGGGAGAGGCCACAGCCCCCACGGAGCCGCGACAGGCTCTGGGCACCTGCGGCCACACGCGTGGCGTCCCATCGGCACCGAGTTTGCCCCCGCTAGCCCCGCTCGGTGGGGCAGGAGGAGCAGCAGGAGGGCTGGAGAGGAAAAAAGGGACTGATCCGGGAACGGAAGGAGGAATGGCATTTCTGGGGTACAGGGGGTCCCTGAGGGTTCCTTGGGGTGCGCATGGGATCTCCGGGAGGTGTTTGGGGTCTCTGTGGTCTCCTTGGGCTTCGTGGGTTCTCCATGGGCCACTTGGGGTCTTTAGGGTCTCTGTGGGGCAGATGGGGTTCCTGGGGTCTCCGTGGGGTGCACTGATGCCCTGGGGGTCTCCGTGGGGCTCCTGAGGTCTCCGTGGGGTTCCTGGGGTCTCCGTGGGGCTGAGCCCACCCGCTACCTCCCAAGCCGAGCAGGAGCTGCCCCTCCCCCCGCAGCCGGGAATAATCGGGGTTAATTACGGCGCTAATGAGGTGTGAAAGGGTTACTGCCTGTGGGATGAGCAGCGGGGCAGGGATAGGGACAGGGACATCGGTGCCATTGGACCTGGCTGAGCCCGCACAGCTGCTGTCGCCGTGGGAGGGGACAGGGCGGGGGGACTTCCCGAGGGAGGGGACACCGAGCCCGGGAGCAGCTCGGGGCACACCAAGGCCACTGCGGTGGTTTTGTGTCCCCAAACGGAGCCTGGGGGGGGCGCGGGCAGGACGGGGTGGGTGGCAGGGACCTGGGGGTGCCGTGGGCACGGTGGGGGACAGGTGGGACAGGGCAGTGGCACCCAGCGCGGTGGTGAAGCAGAGGGCAGGGGTGGGCAGGGACGATGCCACTGCTGGGCCAGGCAGAGCCCAGTGCTGCGATGCTGTCCCTGTCGTTGTCCCTTGCCGGTGCCATGATGACAATGCTCAGTCCGAGGGCACATGGCGTCCCGGGACTGTCCAGGTTTCCTCGCTGTCACCTCACGGGAGCTGGCCGAGGAGCACAAGGCTGCCCCAGGCCCGCAGCCGGGAGCCCCCAGCTCTGGGAAGGGTTTGGATTTTTCCCAGCGGGATGCCTAATCCCTACAACAAATGAGCACCGGGAAGGGGCAGCGCTGTGCCAAGTCGGGGCTGGGGAGTGGAGAGGACACACCTGCGCCCGGGACCCCGCGGATTCCCAGGGATAAGGTTTCCGCCGGGATGGTGGCAGCAGGGAGTCCCTCGGCAGCGGCCTGGGAGGGTCCGGCTGTCCGGCATGGCTGCTGGGCCCGGCAGAGGTGACACTGACCGCAGGGAGCCTCTAGCTGGGCCTCGGCTCTGGGTGCCACCACCTCGCTGTCCCCGAGCCCGTTCTCCGCCGCCAGATGTGCGGGGTGTGCGGTGGGGCACATCTGGCGGCGGGGCAGCTGTGCCGGCGCCGTGCCGAGGGGCTGAACACTGGCAGCTCTGTGTGCTCGCGGTGACCCTCAGCCATGACCAATGCGGGGATCTCCGGCTGAGCCCCGCGGCACCGCGCACCGCCGGCAGCTGCTCCCGCCTCCTAGGAAAACCCTTCTCCCCTTTTTGCGTGAAATCCCTGCCTCTTCCACATGGCGAAGGGACAAGACACCCCGCGGGGAGGAGATGGATTTATTAAATATTTGGCGGATGACAGAACATGGCTCCTCGCAGGCTGCTGCTGGAAACGTTCCCTGTGCTTACGGCATCGAGTGTGGTGTGGCTTTGCCAGCAGCTCCAGGGACAGTCCAGCTCCAGGGACATTCCTGCTCCAGGGACATTCCTGCTCCAGGGACAGTCCAGCTCCAGGGACAGTCCAGCTCCAGGGACATTCCTGCTCCAGGGACAGTCCTGCTCCAGGGACAGTCCAGCTCCAGGGACAGTCCAGCTCCAGGGACAGTCCAGCTTGCTCCTGCACTCCCTGTGCCCGCAGGAATAGGGAATGGCACCGGAGCTTGCTGTGGCCCCCAGTGACACCCCGGCCAGGGCTCGGGGAGCCAGGAGTGGCAGGAGCGGCCAAAGCCACCACTGTCCTCGTGTGTGTCACCCACAGGCCAGCCGGCATGGGACCCCACGTTGCTCCCATCCCTGTTCCCTGCCCCACGGCTATGGGGATGTCCCTCTCCTGGCATTAACCCCAGCGGGCTCTGCCCTGGGGACTTCCCTTGGGAAAATGCTTTTTTTGGGAAAATGCTTTTTTTGGGTAGGTTTTGCCCCAGGGAATTACAAATGGCAATCCTGATCCGGAGGATGCAGCTGACATGAGCCCCATGGCTCTGTCCCAGCCTGTGCTCGGCCCAGGGGCCAATTAAAAAGTGGGGTAATTACACTTTAATCAGTGTGAGGCTGTGCTGGGGACTGCGACTGGCTGTCCCCTGGGAGCACAGCAGTGTCCCTGGAAAACCAGGATGGCCTGGGCCAGGGAGATGTGCCATTCCTGGTGTTCCCAGGGCAGTTTGATCAGTGTTGATGAGGGAATTACAGCCATGGAGTAGATTTCCCGAGCAGCCTAGCAGGACAGTGTCTGGGGGTCTGAGCCAGGAGTGGGGGGAGCAGATGAGGAGCTGCCAGACCCCAGCCTGGTGCCCACAGCCCCAGGACTCTGCACACACCAGAGTAGCACCTGGGCTGGAACCTTCCTCTGGAGTTAAGGCATTTATCCCGAAGGCAAAAGAAAATTCAGGTTTGGCGTTAAGGGTAGGGAAGTTGGGTGTTTTTCCCTAACACATCCCAGCACGGCACTGGTGGAGGTGTCTGGTGTTACTGGGATAACTCCAGGCATCCTGGATCCTCCAGCACAGCTCAGAGCCACGTGCAGGCTTGTCCTGGTGCTTCCTGGGCTCAGTTTGTATTCCCATCTCCATCCCCATCCTTGTCCTCATCCCCATCCCCATTCCCCTCCCTGTCCCCATCCCTGTCCCCCCTTGGCTGGCTGAAGCTGCTGCTCAGCTCCAGGTTCTCATCACTGCTCTTCCCTCGTCAGCAGCTCGTTCCCAACATTTCCACTGAGCCAAAGCTGTGGCCACCACGGGTGTTTATTGTCCCTGTCCCGAGGTGAGCACGTTCCCGGGGCTGGGTTGGCGTGGGGAGGGGGCAGAGCTGGGGGTGCTTGCAGGGTCTCTCGCTCTGTCCATCCATCACTCCCCATAAGTATTTATAGATGCATCGGGGCCCTCAGCTCCTTCCACTAAAAATAACATTTCTAGGCACCATGGGAGAAAAACGCTGGAAGCACTCATGGCTGGGACTGGTGGCCACGTTTTGGGAGCGATGATGGAGCCCAGCAGGGGTCAGGGGGATCTGCCACTCCCCGCTCTGGTATTTCCCACATTTCAACCAAAACTGAACCCAGCTCCTGGTGCTGATGCTCCTCTCAGCCTGGCCAAGCTCCTCCCTCAACGACATGGGGAAGCTTTAAGAGCCTGGAGAGCTGTTCCCAGCAGGGCTGGGAATTCTGGAGGTTGGTGGCCCATCAAGGACCCCTGTCACCCCACCGTCCACCCCCGGGAGGACACGACCTCACACCTGCCTCCAGGTGGGTGTTTGAAGGCTGAATCCCCTCTGTGCCACGCAGGAGGGACCCCGGGAGGGGCTGCACCCCTCCTTCCATGCACAGGGAGGGGCAGAAGCCGTGGGGAGTGACCAGCGTGGGGCGTGGTGGTGGCACTGCTTAGGAGCAGATTGGAACGGAGCAGCACAGGGAGCAGGAACAGCCACCAGCAGGTTCCTTTCAGGTTTTGTCTTGTTTTTTAAGCCTCCCGTGACTCGCTGAGCCGCGTGGGACACGGTCTGGTCACCGTGAGGAAACACACCGAGGGTACATGCAATGGCCTGAGGGGCAGAGCCCTCCGGGTGTTTTGGGAGAGCCCTCCGGGTGTTTTGGGAGAGCTGTGTCGGCAGCAGGTGGTGGAGATCAGTCACAGTTGCACGATGGTGATGGATGGGCTGGAACTGCCTCTGCCCAAGGCGGGGAGACATCCCTCGATGGCAAGCACAACCTCCGAGCCTGGAGCACCAGAGATTCCTGTCAGAACCCGCAGGGAGCAGAGCTGCAGAGATCCCGCCTGGCCCTGCAGAGCCACGAGTGCTGCGACCTGGGAAAGGAGGCTCAGGGGACCCTGTGGCTCTGCACAGCTCCTGACAGGAGGGGACAGCCAGGGGGGTCAGGCTGTGCTCCAGGGAACAGGGACAGGACAAGGGAAATGGCCTCAGGCTGTGCCAGGGCAGGGTCAGGTTGGATATTTGGAACAATTCCTCCCTGGAAAGGACTGTCCATCCCTGGCACAGCTGCCCAGGGCAGTGGTGAGGTCCCCCTCCCTGGAGGGATTTACAATAAAATGTGTGGCTGTGGCATTTGGGAACTGGTGGCAGTGGTGACCTTGGCAGTGCTGGGGGACGACTGGGCTCTGGTCCTAGAGGGATTTTCCAACAACAGTGACTCCATGATTCCATGATGCTGTGACCCCCTGAGCCTCCTGGCTGGGGCTGTGCACACCTGGGCCATTCCTGGCACCCACCTTGTCCTCAACCCAGAGCACTGAGTGCCACAGCCAGGAATTCCTTGGACACCTCCAGGGATGGAAACTCCAAACCTCCCTGGGCAGCTCCTGCCAAGGCCTGACCACCTTTTCCTTGAGGAAATTCTCCCTGGTGGAAGAGCTACCACAGTTTAAAGGATTATTTTTGCTTTTCTCTCGTCTTTTCCCATTCTTTCTGTAGGATAAAGAAGGCTGACAGGTTCCTCTCTCACTTCTCAGTGGTCTCTAATTTAGTGCTGCTCCTTGGTGGTGTTGGAGTCCCTGCTGGGCTCCTGCTGTCCAGATCAGCACTGAGGGGTGATGGTCACACTTATCCCTTTCTCCAGAGCCATGGCAGTTTGGGGATGTGAAGAAAAGCCACACACTGTGGCACAATCAGCTGCCCGTGCTGCCTCCCTCCCCAGCGCTGTAATTTCACTCCTTCTTGAGTTACCAGATTGTTTCCCAGATGAGGCAGGACTTGAATTTCTAATGTAAAAACTGTCAGAAAGACTCCTGAGCCCCTCTGGGGTTCTCCTGCTGCTGAAGGAGGCAGGAAGGGCAAATCCCCTTTTTCCTCCTTTGCCAGTGGCCTGCAGAGGACACTTGGTGGGAACTGGTGGTGGGAATTTATCCCACAGAATGGTGGTTTGGATCCACCACTGATTCTCCTGGTCCCTGACCACCAAGGCTGGGGCTCAGTTAAAGGTGAAAACCTTTCTCCTGCCTGGTCCCCACAGTCAGCCAGCCTAGTGTGAGGGAAAAGGTCCCAGAGGAAGCTCCCTGCTGTCCCCATCCCTCTCTGGGTGCATCCATGGTAGGATTTTCTGCCAGAACCCTCCTTCCCCCTGGGAATGGGGAGTGATGGGCAATATGGCAAAGATCCAGTGAGAGCAGAAACCTGACCGTGCCTTCCCCAGCTTTTCAGGTGGGGGAGATAAGGATCTCCCTGGAGACACTGCCAGGCTCCAGCTCCTGCCCCTCCTGCTCTCAGCTCCACCTGTTTGTCTGTCCATCTGTTGTGCCTTGTTAGAGCTTGAAGCCCTGGCTTTTTGGGGGCAGACACTGTATTTTTGGTACATCTGCACAGCGTCCATCACCACAGCTCCTATTTCCTGCCTGAGGCCTCTCGTTACAGGAGTGACACAATAAATGGGAGAGGAGGCTGCTCTCGCTGAAGGTGAATGTGTTTTCCCACTCCAGGGAGAGCTCAGAGCCACTCCCAGTGCCTGAAGGAGCTCCAGGAGAGCTGGAGAGGGACTGGGGACAAGGGCTGGAGGGACAGGACACAGGGAATGGCTTCCCACTGCCAGAGGGCAGGGATGGATGGGATATTGGGAAGGAATTGTACCCTGGGAGGGTGGGGAGGAGCTGGAGAGGAATTCCCAGAGAAGCTGTGGCTGCCCCTGGATCCCTGGCAGTGTCCAAGGCCAGGCTGGACAGGGCTGGGAGCAGCCTGGGACAGTGGGAGGTGTCCCTGCCATGGCAGGGGTGGCACTGGATGAGCTTTGAGTTCCCTTCCCATGCAAACCATTCCATAATTGTATGAAAAACATAATTTTCAGTGGGTCTGAACACTACAGAGGGGTGGGCAGGTGGGGACCTTCCTGGTGCAGAAACAGGAGATGAAGGACCAGAGCAGGAGGTGACAGGAGCTGCTGGAGAAGGGAAATCTGTCCATCCTTACCTGAGTTGCTGTCCAGCCTGCAGCTCTGCTAACCTGCAGCACAGGGAAGGGCAGAGTTAGCACATTGTGTTAGCACAAAGGGCACAGCTAGCAAGGGGAGCATTTGATTTCCCATGAAATAAAGGATCTGCCCCCCAGCTCTTATTGCCCCAGCAGGATCTCCCCCAGGACTGCACACCTGGGGATACACAGAAAGTCCAGGCAGGTAGAAAAGTGCTGCTGATGCCCAAAGCCCAGAGATGCTGGCATGGCTGGGGTGGCATCGCCCAGACCAAGCTGCACAGGCTGCTCAGGATCTTCTCCCAGGAGGTCTGAGGGTCTCCCAGGGTGCAAATCCCACAGCCTGTTGGGGCAACCTGTGCTTGACCAGCCTTGGGGTAAAAAAGTATTTTTTATGTCCAAACAGAATTTCCTTTAGTCCAACATATGTCCCTTGTCGCTTGTCTTCTCCCCAGGCACTGTGGAGAAGATTCTGCCTCAGTTCTGAGTCTGCAGGAGTTATTCACACATTGCTTTGATCCCAGTGCCAAGGATGACCAAGGATCCTCCTGGAGCAGGGGGATGCAGAACCTCAGTTTGGGTCAGCATGGGCAGCTCTGTGCCATGGAATCACAGAATGGTTTGGGTGGGAAAGGAACCTCAAAGCTCATCTCATTCCAGCTCCTGCCAGGGCAGGGACACCTTCCACTGTCCCAGGCTGCTCCAAGCCCTGTCCAGCCTGGCCTTGGACACTGCCAGGGATGGGGAAGCCACTGGAATCCCATTTCAAATTGGATATTTTTGTCCAGGAAATGTTACAGATCAGAAAACTCTGCATTTCCACCAGTTTGAGCAGAACCCAGGTCTCTAGTGCCTCTTCCAGTGGTTTCAGGGTTACAAAATCCAAATGGTCAATGCAGGAAGGGACAAGGACATGGAGAGTCTCAGGTGATATTGTCCTGGGTTCACCTCCTGGCCACCAAAACACATCTGACCACACAAGCAGGGGTCCTGCCTGGAACAACACCTGGCAGAGGTGAATGTGGATACACAACTCCAGGTTCCACCATGGAAAACATGATGGGAGCACTGAGGCTGAGCTGCCAGGGTGTCACTGAGGCTTTGCCAGCCCTCAGCTGTGCTCCTCAGAGCCTGGAAACCTCGGGGACACCTCTGGAGATGCTGCTTTGTGATCCCAGCCACAAAGGATGCAGCTGGCTGGGAATCCTCCCGGATGATTTCATCCCCCCAAAGCCACTCCTGCTCCACTGAACGTCAGCCTCTCCAGCAGGGAGGGGAGTGCTGGGGTTGATTCATTGGGACAGAGGGAAATAGGAAATAACTTCAGGAAGAAGCTTGTGAGGAAGCCCAAGGGTGATGTCATCCCTAAGAGTGCCTCTAAACCAAAAGAAGGTGGATTTGGAATGGATATTGGGAAGGAATTGTTCCCTGGGAGGTGGGCAGGCCCTGGCACAGGGTGCCCAGAGAAGCTGTGCTGCCCCTGGATCCCTGGCAGTGTCCAAGGCCAGGCTGGACAGGGCTTGGAGCAACCTGGGACAGTGGAAGGTGTCCCTGCCATGGCAATGGTGGAATGAGATGAGGTTTAAGGTCCTTTCCAACCCAAACCATTGCAGGATGATTCCTGTGAGGCTCAGCCTCTCCTGTCCGTGTGGGTGCAGGAGATGGGGAATGCCTGAGCTGACAGAGCTTCTTCCTCCTGTTCCTTCCAGATGGGAGAAGGCTGCTGGGCCAGCACTGCTCCCAGAGATGAATCTGGGGCAGAATTTGGAGCTCACTGTGGGCACAGGGTCAGACCTCACACACCCTGAGCATCCCAGGCAAGGTCCCTGTAGGTGACCTGGGCTGTGGTGTCACCCATCCCTGATGTCCCCACAGCTCTGGAGCAGCTCCCCCAGCCCACACCGCAGGGCTGCACTTCCATATTGATCATTCCTCCATTTCCCTGCCAGACGTTTACCTCACCGACTCTGGGACTGTAAGAAACTGCTTTTTCCCTGGCAGGGACGGTATTTACATTCCACATGGAGGCTTTTGGACCCATTTCTGCTCTTGGACACGTCTGGGTTGTCCCTTCCCAGCTTCGTGCTGCTGCAGTGAGTAACGGAGCGAGTTTGTGTTCCATCTCTGCTCCCACATCATATTCCAGTGCCTCAGAGTCCCCCTTTCCTTATTTCCCATGCAAGACACAATGCATATTTGGAAAAAGCCATCTGGGTCATCTGGTAAGCATCTAAAATATCCCAGAGATGAGGAATGTTCTGGGGCAAAGAGGGTCCTGTGACTTGGAGCCAAGGCGGTTCTGCTTTCAAACTGCTGCTTCGGCCAACATCAAACTTCCCACCGAGTTCAAATGCTGGTGGGCAAAGGAACAGAGCATTTCCAAACACCTGGATGCTCTGCAGAACACAGTGGATGGGAAAACTCAGGGAAAGGAGCTCTTCTGGGAGAAACGTGAGCTGTGCTGCCGCAGCTGAGCCAGCAGGAAATGTGTGTGAAACAAAACCAGGCTCAAAAATCCAAAAATCCCGCTCTGTTGATGCTGGAACTGGGTTTGGCTCAAGCCAGACAAATGCCTGGGCTGATTCACACCATCCAAGGCTGTTGCTCATGTTTGGGTCTGAAACATCGAAAGCAGAAGCCAAGAGAGCCCTGAGAGAGGTTCTGTCCCTGGGAAGGTTCCTGGTGGCTCCTGGAATGTGAGGTGAGGAGCAGAAACTGGCAGCTCTTCCCTCACCCTGCTCTGCTCTGAAAATCCACGAGAATCCCTTCCAGCTCTGGGATAACTCCAGTGGAATGTGGCATGGATTTGTCAGCACAGAGAGAAAATCCAGGAGGACACAGGGATGAAAGGAACCTCTTGTGACACTGATGGCACTGCCTGTGTGGGATTGCCATTGGCACAGGGACATTTGTCCAGCCAATGCCACCACAGGCAGGGGTTGAGCAGGTGACAGTGCCACCACCTGGGGACTTCCCTGGTGACTGCCCCACTCTGGGTTTGGTCTGACCCATCCCTCTGAGCTGGATGTCTCACAGCACCCAGAGCAGCTCCTCCTCCTCTCTCACATTTCCACGTGTGACCACTGCTGGAAGAAAAACGTCCTTGGGAGCTGAGCACAGGATGGGACCATGGCTGTGACAGATGCTGGGGACAGTGAGTGGGGCTTGGAGGTGACATGTGCCAGGGCAGAGCCACAGCACCAGCGAGGGGACTGCTCCAGCAGAGATATCCATCTGCACCCAGAGATGTCCATCTGCACCCAGAGCCATCCACCTGAACCCAGAGATGTCCACCTGCACCCAGAGATGTCCATCTGCATCCAGAGCCATCCACCTGAACCCAGAGATGTCCACCTGCACCCAGAAATATGTGAACCCACAGAGCAGTGAGTCAGAAAATGCTGCAGAGCTCTGGCACAGGTTTATCTCCTCACCTCGATCCTTCCCATTCTGCAGCTTCTCTGTTTCTTCTTCATCTTCTTCCTCTGCTTCAGGAAAAAACCAAAAAGAGAAAAAGCAGACAAGAGACAGGTGTGTGAGAGAAGAGAGGCAATCATGGAATTGTTTGGGTTGGAAAATCCCTCAGAGACCATCAGGTCAAATTGTTCACCCAGTGTTTCCAAGGCCACCATTGATCCATGTCCCCAAGTGCCACACCCACAGCTTTTAAATCCCTCCAGGGATGGGGATTCCCCTGTCCATGAAGAAATTCTTCCTGAATTTGACCTGTTTCCTGGTGAGAGCTGTGGGTTTGCTCTGTTTAACCCGGGACAAGCCAGGTGAGTTTCTGGCTGGGTGTTTACACAGCAGAGCACGAGCAGAAGGTCACATTCTTCTGCAGGTTGTGGCTCTTGGCTCATTTCAACACTCCACTGAGACCTGTGCAAACAGCTGGTGGTTATCCTGAGGGTGGTGCTGCTCCTGCCTCCTCACATGGTGTGAGAGCAAAGGCAGGGAGAGAACATCCAGTGCAAGGCACAGCTGGAGAACCAGAGGTGTTTGGGGTGGATCTGACCACAAGGGACCTCACAGACATGTCCTTTGTGGCTTTGAGAGCAGGATGGTGACACTTGGGGGTCACACAGCCCCTGCTCTGTCAGCAGCAGCTCCAGTGGATCTTTAAAGTGAGAGCTGAGATCAGGGACAAAACCAGACACCTTGGAATAAAAAATTCCATCCTGTGGAATAACCACAGTTGTGGCCTGGAGCTCAGCACTGGGTCTGAACAGCCACTGCTGCCTGGGTTCCCTGCAGAGAAACCCTCCTTGAGCACATCCTTTTGAGCTCAGATGGAGTGAAAATGGCATCAGTGTTCCCCCTGCAGCACTGGGAGCATGGGACTGTTGTGTGGATGTGGCACTTGGGGACATGGGTCAGTGGTGGCCTTGGCAATGCTGGGGGAACAGCTGGACTCAATGGTCTTGGAGATCTTCAACCTCACTGACTTTGTGATTCCACAATTCTGTGACTCCATGACTCCATCACAGAATCATGGAATACCCTGAGTTGGAAGGGATTATCACATTCACCTCCTGTCTCTGCACAGAAACCTCAACTGCTGCCTGATGATTTTTGTCTTTTCATCCCAACAATCCCACCCTGTGCATCCCTGAGAGCACTGCCCAAACCCTCTAGGAGCTCTGGCAGCCCCAGGGCTGTGCTCGTTCCCTGGGCAGTCCCTGACACCCTCTGGGGGAAGAACCTTCCCTGAATCCACCTAAGCCTCTCCCAGCATCCTGGCAGGAGAAGGTGGATGGTGCTGATCAGAGCATCCCGTGAGGATGGGGTGAGGCTGCTCCGTGTTTCCCTTCCCGGGGATCTGCTCTCCAGGCCTGCAGAGGCAGGGCAGGGTGGGAGGTGCAGCTCTGGTGGATCCCAGGCTCTCCCCACACCCCTCCTGGGGAGCTGGGGCGGGAGGAGGTGTCTGTTCCCACAGCTCCCCTTGGGACACGACGTGTGAAATCCCGCTGGCTCCCATCAGCTGAGGATAACTCATGCTTTTCCTAATTTACACAAACGACACCATTTCAGACACTTCCAGGGGAGCCTTCCTTGGTCTCTGCATCTCCCTGAGCTGGAGCTTGTCAGCAACTCCATTTTCATTCCATTCCCACTCCCTGGTGATCCACACAGCTTCACAGATCCCTGGCACGGCTGGTGGCCAAGGACAGGACCTGAGGGAATGGCTGGAGCTGTGCCAGGGGGTTTGGGGTGGAGATCAGGGAAAGATTCTTCCCCAGAGGGTTGAACAAGCTCTGCCCAGGCTGCCCAGGGAATGGGAACAGCCCTGAGGCTGCCAGAGCTCCAGGAGGGTTTGGACAGCACTGCCAGGGATGCACAGGATGGGATTGTTGGGGTGTCCTGGGAGTTGGATCCATGATCCCTGTGGGTCTGGCGCAGGTTATTCCACAATTCCATGATTCTACAACACTTGCTCTGCTCTGGAAAGCAAAAATGAATGAGTGCAGACTGGGCAGACTCGGTGTTTGAGCCTCGGGGCAGAGCTGAGGTGATTTATGGGGAGCAGGAGGCTCTGCCATGGCCCTGCCAGTGCTGTGTCATCCACGGACAACTTTATTAACTCCCAGCTGCCTCTGCAGCAGGACAGAGCTGGGAGTGGGGGATTTACTGCTGGGCAGTAAAATACCCACCCAGCTCCTCCCTGTGATGGCTCCATTGCAGCAGAGCCTCGGGAATTTTATGGGGAATTTTGTGCCACAACTGCCAGCTCTGGCACGAAACAGGGAGCAGCAGGGTCAGCCTGGACACTTCCCTGGATCCTCAGCAGCCAAGGCAGCCCAGAAACAGAATCACAGGAGCCTTCACATTGCAAAGAGCATCGAGTCCAACCTGTGACTTGTCCCCACCTTGTCCCCAGCCCAGAGCACTCAGTGCCACAGCCAGGAATTCCTTGGACACCTCCAGGGATGGAAACTCCAAACCTCCCTGGGCAGCTCCTGCCAAGGTCTGATCACCCTTGCCATGGAGAAATTCCTCCTGAAAACAATCTGCTGGAGCACTAAATGGGCACAGCCCTGCTGCTGACAGGCTCAAGGGCCCCAGGTGACATCCCTGGGTGACACAGAGGGAATAATTACCTGTTTTCCACATTGTTGTTTAACAACAAGGGATGAAATTGGCCTCCTGTACGTGTTTGGATAGGTGACTGCAGCATCTGATGCAGAGTCATGGCTGAGGGTCTCACCTGCTGCCCAGGTATTGCAGGACTCAGCAGGAATTTGGGGACACTCACTCCAAAAATCTGCCCTGGCTGGTGACTGTGTCATTAAGGTGCTCTGGCTTCCAGCAGTGGGGCTGGGAGGTGACCTCTCTCCCAGGAGATGCTCTGGAAAGCAACTCCATGATCCACACTGGGATCAGTGGGAGCAGGAGGGAGGGGATGAGGGTTTAAATCACCAGCAGTGCCACCAGCCAGGGCTTTATCTGCAGGTATTGCCCTCCCCACCAGGGATAAAACCAAAGGGAAGCCTCTTCAGGAGGTGCTGTGAGTTCCCAATGATATAACCATGGAATCATGGAAAACAGAATCCAAGATCATGCCCCAGCACTGCCCAGGCCAGTGATGCTGGCTATAAAAATGATTCTTCTGAGAACACACACAATCTGCACTTTAGCTCCAACAAAACATAAATCTAAGCACAAATCTCCAACCTGTGGCTTCCAGCTCTCCTTTCCCTGTGCCATGAATCAGCTCTTACCTGAGTGAAGCTCCTTCACCAGCGAGGACATGGTGTTGGTGATGGAATCAGCTGCTACCAGCAGGTCGTTGCGGAGATTCCTCCTCGTACCTGGGGTGGGGCAGACACAGAAATCAGCCATGGCTGCACTGCCACTGCCCAACGCCCTCCTGTCCCCATGCTCAGCCTCACTGTCCCCACCAGGATCCCCCTGGGATGGTGTCTGGATGCTCCCAGTGCCACCACAGCAGAAGAGATGGAGGTTTGCCCTGCCCTGGAGGAGCTCAGCTCTGCCTGGTTCCCTGCTCACCCTCGTGGCTCCTCTCTGTGACATGGCAGCACCAGGACAGTGACAGTCCCTGTGACAGGAGCCTGGGGTGGCTCATCCCTGCTCCTCCCCTGGCCAGAGCCACTCTCAGTAATGGCTGAGGTTTCAGTGGGATAAAGGCTGCTGGAATTCTCACCCTCCTGCATGGCTGGAGGAAGGAATTTTCTGCAGCTGGGCATGGCTCTGTGCTTCCCCTGGTGACACTGACCTGCCTGGACACTCCATGGTGAGCCACTGCTGGACAGCATCACCAGTGACCACCAGTGGCCCCATCAGTGACCTGAGCACAGCCAGAGCTGTGCCAGAACAGCCAGGAGAGCACAGAGGATCAAACACTGGCACAGGGATCATCCAACAGGCTGCTGCCACGCAAGGCTGGGTGAAGGATGCTGCTTGTTGCCTCTTGTGCCAGGAAAGCCACAATCCTCTTGGATCATGGCTGTGGCTGCCCCATCCCTGGCAATGTTCACAGCCAGGTTGTGTGGGGCTTGGAGCAAGCAGTGTCCCCCAGTGAAACAGCTGGGTGATGTTACCAAGCCCACCCAGACATCTCCTTTCAATTATTTTATTAAGTGAAAAAATCGACATTTTATCCTGTTTCCTGTGTTCCCCACTGGCCTCGGGTTTGCCTGATTTTGTGTGATTAATATGAAATAGCACTAATTGTGCAGATTGCCTTTCCGGAAGGATCGTTCCAGGAAACTTATTACAGAGTCTGGCCATCACTTCTTTTTCTTGCAAGAGTTTTTCTGGTTGTTGAGTCAGTCCCACCATGGTTATCACAAGAGGAACATCCCCCTTTCTGTTGGCAGCAGTGGATGTGAGAATTCCTGAGGGACTGTTTTCTTCTCTTTCAAGATGGCCAACAGCAGAATTGATTTTCTAATTAGATGGTGGCCTCTGTATCTGAGTATTTCACCTGGAAACCATCGGTGTGTTTTATTCTAAACCTGTCATAATTAGTCAACTTCCAAGTGCCAATCTTGGTAAATCTTCTACCGAGTGGAAGATCAAGAGATCATCTGAGGAGGAAACTTTTCTAATCTCAAGATCTCTGGGATTCAGTTCTTTAAAGCTTTCCTACGCCACAATTTCCCCCACTAATGGGGCAGCTTGTGGGGGACTCAGGTCCTGGGAGGAGAAATGAGCTCTTGGTGTCCCTTGGTGTCCCTTGGTGTCCCTGCCTGCCCCAAGCTCACGGCAGCAAGAGGTGGAACTCTCATACTTTTAATCATCTGGTGGATATGCAAAAGTTAGCATAAATAATTGAAATCTATTTTGTTGAAACAGAGTCAACAAAATTGGCTCTATTTTGTTGAAACAGACCCAGAGGGGTGTCTGTGGGTTTGTTTTGGTCCCTACAGACACGGTGCTGCTGGGAAAACCCTCAGCCCTGAACTGTTTTCTACAACACCTGGCTCCTTGCAACACATATTTGTGATGCTGTCAGGTGTTAAAAACCTGGATAAACCACAAGTTTTCACTCTGGGTGATCTCAGCAGGTCCTGATGAAGGAGCAGTCATTAGGGAGAGGCAGCAACCAACCCTTGATAAATTCCATCAAGAACTGAGGAAGACTCTCTGCTGACTGTGCAGGAGGGGTTTGCCTTGTCATGGCTTCTGCATCTTCCCAGGAAAAGGCAGATGGACACAGAACAAATGGAGATGCCCAGGGAAGGCTGGAAAACGAAGAGACATCCAGCATTTTCATGTCCTGCCATAATCACATGTTTGTTGCTCCGAGCAGCAGGGAGATCATTCCCTCTCTTTGTGTTTTCCTCAGGAACAAAGGGAAGGGGGAACCATGGAGTGGATCCTGCAGATCCTCCTGGTGCCTGGTCAGGCTCAGGGTGCTGCTGCTCCACGCCTGGGGAAAGAAAGGGATCCTGCACAGGGGGAAGGAGAGGCAGCTGCCAAAGAAATCAGTGGAGAGCTCTGGGCTGCACCACCACACTTGCTGTGGAGATGAAGAGGAGGCGACTGGACCACCCACAGCAACAGATGGAGACTCGCCTCTGGAATTTGGCATCCTGCCTCCCTGCAAATGCCTGCTCTGCTCTCAGCTCCGGGGCTGTGCAGACCTGAGGAGCTCGTTCCTCAAGGAGGCATGAGGAGAAGACATCCCCTTGTCCCAGAGGAGCTGCAGGTCTCCACGGGGCCATTCTGCAGTGTTCTCCTGCTGAGGTCCTGCTGCAGCACCAAAATGCCAGCTGAAAGTGCTCCCTGGCACTGCTGCTCCTCTGCTGCCATTTCACAGCCTCTTCCCTCACCTTCTTCTGGCAGCAGCTCATTTAGGCAAGGGCAGAGATCATTCCAGATCATTCCAGAAGATCAAGATCACTCACTATCTGGTGAGCACTGATAAATACGAACTGTTACCTCTAACCTGTTTGGTTTGGAGATGCAGCGTCGGTTCTGGGAGGTTTCTTTCCACGTTTGGTTTGTTTGGAGAAGGAACCTGTCTGTCTGACAAAGGATTTGATGCTTCTGTTCACAATCTTCCCTCCCTGGAATGAGAAACCTCCTCCAGCCCCGTGGGGCGACCTGTCAGCCTTTAAGGAAACAAACCACCTCTGCATCAGTGAGAGATCTTGTTCACTGCCCAGGACTGCCCGTGGCACCTGATTCCAGTGGATTTCCCAGGGAGCACCGCAAGGTCCATAGGAATAATCATTGAATCATAAAGGTTGGAAAAAACCTCCAAGATCATAGAGTTCAGCCTTTGCTGGTTGCTGCCATCCCCTGGCTCTGCCCCCACACGGCTGAGTCCTCATCTCTGCCTCAGGGAAAGCAGGATTTTCTGTCCTCTCTTCTCTCACTGTCAGTGAGAAGAACATCAAAGACAGGTGGATGTCCAGCTTCAAAGAGGTGATGTCCAGAAAGAACCTCTGTGTCTGCCAGAGACTGGGAGCACCAGGCCCTGCTGCTGTTTTCCTCCCAGCTCTACATCCCAGGATGCTCCTGGAGCACTGAAGATGGAAAGTTCTGGACCAAGCTGGGCCATCGAGGAGAAAAGAGCATTGAAACCCCTTCTGTTTTCCCTTGCAGGTTTGTAAACACGACAGGTCTGTAAGGTCTAATTCTTAAATTCCTTGTGGGTGTAACTTTCTGGGATGGGAGACCCTTTCCCTGCAGGGCAGATCATCTTCACAAAAATTAACTTCATTACGTTCAAAGGATTCCAAATCTTGTGCCCCCAAACTCTTTGGTCTGGGGCACAGGAAAGGGGTTTGTAACTATTGCCTTGACAGGGTGTGTTGTATGTGGGATCAGGGAATGGTTTGGGTGGGAAAGACCTAACAGAGCATCCAGTCCCAAAACCTCCAGGGACAGTCAAGGTGTCCCAAGGCTGGAGCAAGCAGGGACAGCTGCAGGGATCCAGGGCAGCCACAGCTGTGCCAGGGGACAATCCCTCCCAAATCCCTTCTCCATGCTGTGGTGCTGATGCCTGATGGGGTTTTTGTCCTTTTTCATTATACTTTTATACCCTTTTTATATCCTTTTTACCCTTCCCCATTCCTGTACTTTTCACTCCCTATATCTTAGCCCCACATGTTTATAACCCTTGTACTCTACCCTTGTTCAGAATTCTTTGGAGAAGATGAAACAATCTCCACAGTCTCAAGAGCACGAGCCTTGAACAGAGCCCCATCCCTGGGACATGTTTTTGTAAACTAAGTTGTAACCTTTTTGGGGGGAGGTAATTAGAATAAGGGGGCAATTACTTCATTTGTTAGGTTTCTCATTGGGGAATTTTAGACAGGTATGCTAATCTATGAAGTCCATAAATTGTATACGGGTGATACCGTCGCTGTCTTCTCGTCGGTGTGCACCTGGGATCCTATTAAACCAAGGCAATACCCTTTTCCTGTACTGCATGTCTGCATCTCCATTTTTACCAGCATTCCAGGCATCAGTGCCAGGGCTCACCTGGAGCGAAGGCGTCGTGCACGTCCCCCCGAGCGAGAGCGCGTCCGGCGGTCCGTGCGTGGGCGTGGAGCCGGCCGAGGCCGAGCGGGCAGCCGCGGGCTGGGGGCGGCCGTGGGTGGGCGAGGGCTGCGCCGAGCCTGCGGCCTGAGCCTGCAGAGACACACAGAGCCCTGGGCAAGCTGGGCTTGGCTCGGGGGCTCAGAACAGCTCTGCGGAAACAAACAAACAAACAAACAGGCACAGGGCAACGTGCGCGGAGAGGCTTGTCCCCGGAACGCTGGGGAGGTGATGCACGAGCAAGGGGGACTGTGGGAGGGGGTGGCACAACGGGTGCAGGGCTTCATTAACTCCTTTTTATACATTTTCACATATTTATATATTTTTATATTTTATATATTTTAAATTTTTAAATATTTTTAATATTTTTAATATTTTATATATTTCTATATATTTTATATTTGTATGTATTTTTACGTATTTTGACATGTTTTTATAAAATCACATACTCGGTATGTTTCATGCATTTTTATAGACTGCATATGTAGATACTTAATGGATTGCAGATATAGATATTTTATGGTATTTTTTACACTTACACTCATGTATTTTATATATATATATTCATATAATTTGACTTATTGCTGAAGTAGTGATCTTTTAGATTTCATTTTGCGTTTTCTTCCATTCCAACCCACCCCATTCCTGCTGTGCCAACCCAACACCCTCGACAGCAGCTCTGCACCAGAGGTGACAGTGCCATCCCTGCTATGGCTCTGGTGTCCCCCTTGGTGAGGCACAGCCACGAGGCTCTGTCAGGTGCAAATCCTGCTGAATCTCACAGCAAATCCCCAAAACATGCAGGATCAGAGGAAAGCTGAGCAATGTTCACTTGGCAAAGCTGCTCTTGGCTCCTCCTGCCCAGCAGGGGTGATGGGCAAAGAGGGAGCACAGCAGGGCTGACACGGCATTGCTGGCTCTGTGTCCCCAAAAAATGGGCTCTGGTTTGTACACCTGCTGTGTGGTGCCCTGGCTGGGCTTTAAGAATGTTTGCAAGAGAATCCCAGAGTGGTTTGGGCTGGAAGGGAACTCAAAGCTCATCCAGTGCCACCCCTGCCATGGCAGGGACACCTTCCACTGTCCCAGGCTGCTCCAAACCCCATCCAGCCTGGCCTTGGACACTTCAGGGATCCAGGGGCAGCCACAGCTTCTCTGGGAATTCCAGCCCAGCCCCTCCCCACCCTCCCAGGGTACAGTTCCTTCCCAAGATCCCATCCATCCCTGCCCTCTGGCAGTGGGAAGCCATTCCCTGTGTCCTGTCCCTCCAGCCCTTGTCCCCAGTCCGGAAGAGGATCTGAACTCTCCCTGGATCCTTCTCTTCTCCAGGTGAACATTCCCAGCTCTGCCTGTCTCCCCTGTCCCTGGCTGCTCTCAGGACTCTCTGCACTCACAATGTCACTGCATTTACATTTCAGCAATATTTAAAAGCCACCTGCTCCTCGGTGACTCAGGAGCTGCCCAGGCCCAGAGCCACTCCTGGCGTTTGTGCCTTTGGTTGGTGGCCTTTTTGAGCCACTTGGTGGTGACGTGTGGCTGTTACCAGGGCAACAAGCCTGTGAGTGGGGATACTGTGGTGACACTGCCAGGACCGTGCATGGTGACATTGCTGGGACTGTGCATGGTGACACTGCTGGGACCCTGTGCATGGTGACACTGACAAGACACCATGCATGGTGACACTGCCAGGACCTTGTGCATGGTGACACTGCCGGGACTGTGCATGGTGACACTGCCGGGACCCTGTGCATGGTGACACTGACAAGACACCATGCATGGTGACACTGCCAGGACCTTTCATGTCTATTATGTACACTCGACCCTGTGCATGGTACACTGACAAGACACCATCATTACCTCCAACCCTGCCCCCCGTCATGTACTCAGGACCCTGTGCACAATGACACTGCCAGAACACCACGGATGGTGACACTGCCAGTACCCTGTGCTTGGTGACACTGACAGCATCTCGACCAGCTGTGACACCAGCAGCACCCCAATGGTGACACCACAAGCACCTGGCATAGACATGCCACTGCCACCACCCCTTACAGTAGTGACACTGCCAGCATCCTGCACAGCAGTGACACCCCAGTACCCCATGAATGGTGACACCAACACCCACACCAGGTGACACCCCCAGCTCCCCTGCTGGTGCCACAGGAGCTCCCAGAACAGAACGCTGCTCAGCATGGCCACAGCTCTGGCTCATCCCTCTCTCCTCACCAGCCCCACGCTGATGTTTGTATTAACATGAAAACCCAGTGGTGTGGAAAATTGTCATTTTGAAACTGCATTAATAATTGGGGACTGAAAGACGTGTCACGTGTCCTCGTGCCACAGCCTCGGAGGGGACAGGGCTGCAGGAGGGAGCCTGGCCAAGGAAAAGCCATCCAAACTGTGCCACAGCAGCAGCTGCCCTGCCCTGCCCCTGACACCAAATCAAACCTCCAAAGCTCACCCAAAGAGGCACAGAAAGAGGCAGGAGTGTCTGAATTTGCAGAAGTTTGTGGCAAAAGATGCCCACGCTTGGGTGCTCCCAGTGCAGCCTGTGGGACACTGACAGGGACAGTGGCAGGTGCCACCTGTGCCATGGCTCTGGTTTGGAGGAACAGCTCTGTCCTCCTCCTCCTCCTCCTCCCAGACTGAGCCTCAGCAGCTGCCCAGGGGAGGGAAAACAGCCCTTGAAGATGGAAAAGAGGAGGAAACCTTGCACTAACACCCGCATCAGAGATGGGCTGAGGAACCAGAGCTTGCTTTCCCCAAGAAGGAGTGGGAATATTTTCTGTTTTGAAGTTTGTCCCCCAGGTCTCATCTTGTGCCCTGGGACCTCAGCAGTGCTCCTGTTACCGCTGGAGACTGGGCTAGGCAGGTGTGAGGAAAGGGAAAGTCACAGAGCTTCTGTTATTTGAATCCCAGAGTCACTGAGGCTGGAAAAGAACTCCAAAATCATTGAGTCCAGCTTGTGCCTGATGCCCACCTTGTCCCCAGCCCAGAGCACTGAGTGCCACATCCAGGCCTTCCTCGAACACCTCCAGGGATGGAAACTCCGAACCTCCCCAGAGAGCCCCTTCCCGTGCCTGACCACAACTCAGGTGGAGAGGTGAGAGCTCAGTTCCTGGAGTCAGACCTCAGCCTTGACTCTGTGCCCCAAAATACATTTGCCTGAACTGTGAGGGGACAGATTTTACAGCGTGTGACAAACTCAGCCCAACTCACATGTCCCCATGCTGGTCACGGTGGGTTTTGCAGATCACTGGATCCCAGACTGGTTTGCTTGGAAAGGACCTTAAATCCCATCCAGTGCCACCCCTGCTATGGCAGGGACACCTTCCACTGTCCCAGGCTGCTCCAAGTCCTGTCCAGCCTGGCCTTGGACACTGCCAGGGATCCAGGGGCAGCCACAGCTTCTCTGGGCACCCTGTGCCAGGGCCTGCCCACCCTCACAGCCAGGAATTCCTTCCCAACATCCCATCCATCCCTGCCCCAATCCCTCCAGGTTTGCTCTTTCCCTGGACTAAGGAACACTGTGACCCCCAGACATGCCAGGCTGGCAGTGCCCACCCCTGTCAGTCCTGGGCAAGAGGAAATCTTTTTGTCACCAACATTCCTCATTGAGAAACACATCGATATTCTTAGAGAAAGTGCCTGAACACTTGAGTTTTTCATTTTAATTGTCTTCTAACCACCAGGCAGCAGCTGGTTGGGCTGATTTGCATTCCATGGCCAGTGGAGCAGCAGGGCAGGGAATGTCCCTTGCCCACCTCATGATGCATTTCCTGGAAAACACAGTGATTCTGAGAGCAGCCTGTGAAGTCACAGCCACGGCACATCCTGAGGGGGACAGGACAGGGACAGGGACAGGGACAGGGACAGGGACAGGGACAGGACAGGGCAGGGCAGGGCAGGGCAGGGCAGGGCAGGGCAGGGCTGCCCTCCCCTCCTTGAGCAGCCCCTGGGGTGATGCACCCATCGCTCGCAGGGCTCAGAGGAGGATCTGAAAGTTGTTGGTTCAGTGCAGACTGAAAATGTCCTTCCTAGAAACACGTGCAGGCCCAGCTGAGGCTGGCAGCAGCTCCTGGGCTGGACATTCCAGCTCCAGCAGCCCCTCAGTCCTGAGCCAGGTGACAAAGCAGCTCCTGGCCAGCACTGACCCTCAGAGGGCAGAGTGTGGAGGATTAAACTGCCTGCAGCATCTTCAAGAAGACAGGTTGAAACTGTAGTTGTGGAGTCATCTAGGCTGGAAAAGCCCTCTCAGCCCATCGAGTCCAACCATTCCCAGCACTGCCCAGGCCACCAGTGACCCTGTCCCCAAGTGCCACATCCACAGGGCTGTTAAATCCCTCCAGGGATGGGGATTCCACCCCTGCTCTGAGCAGCTGTGCCAGGGCTGGACAGACCTCTCCATGAGGGAATTGTTCCCAATATCCAACCTGACCCTGGCCTGGCTGAACCTGAGGCCATTTCCTCTTGTCCTGTCCCTGTTCCCTGTAAGCACAGCCTGACCCAAAGACCATGGGCTGAGCTACAGCTGTACATCTGTGTGGCTCCTGCAGGGACTGACACAACCTCTCCAGGTTTACATCCCCAGGAGGAAATAATCCAATCTCCTTGTGGATGATGCTTTGGATGATCTCTCCAAGGCCAAAGTCCCCACAGATGGCCACATCTTTCAGGAGAGGAGACAACACCTGAACACATCCAGGATGGACCAGGGACCTGCAAGAGCCTCTCTGGGCTGAAAGGAGAACTGAGGATCTCTGAGGTGACACCTCCTTCCTGCTCGTGGCACAACCTGACCCCGACTGAGCATTTGGGGCTTTCCCAGGCCCTGCAGAAACCTGGCAGCCCAGGCAGGAGGGGAACAGCAGAGATGAACTCAACTGGGCAAGAGGCCAATGGCCCCTGGGCTGTGCCAGCTCTGGGGTGGCAGCAGGGCCAGGGCAGTGCCTGTCCCCTGTGCTGGCACTGCTGGGACACCTCCAGTGCTGGGGGCAGCTCTGGGCTCCTCCTGACAAGAGAGACCTGGAGGGGCTGGAGAGTGTCCAGGGAAGGGAATGGAGCTGGGAAGGGAATGGAGAGTGTCCAGGGAAGGGAATGGAGCTGGGAAGGGAATGGAGAGTGTCCAGGGAAGGGAATGGAGCTGGGAAGGGAATGGAGAGTGTCCAGGGAAGGGAATGGAGCTGGGAAGGGGCTGGAGCTCCAGGAGAGGCTGAGGGAGCTGGGAAAGGAGCTCAGCCTGGAGCAAAGGAGGCTCAGGAGGATCTTTTCAGAGATAAGAAAAAAAAAGGAAAATAAGAGAAATAAAGAAAAGGAGGAAAGGAGAGGAATCTCTCTCCCATATTGATGTCCTCTCTTGTGTTTTATGCAGCATGTGAGTCCCCAAATGCTGGTGTCCCCATGGCACTGAGTGCTGAGCCTGTGGAGAAGCCTGGCCATGGTGATGAGCACAGAGAGCAGGAATCAGAACCTCTGAGCTGGCATTTCCTCCCCAGTGCCATCTCTGTGCCACCCTCAGCCCCCAGCTCTCGGGCACTGGAGCTCTAAGGTCCCTTCCCACCCAAAGCAGTGTCACTGTGACAGCAATGGTGACAAGGAGCCCCAGCTGGGCTCACAGCACTGAGCCTGAAACCAGCCCAGTCCTAGAAAGCACCTGATCTACTGAGAAAGCAAAGGCTCGTGGTGCAGCAGGGCTGTGCCAGCCCTGTGTGGGAGGACACAGAGCTGTGCCACTGCAGGGCTGGGCAGTGACCTGGCACAGCCCAGAGCCACCGTGGGACCCTTTGTGGGGACACCTGGGGGACTCCTGAGGCTGAATGAGAAGGTCTTGCACAGAGTCCAACAAATCACCCTCAAACCTTCCTTCTCCAATGGCTGAAGGCAACGGGAGTGGAGGAAGGAAGGACAGAATTTTGGATTTCACAGAATCACTGAGGTTGGAAAGCCCTCTGAGATCTCACAGTGCCACCATCCCCCAGCACTGCCAAGGCCACCACTGACCCTGTCCCCAAGTGCCACATCCACAGGGCTTTACATCCCTCCAGGGATGGGGACTTCAGCCCTGCCCTGGGCAGCTGTGCCAGGGCTGGACAGCCCTTTCCATGAGGGAATTGTTCCCAAAACCCAACCTGAGCCTCCCCTGGTGTGGCTTGAGGCCATTTCAAGGTCCAGTAAGCCCTGGAGCTGAGGTGTCCCTGTGGATTTGGGGCTGTGCAGTGAGTCTGTGCCCCAGCTGTGGTTCAGGGTCTCCATTCCCTGGCACAGCTGGGTCCATGGAAAGGCTGTGCTCAGCTCTGCTCCTCCACAGAGCTCCCAGGGTGGGAAACTCCAGGATGCCTTTTGTAAACAGAGCTGAACAGGTTTGTGAACTCCTTTCTGACTGTGTTTAGGAGCTGCAGCCTTAGAAAATCTGGGAATTACTGCCTTGTTGCCTGTCCTTCCTGGAAACTGCACTGGGGAGGACACAGAAGATGGATTTCAATTTAGAAAAACCACGAAGGAAACCTCTGCCCTGCCTCCTGAAATGTTTGGGAGCCAACTTCGATTTATTGTCCCCAGCTTATCAAGCCTTGTATACAAGAGCTGTGAGGTTTAACCTAAAACACCATTTCCCTGGGAAAGAGGCTGAGCTGTGCCCTGAGCACGAATCAGTGCAGGGAGGGGTTGGAGGGGTGGGAAGAAGTGTCCATAAGAGCTTTTAGCAGCTCTCCAAGACACTGTTTCACCATCACCTCCCTCACCCCAGCAGTTTAGCTGGAGGTTCCCCACCTCTCTGGGGATCTGCTGCTGAATTTCCTACAACCACTGTGACAGAGGAGAGTTTTAAAGGAGGATGGGATGAAAAAAGCCTTGAAAAATTTGGGTTGGAAGGAGCCTTGGAGGGTGTGCAGCCCAACCACCTTTTGGGAGCAAGGTCAGCTCCAAGATGCTGCTCAGGAACTCTTGGAGAGACCCCCAAGGAGGCCCCACCACCCCTCATGGGAATTCCTGTCCCAGCTCCAGCCAGAAATCCCCAGCCATGGGCACCATGCACCTCTGGAAAGGCTCTGGCTCTGCTTTCTCCTCGGTCAGGAGGAGACAGACAATTACAGCTGGATTTCCCTTTTATTTCCCTTTTATTTCCCTTTTTTTATTTCAGCCCTCCAGGCTGAACACAACCAGCTCCTGCAGCACATTTACCACATGGGTTTGTGGGCCATGGGCACTGCAAAAGCAGCACCAGAGAGGGACAGAACCCCAATCCTTAGAGGTTTCCAGAGCTACACAAAGCCAGAACTAAGTCAATCTAGTGCCAGCAGCAGTCCTGCTTGTAATGTTGGAATAATGGAATTGTTTAGGTTGGAAAAGACCTTTAGGATCATTGACTCCATCAAGTCCATCTGCTTTAAGGGGAAGTTGAACTAAAGACCCCCAGAAGTCCCTGAACCTACAGATGTTCACTGAGAAACTAAAAATCCTGTTTTATAACAAATGGACATCGATTTTGTCACAGAAACATCACAGATTGGTTTGGGTGGGAAGAGACTTAAAATCTCATCTCATTCCACCTCCTGCCATGGACAGGAACACCTTCCACTGTCCCAGTTTGCTCCAAGCCCTGTCCTTGGACACTGCCAGGGATCCAGGGGCAGCCACAGCTTCTCTGTTCCATTTTAACACGGAGTTTATTCTTAGGAATAGATTAAAGTCAAAGGGATCTTGCACACACACAAACCCAAGAGCCAGCAGGTTTCAGATAAGCGATTCAGACAAGTAAACATCTCATCATGCCCCAAATACTCCAGAAAATACAGCACAAAATACAGCACAAACAGACCCAAAAGGAGAACATGAGCACATAGTCTGTGCCTCTCGTTTGTGCAGTGCAGCCCTGCTGCAGGAGGAGCCAGCAGAGACGTCAAATGGCATCCCAGGAAACCAGGGGTCTTCAGCAGAAACTGAAATGCTGTGGGTTTCTAATCACATGTTCTCAGTGCCTAATTCCCCTTTCCACACTTTCCTTTGGAAGGACAGACTGGCCCTGAGCTCGGCTGCCTCATGACAAGAGCTGTTGGGCTGAACAGCTTTTATCATATTCCCTGTAAGTGAATTTTCCAGGGGTTTTCCTCAGAAAAAAAAACCCTCTCACCCAGATGTTCTCCCCATGGGAACACACTGAGCTGAGCCCACAGACCAGCACTGCCCTTGGCTTTCTCTGCTGCTCCCCTTGCCCAGCCTCGGGCTCTCCATGAGGGAAAACCTCTGTGAGGGTTTGAGGCTCTGGCTCAGGGTGCCCAGAGAAGCTGTGGCTGACCCTGGATCCCTGGCAGTGTCCAAGGCCAGGCTGGATGGGGCTTGGAGCAGCCTGGGACAGTGGAAGGTGTCCCTGCCCAGAGTAGGGGTGGAATGAGATGGGATTTAAGGTTCCTTCCCACCCAAACCATTCCAGGATTCGCTGCCTCTATGACCAGACGATCACAGAACCAACACGCTGCAGGGCTACAGAAAACTCTCAATTCTTGCCACTAAAATAACAACAAAACTCATGTTTTCTGCAGTTTCAGGTGCTGTTTCTGCAGAGCCACGGGAGCTGCTGTTCAGCAGGTGAGGAGGGGAAAGGATGTCATTTGCTGGCACAGGAATGAACAGAATCTTGGGAGAATGCAGCTGTAAGGAAACACCTCGACCAGCCCAGCTGGCTCTGCTCTTCATAATCCCCTCCTGGCAGATGTTTATTCGACAGCTCTGAGAAACCTCTCCATTGAGGCAGTCCTCAGCTCAGCAGTGAATTTGCAGCACGTGGGGCTGGTGGGCAGCTCTTCCCTGCTCTGCCATCACCTCTGTCTGGAGGTGCCTAAACCTGCTCAGTCCTTCAGCCCTGCTGGGTGAGCCAGAGCATCAGCCAAGCCCAGCTTCCTCTCCAGCCTCCTTGGGGTGCCACAGAATCCCAGAGGGCTGTGGTGAGAAGGGACCTTAAAGCTCATCCCATTCCATGCCCTGCCAGGGACACCTTTTACTCTCCCAGCCCTAAGCCCCATCTGACCTGGCCTGGAACACTTCCAGGGACAGAGCACCCACAGCTTCTCTTCCAAATATTCCTGCCATTTTTCATAGAACCACACAGTAGTTTAGGCTGGAAAATACCTCAGTTTTGAATTCTCATCCCCATCTCTAAAGCCCCAGCAATCTCCTCCTGCCTGATGCCAAGAGCAAATCCAAGTCCCTCGCAGGAAGGCTGAATAGTAATTAATTCAGGACAGAAATAATGAACTACAGAGGAATTTCAATTTACACGTCTTTCTATTTTAACAGAAAACCCTTGACAACTGATTTTGGAAAAAAAACTTCTCCAACCACATTTAAAGCTGCTTTGCATGAGGCTCATCCAGCCTACGCCGCTGCACGGGAGGGAACAGGAGTTTGCTCTGGAGTGTCTGCGCTCAGGGGATTCTCCCCCTCGGCTGCTTTTCCCTAACACACATTGACTGGAAGCTGTGATAAAAGCTGGAATGCTGCTGGGCCGGTTGGTGCAGGTCGTGGCTCTTGTCCTTACAGCTCTGCGAGGCTCAGCTTGGTGCTGGAAGCACAGTGACACAGGGAACCACAGCCACCACCGCCTGCAGGTCCCAAATCCCATTTTTGGGAGCCCAATTCAGCCTCTCCTGCACTGAGCATCACGAGTGCAGTCATGGGGCTGCAATTTCCCCGCAAGGTATTTCTCCAGGATTCGGGGCTGTGCTGCCATTTGCCATTTTTCTTTTCACCAGTAATTTAACAATTATTTACGTTAACCAGGAAGGGAGGAGAAGCCCTTCCAGAGCTGCACATGAAACTGCTGCTGCTGCTGCCTGAATAATTCCAGCTCGATCGAAGCCGTGTGCTAAAAATAATCCAACCCCCTCCCTGCAAACACTCTTTGAGGGAAATATTTAAACCAGAAAACAAGGCCCCTAAATCAGAGCCCCCCCGGCCGGGCTGTTAACCCGATTGTTGCAGGGAAATTGAATTTCCCTGTCCTCCGTGGGCTCTCGGCTCCAGCCGCCTCCTGGAGCGAGCACGCCAAGGAATACATGAAAGGCTCATTAGTGGGGAAGGCTAATAACCTTTCCGAGGCATTAATAAAATCCCCAGCTAAAGCCTAACGCAGGGACAGTTTCATGGCAACAGAGCAGAGGAGCAGGGTGTCCTCTCCCCCGTCCCTCTGTCCCTCTGTCCCCTGTCCCTGCGGCGTGGGGTGGCGGCTGAGCTCGGACAGGGATGGACCTTCACCATCTGATCTGTGGGTTCCCCACATCCAGAGGGACACAGAGGCATGGGATGGGAAAAGCTGAGTGTGCTGTGACACCCTGACATGCACACGGACAAACCTGTGCACATGAATTACAGAGAGGGCTGAGGGGGATGTGCTGCACACAGAGCAGGCTGGGCTGTGGCTGCTTGGACATCAGCAGGAATTTCTCCATGGAAAGGGTGCTCAGGCCTTGGCAGGAGCTGCCCAGGGAGGTTTGGAGTTTCCATTCCTGGAGTGTCCAAGGAATTCCTGGCTGTGGCACTGAGTGCTCTGGGCTGGGGACAAGGAGGGGATTTGGCACAGTTGGACTCGATGCTCTCGGAGGGATTTTCCAACCGAAATGGTTCTGGGATTCTGTGCTGTGGTTTGGATCCCTGCCAGATCCAGGCTTCTCAGCAATGCCAGCCAGGGATACTCATGATCCAACCCAGGTGATGGGATCACTACATGGCCCAGGGCCTATCCCACCAAAAAAATCCACATTTAATCCTCCAAAAGCTGATCATTAACCAGACCCACAAAGGCCTCAGCTGGGAACCAGGCAATCCACTGAGGGCATGAGGAGAGGAGAGGAGAGGAGAGGAGAGGAGAGGAGAGGAGAGGAGAGGAGAGGAGAGGAGAGGAGAGGAGAGGAGAGGAGAGGAGAGGAGAGGAGAGGAGAGGAGAGGAGAGGAGAGGAGAGGAGAGGAGAGGAGAGGAGAGGAGAGGAGAGGAGAGGAGAGGAGAGGAGAGGAGAGGAGAGGAGAGGAGAGGAGAGGAGAGGAGAGGAGAGGAGAGGAGAGGAGAGGAGAGGAGAGGGAGAGGAGAGGAGAGGAGAGGAGAGGAGAGGAGAGGAGAGGAGAGGAGAGGAGAGGAGAGGAGAGGAGAGGAGAGGAGAGGAGAGGGAGAGGAGAGGAGAGGAGAGGAGAGGAGAGGAGAGGAGAGGAGACCATGGCTGCACATGGAATGGCTTTGGTTCTGCACCCCGGTGTTAGTGGCTCTCCTGGGGACACAGGGGCTCAGCCCTCGCTGCAGGTGACTGCTGTGCACAGGGCTGTGACCCCCAACACCACCGGGCTCGTTAGTGCCCCATCATTAGTGTGAATTAGGGCCAAGGGCAGAGTCCCTGGCCATGGGCACACACCCTGCCAGGCGGGCAGCTCTGGGCTCAGCTATTCCCAGCGCTGCGCTGGCAGCCGCGGGCATTACTCAGCTCTTTCTGCAATTCGCTTTTTCAGCTTTAATTCCGACGCGCGGATAAACCCGGCGCTCTATCACAGCTGCTCCGTGCAGCCGTGCCTGAGCTTCCAACCGTGTCCCCACGGGAGCTGGGAGCAGCCTGGGGACAGCAGTGTGGCCAAAGCGTGTCCCCATGGAAGGTGGGAGCAGCCTGGGGACAGCAGTGTGACCATACTGTGTCCCCATGGTAGGTGGGAGCAGCCTGGGGACAGCAGTGTGACCATACTGTGTCCCCATGGAAGGTGGGAGCAGCCTGGGGACAGCAGTGTGACCAAACCACGTCCCACAGGAGCTGCCTGGGGACAGCAGTGTGACCAAAGCGTGTCCCCATGGGAGGTGGGGAGCAGCCTGGGGACAGCAGTGTGACCATACTGTGTCCCCACAGGAGCTGCCAGCTGCATTCCCAGCCCTCTCTCCCTGCCCCTTCCCTGCCCATCAGGCACAAGTGACGTCCCCGAGCCATGTCTGCTCCCTGCAGGATGCCACGCTGTGTTTTATCATGGAGGAGAGCAATTCTCTCCCAGGACGAAAGACAATCCTGCCTGGATTGTGACAGAAAAGGGGGAGAAAGCTGAGAAAGCACCACTTGGCTTTTCCATCGGTCAGCCCGGGAAGGATCCATGTTCTGCAGCAGTTCCCACTGAGCAACCCAATCCTTTTCTGGGTACAAAGATGTGATCGGGATGGCAGCTCCTGCCTTTTCCAGGGAGGTTTGCTATCGTTTGGCTTTTCCTGCCCCCCAGGCCCCCCCAGCAGGTCTGTTCCCCCAGCCCTGCCGAGCTGTTTGAACTCCTCATTCATGCAACGCTGTTTGTTTTCATTCCTCTCTATCCCCCCAGCTGTGGGACCGAGAGCAGGGATCAGGAAACAATAAAATCTTGGTTACCACACAGAATGCCGCCTTTTCCCTGGCTCCTTTCAAAGCCTGACATTTTTGCTTTCATCCGCCATTTCCACAGTTCTGGGGCAGCACCCCCTCCCCTTCTCCAGCGGGGCCTCACGTGGGGGTCCCAAAACTGCTCTCAAGATGGACCAGATTGTTCCCCAGCGCTGCTGCGTTGCCCACCCCACATTCCCAGGACTCCTACGGTTTCAATTCCCATCCCGTGCCGCCGCCGACTTGGATTACAAAGGCTAAAAGCAAAGTGTTATCTTTCAGAATTATTCCAGTTTTGGTTTCGGGCTTCTCGTTTGGCACTTCCCTGCCTTTAGCTCATGGCTGGGGCAGCTGGGGAGTTTTCCCCCTGCTCTGGAGGGTGCAGCAGGCAGCCCAGCCCAGGGGAGCACGAGGCCAGAGCAAAACCTGGCAGTCCTGGGAGCATCCAACCCAACCTCCAGCATTCTCTGACCTGGGATTTCCCTGCTCTGCAGGCATTAGTGGGGACACGGGAAGTGCCACAGGTCTGATTTCCCTGTCCTTAAACAGCAGCCTGAGGAGTTCATCCAAGCTGAATGGCAGCAGAGTGAGGAGAGTTGTCCCATTCCTGCTGCTCAGACATGGGAGAGAAGCCTTCTCTTCTCCCAGAAAACATCACAAGCTTGTATTCATGGAATCAGGGAATGGTTTGGGTTGGAGGGACCTTAACGCTCATCCAGTGCCACCCCTGCCATGGCAGGGACACCTTCCACTGTCTCAGGTTGCTCCAAACCCCTCCAGCCTGGCCTTGGACACTGCCAGGGATCCAGGGGCAGCCACAGCTTCTCTGGGCACCCTGTGCCAGGGCCTGCCCACCCTCCTAGACAGGAATTCCTTCCCAATATCCCACCTCTGCCTGCCCTCTGGCACTGGGAAGCCATTCCCCCTTATCCTGTCCCTCCAGGCCCTTGCAATGGCAGAGGGGCTCCAGATCCATGCTGGGTACTCCATGCAGGCAAAGGGATTGCTTTTGCTCCAAGACTTTCCAGGAAAACTAAAAAAAAGTGATACCAGACAGTGGTGAGGATGCAGGAGGAGCTGCACAGCACTTGGCCATGGCAGGAGGGTCAGGCAGGCCTTGGGTGACCATGTCACCATTGGGTGACACAATGCCCTGAAGAGCAAACCCAACTCCTCTCTATGGTGCCCTGTGGTGAATTCTCTCCATGATCACCTTTGTGCTGAGGAGCAGAGCTGCTCCTGGTGGCTCTGGGGCAGGACAGGTCCTGTGCTGATGGAAACCATCCCAGCAGAGAGCTCTGGGACAAGAGGCAGAGCAAATGGCTTTGATCAGAACCAGCTTTTGAAAGCCATGGATGGAATTCCTCCTGGGCAACAAGAGCTCAAGCACTCCAACAGGTTAGCACAGGAAGCTCTGAGCAGGCTGGGGCATGAGGCTCTCCGAGCAGCTCGGGGGAATGACAACACAGATTGACAACAAAGAGGTACCTCGGTAATCCTGGATGAGCTCTGCTGCCTTTTCACGGCGTGGAAAAAGAGCTCCAGGCTTCTGGGGGCCACAGGGGACCAAAAGAGACATCCAGGAGCCCCCAGTTCACCAAAGGATGAGGGGCTGGGACAAGCACTGCCAGGGACACACACAGGGACAGCAGGCTGAAGGGATGGATTGTCTGAAGGGAACACTCATGACCATGAGACAGAGGAGGGAGATCTCCCAGGCAGGACTCAGAGCTGGCAGTCCCTGCTTGGAAAAGGAGGAATCTGCTTTGGGATCCCCGTGGGGAACGAGGTGTTTGGGTTTGCTCCCTGCAGGATTTGTCAGCACAGGTCAAAGCTGTGATCTGTGGCTCTACATCCCCGGGAAAGTGAGGAGAAAATGGGTTCTGCTGAAAGACAACCTGCCGGCTGGAGGATCCAGGAGGAATTCCTCAGGGATCCATCCGTTTCATATTCTAATTACGCGCACAAAAATAACCACACTAATGACACTTCCTGATGACACAAAGGTTAGCATGAATCATTAACACAGAGGCAGAGCAGAGTCTCACACGCTCTGGAGGCTGGGATGGTGTGGGGAGAGCTCACGATCACTGAGCAGAGGCTGCTGCCCTGCTGGGGCTCACGGTGCCCAGGGCTGCCCAGGGCTGGCTGCTCCCAGCTCCTGGCTGCAGCTCCAGGTGAGTCACCAGGGCACACTCTGGAGTATTGCCATGAATCCATCCTCACCCAAAACCCTGAAGGATGCCCTGAGAACGTGGCTGATCAGTCCATCCAGAGAGAGGAATTGGAAATGGAAAAGGAGGAAATGGGTGGCAGACAGAAGCTCTGTTCTCCATTGTAGCAAAAATAAAACTATTGCTGCTATGAAGGCCAATGGTGTGGGGAAAGCTCAGGGATGAGAACATAAAAACTCCTTTGGGTGTCCAAAATGTTAATCCAAGGAAGAATAAAAAACCCCAGAAATTGTGGTTATCAAGATGGTAGAAACCAATGGCACCAGCAGTGATCACTGGGAGCTGCAGTGCTGGGCAGCTTAAAATCCAACTTCTCCCCATTTGGGAAAGAGGAAAAACATAAAGAAGAATAGAAGGGTGGTGGCACATCTTCAATAGGTGGTGATCAGAGGTGATGCTCCACCTCTGACCTGCTCAGGTGAGACCTGCAAGTGTTTTCTCCCACCAAGTGCACTCAGGATCAGCACCTGGACCTCAGGGCGGTGACAAGGATGAAGTCACAGCCACTGGGGCAACTCATCATTGTCCAGAGACCAACATTTCTGACTTCCTGCAGCCTCAGTAGCAACACCCTGTCCTCTGGAGAAACTCATTTCCAAAGGCAGCAGCCTGGGGAACTTGGGCTTGAAAGCCCCTGGAGAGTTGCTTGGAGAGTTTTCTGGCCTATTGATATCCATTCCTCAAAAATCTTGAAGGAACAGGGAAAATTCCAGATGGCATATTAGCATTTTCCTGGATAATATCAAAGAGGAAAAGCTGAATGACTGGGAAGCTCACATCAGTCGAAAACAGGAAAAAGAACAGAAAAGCTGAGAGGAGTTTGGAATAGCAAACATTTACAGGATTATAACTCAGGATCAGCATCAGGAGCTTTTGGTGGGCTGTGGAAAAGGGAAGTGGAGCCAGAAAATACTGAGGGGAGGTGGAACAGCAGAGCCAAACACCTCTAGAGGAGATCTGTAACACAGGCAGTGAGGAGAGGCTGCAGTGAGGAAAGAAAAGCCAAAGAGAGGCATTAATTAAAGATCTGAAGTGACTTGGGGACATCCCACCTTCTCAGGTACCCAAAGGTCGGGAAGAGCTGACTTGGCTGCTCTAGGTGGTCATGTTCAGAATGGAAATACAGAACAGAGATGGGCAAGGAGAGGTAAAATCAAAACCAGCTGAGGGCAGACATCAACATCCTGGGCTGGAGACAACATGTTCTTCAACAGTGGGAGAAATGGGAATTCAAACCGACAGATCCTTTGTATCACCACATTCCCACAACAGCACCAGAGACATTCCTGGTTCAAACAGTGACTACAGAATGGAATTCTACTGCATTCAAAACCTGAATTAACCAGATGAATTGTCCTATAAACAGCATCAGACAGGCTGGTCAAATGGTCATAAAATCCTGGAATGGTTTGTGTTGGAAATGACCTTAAAGCTCATCCTATTCCAATCCTGACACCTTCCAGTACCCCAGGCTGCTCCAAGCCCTGTCCAGCCTGGCCTTGGACACTGCCAGGGATCCAGGGGCAGCCACAGCTTCTCTGGGAATTCCATCCCAGAGCCTCAAACCCTCACACTCCCATCTCACTTTTCCCACATCACAGATTCTCCCTCAGCTCATCCTCAGGACAAGGTGGTGCCTCAACCTGAGGGTACCGTGAAATCTGCATTTGCAACATAACTGTGACATTTCTGAGCATTTGAGAACCTTTGGTATCTGGATGTAACTGTCTTCTGAACACAAAACCCTCCCTGAAGAGTGCAGAGGAAGTTTTTATACAAAACCCCCATTTTCTACATTTAGAAAATTCCAATTTCTCCACAGAATTGGAGAAGTGCATAAAAAGCAGGGGGAGAGAAGCAGTTGTCTTCCTGAGGAATGGAAATGTTTCAGACACTTTGAAAAGGCTGCTTTGAGGAAAAACCACCTGATTCATGGCAAGAAAGATGACAAAACTGCACATTATTGTTCCTTTCAAGAGAGAAGAAGCTGCGCACAGCAACACCCAATTACTGCACAATCTGAATTCTCTGAGCTTGCAACTCCTGTGTTACTCCACAGAGCTGGAAGGAAGCCACCTGGAAAAGAGACTCCTCCGGGCAGGGAGAGAATAATTTGGGCTGGAAAATCCCTCCAGGATCATCAAGTCCAAGCTGTGCCCAGTCCCCACCTTGTCCCCAACCCAGAGCACTGAGTGCCACATCCAGGCCTTTTTTGGGCACCTCCAGGGATGTTCAGATCTCCAGAAATCCATCCCACCTGCAGGAGAGTGGTCCAGAGGAGCTCTCCAGAGCTCTCAGGAGTGAGAACACATCTGGGATGTCCCAGTCTCCTGAAGGGACCCACGGTGGAGCTGGGGGAGGCAGGGAGGGAGGGGAAAGTAATTCTGCTTCCAAATTGAGCCCCGAGGCTCCACTGACGTGCGTGGAGGAAAAAAAGGTGTGGAGTCATCCTGGGGGAGAGTGGTGTGGGGTGGTGATGGAAACAACCACTAACTGCGCCCGAGGATTAATCATTAATTAATGATGTGGCTTCGGCTGCTGAAAGGGGAGAAAACACTGGCTGGGTTTGCTCATCTGTTGTTTAAACCCAGGGTTGACACAGCAGGGAGGAAGTGTGAAAGCAACTCAGTGCTCCAGGGTTCTGCAGGACCTTAAACACTGCGGCTCAAGGCTTGAGCAGGCTGGAAAAAGGGTGAGGAGGGAGCTGGAAATGTGGGCGAGGACAGAAAACTCGGGAAAATATTTAAATTCCTGGTGGCTTCCATCATTTCCTGGAACACTTTCCCAATATTTTGTGTAGTCCTCAAGGACCCTGGAGACTGTGCTTGGGAAGCTGTGTGCTGGGGATGAACATTGCCAGGGCAGGTGTTGCTGTAGCCCAGCCTGCTGCCAAAGCAGTGCTGTGCCATGGAAAACCCTGGGATGGGCATGATCCTCACTTTCAGGAGCTGCTGGGATGTGAAAAATCCTGGGGAAATCCTGCATTATTCATGAGGGACTCAGGCCCTGCTGGCACCAGGAGCTGCAGAGGGAAGGTGACAGTGGTGTCTGCTTGGGCTGCAGAGCTGGGGCATGGATGGTGTGATTCCAGCCCTTCCTCAGCTGGATCTGTGCTCAGGCTTCAAATCCTCCCTCCTGGGGCTTTTTGGGAGGCTTTAAGCAATGAAAGCTGCAGGGTGGAGAGACAGAGAGTGTCTGTGACACTTCCCTTATTGGAGTCACTGCAGTTGGGGTCTGGGGTGGCTGATTATCCAGAGGCTCAGGATAATCCCAAATGGTTTGGTGGGAAAGAACCTCAAAGCTCATCCCATTCCACCCCTGACACCTCCCACTATCCCAGGCTGCTCCAAGCCCTGGCCTTGAGCATTTCCAGGGATCCAGGGGCAGCCACAGCTTCTCTGGGAATTCTGTGCCAGAATTCAAACCCTCCCCAGTGCTGGTGACACTGGTGGCTTTCTGGCTGGCAGTGCCCACTGCTGGCTCATGTCCAGCCTTTCACCCCCTGGAGAGGGATGACCACCAAGCTCTCCAGCCTCACTGAGCAGCTGGGAGCACAGGCTGTGCTCCTTGAGAAGCAGAAATGTGGAATTCCCAGCTTTGGTGGCCTCTGATGGTTCAATTTTTTGTGCTGTGCCTGAAGTTGGACACTGTGCCTTCTCACCCTGAGCCTCTCCCAGAGTAGACCTAAACCCACAGAGAGTCACACTCTGGTGTTTTCAGCTGTGAAAATGAGCACAGAAGGCACAACGTGCTTCCCTCTTCCGGTTCAGATGGATTAGCCATGGAACGGATTAATTCCAGGTGCTGAGGAGATCCAGCAACCTGTTCTCCTCCAAGATGTGGGCAGGGAATGGGCTGACTGGGACCAAACTCCAGATATTGCAAGGGGGGTGGAGAGCCTGGGAACTGCCAGATCCATGTCAGTGCTGAGCTCCTGCACACCCCAAAGAGCATCCCAGACAGTGCGGGTGATGCTCCAGCATGGGGGTGGGACAAGAGCAGAAGGGAACCTCTCCAGCCATGAATTCTCTCAGGAAACATTATCTTCATGAAGATAAAATGACAGAAAATGAGGGAATCCTCCTCAGTGCTGGGATGTTCATCCCCAGCCGACAGGCATGGCCAAAGCACTGAAAAAGGATCTTTAGGGAGATAGATCACTCACTGGCCACGGCCTGGCGTGATAAACGCAGTCCTAACAGGATCGAGAAATGTGGATTTTACTCTCAATAAACTTAAACCTAACCGCTGAATGATGAAAGATGTGCGTGGTTTGATTTCTGTACCTACGAGTTTTCTGTGAATAAAGTGGTTAAAACAGATTAAAGGAGAAATGAGGAGTTTGATGAGCAAGGCACAGCACAACGAGGAGCGCAGTTGAAGAAAAGCATCTCTCACTGCTGATGTAAAACCGATCAAAATACACTTTTAAAACCTATTTCAGGAAGGCTGTGAATGAATATTAATTTTGGGGACTCAGAAGGATGGGTCGCATTTGTGGCTCTTTGGGTAAACATGTCTGTGCTTCAGGCAGAGATCAAGGCTTGCAGTGCCCTTGCCTCTCATTTCCACATTTCCAGGGGGAAGGAGCAGCTGGGACCTAGCAACATTCCCTACTTTCCGAGGTGCTACCTACAAAACTCCAGGATTTGTCATCCTTTTTTGGGCATTCTTGGCTGTCAGCAGCAGCAGCACGAGCTGCAGATGAGTTGCCTGTGAGGTTCATCACGCTAGGGCACCACAGATCCTCCCCAGTGAACATCCTCACTGCTGTTTGCCCCCACAGGCAGAGCCTACATGGAGTGGGAAAGGGAAAGATGACACAGCAGAGCTGCTTCGTCATGGTGCAAACCTCATCCCTCCTCCTCCTCCTCCTCCTCTTCCTCCTCCTCCTCCTCCTCCCTGCTCAGCACTACCAGAGATGCTCAGAGGCTCTGTAGGCACCCTGGGCAGGTAGCATTCCCAAAGGAATTCCAGGATCACTGAGGCTGGAAAATCCCTCCCAGACCATCAACTCCAACTGTGCCTGATCCCCACCTTGTCCCCAGCCCAGAGCACTGAGTGCCACAGCCAGGAATTCCTTGGAGACCTCCAGGGATGGAAACTCCAAACCTCCCTGGGCAGCTCCTGCCAAGGCCTGAGCACCCTTTCCATGGAGAAATTCCTGCTGAAGAAGAAGAAGAAGAAGAAGAAGAAGGAGAAGAAGAAGAAGAAGAAGAAGAAGAAGAGGAGGAGGAGAGGATGATATTCACCCTCCAGCAGAGCCACAGTGAGGCTGCCCTTTGGGGTCAGGGTTTTGGCACCTCTGGGGAGGAACCTTGTCTGGAGCCCAGGGCTGGCTGGGATGCTGGGCTCCCTCTGCCCCTTGGCACCAACACCACTCCCAGCACTGCTGTTCCCACTGTGGGCTCGGAAAAGGAGTGATGAGAAGGATGATGATGGATCCAGCAGCCCTGGTGAGGGCAGGACAAGCACCAGCTGCCCTCCCTGCAGCTCAGGGCAGTGTGAATCCCACAGGAACATCTACCTAACATCACCTAGACCACACCTTCAGTAAGAGGTGGGAGATTCACCACAGGACAGGAGATTCACCAGATTTACCAGAGCCAGGAGACATCTGAGCAAGCAGGATCTGCTCTGGCTGGACATCACATGGATGTGAGCTGGAAGAGTTTTCTCCCCACTTTGCTGTGCCCAGACCAAGGATCTCCCATCCAGGCAGCAGCCTTGGGCAGCTCCACAGCTGCTGCAGGCATGTTTCCAAGATGCAGCTCCTCGTGTCCCAGCACAGCTCCTTTGATCTGGGGAGGAGTGGCTCTGCAGCTAATGCAGAACACACGGACAGAGCGTGACGCACACCCCGAGCCCCTCCTGGCCTGCTGGGGCTGCAGGAGCCCCAGAGCAGGGGAGAGAGCTGAAATCTTCATGCTGCCCCTGCCAGACAGCCCACGGAGCAGCCCAAGGCTGCTCTGCTCCTCTCAGGGCTGTTTTTGGCTGGAAACCCCCTGTGGGTCACCGAGCTGCTCACATGAGGTGCTGCTGCACCACCCCACGTCCCACGCAGGGAGCTCAGCCTCACCACCAGGGGAATTTCAGAGCTTTGGGGAGGAGATTTGTGCTGATTGAGAGCAGACAATCCATGCCCTGTGATGATAATATGACCTATTCCTCATATTTTCCATAGGAAAGTGAGAACAGAACGCATCAGCGCTGAGCTGAGAGAGAAGCACCACAGCAAACACCATCCTGACCTGAGACACTGACACTGCTGGGATTGAGCATCAGGAAGAAAGGATTTTCTTCTTTGAAAGAAAATAAAAACAACTGGGAATAAAACCTGTGGTTTAGCTCCTCTCACAGCAACAGGCACTGCTGTTTGGTGCCAGGCTGTGTTTTGGTTGGGAAGGAATCTGGAAGTCCATTCCATCCCACCCTGCCATGGCAGGGACACCTCCCACTGTCCCAGAGTGCTCCAAGCCCTGTCCAGTCTGCCCTTGGACACTGCCAGGGATCCAGGGGCAGCCACAGCTTGTTGGGAATTCCATCCCAGCCCCTCACAGTCCTCCTAGGGAAGAATTTCTTCCCAATATCTAAGCTAAATTTCCCCTTTTGGTTTGAAGCCATTCCCCCTTGTCCTGTCACTCCAGCTCCCGATGAACATTCCCTCTCTGGATTTCCTCTCAGCCCCTCAGACACTGGAAGGAGCTGTGAATTCTCCACACAACCTCCTCTGCCCCTGAACAGCCCCTGAAGTTCCTGCAAGAAGCATCCCTTGAGCCCTGCAGGAGCAGGAGATGCCCAGAGTGGCTCACAAGAGGATCTGGGAGGTGCAGCAACATCTGCTGCTCCATGTGACACCAGGGGCAGACAAATCCAAGTTCCTGGGATTCCCTGCTCCCCTCCCTGGAATCCAGAGAGGACTGGGATGGGATGGGATGGGATGGGATAATGGGATGGGATGGGAATGAGGATGGGGATGGGATAGGATGGGGATGGGATAATGAGATGGGATAATGGGATGGGATGGGATGGGATGGGATGGGATGGGATGGGATGGGATGGGATGGGATGGGATGGGATGGGATGGGGGGGGGGGGGGGGGGGGGGGGATGGGATCATTAATGGGATGGATTGGGCTTTAAGCTGCCCTCCCACTCAGAGCAGTCAGTGATCCCATATCCCAGTCTGGATGCACAGCCATGCCTGGCAGACCCTGAATTTCGACACGTGTGAGTGCCCAGAGATCATGACAGCACAGCCCCACGTGGAGGATGCAGATCTGCTGGAATTGTGTATTGGAGTTAACCTGATGGACTCGTTAAGGCTGTCAGGAACGCAGGATTAAGCTGCCAATGATGTGGGGAATGGAGGCTGCTGGAAGCAAAGCTGTGATGATTCCAAATGAGCCCCAGCATGGGGAGAGCATGGCTGCAGTGGCTGATGGGGATTTGTCAGGCCCAGGAATTCTGATCTATTTTAAAGCACCTTCCTCACCTCCACTTGGTGAATTTCAACAGCAAAAGGGTCAGAGAAAAGAAAATTAATATTCACCTGAGCAGGGTTTGCATAGAATCATCCAGTCATGGAATGGGTTGGGTTGAAGGGAGCTCAAAGCCCATCCAGTGCCACCCCTGCCATGGCAGGGACACCTTCACTGTCCAGCCAGGCCTTGGACACTTTCCCTAAACTACATCACTAAACCGCCGAGATTTTCTATTTCTCTGCCGTTTTAATTCTTTGTGGATTTAAGCACATCTGCTTCAGGCTGGTAAAACTGGAGGCATATTTACAGCAGTAAATCACAGGCTAAATCACAAATACAATACGAGCTCTTCTCTGTAAACCCAATTTGGATTACACAACGATTTCGGTCGTTTGAACAACTTTCATTTCGCTTTGATAAATAAAAAAACCCCAAGAGGCTTCAGGCTGAAAACATCACGAGAGGCCAAAGCTGCAGCTGGAACTGATATTCCATCCAGTCAGACTCCTAGGTAGGCCTATTTTGATGCAGCACTATGGATAAATTGATTCCAGGTACAGTTTTTCCCCTTTCTGCAGCACAGTGTAATATTTACACTGCTGTTTGACTACGTGCAGTGTTGTGATGCTCTGATAACAGGTTGTAAATCCGTGTTGTCGCAGTGCAGTAGCCACCATGAACAGGGGGAGTGATTGCTATCACATCTGAGCCAGAAACACCCAACCTCATCATTCCCAAGGCCTTGGATTCATGATATTCCATAATGCCAAACAGCACCGTGCCTCTGCTTTCTAGGCTTCTTTATCTTGCTTCAAATCAGCTGCAACTACAAAGAAATAACCCCAAAAATGCAGCTAAAAAGCTTTGCCCTTCCAGTAGAGCCACAAATGGTTCCGTTTGTCAAGGAGATCCTTGGCCAGAGAGAAGAGACCCAAACACCTTCAGGCAAGGCAGGAGAAAGGTGCAGAGAACTCTGTGCCAGAGCTGGGGTCACTTCAGAGAGAACAGAACTCTCAGGCTGCAGCAGAGGAGCCTCAGGTGGGTATTGGGAACAATTCCTTCCTGGAAAGGTTTGGCACAGCTGGCAGGGCAGGGCTGGAATCTCCATCCTGGAGGGATTTAAAGCCCTGTGGATGTGGCACTTGGGGACAGTGGTGGCCTGGGCAGTGCTGGGGTGGTTGGACTCAGTGCTCTCACAGGGCTTTTCCAGCCTCAGTGTTTCTGTGATTCCACAAACCAACCCCAGAGTGACAAGAGCAACGCAGACACCAAAGGCAAATCCTTGCTGCAGGTGTCACAGCTCTTCCAACCCTGTCCTAGAGGCAGGAGCTCCCTGGGGACACAGCTCAGACCTTGGGGACACAAATACCAGCCTGAGCCTGAACCACAGAGCCATGGAATGGTTTGGGCTGGAAGGGACCTTAAATCCCACCCAGTGCCACCCTGCCAGGGACAGGGACATCTTCCACTGTCCCAGGCTGCTCCAAGCCCTGTCCAGCCTGGCTTTGGACACTCCAGGGATCCAGGGGCAGCCACAGCTTCTCTGGGAATTCCATCCCAGCTCCTCCCCACCCTCCCAGGGAACAATTCCTTCCCAATATCTAATCCAAATGTCCTCTCTTTCAGTCTGAACCATCACTTCTTGTCCTATCACCACAGCCCCTGATGAACTGTCCCTCTCCAGCTCCCTCACAGCTCCTTTGGGTCCTGGAAGGTGCAGGGAGGTCTCCCTAGATCTTCTCTCCTGCAGCTGAGCAGCCCCAGGGTTGTGCTGACAGTCACTGGGCTGTGCCTCCCTGTGGTTCTTCCCTTTGCTCCAAGCCTGAGTGCAAAAGTGTGTTTGTGGTCTGGGGAGGTAAAGAACAAACTGGAGAGAGGCCAAGAGCGCCGAAGAAACCACCAACTTCAAAAAGACAGAAGTTTACAACACAGTTAGTAAAAGAGTGATTGATGCTCGACAGGATGGTTGGGTTGTGTCAGGCCAGAGCTGAAGCCTGCTGCTGCACTGAACATGCTTTAACAAGATGTCCCAGGGCTGCCTTTGAAAGAGACAACCCTGATAAAGAGACGAGGTGGAGAAGGGGATCTTTCCCGGCAGAGGAAAGGGCCAATAAAGCCTGTAGAACAGATGATGAACGGAGCCCCAAATTGCTGCCATCTGTTAGCAACCTTTGCCCAGCGAAATGAATTTCAGCTGAGGTCAAGAAATCCCAAACTGCCATTTCCTCATTACTATTAATAAGGGCCAGGTGCCACATAAACCAACAGTGGATCCAGATGTCCTTCACGTGGCTTTGATTAGCCTTCCAGGCTGGATAATCATCCCAGGGAAAGTATTGCAGATGCACCCAGAGAAACACGGTTAATATTAGTTCTTCTGCAATTGAATTAGTGGGCATGAAGAGCATTTTTCACCCCCAGCCCGTGGGGTGGGTGCAGCTCAGTGCCCTGGATGTTCTGCCATGGCAGAGCTGCCAATGCAGTGTTGGCTTCTGCTGGGTTTTCCATGACTGTGGATGGAAGGATTTTGGTGAACTTCTTCTGAAGTCCACAGAAAGAGAAGTTTGTGTGAACATCTCATCCCTGGCAGTGTCCAAGGCCAGGCTGGGCAGGGCTTGGAGCAGCCTGGAACAGTGGAAGGTGTTCTTGTCCATGGCAGGGCTGGAATGGGATGAGCTTTGAGGTCTCTTCCCACCCATCCAGTCTGGGCCTCTACAAGCAATCCCTTCTACAGGTGACAGCCAAGACACCAGCAAAGGCTCTTATTTGAATTTCATTGACATCTTGGTGGACATTCCTGAGCACCTAAAACAGTGTCTGCTTCCCCTGTCTCTGAAACCAACACAATTCAACACCGAATGGTGTGAAATGTTCGGTTCTGGGCTTTGGTTAAGATCAAAATGCTACAGAAAAGCTGCTCATATGCACTCTTGATGGCAATCAGGTGTATTTGGGTGCCAAGCTGGTGCTTCAGGCCAGCAGAAGGATCAGGAGTTGTGCTGGATTGCATGGGAAGGAGGAGCAGGGGCTGTCTGCACTTCCTCCAGCTCAGTTACGTGCTGGAGCACTTGACTGCAGAGTGAAGAAAGCATTGTTTTAGAAGAGTCAGCATGGCTATGAAATTCAGCAGGGAAGCAATAAATATTTCACATCCTGGACTCCACAAGGATGAGCATTTAACCACTTACAGCCCAAGCCCAAAGAAAAGAACGTCGGAGGAGATTATTCCAGAATTCTGTCGTCAGTCCTGCCAAACTCATCAGCAGCATCGCATTTCCCAGGGACTAAACAAACACCAAGGAGAAGCAGATCTTGCCAAAACAAATGCAAATCCTTGTAGAACATCTCTCCAGTCATCGCAGTGATCTCCCCACAACGGAAACACAGCTCAGGAATATCTGGCTTAGGAATATCTGTCCCCAAATGTGGTGATGGGAAATGAGAAATGCCACCAACACATCACAGCAAATGCTCAGGAGCAGGGGACAAAGGGTGGAAACACCCACCGAGTGGGAGAGGATCTTTAATCAAAAGCCCACTCTGATCTTGCCAATGAGATCTGTAATGGTGATCAGTAAACTGTCCAAGGCCAGGCTGGAAGGGGCTTGGAGCAGCCTGGGATGGTGGGAGGTGTCCTTGCCTGTGGGATGGGATGTGAGCTCCCTCCCAACCCCAACCACTCTGGGGTTTGCTGATCCCACCAGATAAACCTAAGCAGGGAATTCATGGTTCTAAATATTCAGTGACGCTGCAGGGATGCTCCTCAGCCTCTGGAATGTTCCTCCAGCTCTCCCCTGACACAAGCCATCCTCTCCTCTCCTCTCCTGGCTCTGAAGGGTCTGGGGTTGCTGTGCCTCTGCTCTCACACCTCCCTCCCCACCTGTTTTCTGCCAAAATAATGGCTGACACAAACCATCAGCCCTGGGAAGCACATCCAGGCTGGATCAGCATCTCCCAAGGACCTGGTGAGTCAAACAGGGATGGTGCAGCCACAGGAGCTGCTGCCTCCAGCCCCTCCCAGGCTGCACAGGGAGTGTGTCAGGCTGGCTCTGGTGTCACAGACAGCTCACTGTGACACTGAGCCCTGGGCAGGCCACAAGCAGAGCCTTTGAGAATGCTGTGAAATGGCTGAGAAGCCCAATTTCCCCCAGGGGGCCTGGTGGAGTGAAGCTGTTGTTGGCACCCCCAGACCCCACTCTGACCATGGCTTGTCCTGGTCACAGCCAGGGGACAGCTCAGCCCAGGGGATTTCAGCTCCACATCCAAGGTCAGCTCAGCCTTGAGCTCAAATGTCCTTGGATGCTGCTTTGGCATGATGTGGAATTGTAGAGATGGAATGGTTGGGGCTGGGAAGGACCTCAAACCCCATCTGGTTCCACCCCTGCCACTGTTCCAGGTGCTCCCAGACCTGTCCAGCCTGGCCTTGGGCACTGCCAGGGATCCAGGGACAGCCACAGCCTTTTTGGCACCTGTGCCAGGGCCTCAAACCCTGCCAGCCAGGAATTCCTTCCCAATATCCCATCCATCCCTGCCCTCTGGCACTGGGAAGCCATTCCCTGTGTCCTGTCCCTCCCTCCCTTATCCAAAGTCCCTCTCCAGCTCTCCAGTCCTTTCCAGCAGGGTCTCTTCATTTGGGGAATACCCTGACCAGACATGAGCCCTCAGGGCCACATGACCAAACCTTACAATATCCCAATAAACCCCCAGGAACAGCACATCCTGCTGGAAATGCTCTCACACCACCTCATTTCCCAGCCACGCTTCATAGATAATGCGTATTAAACCAAAAAAGTACAAAAATAAACAGAAACCCCCAGAGGGTTAAAGTGGAAACATTTGCAGGCAGCCCCTGACAAGGGGAGCTGTTCAGAAAATGGATCCCACCCTGTCAGCTGGGTTTGAAGGACTTTCCCAGGGGTATTTGCCCCCCTAGCCCAGGCAGGCAGAGCTTTGTTGCTCAGGGCAGCAACTCCAGAGCTGCGACTTGGCAGCCACGACTCACAGCAAAGGCAGGGCTTGGAAGAGAAGAAAGTGAACAAACTGCTGCCTGTTTGTAGCTGAGTGATCCAAGCTGTGATTAAGGGCAGAGGAATGTGATTCAGGCAAGGCATGAATGGAGCAGGACGGGCAGAGGCCGTTCTGCCTGCTGGCTGTTCCTCTGCGGGCAGCAGAGCCCAGGGGAACCACACAGCTCTCCCTGCCCTGGAAAACACCTCTGCCTGCTGCAGAGCAGCACTGAACCCATCCAAGTGCTCTCTGCTGCTCCAGCCTGAGCTGCACAACTCTCCCTCCCTCCCTCCCTCGTGCTCAGGACAATGGGAACAGAGCCCTCTGGACCAGCAGGGACCTCAACCCCAGAGCATCCCACAATGGTTTGGGTGGGCAAGGACCTTACAGATCACCTTGTTCCACCTCCTGCCATGGCAGACACACCTTCCTCTATCCCAGGTCACTCCAAACCCCATCCAGCCTGGCCTTGGACACTGCCAGGGATCCAGGGGCAGCCACAGCTTCTCTGGGAATTCCATCCCAGCTCCTCCCCACCCTCCCAGGGAACAATTCCTTCCCAACATCCCATCCACCCCTGCCCTCTGGCAGTGGGAAGCCATTCCCTGTGTCCTGTCCCTCCATCCCTTGTCCAAAGTCCCTCTCCAATCCTCTTAGCTCAGCCTGCCGAGCTTGGCACAGATGGCAGGAGGGGCTGGGCACGACTCCCTGAGCCCAGAGAATTCCTGAGTTATCCAGGAGTGAGGCCACAGGGAGGTTCTGCCCCCTCAGATGGACAGCAGGTCTCCTGCAGACACCATCTCCATCCCAGGCTGTTCATCCCATTGCTCCAGGAAGCTCCACAACACTCCAGGGATTTGTCTCTTACCTGACTGAACCACCACAGGACAGTGAGGATCCTCCAGAGCAAACCTTTCCAGACAGCAATCCTGACACCAATCCATGGCTGCTCCTGCCAAGCATCCTCCTCACATCCCAGAGTCACCTGCAGGGCCAGAGCTGCCAGCTAATGAGGTTCTTCCCTCCTATCCCTTTGGAATGTCTGCTGATGGCAGAACTCCATTGCTGTGGAGAACTGCATCCCTACCCAGCCTAAATCCCTAAATCCCTCGATCCCACTGTCTCTTTTTGGGAGCCCTTCTAGGTTTGGAATAGGCAACCTGGGCTAGTGGAAGTGTCCCTGCATGGCAGGAGGGGAACTGGATGAGCTTTAAGGTTCCTTCACTCCCAAACCACTCTAGGATTCCATGCTGCCCTCCAGGAGAGCATGAACACTGCTGGAGTGGAGCAGCAGCCCCAGGCTCACCCCAGAGCTCTGTCTGTCCCATCACGGGGCTGAACTGTGCCCAGCAGTGTTCCTGGCACTGAACAAGGTGATTTTCAGGATCCAGGCATTGGAATGCTCATGTTGTGACACAACTCAGGGAGTACATTCCCTGGCATTCCCAGGCACAACGTTGTCACAGAATCCCTGAGTGCTTCAGGCTGGAAAAGCCCTCCCAGGTCATGGAGTCCAAGCTGTGCCCAATGCCCACCTTGTCCCCAGCCCAGAGCACTGAGTGCCACAGCCAGGAATTCCTTGGATACCTGCAGGGATGGAAACTCCACTTTGGTCCTTCGGCTGAGGCAAAGCTGGATGCAGAGCTGAGCAGCATCTTGGATTCCAACATGGACATGAGAATCCTTCAGGTGGCACAGGGCTCTGGAAGGTTGGGAACTCCTCACTCCCAGGGCTCTCCATGCCGTGGGAAGGACTCAGGGCTCATCAGGGTTGTTGCCCCAGCTTGGCTGAGGAGGTTCAGCTCATGAAGGGAGTGTGCTCTGCTGCCCTGGGGTTTCCTCTGAACACCCAATCTGAACCACTGAGGCAACCAGAGCAGGAAAGTGGGAACTCCTGACTGCCTCTCCATGGGGTTGAGGAGGAACTTCCCAGGGATCCACAGGGACTGATGGGTGAGAGTGCAACCACTTCTTCTGGGCAACACAGCCCTGGAATTCCTGAGCCCCTCTGCTCTGCTGTTGCCATGGCTCCCACCATCTTCTGAGGGAAAACATTCCATTCCAGTGTTCCAGCCCCTCTCTGGAAGCTGTTTGTGTGCCTGTTTGGCATTAGGGCTGTTCTGTGGTGTTCTGTGGTGCTTGGGGTTTGCAGTGGGGTTTGTAGGACACGCCAAGGACATCATCCTGTGATGCACATCCTCGGGAATCCCTGCGACGTTCCTTGGGACACTGAGCAGCTCCTACGGCTGTTCCTTCCACTGCAAAACAAAGGGGGCTTAATATCTAGCAGATTCTCCAGGCTTCTCACCAGCTGTGACATGGAAAGGCTCCTGGTGTAAATTAGGGTTTTACTAGCTGGGACACAACAATCCCAGCATGGTGGCCATGAACGCCATGTGGCTCCCAACTCCGTCACTGCAGTGACTTCTCCACAAGGCTCTGTCCCTCCTGGGGGTGCCCAGGACAGAGCAGGAGCTGCAAACCTGATGGGAGTGCAGCTCTGAACACAGGGCACAGGGGTTACTGGGCTTCCCTGTAACTGCCAGGATCAGGATATAAATTTCTTTCCTGATATAAATTCCTCACAACTTGCTGTGAACTCCTGCCCAAGGCAGAGAGACCTGCAGCCCCAGCAGATTCCCAAAGTGGATGCCAACACTGCTGCTCTCCATGTGCTGCTGCTCCTGACCCAGGTCTGCTGCTCTGCTTTGTTCACCTTCACCCTGCATGGAAATTCCTGAGCCCCACAGGACCAACCCACCTCGCTGGGGCTGAGAGGATGCTCAGCTCCCTGAGGCTCCTGGGCTTTCTCTTCCAGGACACCCAGAGGTTGTTCCACATTTTCCCTCCAGCAAGGCCAGGTTGGACAGGGCTGGGAGCAGCCTGGGATGGTGGGAGGTGTCCTGCCCAGGGCTGGGGATGGAATGAGATGAGATTGAAGGTCCTTCCCACCCAAACCAGCCTGGGGTTTGATGTTTCCGTGGTGATGGACAAACCAGCAGGCTGTTCTGACTCCAGAGATGGTCTGAATGCTCTCCAGAGCTGCCTTTCCAGCCCAGCTCTGTGACTTGTGTGATTCTCAGCCAAGCAGAGCAGCATATCCTGGGATTTCCAACCTTTCCAGCACAGGGGAGAGCAGCTCCAGCCACTCCAGTCCAGGCAAACGAAAGATGCAAAGCTTCAATTCCTACAGCCCAGCAAGGTGTCCTTCAGCTGCTCAAAATCTACCTTTCTTGAGCTTCAAGTCAATTTTGGCTCCTTCATCCCTGATTCCAAAGGAATGGCCCAGCCAGAATGTCACTGTGCTGACATTGCTTTAGTTTTGGCTCATCACCCTCCTCCCAGTGTTCCAGGGAAAAAAGGGAGGTGAAACTGGTCAGCTTCTCCCCTGATCTCATCTTTACCATTTCCTACATCCACAATCCAGATGAAAGCACAGCACAGGAAAATGGAGCTAATACCAAGTGTGGCCCTTCCCTGCAGAGGGTTATTGCTAGGAATGGAGCTGGGCAGGAGAAGGACACACAGTCCAGCATCTCCCTGGCACAGTTAGAAGCTGGAGAACAGGGATGGTTGTGTCTTGGGTGTTTTCCTTCCTCCAGGACATTCCCTGAAGCTCCTGCCATGTGCTGCAGCTTGGAGCCTTCAAGAAACCAAATCACTGCCAGGTGCCTCAGCAAAGCCAGGGAGAGGTTTGGATTAGAGAGCAGGAAAAATTCCTCCCTGGGAGGGTTTGAGGCTCAGAGAAGATGTGGCTGCTCCTGGATCCCTGAAGTGTCCAAGGTCAGGTTGGAAGGGGTTTGGAGCACCCTGGGATAATGGAAGTTTCCCTGCCCATGGCAGGGATGGAACAGGATGAGGTTTAAATTCCATTCCCACCCAAACCATTCCACGATTCCATGATCACCTAATAATTAATTGGGCTCCACTCACCACCACGTCCAACTGGTGACAGAACAGCAACAAAAAGCCCTCCAGGAGTCACCAAATGTCAATTCCAACACATGCAAAACTGAAGTGTTTTCAGCAGCAGAAGCTACCCCAAAAATGTACATTTCCCTGCAGAAAACAGGTCCCCAGAATTCCCAGTCACTGTATCCAATATCCAATTACAGCCGTGAGAAACAACCCATGAAATCCCCAGCAGTGCAAAACACGGATTAATGGTCATTAAGGCTTTGGGTGGAAAGGAAACCATGTTTGAAAATGCTGCAAATGTTCTGCTGGAGAGCAGACATTGAACATCTGGCTGCTGCTGAGGAAAGCAAAAGGGCTCCCTCTGGAGTGGATCCCGAAATTAACACAGGATTCGGGTTGGAGCAGAGAAAATGGGAATCAAACAGCAACCAAGGCAAGGCGTTCTTGTCTCCTGTTCTTTACTCCTCCTGTTTGCAACGAGCACTCTGGGACTCCTTCAAGGAGACTCTGTCAGCACTCAGCCATATGGATCCATGCCCAGAATATTAAGTCATTAATTAGTTTTCATGCATGGACTTGTATGTGGCGAGGAGGCAAAAGAAAGGATTCCTGAAGAGACAAGAAAGCTTTCTTAGCCCATGAAACACTCCCAAGGATCTCCCACCAAAGCAGGGATGAAGCCAGCTGAGAATCCCCATTTGCAGCCCTGGCTGGTCATGCATGATTCCACAAAAACCTCATCAATCCAGCCACTCTGTGCCCATGGCAATACACCTCCCTGGAAAGGGAGAGCAGCATAACTGCAGGACACACAGACCATGCTCTGCTGGAAGCTCAGGGAGGCTGTGCTCAACTCCCAGATGGAAAAAGCCCCCCATTCCCAGGGTTCATTTGCATACAATTAACAGAAAATGGATTTCATGCAGGAAGAAAAGAACTGGAATCACCTACAAAGTGAAGTCAACTTACTGCCTGCTTTTGCTCTTCCTCCTAGAAACGTTGGCGAAAGAAAAAGGTGAAGAGAGAGAGAGGGAAGATTAATTATCCTGTGAAAATGATGATTTTCAGGCAAAATACACAGTGAAAGAACAGAACACCAGGGCTGTGGGGAGGAGCACAGGTGACCTGTGTCACATTGTCCCACTGAAATGGCCTCTGCTGGTGGCCAAAGTCACCCAGGTGGGATGGAGGTCCCAGGATGGATCCCTGGGACAGGACAGGATATCCAGGGGATCTCTGCTCCTTTTTGCAGGGGATGAACTTCACAGTTCCTTCCAACCCAAACCATTCCAGGATCTCCTTCTCCACACTCAGAGGCCTCTCGAGCTGCCCTCAAACCCAAAACCACCAAATCCACCCCAAAAAGCTGGAATTGCCATCAGGAGTGTCCAAACACACCAATGTGCCACCACAGAGCCCTGGGGGCAAAACAGCCCTTTGGAATCCCTGTGGGCATTCCAGCACCTCTGGCAGGGGGAATTGCAGAGATCTGGGAGAAGATGCTGAGGAAAGGAAGAGGTGCAAAGAGCAATTCCTGCACTGCAGCATCTCAGCACAAATCCCTCCTGACATGGAGGACAAAACAAGGTGAAATGCAGGTGAATTTATCCCCTGTTGCAGCAGGGAAATGCCCACTGTGAGCAGGCCTGGTCAGCTACAGGAGAACTGCTGGGAATGAGCAAAATGTCACCAAGTCCAGAGTTTCTTTGGTAATTCAGATATTTCCATGATTTTGTTCTCTCACAGACAGGAACCCCCATGGGTCCAACCCTGTGTGACACCAGGGCTGCAGGATGGTGCTGCTGACCTTTTTCTACCCCAAACCAGCAATTCCAGCATTTGCAGGTGACTCCCTTGCAGCACAGGGGGCAGCAGGACACAGCCAAGCACAGCCCCCCAGAAATTCAGGTCATGGAATTAAAATTCATGGGCTAAAAGCTGCTTCTGGCCTGGAAATCCATGAACCCATTTATCAACCTTCCCTCCCTGATCTCCCATCTGAGCAGGATTAACCAGAACCTTTCCCTTAATTTAAAGCAGCTTCTTCTCAATGACCACCAAAAGCTGTTTTCCCACTGAGCCCTGCAGAGAAACCTGGGGGAAATTCCACATTTCTGAGCAGTTTTTTGGGTTTTTCTCCCAAGATTTGGGGTTCCTTCAGGGGTGTTTTGGTGCTGGTTTGGCAGATGTGGGGTCAGTGCTGCCCTCCCCACACCCCACATGCTTCCAGTTCTGCCTCCCACCAGCAGCAGGACTTGCAGGACCAGATGGGGAGCCAGGGCAGGGAAAAGATCTTAAATGATCTCCACCCCACAAAAAAAAGTTGTTGGTTTGAAAAATGGGGCTTTGGCACCGAGTGCAGATGTGAAAAAGCCCTGTGAGGAGGATGGAGCTCGCTGGGGCTGAGCAGGCAGGGATAAATCACACAGCAGCCACGGGGAAATTGCCGTGGAGGAAATGGAAGCAGCGAAATGGGATCTGTCTGCTGGATTTCCGTGGAGCTGGGAGAGAGAGCCCTGCCAGGAGCAGACAGTGCTCCCTGGGGAATGCTGGTCAGAGCCAGGCCAGCTATGGCACACAGGGATGGCAGGAGATTTTGGGAAAAGGGAAAGCCAAGGCTGGATGGAGCCAAAATCCCAGAGTGGTTTGGGTGGGGAGGAACCTTAAATCCACCTCATATCCATGGCAGGGAAACTTCCACTGCCCTAGGCTGCTCCAGACCCATCCAGCCTGCCCCGGGACACTTCAGGGATCCTGGGGCAGCCACAGCCTCTCCTCCCTTCCCTCCCTCCCTCCCTCCCAGTCCAGTCTGTGATTCCATGAAATTCCCATAATTGGAACCCACAGGCAGAAGTGTGAACAGTGGGGATGAATTGTGGAAAACACTTGATGGAAACCCCAGCAGTGACTCTCAATTGCAGAGCTCAGGAACATCAGGGCAGGAGAGCCATGGGGAGTTTGATTAACTCTGCAAAAACAGCCAGAATGGTCAGAAATCACAGACCAGAAATGTCAGAAATCACAGACCCAGGATGGTCAGAGATGCAGAAATGTCAGAAATCAGAGACCCAGAATGGTCACAGACCCAGAAATGTCAGAAATCACAGACCTAGAAACGTCAGAAATCACAAACCCCTTCAGAGAGGGACTTGAGGCTCCAAACTCCCAGCCAAGCAGAGCTGGGTGAGCTCAATCCAGCCCTAAATGGTGAAATGAAGGCAGCATTAAAAATGTAAAAAATACTGCATAAGAAAATGGAAAAAACCCCATAAAAGCTTAACAGCTGATGTAAATTATACATGAACAGTTTTGAAGAGCTCCAAGTGATGAGAGAAGCTAAAACCTGGCGGGGAAAAATCATGTCTGGCAGGGCTGGAAGCACCAAAAAGGAGAGCTGGAAATAAACACCAAGAGCAGGAAGAAAACAGAGCCTGGAGGCAGAGCTGCTGCTCAGGGTCAGGGGGTGAAATCCTGACCAGGGATGAGGGATTCCTGTCTCTGCCTCATCCCTTCCCCCTGGAGCTGCAGACAGGGAAGCACTGACACCAATAATGAGAAAAGGTGTCAAAAGGATCTACTAGAAATTATATTTTTAGATCGGCAGGCTGGGGAAGTTGCAGCTTAAAATAATTACCTGAGTGAGGAGTTACCTGGGGCAGGGAAGGGAATTTTTAACGGGTTTTGGAATGCCCAGGACTGGGGTGTGGAGATTCAAACAGGGAGGTGAGACAACTTAAATAAGAGCAGCTTTGGGGTGATCTAACTGGGACTTTCCAGTGCCCAAAGTGGCTACAGGGAACAAGGAGAGGGACTGGGGACAAGGGCTGGAGGGACAGGAGACAGGGAATGGCTTCCCACTGCCAGAGGGCAGGGAGAGATGGGATATTGGGATGGAATTGTTCCCTGGGAGGGTGGAGAGGGGCTGGGATGGAATTCCCAGAGGAGCTGTGGTGCCCCTGGATCCCTCGCAGTGTCCAAGGGCTGGATGGGGATTGGAGCAGCCTGGGACAGTGGGAGGTGTCCCTGCCCATTGATGGGGTGGCACTGGCTGAGCTTTGAGGTCCCCAAACCACTCTGGGATTCCATGACCTAACCCTGCCATTGCTTTATTCACATTTATCTATCAGAAATGCTGACCCAGGACCCCACTTCAAGGTAACACAGAAGCTTTAGAACTCCATGGGAAGGAAAGCTTGGCCAAGAAAAGCTGATTTTGTTGTTGGAATGAATGCCAAGCCTGGCTGCTGCTGAAGGCACTGCACAGATGCAGCAGGTTTGCATGGCAGAGGATTCACCACATCCTCACTGCCCAGAGACCAAAACCAACCCAGGGAGGAAACTCTGGGGAGCTCAGAGCTCCCAAAGACAGCAGGGAAAGCAGGGAGGAAGAGCAGTGAAGCTCCTGTGCTGACTGCCAGGGAACAATTCCACATCCACCTTGCTTTTCCCTGATATAAAAAACGTGTATTAAAAATCTGGGGAAGGCAAAGAACCTGTCCAGAACAAGAGAATTGTGAGGAGCTCAGCTGTACCTGTTGGAGAGATTTAACCCCTGAGTGAGAAGTGCCAGCTCAGGCAAAGCTCAGGGGGCAATGGAGGGAGAACCAATGGGTGTAAGCTGAACTCAAACTGAAAACCAGGCATCAGTTTTGAACTGTGCAGGCAAATTTGCATTGGCAGGGAGTTTTCCACTTTGGATTTCTCCAGCTCCAGAGCAGATGTCTTTGTGGAAGATGCTTGAATCCAGGAGAAGCTGCAGGGCTCCATAGGGTGGGATGGATGAGCTTTGGAGTTCCTCCCAACCCAGCCCAGTCTGGGATTCCATGATTACCTTGATTTTAGAAGTCACACATCAATGGGCTGAGCAGGAAAAGCACAGAGGGCAGAACCACTGGCTTCAGGAAAACCAGAACTCCCAGCCCTGGGCAGTGCTGTGCTCCTGTGCTCAGGGAGAGGGAATACAGCAGGCACTGCTGAGGAGTGTGGGATCTCCACCTCCTGTGGGATCTCCACCTCCTGTGGGACAGCTCTGCCCAGAGATGGAGGAACTCCTCCCTCAGGACACAGGGCAGAGCTGAGGGGGATTTGAATCCCAGCCTCTGGGAATTTTGTCCCTTCTGAGTGCAGAGAGGCTCTGAGTTTTCCTGGAAGCATCCAGATGTGCCTCCAGCTGATCTGTCACCCTCTGTGTCACTGCCACCACTGCCAGCTCTGTCCCCTCTGCCACTCCCACAGCACCTCTGGGTTGTCTTAGCTCAAAACCTCTCCAAGGCCAAGGCTTTGCCCTTTCCTTCACAGAGAGGCTCTTGTTTAATTGAAGGCAGAGAAGGAATAAAGGTGTAACATGATTTCCCACTGCAGTCACCAGCTGAGGGGAGACTCCATAAAAACAGCAAAGGACCCCCAGGAGAAACCCAACCAAGGTTTGCTGGAGCTCAGAGCCAAATCCAAAACCCCCAAATAAACCCCCAGGTGTGGCAGGGGCTGTGCAGGGTCACCTCCTTGGCCCTGGCAGTCACATCCTTTTATTTCTGTTTATTTCCCAGGGAGAGTGGGAAGAGCCAAACTGGTGCCACAGTTCTCAAACCAAACACTTCTTTAAACTCTTCCAAATCTCAAGTTTTGGATATTTTACCCACATGAACCTGGAAAACCATTAACCCCTGCAACCCCACGGGGCTGGGATGGAAATGGCTTTTAAACTCCTCATGAAGGGTTTATAGGGTGTGAGAGCAAAGCTGGGATCCCAAAGCAACCAGGGAAGGAGGGATGTGGGAGATTCCTTACTTTGAGCAGCTTCATCAGCCCTTCCAGCTGCACCATCAGCTCTCTCCTGCTCTCCTGCAGTGCTGACATCCTCTGCTCCAGCTCATCCTTCCTCTGCCTGTGCCAGGGGAGAAAGAGGCACAACATCAGCTTGGGGCATTTCAAACTTCACTGTGTGGTGGTTTTGGGTCTCATCACTGTCCTGCTCCCCAATTCCAAAGCTCAGCACAGAGATGCTCTGCTCAGCCAAACCCAGCTGAGGGCAGGGGAAGCCCTGCTCAGGAGCAGAGCATTTTGAGGAAAAAAAAAACCCAAACCACTTTTTTTCTGTCTTTTAAGAACTCTCTGAGTGTCAGAGCCTGGCAGCCTGTGGAGCTCAGAGAAACCAGGATGAGCTCTGGGAGGAAAGAGGGAAATGAAAGAGGAGGAGAAGCTGCAGCTGTCTGTGTGCAGGGAGAGCCAGCAGAGCTGTCCCTGTGAGCTCCTGGCCACCAGCAGCAGGTGACAACAGCAGCACAGGAGGAGTGACCTTCCCTCCCCCGGCTGCACAGAACCTGTCTGGGAGCTATTTCAGGAATTCTCCCTGTGGTTAAAAAAAGCAAGGAGTGAGTAATGGCAGGAGGAGCTCAAAGGCAGACGTCAGGAGGCTGTGTGTCCTGAGCAGTGAGCTGAGCTCTGCTGAGCCCCACAAATCCCACTCAGGGCAGGGGACAAGTGACCACGGGGAAAGGCAGGACAGAAGGGATTGTTCATCCATCTGCAGTGATTTCTGTGGGCACCAGGATGTCTCAATCCCAAATTAAAACATCACCTATTGCAGGCTGGACCTTGGAATGCCTTGGATGTTGTCATGTGACACATTAGGATAAACCACCCTGGGAATGTTAACAACAGAGCATTCCCTTCAAGGACAGAAAACTCTGGAATATTAACAAATATTAACCACCCTGGGCATTTCTTTCAGTATCTTTTTGTATTTTGAAGACTGTGGTTCTTAAATTAAGGACCTACAGGGAAGCTGAAGAGAGAATCTTCACCAGGAACTGGAGGGACAGGACACAGGGAATGGCTTCCCACTGCCAGAGGGCAGGGAGGGATGGGATATTGGGGAGGAATCGTTCCCTGTGAGGGTGGGGAGGGGCTGGGCTGGAATTCCCAGAGAAGCTGTGGCTGCCCCTGGATCCCTGGAGTGTCCAAGGCCAAGCTGGAGCAGCCTGGGACAGTGGGAGGTGCTCCTGCCACGGCAGGGGTGGCACTGGATGAGCTTTAGGGTCTCTTCCAGCCCAAACCTCCTGAGATTCCAGGTTCCCCTGGTCCTGCAGGCACAGCTGAATGCCAGGCAGGGATCTGCCAGGACTCAGTGTCACCTCCAAGGTCACACCTGCCAGCAGTGCTGCAGTTGACTCATCCAGGGCTGCCTGCAGAGCTCCAAACCTGGGACACCATTTGCCATGGACTGTCATTCCCCTGCTCTCCCAGCCTGAATTCCACACAGAACTGAGCTCATTTGGTGCCTACAGACAATCTCATCCCATCCATCCTGCCCAGGCTGGGAAGCATCTGGAGTTGGGAAGAACCTTCTCCTCCCAGAAAACCTGCCAGCTGTGACCTCCACTGCAGGAATCCTTCAGGAGTGACAGAGCTGCTGCTCCTTGTCCCTGTGGCACCAGGGAGGACACCTGGGACATTAAATCTCAGCATCACAGAACCACTGAGGCTTCAAAACACCTCTGGAACCACTCAGTCCTCTCGATTTCCTCTCCACAAACACTTCCCTGAACGCTACAAGCAGGATTCATTTTAAGAAAGGTTTTTATTTCTTCTAAACCCAGGTGATGCTGCAGCCCTAGGAGCCCTGGTGTGGAATGGCCCTGCAGGAGACGTCCCTTCCAGTGCCTCAGCCCAGCCCAGCCCATTCCAGCCCAGCCCATTCCAGCCCAGCCCATTCCAGCCCGTTCCAGCCCAGCCCGTTCCAGCCCAGCCCAGCCCATTCCAGGGTTCTTTACCGCAGCAGTCTGAGCTCAGCCAGCAGTGTTGGGTTCTGCTGTGCCTTCTCCGGGGTGGGCTGAGAGGCTTGCTCATGTTCCAGCCTGAGCCTCTGGATTTCCTGCAGGATCTCCCTGGGGAGGAGGCAGAGGGAGAGAAAGAAGGACAAAGTCAGTGTCTGCACTGCTCTGGAACACTTTTGCAGCCCTTCAAGCACCTCCTGTCCATTCCCAGCCCAAGCACAGGGGTTTTGCTCACAGCCTGGCACAAATTCCCACCACAGCCCTGGGAAAATTTATTCCTTCCTGGGGATGAAGTAACTCCATGCAATGTCTCTCCACCCCCTGCACACCCAGCAGGCTCAGGGTGCTCCAAGAGGACAAAGGTTCTGATCTCAGCCCTCCCTGCCCTGCAGGTGCCACAGGAAGAGCAGCTCTGGGGAGATCCCAATCCCCTTCCCGAGGGGCACAGACAAACCTCGAGGTGTCCCAAAGGGACAAAGCAGTGACCTCTGAGGTGACTGTGGCCAGGGATGGCCAAGGACTCACTCAGTGCAGAGGGATTGAAAGCTCCCAGGAGCAGAGTGTCACCTCCACCTCTCCTTCCTGCAAAACTGCTGAGCTGCTCTGCTGGCAGCTTCCAGCAGCACGGAGTGAATCTCCCTTATCCAGGATCTCCAGGAATCATTCCAAATACCTGCAAGGGCTCTTGGTAGAGCACTGAAGCTACAGCAGTGCCAGGACTGAGCTGCTCCTGCTCTCCAGGAACTGCTTCTGCTCCAAACCTCCCTGGAGCAGCTTTTCCCTGTGCTGAGGGAGGACAGGCAGCAGGCTCTGCATGCCAGCTGGGCACAGGGAGAGCCTGGAGAGGCCACAGGTGACCCTGGAGCAACAAGGATCCTACAGTGTGCTTTGGAAGAGACCCCAAAGCTCATCCAGTGCCACCCCTGCCATGGCAGGGACACCTCCCACTGTCCCAGGCTGCTCCCAGCCCTGTCCAGCCTGGCCTTGGACACTTCCAGGGATCCAGGGGCAGCCACAGCTTCTCTGGGCACCCAGTGCCAGGGCCTGCCCACCTCCCAGGGAACAATTCCTTCCCAATATCCCATCCATCCCTGCCCTCTGGCAGTGGGAAGCCATTCCCTGTGTCCTGTCCCTCCATCCCTTGTCCCCAGTCCCTCTCCAGCTCTCCTGAAGCCCCTTTAGGCTCTGGAAGGGGATCTGAGCTCTCCCTGGATCCTTCTCTTCTCCAGGTGAACATTCCCAGCTCTCCCAGCCTGGCTCCAGCCCTGGGAATATCTCTATGGCCTCCTCTGGACTCTCCAGCAGCTCCAGGTCCTTCTGTTTGCCCCAGGCTGGGGCAGCCCTGCAGTTTTGCTCTCACCTGAGCAGGGCAGAGGGGCAGAATCCCAATCCCCTTCCTGCTGCCCACGCTGGGGGATCAGCCCAGGGCTGAGGATTTCTGGGATCAAATCCCAGCTCTGAGGTTTGCTGATGTGCTGAGAGCCACAGGCCATGGGGAAGATGATTTTAAGAAGATTAGTGAAGATCAACCCTCTCCCTGGGGAACAGGGGCAGGGCAGCCCCTCCCCATGGTAATTAACTGGTGGGAATGACTAACTAATCAGTTAACGAGGAGCTACACCTCAACAAGAGCTCTGGGAGAACAATCTGGTTAATGTGATCCAAGAGGTGCACAGCAAAGCCCCAGGATTGCTCCCCAACCCCACAGAGTCACAGGGTTGGAAGAGACCTCCAAAATCACCATTCCAACCCAATCTCTAACTCCACCTCAGCTAAACCATGGCGCTGAGTGCCACATTTTAAACACATCCATGCACTGAGTGCCACATCCTGCCTTGTTTTAAACACAACCAGGGATGGTGACTCCAGCACCTCCCCGGGCAGACAATTCCAGAACTTTGCCACTCTTTCAGTAAAAAACTTAACTTTCCATTAACTGTGTCCTCTTGGTCTGTCAGAGTAAGAAAGACCAAACCCCAGTGCCCACAGGCACCCCTCAGGGAGGTGCACAGTGATATAAACCCCACCCAGGGCTGTACCTGTTCTTGTTCTCCAGCTCTGCTATCAGCTGCCGCTGCTGCTTGTTGGCATCGAAGCTGAAGGAGAGGTCAGCTGGAGGGCGAGGCTGGGGAGAGAGAGAATCACCCAGAGCTCATTGCATCTCATCCTCACCCAGAGCTCACTCCATCCCATCCTCACCCAGAGCTCACTCCATCCCATCCTCACCCAGAGCTCATCTCATCCTCACACGGAGCTCACTCCATCCCATCCTCACCCAGAGCTCACCCATCCTCACCCAGACTCATCCCATCCTCACCCAGAGCTCACTCCATCCCATCCTCACCCAGAGCTCACTCCATCCCATCCTCACATGGAGCTGACTCTATCCCATCCTCACTGGCCACGGCAGCAATTTCACTAGCCACATTTTGAAGCCCTTCAGGAAACAACCCACCCCAGCACCAAAGGGCTCTTGCTGGGAACAGCTCCACTCTTTCTTTTCAGTCCTTTTCTCATGAACTCCTCTGGTGCAGCACTGAGGGATAATTCACTCTTTAGCTCACCTCACCCCTGCCATGGACAGGAACACCTCCCACCATCCCAGGCTGCTCCAAACCCCAGCCAGCCTGGCCCTGGACACTGCCAGGGGTGGAACAGCCACTGTGCCAGGGGAAACTGCAAACATCATCCATGGATACACAAAAAACATCTCCCCAAAGTCTTCTCAAAGCTACACAAGTCCTGAAAAAGTTATTTCGGCTGTGGATTCTCCAGCAATGCCTAAACCTTCCAGGTTCTTAAACCTCAAAGGCTCAGGCTGAATGTTTGCAAAGGGGATGCCAAATATTCCTGGAAATGTCCAAGGCCAGGCTGGATGGGGCTTGGAGCACTGGGATGGTGGGAGGTGTCCCTGCCATGGGATAAAGTGTGAGGTGTCCCTTAAATGTCCAGGGATGAATCCCCTCTACTCCACTCCTACAAGGGGTTTTACTACAAATGCCTGGTGGAGTCAACAATGTCAGCCAAAAATACTAAAAAAACCCCAAAAGAAAAAAATGGCTCATTTTTCTGCTTTATCAAGGAGGAGGAGAAATGATCCAAGAACCAATTTCAGATTTACCTAACAGGAGACCTGGATTATTCAGTCTTTATTTAAACACTGTATTAAATAATCAATAATGGGGGATCTGGCATGGATCTGGAAGGGATTCTGAAGGGGAAGCAGATCTGTGCCATCCCTGCCTGACACTTGATGGGAAATGGGAGATTATTCCTCACCTCAGGCTGACAGTGTGAGCAGAGCAGCAGAGGGAGACAAACAGATGAAGCTGTGATTTAATCCAAGTTTGGATTGTTCTCTGTTGATCTCCTCACTCTGCCCATGGTGCCCTCCTGCCTTTCCCTCTCCTCTCCTCTCCTCTCCTCTCCTCTCCCTCTCCTCTCCTCTCCTCTCCTCTCCTCTCCTCTCCTCTCCTCTCCTCTCCTCTCCTCTCCTCTCCTCTCCTCTCCTCTCCTCTCCTCTCCTCTCCTCTCCTCTCCTCTCCTCTCCTCTCCTCTCCTCTCCTCTCCTCTCCTCTCCCTCAGGAAGCAGCAGCCCTGAATTCCAAGGATGAACTCCTGGATTTCAAGGATGAATTCCCAGATCAGCCTCACATTTTTGTCCCAGGCAGCCCTGAATCCAAAGGATTTCCCCCAGGGATGTCCCCAGGTGTGTCACTCACACCAGGAGGGACATTTGTCCAGCAGCAGCCCTGCAGGAACAGCTCCAAGGTTTCATCTTTATATAAAATTCTAATATCCCCATGGACACAGCATTGTTCCCCTTTCCCTCTCTCTCTGCCCCACATCAGTCCCTGGCACTGCTCCAGGATGGGATTTAGGAAAAGAGAGCAGGAATTTCTCACAGCTCCTTGAGGAGCCTCAGCAAACTCAAATTCTGCTCCCTGGACACCCAAAGCATTGCTCCACTTCTCACCCTGCCATGGCCACACGAGAGGTTGGGGTGATTTGTGGGTTTTTAACAGCTCAGTCCTCTCAGCCCCAACCTGTGACTCCTGAAGTTTCCAAAACACTTTGTCTCTACCAGAAGTCAAGTCCTGATTAAGAGTTCTTCCAGCACCTTCCAGCATGACAGTGACTCAGCACTTACTGTCTCACCAGCTTGGATGTTACAGGATGACATGGAAATTTCCTCCTTTTCCATCTAAACCTCAAACTTGGCACTGTGTCCCCTCAATATTTCAAGACTCCTGGTGAACCAAATGACTTTGGACATGAACTGCACAGAGGGAGTGGGCACTGACACTTTAAAATGTTTCAGCAGCATGATTCTGGTTTTATTCAAGTTTTACCCCAATATCTGCTCACATCCCTCTGCCAAAGGTAGGTTATTGGCTGAACACACCCTGAGGGAAATTCAGGAATGTGGGAGATGCTTCCTGCAAACTCTCCTTTCCTTCCCTATGGATAAACCAGCAAAGAGAGGAGTCCACCCATCCACCCATCCTGCAAATATTCCAGGGAATTTCAGCAAATCCTTATGGTGCTCCTGCAGCCATTTGCTGTCAGAGCAGCATTGATTTTTACCAGCTGGCAACATGGTTGTGTTTGCCTTATTTTCTTCTATCAGGAACTGCAAAACACAAACCTACCTTCCTCCCTCCCTCCCCTCTGGAATAACTCCACCTCCCAGCTCTCTCCATGATGTTTTCCTCAGGTATCCACATCTCTCTCTGCTCCACCCTTAGCAGGACTAATCTGTTTCTCCCCTCATTTCCCACCACCTTCTCCCTTTCCCGTTCCCAACAGTGCAGCATTCCCAGGGAACCAGCAGCCTCCTGAGGCTCTGGAGCAGCAGGAATGGATAACTCGGGGAGATTTCAGAGCTGAGCTCCTCACTTACAGCACTGCTGGCCTCGGCAGCCAAGCGCGCAGCGTATCTGGCGATGAGGCGATGCTCCTCGTCCAGCCGGCCGGGACTGTCCAGGACACTGCGGGGACAAACAGAGAGCCCTGCTGCTGGGACACCCGGGGACAGGGACAGCAGAGACCTGAGCTGTGCTGCTGGGACACCCGGGGACAGGGACAGCAGAGACCTGAGCTGTGCTGCTGGGACACTCAGGGACAGGGACAGGAGAGACCTGAGCTGTGCTGCTGGGACACCTGGGGACAGGGACAGTGACAGGAGACCTGGGCTCTGCTGCTGGGACACCTGGGGACAGGGACAGTGACAGGAGAGACCTGAGCTCTGCTGCTGGGACACTCAGGGACAGGGACAGGGACAGCAGAGAGGAGAGCCCCGCTGGAAATAATCCACACCATTCCCTTTGCCGTTCCTTCCCAGCCCCAGACTTCCTTCCAAGCAGTTTTTCCTCCAGGATTCACCATTCCAGCTGTGATGTGGAAATGGTTTGGTTTAGGCTCAGATGGGATTTGTTTCTGAGGCTCTCGAGTGCAAACCTGCTGGTCACTGCAGGTGAGGAAGGGCAGAGGAGGAAAGCTTTGTATGGGAATGCAGGAGGAGAGGAGAGGAGAGGAGAGGAGAGGAGAGGAGAGGAGAGGAGAGGAGAGGAGAGGAGAGACCTGCTGGCCTGGGGAGAAACTTCTGTCACCCAACCCGTGGGGTTAGTGCAGGGGGACTGTGAGCCAGCCTGACTTACACCGGATTTACACATGATTTACACCTGACTTGCGCTGATTTACATCTGACTTACACTGACACCAACTCACACTGACTTACACCTCACTTACACTGAATTACACCTGAGTTACACTGACTAAACAGTGATTTACACTTGATTTACACTGACTTACATCTGACTTAGCCTGACTTACACCTGACTTACATCTGATTTACACCAACTTACACTGACTTACACTGCCTTACACTGATTTACACCTGACTTACACCAACTCACACTGACTTACACTGAATTACACCTTCTTACACATTACACCGACTTACACCAACTTACATTCATTTACACCTGACTTACACTGACTTGCACCTGATTTAAACTGAATTACACCAACTCACACTGACTTACACTGAATTACACCTGACTTACACCAACTTACACCTGATTTACACCTGACTTACACTGACTTGCACCTGACTTACACTGACTTACATTGATTTACACCTGACTTACACCCAGGCCCTGGCAGGGATGAGCTGCTCCCCAAGCAGCCCAGGATTCCAGGCTGCAGCTGCCTTGGGCATGCTGCTGAAATGAGTGTTCAAACCCATTTTTTGCACCACTGATTGCATTCTTGCAGTGGTGACAGAAGCCTGAGGTGGCAGAGAGGGACAGGGAGGTGTGGGACAGGAAAAGCTGGGACAGCAGAGGACAGAGCAGGGTGGGAAGAGGCAGCAGTTGAGTCTCACTCAGATCTCACACAACACCTCACCTCAGTTAATTACTGACATAATTAATACAGTGCTGCTACCCCAAATAATTCCCTTTTTAACTCTAACCACTCTGCGGGACAAGGGAGGATTTTTGGGTTGTGCTAATCGAAATCAGACCGTGCTGAGATCCACTCCTGGCTGGATTTGGGGATTTTTGGGTTGTTCTAATCAAAACTAGACCGTGCTGAGATCAATTTCCAGCTAGATTTGAGGATTTTTGGGTTGTTCTAACCAAAACCAGACTGTGCTGAGATCCATTCCCAGATGAATTTGAGGATTTTTGGGTTGTTCTAACCAAAACCAGACCGTGCTGAGATCCACTCCTGGCTGGATTTGGTGCCTCAAGGAGCTGGGAAGGAAATGACAACTGCAAGAGCAACTTTTAATTCAACACCCACCCGCTGGGTTTGGGAGCTGCTGGTTGTCCCTGAGGTGAGCAGAGATCCCTCATCCCTCCTCAAGGGTCAGGTGGAGGAACCAAACTGGTATTTAATGGGAACAACAATGTGGGAATGAGGAATTTGCTCCCTGAGGCCACGGAGCTTCCCAGAGCCATTCCTGAGGTTCCTGATGGGATCCACAGGCAGTGAGGGAAATTCAGCAAATCAAAGCAGACTCATTCCTGGGGCACCACAAAAATGACTCCCAGCCCAAATTCCCACCTCGGGAGACAATTTGCATTCCTTCAAGCTTCATTCCAAGGATTTGTATTTCCTTTGTTCACCAGCTATGCTGCCAAGGTGGTTATTTAGAAATGCAGATTTCATCTCTTTTCAGTAACACCAAACTGAACAACTCCAAGTCTCCCAGCCCCTGGAGCTGGCCAGGTGATTGTGGGATGGAACAAACACACAGTGAACACAGCTGGGGCTGGGATGACCAGGAATTGCACCAGGAATTGCACCAGAAATTGCACTGTGCTTGGCTGGATTCAATCCTGGAGACATCCCAGTGCACAGAGCAAAGGCAGGAGCTGGAGAAAGCTGAGTTAAACAGATTTAAGAGAAGACAAACCAGAGCCTTCACAGCAGGTTTGAGGAGCTTCACAGACACCTTCACACTGATTTATTGTCCTTTTTTTTTTTTTTAAAGGACAACAACCTTCCCCTTCCCACATTCTGAACTCCTTGTTGCTTTCCTGCAGCTTTGCTCTGCAGTTCTGTCTGTAAAAGTTATTCCCTCCCACCCTTTCTGTTATCTGCTATCTCCCAACTCCTGGAACTGCCACCTCTTCTTATCTGAGTGAGTTACAAAATAGTTATTGACAATTTCTGGCTTTCTTGAAAACAACCTGTAATTTATAGAGGAAAAAATAATCCTTTTGGGTTTGTTGTTGGAAATATTTCACAGGTGACAAGGAAGAGCAGTTCTAGCTCATGTCATGGCCAGGCTGCTCTAAGCAATGTCCAGCCTGGCCTGGAACACTCCAGGGATCCAGGGGCAGCCACAGCTTCTCTGGGAATTCCATCCCAGCCAGGAATTCCTTCCCAATATCCCATCTCTCCCTGCCCTCTGGGAGGGCACACACATTCCCTGTGTCCTGTCCCTCCATGCCTTGTCCCCAGTCCCTCTCCAGCTCTCCTGGAGCCCCTTTAGGCTCTGGAAGGGGATCTGAACTCTCCCTGGATCTTCTGCTTCTCCCAGTGAACATTCCCAGCTGTCAAGAACAGGAAAGGAGTAAAGGGGAAGAATAAACCTGGAGCTCAGATGAGGGGAGAATACATGGCAGAGTTCAGAGAGCTCACACAGAATCCCTTCCCCGTGCTAAAAACACTGCTCAGGTGACTTTTGCCAACGCTGAGCTCCTCCCACAGCACTCAGTCAGCCCAGCAGCTCTCCCTCTGATCCCTGGGAGCTGCAGCTTGTGACATGCAGGTGACACAGGCAGAGAATGGAACAGGGAATTGCAGGATGGTTTGGGTTGGAAAAGACCCTAAAGCTCATCCCATTCCAGCCCTGCCATGGGCAGAGACACCACACTGCCCCAGGGTGCTGAGACACTGGGAGAGACCCAAATCCACCAAACCCACAGCCAGGAGTCAGGGAGGGATGGGATGGGATGGAGGTGTTAATGGCAAAGGGCTGAGCACAAGCTCTGCCCTCCTGGCAGCAGCAGCAGGACAGTGTGAGGAGCCAGAGGAGGAAATTGAGTTGGCTTGGGATGAGTCTGAGCCAAGAATCACGAGGTGTCTGTGCCAGGGCAGAGCCTGAGCCAGCCCAGCCCAGCGGGACAGGACATGAGCGAGTCACACTGCAGGTGACAGGGAAAGGGACAACTCAGCCCAGCTGATCTGATCCTGCCTGGAGGATCATGGAATCACATCCTGCACCACGGGGAAAGCTGGGACTCCTTGCCCTGCTGTGGAATCCTGACAGAAATCCCAGCTGGGACAATGGGAGTGGCAGCAGGATGGGTGAGAGAGAGGATGATGGATTGTGGGATGGCTTCCCATCAGGCAGGGATGGATGGGATAGGCAGGGATGGATGGGATACTGGGGAGGAATTGTTCCCTGGGAGGTTGGGGAGGGGCTGGGATGGAATTCCCAGAGAAGCTGTGGCTGCCCCTGGATCCCTGGAAATGCCCAAGGACAGGGCTTGGAGCAGCCTGGGACAGTGGAAGATGTCCCTGCCATGGCAGGGCTGGAATGGGATGGGTTTGAGGTCTCTTCTAACCCAAATCACTCTGGGATTCTCTAAGTGGATGGGACAGGACAGGACAGGATGGGACAGGATAGGGATGGGATAGACCAGACTGTTCCAGACTGTTCCAGACTGTTCCAGGACCAGGAGCCTTTGGCCCAGGCTGGCAGGAGCCACTGAATCCACCAGGCTGCCAAAGGATGCTGTTGTGTGACATTTTCCAGGGTGAAGACCCAGAGAAGTGACAGAGGGGCACAGATGTCCCCAGCCTCTGGTCCTGCCTTGGAAGACACTCCTGTGCCTGATGAAATGAGGATTTAAACAATTCCCTCCTCTGCTCCTCCAGGAGCTGTTGTTGCTCTGGCAACAGCACTGAAAGATTTCCTTACAGGCCTGCAGGGCTTGGGAAGCTTCACTCCAGTGGCTGTTTGGTGGCACCTGTGAGCTGAGGTGTCCCAGGGACACCAGAATGTGGCACTCAGAGCTCTGGGGACAAGGTGGGCACTGGGCACAGCTTGGGCTCCATGACCTTGGCAGTGATTCTGGGGTTCTGGGACACACACACAGCCTGTCACACTCCCTCCAAGGAGCTTGGAATGCATTTTGGAGAGAGATTTCTGTCTCCAAATGCAGTAATTGAGTGAAGGTGAGAGTCTGAAATTCCTTGGGTTTTACAGTCCTGTGGAAAATATTTTGGGCTCTGAGCTGCTGCAGGTGAGAGCAGTGATTCCCTGCTGGCCTTTCCAGGAGATCCCTTCATCCACACAGCATGGGAACAGCAATTTCTGTGAGACAGAGGGAGGAAACAGAGCTCTAAAAATACTGTCCAGGGGCTGAGAGAGAGGATAGAGGGAGCAACACAGAGCCCCAGATCCCAACCCTGCCTCTCCTTCCCAGCCCAGCCCTGGCTCTGCACAGCCACAGCTAAACAGGGTCCGTGAGTGGAGCTGAAACTGAAACCGAAACCCCTGGCTGTGTCCTGGGATGAAATGGGAAAGCTTTCTCCAGGGGAAATGCTGCACAGACAGAGCCATGAAATACAAATGTGCACAAACAGCAACACTGAGATAAAAGGAATTAATTCTTCAAAGCGTTAATGAGGTTTTTTGGGAAAGGCAGAGCCAGAAATGGCTGCATGGAGGGGCTGGAAGGATCCAGGAGCAGAGGCAGGGCCAGGATGGGGCTGGGGAGGGAAAGAAGGGAGGAGAAAGACGAGCAGGGACGAGTTCTTCCATCCTCATCCTCCTCCTTCCTTCAGAACAGCACAGAGCTGGGCATGAGCTGCCCAGGGAGGAAAATCAGGGGGAAATTAGCATCCAGCTGGTGAGAGATGAGAGTCCAGAATGGTCATGGAGAGCAAAGTGAATGGATTAAAATAGGGTGAATGAATGGGAACAGGAGGGATTCTCCAACAGGGGGTGCCCAGGGCGGGATGGCCATGGACCCTGCAGGTTCCAGGGCACAGTGCTGCCCTCCCCTCCCTGTGCCCACTGTCCCCAGGGCTCTGGGTGTCCCCTGGGGTGCTGGCACTGACCGTGCCCTGCTCTGCAGGCGCCTCACAAAGCTGGCAATCAGGCTGTGCTCCTCGTGGGCAGGGTCAGGGTCAGGGCTGCTCTGCTGGCACCTGGCAGGGGAGGGAGCAAACAACATAAAAAAACAACATAAATGAGAGCAGGGGTGAGCAGGGATGAGCCATGGGCACTGAACCAAGGGGACAAACCAAAACCAGCATGGGGACATTCAAAATGTCAGTGGTTTGTGTGAGTCACATGAGGACACTGCTGATGCTCAGGGACAAACAGCTCAGAGGGACACTGAGGCACATCTGAGCACTGGCAGGATGGGAGGTTTGGAGTTTCATCCCTGGAGTGTCCAAGGAATTCCTGGATGTGACACTCAGTGCTCTGGGCTGGGGACAAGGTGGGGATTTGGCACAGATTGGACTGAATGACCTTGGAGGGATTTTCCAACCTGAGGGATTCTGGAATTCTGTAAATATTCCATGAGTGCAGCTCTGGCACTCCCGGAATTCCCAGCAGGATCCTTGATCTTTAAGGAAGTCACTGCTGAGCACAGCCAGAGCCAGCAAGGCTAGGAATGAGAGAACCCAACCCCAACAGCATTCCCTGTTCTTGGAATCCCAAAATCCCAGAGCCACTGAGGCTGGAAAATCCCTCCAGGACCATGGAATCCTATCTGTGCCCAATGCCCACCTTGTCCCCAGCCCAGAGCACTCAGTGCCACAGCCAGGAATTCCCTGGACACCTCAGGGATGGAAACTCCAAACCTCCCTGGGCAGCTCCTGCCAAGCCTGACAGCTCTTTCTGTAAACAACCCAAGCCTTCCTGTGGGCAAAGAGCCCCAAAAGCCCCAAAACCCAGCCAAAGCAGGAGGGAAGTGATGACATCTGACAGATGAGGGGTTTGTCTCCAGCACTGCCTCTGCCAGGGACTCAGCAGTTGATGGATGCTTTTGTTTGCTTGGAGGACTCACAAAAATAAAGCTGCTGCAGTTTGGAGATCGATTGCAAGAAATATTTGTCAGAACTAATCAAGAAGCATGACTAAATAAGCAATAAATAACTGTTTTTCTGTGCTATCCAGTTGCCAGGTGCTGGTTTCTGCAGCAGGGTGTCAGGGAATGGAGCAAAGCCCCAGGAAAATGCAGCAGAATTGTTCTTTTTTTAGCCCAGCCGCTGCACACAAAGGCACAACCTTCCCTTCTCCAGCCACAGGGAGACACAGCCAGTCAGCTCTGCTGGATTCCCAGATCCAGGGGGTGATTTGTGTCCCACGGGCAGAGGAGAATCTCCCCTGGGAGGTGGAAATTCCTGAGCACTGTGGGATCAAACCAAATCATCACCTGGGCGATGTCTCCTGGACAGATATCACTGTTAGTGTAGCACAATTCCATTTGTCACTCCTGATGGATATTCCAGCTGCTCCCTCCCTCCATCACCTGCAGTTAGTTCTTCCTTCACACGCCCAGGAAGTTTTTCCTTCAGGAGTTTTTCTAAACAGGGCATTTATCGCTTTCCCCTGGAGAGACTGAGGCAAACAATCCCCTTCTTTAGACACACAAACCCTTTTCTCCTGAGTTATGTGCAGGAACACGTCAGAGGCAGAGCCAGACCTTGTGAAAATGAGGTAAAAAGGAATTTTACATGGAGCCCCCGGGCAAGGAGCAGCCTGTGGAATCAGGGGGTGTGAGGAGGAGACTGAAATTCACCACCAAATTCAAGGAATCTTTGAGCAAATACTGAAAAGCTTCATTTTGGGAGTGTTTTGTAGCTGTGGCCACAACAGATTCCCACATTCCCTTCTAGCTCATCACAAGGGCTCATTAAAAACCCATCAGAAATGAAGGGCAAGAGCTGCAACAATCAGCAGCATTCCTGGGCTTGGGAAGGGAAATAAAAGTTAGATTAATTTAACGAGAGGCTGGACACTTCCCAGCCTGGATGTGCTTTTCCTTTCCTGTTTCTCGATGCCTGGGAGTGTCCAACCCCCTCCAGAGCATCCCCCAGCTGCCTCCAGACATTCAAGAGTTATAGAACATTTGGGGTCAGAGGACCTTCAAAATCACCCCCTGTCACTGTCCCATGTTCAGGGACACCTTGCACTGTCCCAGGCTGCTCCAAACCCCACCCAGCCTGGCCTTGGGCACTGCCAGGGATCCAGGGACACCACAGCTCCTCTGGGAATTCCAGCCCAGCAGCTGGAAGGGCAGGAAAATCCCAAACCTGCAGTGAGGCCCTGAGGCTTCAGCATGGATTTCATGTTGGGAAATGGGAAACAACTGTGTGTCCTGCAGCATCCCTGTGTCCCTGCAGCTTCCCTGTGTCCCTGCAGCTTCCCTGGCACCTTCCTGAGGAGCAGGAACACCTCAGGGACACCACAGAGCTGAGTGCTGCTGTGCCTCTGCTGCTGCTGCTGCACAGGGAGGGAGTTAGCCACAGCACTGAGCCAGGGCTCACCTGGCTGGGATCACCTGGGCTGGGATCACCTGGGATAACCTGGGAATCACCTGGACTGAGCTGGGATCACCTTGGATCACCTGGGATAACCTGAGATCAGCTGGGAGTCACCTGGGCTGGGCTGGGATCACCCTGGATCACCTGGAAATCACCTAGGAATCATCTGGGAATCACCCTGGACCACCTGGGATCACCTGAGATCAGCTAGGAATCACCTAGGCTGGGCTGCAAATCACCTGGGATCACCTGGGAATCACCTGAGAGCACCTGGGAATCACCTAAGAATCACCCTGGATCACCTGGGAATCACCTGGGATAACCTGGGCTGGGCTGAGCTGGGATCACCTGGACTGGGCTGGAATCATCTGGGATCACCTAGGAATTACCTGGGAATCACCTAGGAAACACCTAGGAATCACCCTGGATCACCTGGGATCACCTGGGAATCACTTAGGAATCACCTGAGATCACCTAGGAATCACCTGGGATCACCTGGGAATCACCACCTCCCTGCCTCTGCCCGTCCCACCCCAAGGCTGACTCCTCCCCTTCCCTCTCCCCACCACCTCCAGGGATCCCTCCAGGCTCTGGGAAAAGCCCCAAGGTCCCCCCAGAGCCCCTCTGGAGAATCCCAGCCCCCCCACTGTCACCATCCCAGTGTCACCATCAGAGCCAGGAAGTGAGCAGTGCTGAGCTGGGGGTTGATCCCGTGGGATCCCACCTGCCATGTGCTCCCTCTGCCAGCAAAATATTGATGTTTTCCTCCCTTTCCTGCAGCTCTCCTGCTGCTGCTGCACCCACACAGCTCAGAATCACACGGGCCAGGCTGGCTGGAAATACCAGCTGGGGCTGAGGCAGCAGCTCTGAGCCAATCCACGGGAAATCAGTGATTCCCCTCCTTCCCCAGGCAGAGCAGGGACCCAGCAGTTGATGGATGCTTTGGTTTGCTTGGAGGACTCACAAAAATCAAGCTGCTGCAGTTTGGAGTATTTCTACCAACAGAGATCGACTGCAAGAAGTATTTGTCAGAACTAACAGAGAACCAAGACAAAATAAGCAATAAATGGTTTGTCCTCCACAGGGATGAGGAGCTGTTTTTATTCCCTGCCCTCCTGCTCAGGTGCAGAGGGATTGATTTATTCCATGGAGCCTGAGGGACACCAGTGTCACCTCCTGACCCAAAAACCTTCCTTGGCTTTAGTAACTAACAGAACCAAGGAATCCCAGGCTGGTTTGGGTGGGAAGGGAACTCAAAGCCCATCCAGGGTCATCACTGGCAGGGACAGGGACATTTTCCACTGTCCCAGGCTGCTCCCAGCCCTGTCCAGCCTGGCCTTGGACACTGCCAGGGATCCAGGGGCAGCCACAGCTTCTCTGGGAATTCCAGCCCAGCCCCTCCTCAGCTTGCCAGGGAACAATTCCATCCCAGTATCCCATCCATCCCTGCCCTCTGGCAGTGGGAAGCCATTCCCTGTGTCCTGTCCCTCCATCCCTTGTCCCCAGTCCCTCTCCAGCTCTCCTGGAGCTCCTTTAGGCACTGGAAGGGACTCTGAGCTCTCCCTGGATCCTTCCCTTCTCCAGGTGAACATTCCCAGCTCTCCCAGCCTGGCTCCACAGGCTGAGATGCTCCCAAGGACAGCTGTGACTGAATTCTCCACTAAACCCTGGTTTTGAGGGAGAATTCCCACCCTTTTGTACCTCCACAGCTGCCAAACACAAATCCAGGTTACAGCAGCAAAGCAATTCAAGGGAGAGCAAGAAATAATGGCAACCAGGGTGCCCTGAGGGGAGAAAAGGTGGTGTTGGGTGGGAAGAGAGAATGGAGGTTGGAGAAGCTGCCCAGAGCTCTCCTGGGGCTGGACAGACACCAGAAACCTGGGAATGGGGCTTGGGAGCTTCACTGCCTCCCAAATTCACCCACTGACACTTGGCTCTGCTGCTTTACCAGCAACTCAATAAATTAGAGGTATTTAAATGGTGCTTTTGGTGCCTTGAATTCATTCCTGTTCTGCAGATCCATCAGGAAAGCCAAGCAAAAGAGAGAATTTATTTAAAATCCCCTAATTTACACCAAGAAATCCCAGTAAATTCCTGTTCTGCTGGCTCACACCTCGGGAAGTCCTCACAGGAGTGCAGGAGTGCTGCTGTGGCTCCTGGGAAGGGAAAAGCTTTGGGAAGAGCAGCCAGGATGGAGCCCAGAGGATTCCATGGATTGAAAAGGTGTCAGACAGGACAATCCCCTCACTCTCTGCATGACACAGTGACAGGATTTAGCTGACACATCCCAACCCCGAGATTCCTTCTGTATTTACCCACATTTTCTCCCCTGGATCCTGAATTTACACCCTTTAAAGGTGGTGGGTGATCATCCCCAGTGCTCCCCTTGCAGCTGATTTTGGGCTTTTTTCCCCCCTCAGCTTCATGGATTTGACACCTCAGGTGAGCAATAAACACCTGCAGGCACCCAGAGCTCATTTAAATGACAATTAATGAGTTACTCAGCTTTAGTTTGGAGCACTGGGATGTCCCACAGAGCCCCAGCCCTCCTCCTGTGTCCCTCTGACAGCTGGGACCTCCCCTGTCTGCACACAAAGGGAGATTTTTATCTCTTTTCTAAAAATAAAGCCAGTTTTGGTGTCAGGTAGGTCTGTCTGGGGCATTATGGGCTGCAGGATGACTCATGGCACAAGCATGGCTACATCTGCACAGCCAGTGCCTCCTGCAGCCAAAAACTCTTCCCCAAAATCCTTTTGGGGCTAAAACTATGGCTAAAGAGGATCTGGGATCTCTCAGAGGAAGCTGGATAGGAGAGAAGGGATGTGATCCATGTGTGCCCAAGGGACATGGCAGTGCCAGGAGTGCCACCCCTCTCAGGTGGCACTGGGTGGGAGCTGTCAGGAGATAATCTGAGCTGCCAAGCAAATAAAAACCTCTCTGGGCTACAGACTTTAACCCAAGGGACAACAGCAGTGCCACTGAGATGGAATCCCCTGCTCAGAGCTGAGGGTGGGGCAGTTTTGGGGGCTCTGATCAAAAGCTGGAGGTGTCCAGCTGTGCCCAGCTGTGCAAACTGGGGAAGGACAGAACTGCAGGGGGTCAGTGGTGCTGGACAAAGCAGAGTCCCACAGGGACAAACTACATAAAGAGAATCAGAGACCTCAGGAGCACAAAAAGAATCAGAAAAATGACTGAAAACAATCCCAGCTGGGGTTAATGGAAATAAAATCTCTACAAAAAGGCACCTTTGGAACATTGTCCAGGCAGGTGACATCACTGTCCCTTCAAGTGCAGCTCCTGCGTTGCACTGATTGGGGTTTTGGGCTGCAGGAACACATTTCACCCCAACACACACCCTGCTGTCTCCAGGCTGCTCAGAATCAGCAGCAGGAATGCAGGTTTTGTTGTGCCACAGGCAGCTTGGGGACAGAGCTTTAACGGGGTTGGTGCTGCACAGAATTGTGGTTAAAGATCCTCCAGCCATGGGAACTGAGAGCTGCAGGCACAGGGAAGGGGACAGGCCCTGCTCTGAAGGGGACAATGGCATCACTCTGCTCTGTCACCCCAAACAGGACATTTGTCCCTGGGACCTGAGCTGGGACATTCCAGCTCTGCTGTCCACACAGGGATGGATCAGCTCCACATTTATGGGATCCACAATGGGAACAGAGACTACAAACCTTTCTAGGGAAAACCATGGGATGATCCATGGAGTTGCAGGCTGGTTTGGGGTCAGTGGGACCCTAAAGCTCATCCAGTGCCACCCCTACCACGGCAGGGACACCTCCCACTGTCCCAGGCTGCTCCCAGCCCTGTCCAGCCTGGCCTTGGACACTGCCAGGGATCCAGGGGCAGCCACAGCTTCTCTGGGAATTCTATCCCAGCTCCTCCCCCACCCTCCCAGGGAACAATTCCTTCCCAATATCCCATCCATCCCTGCCCTCTGGCAGTGGGAAGCCATTCCCTGTGTCCTGTCCCTCCATCCCTTGTCCCCAGTCCCTCTCCAGCTCTCCTGGAGCTCCTTTAGGCTCTGAGCTCTCCCTGGCTCCTCCTGAACAGAACTGGAACACACCACATTCAATTCCCTCCTAGATGTAAAAGATTCTCTGTAAGCACAGCCTGAGCTCAGCTGCTGAGGGAACAAACCAGGGTGAGGTGTTGAGAGGGAAAGACACCTAATTACCCTAATTGGGGACAAGTTGTCTCTGGGAACAGAATTACTGACAAGAACAGAGCACAGTGACCACAACAGGAGGGCAAAAATCCATTCCTGAAGCGATTGAAAATAAATTAGCTAAAGCAAATAAGGTTTAATGGGCTTGGCCTGGTGTTACAGAGGAGACAGAACATCTCATTGGTTCAGGAAGCCTCGCTGGCTTTAAAGGTCACAGAAATACTGGAGTTTGTTGTAGTTGGGTCACCACAGCCCCATGGAATGCTCCAGGCTGGGACAGAGGGGCTGGAAAGCTGGAAAAGGCCCTGGGGGAGCTGGGAAAGGAGCTCAGCCTGGAGCAAAGGAGGCTCAGGGGGACCTTGTGGCTCTGCACAGCTCCTGACAGGAGGGACAGCCAGGGGGGTCAGGCTGTGCTCCAGGGAACAGGGACAGGACAAGGGAAATGGCCTCAGGCTGTGCCAGGGCAGGGTCAGGTTGGACATCAGCAGGAATTTCTCCATGGAAAGGGTGCTCAGGCCGTGGCAGGAGCTGCCCAGGGAGGTTTGGAGTTTCCATCCCTGGAGGTGCCCATGGAATTCCTGGCTGTGGCACTGAGTGCTCTGGGCTGGGGACAAGGTCAGACTCGATGGTCTCAGAGGGATTTTCCAGCCCCACTGATCCTGGAATTCTGGGATCACAGCTGCACTGCAATGTCCCCTTTGCAAACACTCACAACTCCCAGCTCCCCTCCTGCCCCAAGCTGGGAATTCACCTCTCCAGGTGGGAATCCCTCAGCTCTGGGCTGGGAAACTCTTCCCCTGCAGGGATGTGAGCCCTGCCATGTCCCAGCCCAGAGTGGGGACAGCCCAGCTGAGGTGGCTCTGCTGCTCCCACAGCTCAGCTCCTGCAAGGAAATCCCTTCTCTGACCCCATTCTGTCTGCAGCACTTTGGGATGGCACAGAGCTCTGCCATGGTGCATCTGCAGCTCTGAGCCCCTCTGGATGTTTTCCCCCTGAAAGCTGAGGATGAGGAGGCTGGAAATGACAGAGACACTGAACAGGAGCACTGGGAAGGACTCCTTTGCTTTGCTTGGTTTTGGCTGTTTAGGTCACAAGAAAAAGTGAATTCAGGCATTAAAATCCTCTTCTTTCAGCTCAGGCTTATTGCTCCGAAAAAACACTTGTCAAAGGGAGGTTATTTTCATGTTTTTAACAGCAGGGAAATCACACAAAGAGCTTTCTGTGCTGATGAATGGCTGTGTTCAGAGCATCCCAGGAGTGCCAGAGCAGCTGGGATTGTCCTGTCCTGCTGTCCCTGGGGCTCCCTGGGGCAAGGAACGGCTGAAACCACCCAGAGAATCATGGAATTTCACACTGGTTTGGGTGGGAAAGGAACTCAAAGCTCATCCAGTGCCACCCCAGCCATGGCAGGGACATTTCCACTGTCACAGGTTGCTCCAAGCCCTGTCCAGCCTGGCCTGGGACACTGCCAGGGATCCAGGGGCAGCCACAGCTTCTCTAGCAATTCCATCCCAACCCCTCCCCACCCTCATTCCTGCCCAAAATCCCTTTCAATCTCCCATTTCCCAGTGGGAAGCCATTCCCTGTGTTCTGTCCCTCCATCCCTTGTCCGCAGTCCCTCTCCAGCTCTCCTGAAGCTCTTTAGGCTCTGGAGAAGCTCTGAGGTCTCCCTGGATCCTCCTCTGAAGTTTCCTTCTCCTACAAATTCCCCTCTAGATGTCCATTTACTCTTCCCCCCCAAACTGCCTTCCAACACTTTGATCCATGTTTGCTCTGGATTTTGGGGAATGGAAGCAAAGCACAAGGAAAACTCTTCCCCTTGCCTGAGTGTCCTGGTGGGACCTGGAATCTCACAGCACAAGGGAAGAACATTTGATGAAGGAATAAACAACCCAAAATGCTCTTCAGAATGGAGATTTAGGAAGGAGAGGACCTTTGGCTCCCACTGTAAATCACAGGAGATTTCAAAGCTCTGCTGTTCTTTGCTGATGCCTTTCCAGTGTTTTCCAGCACTGAGGACACTCAGGGATGGGTTGAGCCCAACCCTTCCAGTCCTCACCATGAATTCTGTGTCCCCACAAAGGCAAAAATGCAACTTTCTGCATTTTCAGCCATCATTTCTTACGGTATAAATATCATATGTATAGTATATTTAAGATAAAAACTATATTCTATATATTATGTATATTATATATAAATATATAATAAATTATATATTATAATTTTAGGAACAAAGCTGGCTTTCCCAGAGGAGCCCAGGGAGAAGTGGCCACTTTGAGCAGCTCCAGCCATGGAATTGCAGCTCCCAAGCCCTCCTGCTCCCCAGAGCAGCCCCTCCAGCTGCAATTCCAGCTGCCAGGATGTGCCAGAGCCTCCAGCAGGGGAAGTGGAATGAGCTCCTTCCTTTCACTCAGTGATGAGCCCTTGGCCTGGGGCAAGAGGAACTGCAGTAAATCTTGGGGAAGCACTGTAATCAGGCAGATGGAGCTGACAAAACAGGAATACACTGAATTTCCGAGGGGGAAAAGCCCCTTTCTCCTCCCTCACCTCACTCTGTCATCAAGTGCTGCCAGCTGCATGTTCTGCAGGTTGGAGGGAAGGAAATCCAAGCAGACAAAGCACTGCTGCTCCTGCTGACAGGGTGGGTGATGGATGACCCAGCAATGCTCCCATCTCTCCAGGCTCTGCTCAAAACCCTGGGAAAGATGATCCCAAAAACGGGTGGGGACATGCTGAGACTCACAGACTCTTCAAGCTGAGGCAGGAGCCAAGGACTGGAATTTCTGTGTTCCTCCTGACTCCCCAGGGCTGCTCCCACCTGCTCTGGGGCCACAGAGGGTGAGAGGGAGTGACTGAGGCTGGAAATGCCACAGACAGGAATGCAGGGCACCCTCAGCAGCCAGAATCCTGAAATCCCTGGATCCCTGAGGCTGGAAAATCCCTCCAAGATCAACTCCAAGCTGTGCCTGATGCCCACCGTGTCCTGAGTGCACTGAGAGCACTGAGTGCCACATCCAGGAATTCCTTGGACACCTCCAGGGATGAAACTCCAAAGCTCCCTGGGCAGCTCCTGCCAATCCCTGAGCACCCTTTCCATGGAGAAATTCCTCCTGGATCAATCAGAACAGCCCAGGCTGGCAGACAATCCCAGGATTGTCTGCTCCCACCTTTCCTGGCAAAGGCAGGATGGGAAAGCTTCTCTGACTCTTTGTCCAGGTGGATCCTGAGATCCCCAGAGCCAGAGATCCCCACAGAGTAGTGCTGGCAGAAACCCTACAGAAGGATTTACAGGCAGATTTGGGGAGAATTTCAGTCCAGGCACTCTGAACCCACAGAGGTGACTTGTTTTGTCAAGGGAAGCAGAAGGAAAATCCATGGATCTCAGTTCTGCCTGGAGCTGCTGGGAATGTGGGCTCTGCCTTGCCTCTGGAGCACCCCTGGCCACTGAAACAATGCCATTTCAGCTCCTCATTCCCCACAGGAATTTATTCATCCTATATTCTATATATTCACCCTATATTCTATTTATTCATTCCCAGCTCTGCCAAGCACAGCCTGCACCTCGCTGCTCCCCTGAGCCACCTCAGCAGGGCAGGAAAGTCACCATTCAGGGGTTCCTTGTGCACTGACAGCCCCAACCCACAGCAGGGTTCCCACTCAGAATGTGTGAATTATTACACAGAATTACAGAGCTCACTGTAAATCCAACCCCAAACATCTCTCCCAGCCACAGCAGTGAGGTGGAGAATGTGTGACCATCGGGAGAGGTGACAGCAGAACAGCAGCCCTGCTGGCCACAGGAGCATCACTGCTGGCCACAGGAGCAGCCCAGGACACAAACCAGCCTCTCCCAGCTCGGGAAGGAATTCCAGCATTCCAGTCACAAGGAAAAGCCAAAACCTCTTCAGGTGTTTCCTCAGGTAACAACATCAACTCGACAAACAAAAATCACTCTTTGGAGAGAACAGAAGGATTCCTGCCAAGGATCTTCCCTCAGGAGAGCTGCACCCTGTTCTGCAGGGCCAGAGGGATTTGGGGTTCTCAGCAGAGCTAAAACATGAGTATTCCATGAATATTCCATCATTTCCCCAGGAACAACCCCGAGCCTGAGGCTCCTGTACCTTTTGGTTGGCGTGGGAGCTCCGGAGGACACGTGGGTCACCATGGCCTCGTTCATGTTAGCCACGGGCCTGGGGGGGCTGGAAAAGAAACAGGAGCCTGTTAGAGAGCAGGGAAACCAGGGAATAAATCCAGGAGAGACAGGGATGATCCTGTCAGAGAGCAGGGAAACCAGGGAATAAATCCAGGAGAGACTGGGATGATCCTGTCAGAGAGCAGGGAAACCAGGGAATAAATCCAGGAGAGACTGGGATGATCCTGTCAGAGAGCAGGGAAACCAGGGAATAAATCCAGGAGAGACTGGGATGATCCTGTCAGAGAGCAGGGAAACCAGGGAATAAATCCAGGAGAGACAGGGATGATCCTGTCAGAGAGCAGGGAAACCAGGGAATAAATCCAGGAGAGACAGGGATGATCCTGTCAGAGAGCAGGGAAACCAGGGAATAAATCCAGGAGAGACAGGGATGATCCTGTCAGAGAGCAGGGAAACCAGGGAATAAATCCAGGAGAGACAGGGATGATCCTGTCAGAGAGCAGGGAAACCAGGGAATAAATCCAGGAGAGACTGGGATGATCCTGTCAGAGAGCAGGGAAACCAGGGAATAAATCCAGGAGAGACTGGGATGATCCTGTCAGAGAGCAGGGAAACCAGGGAATAAATCCAGGAGAGACAGGGATGATCCTGTCAGAGAGCAGGGAAACCAGGGAATAAATCCAGGAGAGACTGGGATGATCCTGTCAGAGAGCAGGGAAACCAGGGAATAAATCCAGGAGAAACTGGAGCCTGTTAGAGAGCAGAGAAATCAGGGAAAAATGCAGAAGAAACTGGGATGATCCTGTTAGAGTGCAGAAAAATCATGGGAAAAATCCAGGAGAAATGGGGATCCTGTCAGAGAGCAGGGAAAACAGGGAAAAAATCCAGGAGAAACCGGGATGATCCTGTTAGAGAGCAGGGAAATCAGGGAATAAATCCAGGAGAAATGGGGATCCTGTTATAGAGAGCAGGGAAATCAGGGAGAAATCCAGGAGAAATGGGGATGATCCTGTTAGAGAGCAGGGAAATCAGGGAATAAATCCAAGAGAAACAGGATACTGTTAGAGAGAAGGGAAAACAACAAGGAAACAACCCAGCACTTGGGAAAAGCTCATCCCTGTGTCCTGCAGCAGGTCAGGAGCAGCACCAGGAATTGCTTCTCACAACACCTGAGGAGCTTGGCCTTTTTATTCCAACTATTCCAACTGCCTATTTTAGTGAGGCAGTTGGAATAAAGAAATGGATGGATCCCATAAATCCCATCCATCCCTGCCCTTCCAGTGAATCCTGGAATTCCTCCCTGGCAGCTCCAGCACTGTGTGGCACAGAGGGTTTGCCATTCCCAGCCTTTGTTTCCCAGCATTCCCACAAATCCTGCTCCTCCCTCAGACATCAGGAATGTCCTCAGACTCCTCATTCCCACCTTATTCCATCCCACAGCCCAGGAATGCAGGGAATCAACCAAGCACAGAAAAAAATTCCCTGGATGTGAAAGACCTCAAATCACAGAGCACAGGAATTGCTGCCTCCTTCTCCAGGCAGCATTTGAGGGAAAAGCACTTCCCATCCTCACTCAGGGCAGAATTGCCCTGAAATAATCACAAGTGTTCATTTCATGCTCCTCCAAACAGATATTTCACCCAGAGATGGTGTGGCTGTGAGACATTCCCTGCTCCTCTGGAAAAGGAACTCCCAGCACTCCAGCAATGGGAATTTTGGAATTCCATCCATGGCAATGAGCAGCTCATTAACAGAGCTCTCCCTTCCCCCTTCAGCTCCCGAGTTACTTCTCCCTGGCTGAACACCAGGAATTCTCCATTCCCATCTCCATGGCCAAACCCTCCTTGTCTCCCAAACACTCCCTGCCCTGCACTCCACAGTGTGGCTCAGAGACAAACACCTGCCAGAGCAGCAGCTTTTGCAGCCCAAATTGTATTTTCCAGCCCCATTTTGGAGGGCAAGAGCTGGGATTTTCCTTAGGGAGAGATCTGTGATTTCCCTAAACACACAAACACCTCCTCAGTACTTTTTATGACTCTTTTTAACGAGACAATGGGTGTAATTCCCCATTTGAAATCTGGTTTTAGTGTAATTATTGCACATTTCCACATGGTTCTGTAACCACCAGGGTGCCCCCAGCTCAATCCTTACTAACAGGGATAAAAACAAAGGAAAAAACTCAGGAACATCTGGATAAAAGATTCCAAGGTGAACACCAAAGGTTGGACTTGAATAACTCAGAGATCTTTTCCAACTGAAACGATTCTGTGATTCCATGTTCTCACTACATCCAACAAAGCCTTTCCCAGGCCTGAGGATTTCTTAGGCCATTGATCTGTTTTTAGGGAATATCTCTGGATAACACCTGTCAGGATGGCCCTGTGTTTGCTGGAACAACAGGACAGAAACGTGCCTGGCTCGGGAGACCACGAGGATAAAAACTGAATTATTCATGGAATCAAAACACACAGGAGCCCTGGAGGAGAAGGGTTTGTTTTGTGAGCTCAGCCTGCAGCACAGCTCAGCCTCAGCTCCCCAAAACTGCCTTGAAAGGGACATGGCAAGGGGACATGACTGGGTTTGCCCATCTGAGACACTCCTGAGAGTCATGGAAAAACAGCCTGGAAACACCTAAAAATATTTAAATCAGCTTTTCACTATTTAATTGAATATTTAAATCCAAAATCTTCTGGATTCATCTACTGAAGAGGCATTTTTGTGCCTTGATGACCTCCCCAGGAATCCCAGAGGAATGGAAGGGTCAGCAGGCTCTAGCACAGATTCCTGTCAAACAATTCCTTTCCCAAGCAATCCCTGGCAGCAGTTTGGGAGCCACAGGAGCCAGGAATGACTCCAGGGAGCAGTTCAGGTGTGGATTCCATCCTGGAAGGCAGGAAGGATTCCCAGTGTGGATGGGACAGCTCAGAGCTGAGTGCTGCCCTGGCAAAGAGACATCCCAGAGATCCTGGCAGCAGAGCCATCGAGGCCTCATTCCCTGGATTCTGCAGCCTGTTTTCCCATGGATACAGAGCTGCCCATCAGGAATGTGCCAAGGATGGGGTTTGCTCAGCCCCACCTCACACAGGGAGCAGAAAACCACAATGGAAACGATGACTTTGGAATTTCTGAAGCTTCTTGTTGGGAATTTCAGGTGATGGGATCCTCGAGGCTGGAAGGAACCTCTGGAATACACCTCATCCACCCTCCCTGGCCAAGCTAGAGCAGCCAGAGCAGGATGTCCAACAGGATTCTCCCACCCCTGAGGATGGGAACTCCACCACCTCCCCAAACTATCCCAGAAACAATCACATCCAATCCCTCCATGCACTCAGAAGGGATCACAAAGGAAGTGGAAATGAAGGAGCAGCTTCTTTTGTGCTTGGATATTATATAACAAACCCATAACCACGGCCCTGGATTTATTATTCCAATCTAAAGCAGCATCTCTGCTGCCTCTCCCTCCTCCCGAGGGGGGAGGATAAGGATCAACACCCTGTTCCTTGGGAGGCACTGAGGCAGCCGAGAGAAGGAAGGGAAAAACAGATTGAAAAATGCAAGAGCTGATAATGAACAATAAAGCTCACACCAGAAAGGGGAGAGGTGGGGGTGGAATAAGCCTTTCCCAAAGAATGAACAAAAAAGGACACAAATTGGATTCATCCTGGGAAAACAGACCAAGGGATGCACAGGGTGGGATTGTTGGGATGTCCACCTGGACTGAGGATCCTTGTGGATCTCTTCCCACACAGGACATCCCACGATTCTTGGATAAAATGACTGCCCAGGGCCATGGCTGGAGCTGGAGAACATCCCTGGGGTGATGCTGGAACCCCAGAGAACAACCCTGAGCCAACCTGGAGAATCTGGGGTGCTGTGTGCTCAGCTCTTCCCAGCACCAATGTGATCCCAGTCCATTTCAGGAGCTGCAATTCCACAGGGAGGCTGAAAAGCAGGGATGGTTCAGGGAAGAGGCAGAGGAATGGCTAAAAGCTGGAAAAATATTCTTTTCACTGACAGAACTGTAATCCCAAACCTCCTCTTTAGCAGCCAATTATGTGGTGCTTTGAAGGCAACCTCCACACAAATTGGATTTATTTCCAATAAAACCAAAGCACAGTGAACAAGCAAAGACAAAACCAAACTCAGAGAGCAGGAAGGGAAATGAGGGAAGTGCAGCAAAGCCCAGAACAGCTGCCAGGGCTGGTGAGCTCCTAACTGGAATCTTTTAAAAACTCTTTCATAAAACACCTGATTTTCTGTTGGGATTTTTCACTTTGCACAGACTGCAATGCAAAGAAATCTTCTGATCTCTGTTGTCCTTGTGGCTGAGGTCAAATATCTGTGAAGAGCTACTCCATGAACTTGGAGTTAGGAAATAACTGTAGGAACACCACACAGGTGGTGCTTGGAGCTCTCTTGCCCAAAAACACGAGGGGAAAACTCCCAAGCAGCCTCTCCACAGGAAATCCCACAGCCTGGATTAAGAAATAAGAAATCACCTCCTTCCTTTGCACAGAGAATTTCAAGTCTTCCTCTGTTTTCTCCTCTCTTACTCCACTTCCTCCGTCAGGAAACCCTGAGAGCAAAAGGCTTTGCCACAGTGAGAACATACATTGAGCTCAGAAATCACCTCTGAAATCCCCAAAAAATCCCCAATAAAACCCTCAAAAAACCTCCAGCAAAAAGGGGGAATTTGTTACCTCTCCTTCCTCCTGTCCAATAAAGAGAATCTGCTCAAAGTGCAGCAAAGAGCAGCTCTGGGCTGCTGGGACTTCCTCTGTTTCTTTTCTGAGCCAGGAGCAATCCCAAAATCGGGGTAACCTGGATTTCCAGGCTGTGCAAACCAATTAATTCTGCAAATGAAATGAACTTGAGAAGGGAAAGGTGTTTGTGGTGTCCCTGGGAGGCAGAGGAGCAGGGGACAAAACCCCTGCAGGCCTCCCATGCTCCTTCAGCTCATCCAGAGTTCTGGTTCAAACACCACACCACAGTGAGGGACTGTTTGAATACTCCCACAGAATTCCTGGATTGCAGCTGGAATGAGGTGGCAATGACCACTTCCCTGCTCAGCCTCTCTGCAGTTCCAAGCACAAACACCTGCCAGCAGCTCCTCCCTGGAACTCACTGCTTCCTGACAGAGCATTTGTAGGGAAAAATCAGGGATTGTTTAAAAATAGCACCCAACATTCCTGCAATGAGAGCAGCAAGGGCAAACCCAGCCGTGGGGATGCTGAGCCAGCAACCTTTTCCCCTAGAAAAAGGGAATAAATACAAGTGTGGTACTAATGTGGATCTCATCACCTCATCCCAGTGCAAATCGTGGGAGCAACTTTCAGGAAAAGCAACATGGGAATAAGGAAATCTGGCAGATTGACTCCTGGTTTGTTCAACAGTAGAAAACAGCCAATTCCTGCACTTAGACTGCTCAACAGGGCATGAGAAATGCCTGCTGCTCCTGCTGCCACTCAGAGCAAACGAACCCAAAGCCACCCCGACAAAGGCAGGCAGAGAAAATCACAAACAACTTCTAATCCACCAACAATGTAGGTTAAAAACCGTCTAATCCAAAAATAGCAGCCTGAATTTTTGCCAAAGGGAAGCATTTCAAACGTGTTTGGATCTGCCAGTGCCTCTCTACCTGCCTCGTTCTATGTGCCTGGGCAGGAGACTCAGGGATTGATCTCTGTGCTCTGCAAAGCTGCAAACTGAGGGGATTATAGCAGCAGGAATGACACATTTCAATGTTAATTTTACAGGGTTTGTAGTCATTTTAAAAAGAGTTGAAGGCGATTTTGTTCAGATGGTCAGAAGTAAATGAAACATAAAGAGAAGTTAAAAAACAATCACAAACCTGAGAATGTGAACAGATAATTGGGATTTTACAGATGAGAACTGAGGGAAATCAATCCCTGAGGACTACAGTGATGGTAAATGGTGATGATAAATACGATTTCTTGCATAGATTGCAGAGTTTCTGAGCAGTTTTACCACCAAACCTCTGCTGTTTTTTATATAACAGCAATTCCTGTGAGTTCCACATGTCCAGCAGGGCACAGAGCAGCTGCTCTTCCAGCTGGGAAGTGGAGCAGCAGCACCTGGGCAGAGGTCACTGTGCCTCTGTCTGCTCTGATCCGTACAAGGTGTCCTGGGAAATCTCTGGAATGCCGGCTGGGAATGCAGGATGGATCCACAGCAACTCGCTGTACACACAGCTTGGGATGAGAATTACTTCCCAAGGACTTTGCTGTGTCCTGAGCTGAGCTGACTCACCAGGGGAGGCAAAGGGAGTGTTTGGGGCGTTCCTGTGCCAGGCTGCCCAGCCAGACACCCTGAGGACACCCTGAGCACATCCCAAACACATCCCGAGCACATCCCAAACACACCCTGAGCACACCCTGAGCACATCCCAAACCCATCCCAAACCCATCCCGAGCACATCCCAAACCCATCCCAAACCCATCCCGAGCACATCCCGAGCACATCCCAAACACATCCCGAGCACATCCAGAGCACATCCCGAGCACATCCCGAGCACATCCCTGTCCACGCTGCTCCTCCATCCCTTTCCCAGCTCTCCTGCATCCCTTTCCAGGTGGCTCCTCCATCCCTCCAAGCCGTTCCTGCATTCCTGTCCGAGGCAATCCTGTGTCCCTCTCTGTGGGGCTCCTGTGTCCCTGCTGCATCCTCAGAGCTGATCCTATAAACATTTGAGCCGATCCCACAAATTTGGGAGCTCACTCTACAAAGCTTGGAGCCGATCCCACAAACATCTGAGCCAATCCTACAAAGTTCTCAGAGCTGATCATACAAAGCTATCAGAGCTGATCCTACAGAGCTCTCAGGGCTGATCACACAAAGCTCACAGCCGATCCCGCTCTCAGAGAGGCTCCCCGTGGCTCCAAGAGCTGTTCCAGGGGCAGTTCCCATTCCAGGGGCAGTTCCCATTCCAGGCTGTTCCCATTCCAGGGGCAGTTCCCATTCCAGGGGCAGTTCCCATTCCCACAGATCCCAGCAGCCCCCACGACCCTGCTCCGACCCCAACCGGGACAAAGCGGAGGAGCCTCCCTGGGGCTGAGCGGGGGGGGGACAGGGACAAGGACAGGACAGGGAGGGGACAGGGACAGGACAGGGAGGGGACAGGGACAGGAGAGGGATAGGGACAGGACAGGGACAGGACAGAGGTAAGGACATGGAGGTGACAGGGCAGGACAGGAGAGGGACAGGGACAGGGACAGGAGAGGACAGGGAGGTGACAGGGAGAAGGACAGGGCAGGACAGAGCACAGACCTGCGCCGCTCCCCGCCCGCCGCTCATGCCGGCCCGCCGCTCCATCCCGAAGGATGCGCGCTCGCTCCGCTCCGCACCGCGCCGTCTCCATGGCAACGGGCGGCACGTGACGCGTCTCCCGGGTACCACAGAGCATCCCCCAAAATCTCGGGCTGCTCCCGGCGCTCCGGCACTGCTGCCCGGCAGTCAGGGCTTCTTCAAAGCTTCTCACATTTCATTGTTTTTTAAAATATTATTATTCATTTTTAAATGATTTTCCGGTTTTGGGTCTAAGTTTTCATTTTCATTGGTTCTCAAGTTGTAATTGTTTTTGTGTTTTTAAAATCGACCCCGTTCTGCTCTGCTGGAGGAAGGAGGCACCAGCAGCCTGCAGCTGTCTGTGAGAAGTTTTTTAACAAACAAACAAAAACAGAGTCACAGAACGGCTTAGGCTGGAAAAAACCCCAAATGATCGAGTCCAACCTGTGACTGACCACCACTTTATACTTCATTACATTCTTCCCCTTGAATAAATTAATAGAAAATAAATTCATAGAAAATAAATTAATAAATTAATAGAAAATAATGTAAAATAAATAACATAAAATCATATAAAGTAAATTAATACCAAATAAATTAATGTAAAATAGATTAAATTAAAAAAAAATAATGTAAAATAAATTCTTATAAAATTACAGAACTTGATCCTCCAAACCCAACATTCATCAAGAGAAACGAGGTTTTCTTTTGGCTGAAGAAAGCACCACCCTGAGCTGGAAATGCTGGGGTTTAGGGGAGGAATATCGAGGTTCTCTCAAACCCACCCAGTTCACTATCCCAGGCTGCTCCAACCTGGTCTGGGGCATTCCAGGGCTCCAGGGGCAGCCACAGATTCTCTGGGAATCCTGGGCCAGGGAAGAATTCCTTCTCCACCCTCCCAGGCAAGGATTCCTCCCATTAAATTAATAAATGATTCATAAATTGCCACTAGAATACAGATTATTGCACCATGAAATGAAGCCTCTGGCACATCCAACCAACCAAATAAACACCCAAATCTCCAGCAAGGAGAGGCTCTTGAGGTTTGTGTAAAACCCCATTTCAACAAGTCTGAGTAACAGAATCACAACTGGATTCCGATCCCTGGAAGGAACCTTAAATTCCCATGGAGCTCCAACCCCTTCCCTGGCAGAAACACTTCCAGAGCATTTATGGCACCAAAGAGGAAAAGTTACAACTTCTCCTGGTTGTTTATTTCATCTCTGTCTTGATCAGAAGATTCCTAACTGGCATTTGTTTGGCTTCAGCCTAAGGATTAAAACCAGGGCTTAGCTCCTTCTGGAGGACAAAAGAAATTCTAAGCCATGCTCTGTGCTCTGTCCTTGGCTTATCTCCAGCCCCAGGGCTGTAAATACAGGTATTAGAGGCTGTTAATGGTTATGAAATCAGTGTTGGCCACATCCTGTACCTGGGTGATGTCACAGTCAGGAGCTGCTGAGAGCAGCCTTGTCACACCAGGAAAGGAACGTGACAAGGAATGAACAAGAATTCAAAATAAATTCAAAACAAATTCAAAACAAACCCCCCCCAGAATTAAATCCCAGCACTGGGGGTTCCTGCTCGTTCTGCTGGGTGATACTACAATATCATAACAATATCACAATATCATCACAATACCAGCAGCCACCTTCCCAGCACAGCCCTCTGCACACAGCCTGCCATGGAAACGTGCAAGGAGCTGAAAGCACAGCCAAGCTGTGCTCTGGCAGGAGAATCAGGAGAATCAGGGCAGCTGCAGCACAGCAGGAACAGCTCAGCTCAGCCCTGCTGCTCTCAGCCCTGCAGTGCAACAGGGGGAAATGCTCCTGGAGAAACCAAACCCACAGGGCCATGGCAGGGACATCTGCCACTGTCCCAGGCTGCTCCCAGCCCTGTCCAGCCTGGGACATTCCAGGGATCCACAGCTTCTCCGGGAATTCCAGCCCAGCCCCTCCCCAGTATCCCATCTGACCCTGTGCCACCTCCACAGCACTTTAAATCCAGGATGTGATGCCAGAAGTTTGTGTTAGGTGGGTGCAGAGCCAGGGGAAAAGGGCCATGGCACCTCCTGACATCCCTCTGTGGTGATGGAACTCCTGAAATGATTCCTCCCAGCAAAACTGATCCTTGCAAACACCACCTCTGCTTCACCAACATGTGACAAAAAGGTGTTCTTGTTCATCACACACTCTGTAATGCAAGGAAAAGGGAGAGCCTGTGAGTTCCACAGTGACTGTCAGTGAGCTAAACCCAAATGTGATTTGCATGGAATTACTCTGACAGCCAGGAAATTCCTACCTGGACACAGAATCCCTGGAGTTGGGAAAGTTCTCCCAGAGCATGGAATTCAACCTATGCCTGATCCCCACCTTGTCCTCAGCCCAGAGCACTGAGTGCCACAGCCAGGAATTCCTTGGACACCTCCAGGGATGGAAACTCCAAACCTCCCTGGGCAGCTCCTGCCAAGGCCTGACCACCCTTTCCATGGAAAAATTCCTCCTCATGTCCAACCTGAGCCCCCTGAGGCCATTTCCCTTGTCCTGTCCCTGTCCCCTGGGAGCACAGGAACAGCTACAACCTGCAGGAGGATGCAGAGAGATCAGGGAGGAGAAGCAGAATGCACCAAACCAGCAGGAAATGGCAGAATTTCCATTTTTTCTGTTACTAACCCAGCCCAGCTGCAGAAATGCAGGTGAAGGTGGCTTCAGAAACACTCAGTTATTCCTGGAAATGTGAGTGAAGCAAACCCCTGACTCCCTCTGGGACGTACATCTGAGGCTCCAGCAGTGGATCCACAATATCCCTGACTCTGAGAGCCATTTCTGTCTGCATTTCTCATATCTCCTAATGCAGTGAGAAACACGGAGATAAAGGAGCTTCCATCACACAGGGAACATCAGCCTGACTGGAATTCTGAGTGCATTTAAAACTTTCTTCTCCTGGTGTTAAAGCTTCAGTGGTGGAAATTCCAGCACCACTTGGGTAATCGATTCTAACTATCATTTCCTTACATTCATCGTTAAAAACATCATTTTGCTGCCCAGAGAAGCTATGGCAATGAATAAACAAGAGTTCAAAATAAATTCAAAAATCCAGGCTGCTCCTGGATCCACCACCAAAGGGAGCCTCTCCTGTTGATCCTCCTGGCTCTTGTCACCATCCTTAGTTACAAAACCACCCTGAAAATGCACATTCAGCCAACTGCAGCTGAAAAAACCTCCAAAATGCCCTCCAAAACTTGCTGTTGAGCCATTCTGCCCTGCACATTTCCCCTTCCATTGGCTTCATTCCCAATATTTTCCCATTCTCCTTTATTTTGTATGTGTTGCTCTTCCTGCAAATGAGTGTTAATGGCACAGAACTCTGCAGGGCTGTGCTTGAAAACCTCCTCCTCACCTTTCCTTCAGCAGCCACACTGAGGCCAAGGAGAGAAACAATTTCCATGGAATCCCAGAAGCCCACAATGGTTTGGGTTGGAAGAAACCTTCCTGCTGATCTCGTTCCAAACCCCAAGCTGCAGATTCCTACCCATCTCCTGTCTGGGTGGAGCTTTGTTTGTTGTTTTCTCAATATTCCAGCGCTCATAATTAACACATTATGGCATCATTATGGTCATCAACCCTAACAAACCCCACAGAAAGGACCCTGCAGGCTGAGGTGACCTCAGGCTGTGCCCCACTGGCACGAGGCACCTTTTTCTGGAGTGTTCAGCAGAGCAGCTTTCCCTGGCAGCTCTCACTGCCCTGCAGGTGTCACAGCCTGCCCTGGTGACCTCATCGCTGTGTCCCCAGGCAGTGACATCACCCAGAGCTGAGCCAGGGCTTGGGAGCTCTGCAGTGTCTGAGACACATCAGCCACCAGCAGAGTGGAAATGGGGAAATGACCTCAAAGTGCAGCTGGGACTGAAAACAGACAGTGCAGTCCTGCTGGGTCACCTCACAGAATCTGAGGTTCTGAGGATGGAAAAAATCCCCCAACAGCATGGAGGGCAAACTGTGTTCAATCCCCACCTTGTCCCCAGCCCAGAGCACTCAGTGCCACAGCCAGGAATTCCTTGGACACCTCCAGGGATGGAAACTCCAAACCTCCCTGGCAGCTCCTGCCAAGGCCTGACCACCCTTGCCATGGAGAAATTCCTCCTCATGTCCAACCTGACCCTGCCCTGGTCACAGCCTGAGGCCATTTCCCTTGTCCTGTCCCTGTTCCCTGGAGCACAGCCTGACCCCCCCTGGCTGCCCCTCCTGTCAGGAGTTGTGCAGAGCCACAAGGTTCCCCTGAGCCTCCTTTTCTGCAGGCTGAGCTCCTTTCCCAGCTCCCTCAGCCACTCCTGGAGCTCCAGCCCCTTCCCAGCTCCATTCCCTTCCCTGGACACTCTCCAGCCCCTCAGGAAGGTGAGTCTCTCACCACCAGCTCATTGCACAATCACTGCCCCTCTGCCAAACCACAGCCTGGAAAGGACTCACCAACAACTTCTAACATTTATTTACATTCTTTGCTACCAATTTTTGTGTTTCCTCTCTCCCTCAAAGAGCACAGCTGGTTTTTTTTCCCTTCCAAGCCTTGTTTTCCCTGGAACCTTTGGCCAAGTATTGTTAAACTGCCCTTAGTTATTAATATTTTCATGCTTTATTGACTCAGCTGGAGCTGATCTCAGCTTTTCCAGATTCCTTCCCCCAGCATTTATTTGTAGGTGTTGATGTTGTTTCTCCTTTACATGACTCAAGTACAATCAACCCCTGGTCCCTGACACCCAATAGAGACCGTCTGAGACTCAGAGCAATTCCTGTTTGGAGTTTCTGAGTTCCACCAGAAAATCTCCACTCACTACAGCCCCTCTCACACTTAAAAACCCTCTGAGAGGAGTTTATTGTTATTTTTTTTTTGTTTCAGTGCTATCACAGAAGCCTCAAAAGCCTCACGTCCCTTATGTAAAACCCCAGCAGTCCTTTTTGTCCTACATCCCCTTGATTTCCATGTGATTTGCTGTTGGATATAAATCACCTGCTTCCAGCACCAGGCCAGTGTCTGTTGTTCCCAGAGTTGTCCTTGGACCATCAGGCTCTATTTCCCAACACTTTGGCCTTTTCAGGGCAATTTTTTAAACATTTAATTAAAGCTGTCAGCACAGAGCAGATGTCTCTGAGCTGCTGAGCTGCTGCCAGGAGTATCCGGGCAGCATTCCTGGTCCCTGCACGAGATGTCCAGCCCTGTCCCCATGTCCCTGTCCCTGCAGGAGATGTCCAGCCCTGTCCCCATGTCCCTGTCCCTGCAGGAGATGTCCAGCCCTGTCCCCATGTCCCTGCAGGAGATGTCCAGCCCTGTCCCCATGTCCCTGTCCCTGCAGGAGGTGCTCAGCCCTGTCCCCATGTCCCTGCAGGAGGTGTCCAGCCCTGTCCCCATGTCCCTGTCCCTGCAGGAGGTGCTCAGCCCTGTCCCCATGTCCCTGCCGGAGGTGTTCAGCCCTGTCCCCATGTCCCTGTCCCTGCAGGAGGTGCTCAGCCCTGTCCCTGTCCCTGCAGGAGCTGTCCAGCCCTGTCCCCTGCATGTCCCCAGGGCCATCCACTCCTGCTGGGCTCTTGGGATTCTGCCCTGAGCATCCTGCAGCCCCTGGCATGTGCCAGCTGCACCCTCCATCCATCACCTCTGGGAATGGGAATGGCAGGGCTGGGCTGGGGAGGGAGGGAGAGGCAATGAAGAAGGGAAGGAAAAAGCCATGAGAAGTTGGGAAGGGAAAGGCAATGCTGGATTGGGAAGATAAAGGCAATGATGGGTTGGGAAGGGAAAAGCAGTGAAGTGTAGGGAAGGAAAGGCTATGAAATAAGGAAAGAAAAAGGATGAGAAGTTGGGAAGGAACAGGCAATGCTGGATTAGAAGGGAAAGGCAATGATGGGTTGGGGAGGTAAAAGCAGTGAAGTGCAGGGAAGGAAAAGGCAATGAAGTAGGGAAGGAAAAAGCCATGAGAAGTTGGGAAGGAACAGACAATGCTGTGGACAATGGACAGCCCTGTCCTAGGGGGTCTGATGATCCATTTGTTTGGAGAAGTGAATTAATTCCTTAGGAGAACCAACTCCAGCTCTGAACTGAACAGCAGCAGAACTGAGCCCTGAATTCTTCCCAATTTGAGGGCAATTACCCCCAAGAAACCAGAACAGAATTTATAATTCCATGGAATCAGATCAATCCCTCACTGCACAGCACCAAAGCAAGCATTGGGAAAGGTGAGGAATCCTCAGGGAGGTATGAACTGGAGGGAAAAAGCACAGAGCAAAGCAGGAATCAGCTCCAAGCTGGGCTGGGGAAAGCCCAGAGTGGCAACTAAGGCTGCAGGCCAGCTCTGGAGCTCTACACTGCTCACACCAGGAAGCCACACTACAAGAAGCTCTGCAGGTCTCACCTTTCCAATATTTTGGCAATTTAGCCTCCAGCTTTTCCTTAAGGAATGCCACACTGTTAAAGGAGTGAGCAGAAGAGGCAGTCAGTGGAACCATCAGGGTCTGGGAAGGGCAGAGCAGCACAGCCTGACATGGTGTGGGCAGAGGGGAAGGACATCCACATCCCACCAGCTTGTTCTCCATTCATTGGGACACAGAAACCTCCAGAAGAATTTGGTACTCCTGATGTCAGACAAAACCTGAGGAGCATCAACTCCCCTCACTCTCAGACCTGCAAATGGCTCCAAATTCATGAAAATGGGAGTTCTCCATTTCCCTGGAATCAGATCCCAGTGCTGCTCCTCCTCACTCTCACCCACAGATGGGAAGTTTTCTCCAGCCTCTGCAGGACACTAAACCAGATTTGTTTGGAGATTGACTTCAGTTTGTTTTGGTTTTTCTCTCAGTTTTTACTTTCAAGGTGAAAACCAACAAACTGGGGAAGCAGAGTCACCTCAGGCTGCTCAAACCAACAGCAGAGCAATGGTTTTCCATTAAACGGTTTTTCAATAATGGTTTTCCATTCAAACCATCCCAGCAGCCCCACAGTGAGGTGACAGCAATGCCACAGAGCAGAAGCCACAGCAAGAGGACATGGATGGAAAGCCAACAGCTCAGGCAGCTCCAGGAGGTGAGCCCTGTTGGTGTCAGGCAAGTCAGTGTGTTTGGCATTGCTCTGTTTAGATAATTTAATTTGCAGTAAATGAGAAAGTAGAGCCTGATCCAACACAGGGATGAGGGAGAGGTGTTGGGGACACTCTGGGGATCTGATGGGGATCACTGCTGGGGACAGGGAGATGCCAGAGCTGCAGGCAGGACACAGCCAGGCCTGCACCAAACCCCTGCAGCTCCTCCCTTGGTAGAGGTGACTCCACACAACCTTCCACCAACTTTCCAGACAAACATTCCCAACACAGCACAGCAAAATGTTCATCCCAACCCCAGGACTGCTTCCTGCCCCTCATCCCAACCCCAGGATTGCTTCCTGCCCCTCATCCCAGCCCAGGCAGGCCCAGAGCAGAGGAGGGATGGCTGGGAGAGATACTCACACGATGTGGGAGAGGTCCAGGGGCTTCTCGGGCTGCTCGGGGAACAGTGGCCGCGGCGGCTCCCTGCTGGGGACACAGCCCAGGGATTTGCTGATGGCGTGGCTCAGCTTCTTGGCCGGGGATTTCTGGGGTTGGGAACAACGACAGGAGCCAGGTGAGGCTTGGCAAGAGCAGGGTGTGATCAGAGAGAGGTGTGAAAAATAACACAAGGGTCAAAAAAGGACAGAGCACCCAGAAATATCCCATTCCATTACACCATTCCTGCAGAGTGCACCCTTTCCAGGAAGAAACTCCTCCTGATGTCCAACCTGAACCTCCCCAGGCAGCCTAATTCTTTTCAATAAATAGAATTCCAGAATCTTTCTTTATCAGCTCACAGCTCCATCCTGTGAAGCAGCAGAATTGTGCCCAATGCCCACCTTGTCCCCAGCCCAGAGCACTGAGTGCCACAGCCAGGCCTGGTGGCCCTGGAGAGCAACTCCTCCAACAGAACTTGGATACCCAGGAATGGCCACTTGATCTTCCCCTGCCCTGAGGAACAAGTTCTGGGAGGCTTCAAAGTGCTCTACTATTGAAAACTGAAAGTTTTAACCAAATTATGTAAGATTAAGAAACAAACCAATTACCTCGGGGTTCAATCAGGAATTAAGCTCAGGGGGAAATCCCATCCCATTAAGGGATGTTTGCACTCACTCTCTGAACACAGAGGGTGTATTTTGAGGGGAGGGCAGAGGCTCTGGGGCAGGAGGAGTCACTTCCCAAATTCCTGTGCATTGCAGGCAAAGCCAAGGTGGGACACAGGGTTGGGACAGGCAGGAATGAGCAGTTTCTTCATCTCCTTTCCCAAATTCCCTCACAGAACCAAGCCCTGGCAGCTCCTTTTGCTGCTCTCACTCACTGCCACTCCAGGAAAGTGCAACCCCTGGCTAATTAATCCTGTGGAATTCATTACTGCTCCTGTGGAATTCATTACTGCTCCTGTGTGACATTCCAAAGTGGAATTAGGACCAACTCTTGAGGTACATTTAAACTAAAATTCAGATCAGTTTTGGTTCCAATAAGAGCCTGGGCTCCCCAGGACAGGAGTTACACCCATAGTTACAGCAAGCAGCATCAGTAACTGACAATTACTCACAATTAGTAGCATTAACTACCAGTGCAATAAACTATTAGTAATTAATAAACCAGTAAGAGTTCCCAGCTCTGGGAGCCTTGGCTTTAGCAACATGAGCAGAGGATAACAAGAAACTCTTTTTGGAGAGCTCATGTGTGAGGAGGTTTTCCTGTCCATGGATTTACAGGGTTTGTAGTATCTTGGGATGCATGCAGAGGATAAAGTAAAATCCCAGAATCTCTGAGGTTGGAAAAAACCTCCAAGATCAACTCCAAGCTGTGCCTGATGCCCACCTTGTCCCCAGCCCAGAGCACTCAGTGCCACAGCCAGGAATTCCTTGGACACCTCCAGGGATGGAAACTCCAAACCTCCCTGAGCAGCTCCTGCCAAGGCCTGACCACCCTTGCCATGGAGAAATTCCTGCTGATGTCCAACCTGACCCTGCCCTGGCACAGCTTGAGGCCATTTCCCTTGTCCTGTCCCTGTTCCCTGGAGCACAGCCTGACCCCCCTGGCTGTCCCCTCCTGTCAGGAATTGTGCAGAGCCACAAGGTCCCCCTGAGCCTCCTTTGCTCCAGGCTGAGCTCCTTTCCCAGCTCCCTCAGCCACTCCTGGAGCTCCAGCCCCTTCCCAGCTCCATTCCCTTCCCTGGACACTCTCCAGCCCCTCCAGGTCTCTCTTGTCAGGAGGAGCCCAGAGCTGCTCCAGCACTGGAGGTGTCCCAGCAGTGCCAGCACAGGGGACAGGCACTGCCCTGGCCCTGCTGCCACCCCAGAGCTGGCACAGCCCAGGGGCCATTGGCCTCTTGCCCACCTGGACACACCTGGGCTCCTGTTCAACCTCTGGCACAGCAGTTTCCAGTTTTCCAGCTCCTCTTTCCCAGCCTGGAGCATTCCATGGGGCTGTGGAGCTCCATGCAGCCCATTCCCGGTGTCTGCATGCCCTCTGCTGGGAAATGTCCCACTCAGCGGATTTCCAGGTCACTTGGAATTCATTCCCACGTGATGTGTCCCTGCACACGGCTGGGAACGTGCTGGGAACGTGCTGGGGACAGGGATGGGGACAGGAGCATCCTTGGGCTGGGCTGGACACAAACAGCCTCACAATGCCTTCATTACTTTAGGGCATCTAAATGGGAAATTAAATGAGGCAGGAATAGGGAAGATTGAGCAAAATCTCCTCAGCAGCTCTTCCAGCAGAGCTGCAGGTGGGAGGGGCTGAGTGTGCTCTAGATCTGATTATTATTCCATGGAAACATTTCCCAGCACAGCCAGGGATGTTAGCAATTCCCTGCCCATGCCTTGGGTTTGTTCATGTGTGTCCAAAGGCACGGGGAAGGGGACAGAAATCCCCAAAATTCCATTCTTTCCAGCAGGGGAGGAGGCTGACACACCCCAAACATATCCCAGGGACAAGCTCAGGATGCCCTGGATGTTTTATCCAGGAATTTATAGTGACAGATTGTTCAAGTGTTACAGAGCAGAGCAAACCCTGCCTAATCCTCAGCCTTCCAGCAGGAACCTCTGCAGTGTGGCTCCTGCTGGGTGTAGTGACTCACAGCCTCTCTCTGAGGCTCTTTAATCAAACCAAAATTCGGGAAGTGTTTCAAGGTTTTCATCCCTCCAAACAGACCTCAACAAGCAGCAGGTTCATGCTGCAAAACCTCCATAAAAATAGCGTTTTACCTGAACTTATCCATGTAAAATCACTGTGGTTGCTTATTTTAATATATTTAATCACTATATTAAGTATACAGATATATATAAAATATCTCAATGCTACAGGTATAAAAAATTATCAAAGGTACCTCAGAAATGCAAGAAAAAGAAGCTATCTAAAAGTTTAGAAACTATCTAAATAATAATAAATTAATATTTATATAAACAATAATGTATTAATAAGTCTATTGATCATGTTAATCATAACTATGGAGATACTTGTTAGTATAACAAGTATCTGAATTAGTCCTGCTGGCTGCACTGAAAAGCCAGGAAAGAACAGTTCTTGTTTCCCTGCAGTAACACTCAGGAGTTATTGCAGAGTGAACTCACCAGGAGCTCCCTGAAGCACCAGCACAGCCCAAAGCCAAAACTGGAATATTTTTTAAAATTAGGACTCAATTTCAATTCTCATAACATTAACGTGCAATACTTGGGGAAGTTAAAAAAAAAAAAAAAATTAAAAGGAAACCCTGGAGTGGAGTTGGAGCTACCCTGGGATGTTCCAGGCCAGGATGGATTTGGAACAACCTGGGACAGTGGAAGGGGATGGGACTGGATGAGCTTTGAGCTCCCTTCCCACCAAACCATTCCAATATTTCTATGATTTAGACCTGTCTTCGTATTCAAAGCCCAGCCTGGATTTACAAGCATTTAAGGGAATAATAACCTGCTGTTAGCTCAGATTAAACATTCCAGAAGTTTATTACCCACACAGTTATAAAAAGGACAATAGAATTTTCCTTTGCCTCCCAACTCCTGCCTGCTATTCAGCCCAATTTTCTAAATGAACCAGTAATGCTATAATGGCTTTTCCTTATGAAGATAACTATTAATTATAATCCTATCATCATCTCAACTTCTCTTTGAATAAGTGAAAGGTTGGGCTTAATCTTTTGCCATAAAATAGCTTTTTCTCCCTAAAATTGTCTATTATTTCTTGAGCTGTGATTATTATCCAGCCATCAAACTGCAAGGTATTGCTCAGATCATCTCTGTAAGGCTTTTTAATTTAAAGTTTTCCAGGCATATACTTACAACTGGCAGGAGAATAAGAGAAAAATGTAGTATTGTCAAAATAATAGTCTTTAAAGATGCCACAGGGTAAAGTTCCTGTCCAAGACAGAACATGGTCACTGGTTTGGCTTTTTGGGCAGAACAGGCACTGCAACAAATCAATAATATGTGTAATCCCAGGATCACTGAGGTTGGAAAAGACCTCCAGGATCACTGAATCCAAGCTGTGCCTGATCCCCACCTTGTCCCCAGACTAGAGCACTGAGTGCCACAGCCAGGAATTGCCCTGTTTGCATATCCTTTGGGATTTGGAGAACTGGGAAAACCCCACTGAGCAGCTCTGCTCCAGACCACGTCCCCTCCTGAAGGATGAGCCTGATGATTTTTGTCCTTTCTTTTTATACCCTTTTTATACATTTTTATACCCTTTCCCTTTCCTTGTACCCTTCACAAACACTCCTTATACCTCAGCCCTATATGTTTATAACTCTTGTAGTCTGATATTTAGCTAAGTTTGGGATTCTCCAGGGGAGAAGATGAAACATTCGTAACTATCTCAGAACTGGAGACTCCAACCTTGGCCAGAGCTCCTCTCTGGAACATGTTTGTGTAAACCAGGCTGGAGTCTCACTTGAGGGGATAATTAGAATAGGGGGACAATTACTTCATTTGTTAAGTTACTTATTAGAGGATGTTAGGTAGATATGCTAATTTGTGCTCCATAAAATTGTATTCACATTGCACACAGTGTGCTCTCGGGGTGATTCCACCTTTGCCAAGTGGAGCACCTAAAATCCTATTAAACCCAAGGTAATACCCTTTTTCCCCCATCCTGCTGTGTCTGCCTCTTATTTTACCAGCTTTAAGGCATCAAGCCCAGAGTGACTGCTGCAGCCCCAGCTGCCCAGGAGGAATGCCCTCACCCACCAGAAATGCCCTTGTACCCCCAAGGAATGCCCTTACACCCATGAGAAATGCCCTAAACCACAAGGAATGCCCTTACACCCATGAGAAATGCCCTAAACCACAAGGAATGCCCTTACACCCAGGAACAAGGCCCTCACCCAGGAAAAAGGGCCTCAGCCACAAGGAATGCCCTAACCCACGAGGAGGGCCTTTACCCAGGAGCAATGCCCTCAACAAGGAAGGCCCTTACACCCAGGAAAAAGGCTCTTACCAACGAGGGATGCCCTCACAATCACAAAGCAATACCCTCACCCACAAGGAGTGCCTTTACACCCAGGAGCAATGCTCCCACCCAGGAAAAAGGCCCTAAACCACAAGGAAGGCTCTCACTCAGGAGCAAGGCTTCACCCACGAGAAATACCCTTACACGCATGAGAAATGCCCTAACACACAAGGAAGGCCCTAAAACCCACGAGGAATGCCCTCACCCACCATCAGTGCCCTCACCTGAGAAAGGAGTGGCCAAATAGATAACCCAAATTTATTTACTCTTCCACCATCCTTATTTCTTTGATCTTTTGCCCCTTCCACCAGCACAGTGCCCATCCAGGGCTGAAGGCTGATAACAGTTCTGGCCTTGTGGATTCCCTAAATCTTATCAAGATAAAAGGGGGCAAAAGGAATCCTTTTGAAGCCAAGCACAATAAATTGCTAATAATATTAATGACTTATGAGAAATAATTTGTATAACCACTCCTATCCTGGGGGATGTAACGAATATTCATTAATTTTACCTATAACACTGTGCCTTTGGGGGTACTGAGGTGGGTGTGTTTGGGGGAGAGAATTCCCCACACATCCAGTGCACCGAATAAAGCAAATACCCACTGCTCTGACTTGGTCTCTGAAGTGTCTCCAGGCTTGACTGGGGAGAATCACACCCACAAGCAATGCCCTCACCCACAGTGAATGCCCTCACACCCACCATCAGTGCCCTCACCCACAGTGAATGCCCTCACCCACCCTCAGAGGCTCACCCAGGAGGAGTGCTCCTTCATCTGGTGCTGGTTGCTGTGTGGAGCACTGGCATGGCCCCTCCAGAAGCAGTTCTGGCACAGCTGGTAGTTGTGGCACTGCTGGCAGCGATAGCGAAAGCCCATCATGCTCTCACAGTGGCAGTAGGAGCACTCCACGGGGTGGAAGACTTGCAGAGGGGGAAAAAACAAACAAAGTTCTGATTAATTTCAGGTCAACCTTGAACATCCCGTTTGGTTTCATTCATTTGGAGCTTCCAAAGCACCCCCCAGGTTGTTCAGCACTCGTTATTCCAGGCAGATTTTGAGCACAGGGCAGGGAATTTTGGCACATTAACCCTAAGGTGAAGCTGATGACAACACAGCAGTTCCATCTGACTGCTCCCTCTCCAGATGTGTCCCTCCCTGGGCACACAGTTCCCCAGGGAACTCGTGGGAATGGCAGGGAAGCAGCAAAGCTGCATCACTCCAGGTGGGTTTGGCTGCACTGTGCCTGAGGAGATCCCTGTGCCTCAATCTCCTCCTCAGAAAGGCCAATTCCTGTTCCAAACCCTCTCTGACCCTTTCCTCCTCCTCCTGCATCTGCACAGCTTCCAGTGAGGAATTCCCAGTGAATTTCTGAATCTGAACATCCAGAGAACTCAAACTGCTCTGACCTGCAGAGGCACCATCAGAGTTGGGTTAAAATACCAATAAATGCTTTTCCCCTGTTCTACCCATGGATTGACAATCCCAGCACTGCTCCAGAGAAGTCTTTGGAAGAAACCAAAGAGGAATGTGAGAATGAGGTGAGGAGGTGACACTTTCCCGTGGCAAATGCTTCCTGAAATGTGAGGCACAGGGAGCAGAACCAGAGCCTGCCCACCCTCCCAGGGAGGAATTCCTCCCCAGTATCCCATCTCTCCCTGCCCTCTGACAGTGGGAAGCCATTCCCTGTGTCCTGTCCCTCCATCCCTTGTCCCCAGTTCCTCTCCAGCTCTTCTGCAGCCCCTTTAGGCTCTGAGCTCTCCCTGGCTCCTTCTCTTCTCCAGGTGAACACCCCCAGCTCTCCCAGCCTGGCCCCATGAAATTCCTCCCCCACCTTTTCAGAACTGTCCCTTCTCCCCCTGGCTCTGCAGGCAGCAGAGGTTCCTGCTGATAAAAGGGAACAGGAGCAGCACAGAATGCAAACACTGATATCCTGATGTGGGGAAGCAATAACAACGTTGTGATAACAGAAACCACAAGGAACAACAAGAACTGACAGCACTCCCTGTCCTGCATACTGCACAGCCTCAAAATGAGGGATAAGGAGAAGATTGGAACAAGCAGGAGCAGGGATTATTAGATGGAAACTGGGCTGGCTGCAGGGGTTTTGTTTTGTTTTTTCTTATTTTGGGGTTTTGGTTTTCTCATCTGTTTTGGTTTTCTCGTTTTTTCTTGGTCTGTTTTGGTTTTCTCGTTGCTTTCTTGGTTTTTTGTTTGTATTTTTAATTTTCTGTTGTTGTCATCTTGGTTTTTGTGGGTTTTGTTTGTTTAGGTTTTTGTTTGTGGGGTTTTATTGTGGGGTTTGGTTTTGTTTTTATTTTTGTTTTCATTTTTCTGCAAGAGCCAAAGTTTAGCTTTGGATGGGAAACACCCCAGTGAAGTGGAGCAGCCAAGCTGGTCCCTCCTGCTCCTGACTGCTGCCAGGGAACTCCAGGATCAATGTACAAATTCCCTTTTTCCCTGGATTTCACCTAACGTTTTACCAGATCAACCTCCTCACCTTTTGGGCATCATTCAACTCCAGGAAACTGCCCCCAAAAAAATTCATTTAAAAATCCCAGGATCACTGAGGCTGGAAAATCCCTCAAGGATCATTGAGTCCAACCTGTGCCTGATTGTGTCTCACCTCATCCCCAGCCCAGAGCACTGAGTGCCACAGCCAGGAATTCCTTGGACACCTCCAGGGATGGAAACTCCAAACCTCCCTGGGCAGCTCCTGCCAAGGCCTGACCACCCTTTCCATGGAGAAATTCCTCCTCATGTCCAACCTGAGCCTCCCCACAGTTGTGCAGAGCCAGAAGTTCCCCCTGAACCTCCTTTTCTCTATGCTGAGCTCCTTTCCCAGCTCCCTCAGCTGCTCCTCAGCCTCAGGAACATTCAGAGAATGTAGTTTTTCCTCCACTAAATGCTAAAATTCTAAAACCCACTGGTTTTGCACTGTTGTTGTTTTCATACACAGCCAGCTCTGGGATAGAACTGCTGAAAGCACAAGGTGTTGGTGACATGAGCAAGGACAGAACATCTCCAGGTGTGAGCAAAGCTCTGCCCTGGGCTTTGTCCCCAACAGGAAAATATGACAATTCCAATATCAAATACAATTCCAATATGAAATACAACCACAATATTAATTACAATTCCAATATTAAAGTATTGCAATTACCATTTTCAACGTGGGCCAGTCTGTGCATGAGGGGAAGCCACACAAGGCACTGGGGAGGGGGATCAGCCATCAGTGTGTCCAGGAACATATTCAGCATGACCTTCTTCTGCAGAGAGAGCACACAGACACCTGCATTGTAGAGAAAAACATCCATTTTACACAGCAAGGGCTACTCCTGCCTTCAAACCTCTCTGTGACATAACCTGTGCATAGCAGGAGTATTTCCTATACTGTCATAGAATTGTGGAATCCCAGACTGGCTTGGGTGGGAAAGGACCTCAAAAATAATGTTTTTCCACCCCTGCCATGGCAGGGACACCTCCCACTGTCCCAGGTTGCTCCAAACCCCATTCTTGGACACTTCAGGGATCCAGGGGCAGCCATAGCTTCTCTGGGAATTCCATCCCAGCCCCTCCCCACCCTCCCAGGAACAATTCCCTCCCAATATCAAATGTAAATTTGGAACCTCATTGGTTCTGAAATCAAAGGCTGTTTCCTACTGTGTCGTATTCCAAATATGCTAATTGCAAATTAACTTATATTTAGTCGCTATAAATTTTACATCAAATACTGCAGAAATATTTCTTCTGGAGCATCATCATGCCCAGAGTCTAAACATTTAATTTTAGGCCTAAGACCAATCAAGTTCATGTTTACAGTTGATTTAAGGATTATTTATATTATTTACGTCAAACAAGGAACAAATCATTGGAACAATTAAAACACAACTGCAGTGGATTTAAAAATAACTTGTGTACAGAAAGTGTTCATTTAATATTGTCCCAGATTAGAGACAAATTTCTGCATGATCCAGTAGATCCAGGGAGCGACTTCCTGAAATTAATTGTCTTAACCCACGAAAAAGCTTTGAAAAATCATGGGGAAATAGTAAAAACAGCATGGAAAAATGTTCCAAAAAATGTTTTGGAAAAGCAATGGGTCATTCCTGGTGCTGTGATGGGGAACAGGGGTGGCCTTTCAAGGAGGGGAAGCAAGAAATGGTTTATTGTGGATTGTCCTGACCTGCTGAGGGAAGCAGGAGCGCACGGAGTGCTCGGTGTAGCCGAAGGAAGGACCTTCAAACACAGCCGTGGGCAACTTCAGCACCTCCCTGAGGAACTGATCGAACTTGGAGAAGATCATCAGCCCGTTGGAATCTGAGAGCTGAGAGAAAATATCTGTAAGAAAATACAATAAAACCCCCTGGTAAATACAGGAGCACTGTGGGGAAATGTGCAGCTCTTTGCACCCTGAGGTGTTTCTTTGTGCTTTATTTCTTGTACTTTATTCTGACCATCATTCCTACCAGGATAGGATTTATCCACACAATTCCCACAAATCTCCCTATTTCCTCCATCCCATCTCATCCAGCCTAGCAAAAAACTCCTGCCAGTGCTTGAACAGGGACAGGGAGGGAGCAGAGGCAGGAAAATTCCACAGGAATGGACCTTGAACCTGAAACCACTGAAAGCCCTCAGAGGAGGTTCCAAAAATGAAAAACTATTGTTAACAGTGGCAGTCAAAGCTGGCAGAACTGCAGGGAAATGTGGAGCACACTGAGGGCATGGGGGATGGCAGGAGCAAAAAATCACAGAATTCCAGAATCCCTGAGGTTGGAAAATCCCTTCCAGATCATTGAGTCCAAGCTGTGCCTGATCCTCACCTCATCCCCAGCCCAGAGCACTCAGTGCCACAGCCAGGAATTCCTTGGACACCTCCAGGGATGGAAACTCCAAACCTCCCTGGGCAGCTCCTGCCAAGGCCTGACCACCCTTTCCATGGAGAAATTCCTCCTCATGTCCAACCTGACCCTGCCCTGGCCCAGCCTGAGGCCATTTCCCTTCTCCTGTCCCTGTTCCCTGGAGCACAGCCTGACCCCCCTGGCTGTCCCTCCTGTCAGGAGCTGTGCAGAGCCACAAGGTCCCCCTGAGCCTCCTTTTCTGCAGGCTGAGCTCCTTTCCCAGCTCCCTCAGCCTCTCCTGGAGCTCCAGCCCCTTCCCAGCTCCATTCCCTTCCCATCTTCACCAGGAGCCATCAGAAGCTGACAGCACTAACCTCATCCCCAGGTCCAGCACAGGTGGGCAAATGGGAAGGAGAATCAGATTCCATTTTAGATCTGAGATACTGAGAAGGAATTGTTCCCTGGGAGGATTTGGAGGCTCTGGCACAGGGTGCCCAGAGAAGCTGTGGCTGCCCCTGGATCCCTGGCAGTGTCCAAGGCCAGGCTGGATGGGGTTTGGAGCAACCTGAGACAGCGGAAGGTGTCCCTGCCATGGTACAGGGTGGCAGTGGGATGGATTTAAGGTCACTTCCAGCCCAAACCATTCTGGGATTCCAAGATGTGTGTGAACACTTTTAATCAGCTTTGTGGGAACAAAGGTGTTCCTGAAACCCAAAGGGGCTGAGCAGATGTTCCCTGATGTTTTAGGGATGCATGCTGAGGAAGGAGGTGCTCCAGATGTTCCAATCCTGCTCCAGATGTTCCAATCCCTGTCCAATCTCCTCTCTCTGGAGGGACAGAATCTCCTGAGGCTCTGAGTTCCTCCATCCCCTCCCCACAGAGCTCTCATGTCCCAGGAAAGGCAAATCCCAGCAGGGATGCAGAGAGCACGACAAGAGCATGATGTCCCAGAAAACAGAACTGTCCTGGGAACCAAAATCTCCTTGGAAAACAGATCTCTCAACCAGCCAGCTGAGCCTCTGATGCACTCCCAGATCAGGGCAATCCCTAAAGGATGATCTCACCAACACCAACAAGAGCTAGAATTCCCCAAGATGTGACAAATCCCAGATTTCCTCAGCAGCACTGAACCCTCTCTGCTGTTATTTCAGGCACCATCAGCAATTAAACATCAAAAAGCTCCTGCTGGCAGAAAATAACCTTCATTTCAGTGATCAAAACTAGCGTCATAAAAAAAAAAAAAAAATCACTTTCAGAAAGGTATATTTCTAGTAAACTGGAGAAATGACTCCAATTTCCTGAAAGAATGAGCTCAGGAAGAAGCCTGCAATGCCTAAGTTAAGAGGGATGAAGCTACCTGGAATTTGTATCACTGACTAAACAGAGCAGCTTCAACTTGATTCAAGGTCTCTTGAATAATGGTATAAAATAAAACTTATTAGGAAAAAGCAGGGGAAGAAGAAAAAATAAAAAAATTGTGTATTTCTGTATTTCAGGAAAATAAGCAAGCCAGAAAAATTAGATTTAACCTGAAAACTGAATGTGGAAGAAAAAGTCAGGATGGAAATGCACAGAAAAAGCAATGGAAACAACCAAAACTAATTAGGGAGCCAAAATTCCAGATTCCTAATCCATTCTGGAGCAGAATCCCTCCAGATTCTGAAGGTCTGTCATGAATCTAGCAGGGTGGGGCAGGCAGAACACAACACAGTTGTATTTAAAATGGACACAGTTAAATTTAAATTGTATTTAAAGTGGACTGACACCTCCTGGACAAAGCAAGGTGTGCTCAGGACGTTCATGTGAGCTGAGCAGGCTGCAGGAGTCAAGTGATCCTAAGGAGAGAGAAATTAAAGGTATGGAAATCAACTGAAAATGAGATAGAACAGACCAGGCTCTGCCAAGGGTAAATCAAAAACCCTCCAAACCCCACTAATGTTTGTCTTGCAGTATAAAAAATGGGTTTATTGTCAAAGGGGGAAATTTCCACAGGGGGAATTAGCAGTGAAACTGGAAATGATAAAAAATAGGATATAATTATATCCTTCCAAAGGGCAACTGGTGACAGGACAAGGGAAATGGCCTCAGGCTGTGCCAGGGCAGGGTCAGGTTGGACATCAGCAGGAATTTCTCCATGGAAGAAATGCAGGAGCTGCCCAGGGAGGTGGGAGGAGATGTCCAGGGAATTCCTGGCTGTGGCACTGAGTGCTCTGGGGACAAGGTGGGGATCAGGCACAGCTTGGACTCCATGATGTGGGAAGGATTTTCCAGCCTCAGTGACCCTAGGATTCTGTGATCCTGCCTAGTCCAGCAGCACAAGGAGCTGCTCTGCATGGAGCAGCACATCCCAGGAACTCAGCTGTTCCAGAGCCAGGAAAAGCCCCACAGAACCTCCCCCAGTCCACCTGTGCCACCAGCCATGGGGACATCCTGGGACATCAGCCTGTCCCCAGCAAGTGCAGGGACTGAGCTCCCATTGGTCACGGGATGAGAAAACACTGAAAATGCAACTCCCAGCATTTCCTCAGAGCCTTCATGCTCCAGCCTGCTCAGGGAAGGGAGGCTGGGCTGGGATCCTTCCAGACAAGGGGCCTGGAAACAGGAGGTTTGGGTGGTCAAGTGGGAGAGAAAGGGGAAAACCAAAGCAGCACAATTCCAATGCTAGGAGAAAAGCAAGGATCAGGGAGCAGCTGAGGCAGGGAGATGAGAAGGCTGCTCCTCCCTAGAGCAGATGGTCTGGGCAGGAACATTCCCTGCCTGTTCCTCCCTCCCTGAGATCCCTGGGCACTCAGCAGCCTTTGATGGATCCGGAAGTGGCTCCAGGAGCATCCCAGGGCTGTGGGTGTTTGAAACCCACCACACCCTCTGGGAAAGTCAAAGCACAATTGGCCTCTGCTTCTCCATCTGCCACTGCTCAGTCCAGTTCCTGTCCGGGAAGGGGAAGAACAGCTGGAAGGGAAGGAACAGCTGTTTGCTATTCCCCATGCTGCTCAGGATTTTATACAACACTCTTTCACCACCAGTTTTCTCCCCAGGTTGAGGAATTCTGCTCCATGTGGATTTGGGGTGGGAAGCAGTTTAAAGGGGAAAAGGAATTGTGCCCAGGAGTCAGCAGGGCTCAGGGGAAGGGACAGGGCTTGGAGCACCCTGGGACAGTGAAAGGTGTCCCTGCCTGTGGCACTGGATGGCCTTTAAGGTCCCTTCCAACCCAAACCATCCCAGGATTCCACCTGAGAAGCTGGAATTACACAGTGAGAAGGTGCAGAGAGGCTCAGGTGAAAGAGAAGATTCACAGGAGCCTCCAACATCCTCCAAGCAGGGAAATGGTGACAACTGTGACATTCCTATTGGAATGTCAGCCCTTCAGTTTTCCATTTAAAGTGCCCAAGAGCTTCAAAGTAAAGAAATGGGCTTGGGAAGCCTCCTCAGCCCCGGGCTCAGGATAAGCAAGAGCTGGAATATGGAACAAAACATATGGAATCTCCAGCCCTGGAGGTGCCCAAGGAATTCCTGGCTGTGGCACTGAGTGCTCTGGGCTGGGGACAAGGTGGGGATTGAGCACAGTTGGACTCCATGACCTTGGAGGTCTTTTCCAAGCTGAAGGATTCTGGAATTCTGGGATTCCCAGCACAGCTCCAGGTTAGTGAATCAGCAAAAAAAAGTCACCATCGAATCAGGGGAAAAAAAAGCTTCCAGAACTTAATACAACCAAGAGACATGAAAGGAAACATCCCATCAGCACTGGGATTCCTCAGGAATACTCACATCGCAGCTTGTCCAGGATCTTCCCCCCACACATGGTGGCCAGCATGGCTTTCACTGAGAACACTGTCAGCTTCCCGTGGCCCTCGCTGTGGGAAAAACACACGTGAGGATTCCAAGGGAATAGAAACCAAACACACCTAATGCCTGGGGAGGAAACCATAAATCACGGGAATAATAACAACAATAAATGCCTTAATTACTGAGATCTGCCTGAAATATTCAATGCAACATTCAGGGATAGCATTTGTAATGCACTGGAAGGGTTAACAAGGGTCTGATCACAGACTAGGAGGGACTCAGGGATGAAGAGCCTGCCCTTTGTGTGTCCATCCCATAACTGGTTCATGGCTCCAGCAAAACACATCTGTTCACTGCAAATCTCCTCATTCATTCCTCTGCTACCCTGTTAGCTCCTTCAGCTCTTACTCCTTAATTGAACTTTGACGTTCAAACACAACTTTCATCCTAAAAGCAGCAGCACAGCTGGCAGGAAGCAGAGAACTGTGTGAGATCCTGGAGACACCCAGGGCACAGGGACAATGGGAACAAGGTTTAACTGCAAGTGAGGTGAGTGAAGCTGCTGTGCTGCACAGCTGGGGTCAGCAGCAGCAGCAGGAATTTCTTGCAGTGGGAAGGAGGTCAGAGCCACCCAGCACAGGAGGATGGGGAGGGAAAGATCTAGCAGCAGTGCCAGCTGATCCACCTGAGCTCAGAGTGACAGAAAAATGAGAAACAGAATCCAAATGATTTCAGGTAACTGTAACTACATGTGCTGGAAAGGTGATTTGTATTGGCATGGAAAATACAGTGATGGGGGAAACACAGGAGGAGTGTGGGGAGATCTGGAAAACCAGAATTCTCCTGGAGGGAGTCTCCAAGAGAGCTGGAGAGGGACTTGGGAGGGACAAGACCCAGACTGGTTTGGGTTGGAGGGACCTTAAAGCTCATTCAGTGCCACCCCAGCCATGGGCAGGGACACCTTCCACCGTCCCAGGCTGCTCCAAGCCCTGTCCAGCCTAGCCTTGGACACTGCCAGGGATCCAGGGGCAGCCACAGCTTCTCTGGGCACCCTGAGCCAGGGCCTCAGTCTCAGCCCCTTCCCTTTTACTCTTTAACAGACATTAATTTTACATCAAAGGAAGGTTCAGCTTTGAATTTGTGCCCAGAAAAAACAGAGCCCAAAGCCATCAGTGTCTCCTCCCAGGACACAGACCTTGGAAAGCTTTCTCCTGGTGCCCCACTGACATTGTGTTTATAAATCACCAAAAGCCCCAAACTCCTCCCTGCAGTCTGCCAGAGGAGCATTTGCTGAGGAATTTGCCCAAACCTTTGTGCCAGTCCATCTGAATTGCCATCTGAAGGAAAAAAGACAAACCTCTCCATATGATCTTGAATCTCTGCAGCCTTCCAGCTGTGCCAGCTCTCCTACCACCTCCTCTCCAGAGCAATAAGGCCCTGAATTCCCAGGAAAGGCTCCAGAGCTGAAGCTGTGGCTTCCCCTGGATCCCTGGCAGTGTCCAAGCCAGGTTGGATGGGGCTTGGAGCAGCCTGGGACAGTGGAAGGTGTCCCTGCCATGGCTGGGGTGGCACTGGGTATTGCTAAGGTCCCTTCCACCCCAAACCACCCCAGGATTCTGGGGTTGTACCTGTCTGGTGGAACATCAAAGGCTCTCATGGTGCCACCAGCAACCTTTGTAAGAACTCTGTGCATTCCTGCAGCCCCGGGGAGGCAATTCCTGCAGCCCCGGGGAGGCAATTCCTGCAGCCCCGGGGAGGCAATTCCTGCAGCCCCGGGGAGGCAATTCCTGCAGCCCCGGGGAGGCAATTCCTGCACGGATGTGCATTTTTACCAAAGCCCTGCCTGCCGTGCTGCTGAGCTCCTGGAGAGGGAGCCTCAGCCCTGCTCTGCTCCATTCCCAGCTCTCCCACATCCCAGCTTCTCCCTCAATCCCTCCTGCCAGGCTCAGGAGGCAAAGAGAAGCTGCTGGGCTGAGCTGGATCCAAGTGCTGCTGGGGGTCAGCCAAGGCAGAGCTTGCAGGGCTGGGCAAAGTGGGGGACAAAAACCTCTAACTAAACCTCCACCTTCTCAGGCAGCTCCTCCACACATGGCCATTCCTGGGTTTAAATCCTGGATTTTTTACTGGGAGCTGAGAATAACTAAAACCTCAGGCAAGCCTTACATCTCATCTCAACTAAAACCAACCCCACTGGGTTCTGCTGCCACAGAAACTGCTCTGAGATTTGTGTTGGGTTTATTTGTCCTCAGTGAGACAGAGACTGTCCCCAAGTTTGGACTCTGTGGGACACAGAGACACCCAGCTCCTGTTTGGGGGCAATCAGAAGTTGTCACATCAGGAGAGGATCAAAGTCTGGACATCACAAACAGAACAATTTTGGCACATTCAGTGCTGGGGACTGCCTGGGGTAAATCCCCTCCATGGGGTAAATCAGAAGCCAAGTCCCACTGAAATAAAGCTGATTTGGAGAAGGAGAAGAGCAAAAGTAAAAGTGCCAAGCACAGCAAGGAGCTGCAGTTGCTGCTCAGGGAACAGAAAGGCACTGCTGAGCAAACCCTGCAGGAAGAGGCTGGGAGAGAAACTCAAAAGTGGAAATGCCTGGACAGACCCCGAGCAAGAAACCCAACTGCTTCCAGGCAGGAAATGAGAATCAGCCTTGTGGGGTCACAGCATGTTAAAGGGGGCTGCAAACACACTGCCCAAAAAAGCCGACTTTAAAAAGGGTCTTTTTGAGCAAAATTCAACAAAACACATTCCCTTTCCAAGCACTGCTAAACCCCCAGGAGGTCCCAGCAGGGTTTCACTCCAGGCCCAGCTCAGAACAGAGCTCACACCCATCCCAGGAGGCTCCAGCTCCCTTCAGGCAGCAGGGCTTGATCCCAGCACTGCTGCAGGGCTATCACAATCAGGGAGCAGCAGCACCCACTGATCTCCCTCAGAGAAAACCCAGGCAGGACACAGGAGGCAATACTAGCCTGTCATAGGCTGCTATCATGAAGTTGAGGAGGAGGCTGATGGACTGCTCCACGCTGATCTGGTGAGTGGAAGGCAGGCGTTTGTTGAGCTGGTAGTAGATGGAGGAGATGATGGTTTCCAGGCGGGACACGTTGATCTCTGTGCTGTGATCCAAGGTGTTAAGGCCATTGTCTCGGAAGGCTTCAATCATGTTCCAGATGTCAACGAGGTGAACTAGAAACAAAGGAGAAAAAATTAACTTCTGTCCTGCAAGGCATGCAAGCTCACTGTGATGGCACTGCTGCTCCACACTGGTTGCTCTCCTTTGGTTTATTGTACACCAAGTGAGAGATACTGAGCTCATTCTCAGGACACAGCAGTGCCCAGACACCTCAGGTGGCTTTTACTGCACCTTCAACACCTGGGTGTGTCAGAAACACTTCCTGCAGGAGCAGAGCCATTCCCCCCAGCGTGCAGTGTGTTAGCAGAGTTAGACACTGAAAGCCATCAGCCAGAATTCCTCCCTGGGAGGGAATTCCCAGAGAAGCTGTGGCTGCCCCTGGATCTCTGGAAATGTCCAAGGCCAGGCTGGAGAGCAATTGGAGCAGCCTGGGACAGTGGAAGGTGTCCCTGCCAGGGCAGGAGGTGGCACTGGATGAGGTTTGAGTTCCCTTCCACCCAAACCATTCTGGGGTTTTATGATACTCCAAACCCACTCCAAACTGTTTACAGGAATTTTGAACACCCTCATGCTGACTCGTGGAGTACTGAAGGAGGAACTTGATGTTCCAGTTCAACTCTGACTGTTTCCAGCTGATCCAGTTCCCAAACCCAGAGCACAATGTTTTATAAACACAGGTCTGGGGCTCCAAAGCGTTCCCCTAAATTTCCCTACCGTATCTAAGGAGTGTTACCAACGTGGAGAAAACCTTTTCCAAACCACAGTTAAGTGATCTGCAGAACCACATGAAACAGTATTTTGAAATGTTTCCAAGCTTTAAGGTTTGCAGGAGAGCGGAGAAGACATCTGAGGATCAGCAGCCACCCAAACATGATCCAGCAGTCCAGAGGGACATTGTGAGCTTCACTCCTGATCTCCCACAGAAGGGTCTGCAGGCAGTGGGAGTTTGTGTCTTTCTCACTTTGAATTTGTTTTATATTTCTCACACAAACCACCCCACAAGACCAAAGCCAAGCTATCACCACCCTCCTGAGCCCAGAGCTGCCAGCCTCACCCCCAATCCAGGGGTGGCAAAGGCTGCCCAGGGCACATGTGGGGCACCTTCCCCCTGGCTCCTGCTCAGCCCACACATCCCTCCTGGCTCTGGGATTAGGGATCTCCTCCCACACACCTTGTCCTGCTCTGCTCTTTGCTGTGTCCAGCTCAGCACAGGCAGAGCACAAAGTGCTCACCTGGGATTCACCTCTGGGTCACAACCCACAGGAGAGGAGAGAACTTGTCCTGCCCAGCGTGGTGTGAAATGACAGAGCTGTGGTCACTGGTGTCATCTGTGCCCCACACAGCTCCATGCACAGGGACTGTCCCTGTGCTCCCTGGGTGCCCCAGGGCTCTGTTAGGAACAGCTCCTCACACAGCTTGAGACCATCTCCATCCAGCCCTGAGGGCAATGAAACACCACAGCTGCCCTTGGACTTCACATCTCATAAAGAATAAAGGTGAAGATATTACAGAGCATAGGGCAAGGATCGCTGCCTTGTTTGACTTCTACATTTAATTCTATAGCAAATCTCTGTTTGAGTGGCAGCTGTCAGTGCCTGAGCAATGCTCCCCTCTCCCTGCAATGCATTTGGGTGCAGATGTGCAGCAGCCATGCAGAGCAGGCTTTGGGGCTCCAGCTGCACACAACTCACGGTTGCATCTCTTCTGCACGAAGCGCAGCTTGCAGGCAGTTCTGTACGTGGAGAGCCGAATCACGTCGAAGTTCTGAGCTCCTGCAACAAACAGAAGGTTTAGGGCTTTGCTTCCCTCTGGAGCATCCAGCTCACCTGGGAGAAGGACTTGGGAAATGAGTGTTTCCCCTCACACAACCCCAGCACAGCACACATGGGGATTCTGCCCCAAATAGACACCCCGGATGGAGATAACCAGAAGAATTCTGAATATTTTTAGCAATTCAGTCAAAGCCATAACTCAGCAGGTCAATTTCTGGACTAAAAGATCACAAGATGAAAACAACCCTGGGAAGTGATGAGATAAAAGTGATGCCCTGAGGCACCAAAGTGACTGGTGGAGATGAGCTAATTGCCATTGGGAAAGGTTCTGAGATTTCCTCCAGGGTATCAGCTTGGACATCAGCAGGAATTTCTCCATGGCAAGGGTGGTCAGGCCTTGGCAGGAGCTGCTCAGGGAGGTTTGGAGTTTCCATCCCTGGAGGTGTCCAAGGAATTCCTGGCTGTGGCACTGAGTGCTCTGGGCTGGGGACAAGGTGGGACACAATCAGGCACAGTTGGACTCCATGGTCTCAGAGCTCTTTTCCGTCCTTGGTGATTCTCCATCACCACAATTCAGTCACCTCTCTCAGAGCACAACTGGACAGAGGCAGAGGAGAGTGGGAGAGGAGGAATCCAGCTGGGAAACAACTGGAATTTGCCTGTGCAAGCCAAGAAGGGCCAAGTTGTGACCCCAAACACCATGGGAGCTGGGGAGGGACTGTCCAAGCCTGGTGCCACACGGGAGAGCAGAGAGAAATAAGCCAGGAATGAAAGCATTCCTGAAATTATAAAATGCTTATAAAGCACATGGATGGCGCTCTGGGCAAGCTGGGACAGAGGAAGGTGTCAGAGGGACAGGATGAGCTCTAAGGTCCTTCCCACCCAGACCACCCCATGATTCCATAATAACGCTGCCCTGGAAAGAAACAGTGTAAAGATGTCATATCAAATCAGACCTCCCTCAGTCTATCCCTGGAATTCAGGACATGCTGGCCTAACCCAGGAATTCCCTTCAGCCCTTGCAGGACAGCAGAATAAGGTGATGCCATGCAAATGCAAAATCTTAACAGTTCTCTTCCAGAGAACAAGACTGCACAAATCAACCCCCAAACAATTTCTCGAGTCACACCAGCATTGCAGGGCCATTTTTAATCTTTTTTAAGGCTATTTTTAATCTTTTTTAAGGCCAAAGGTGCTCTGTCTTTTGTCATTATTTGCTTTAACAGTTGTCCTCAAACTTTAGGTATTGGCACAGATGAGAGATGTGAGCTTTCCCTGAGAAAGGAGCTTCCCAAAACCTAGGAATGAAGGATTTTCCCAGGCAGTTGTGACTCACCTTGGGCATTTCTCCTCCTGAGCAGCCCCAGGAGCACCCTGGATGCTTTTCCCTGCATGGGGCTTGTGGGACAAGATGGAAATGATCTGCTATGGCTGTCACAGTGAAGAGTAAATGACATGATGTCTTCAGATTTCCTACTTACTCATTTCCATGAACAGCTGCCTCTTCTCTGCCATGGTCCTCCTCCTCTTCCCACTCTCCTCAATCATTCTGGAGACAAAAATGGCAAACACTGTTTGTGTTAGAATTCCTGCTACAGAGCAACTTGCTGTGAACAATATGATTTTATCCCTCAGTGGATTCTGTTTGGGAACTGAAAAATCCAGGACAAAGACATCTCTCCATCATTATCCCATTCCACAACACACACACTCCAGGCTTGTCAACACCTTCCAAGGTAGGGCACAGCACAGGAAACATTAATTCTGAACACTTTAATTGCTTCAGTTTGAAAAGCTCAGAGCTGCATTAATGTAGAAATATCCCATACAGAATTCCTTGGTGTTCCAAGGGATTTTGTTTGCAAAATGCAGAGCAAGTCAGGCCTCTCCAGGAGCAGCTGAGCCAAAAAGGTGCTTCTGAGAGACTTTGGGGTTCAGGAGGAACAAATTCATGCCATTCCTTTCGCTGGCTGCCAGAGGTTAATGACTGCAGCATCACAGAATCCTTTAGGTTGGAAAAGACCTCCCTTTGGGGGTTTGGGGTGTGGGGGAATGTTTGCTTTAAAGAAAACTCATAAAAATTCATTTAACTTTAAACCCCAATGCCAGAGGTCAAACGGGATTTGTCAGGGAAGTAAAGAACTTAAAACGAAATAAATTGGAAATAAAACCAGTTAGGTGACAGAGGCCTCCCTTTCCTAGAAGAACAGATGAAATTGTGACAGCACCAGGGAGGAGTTTGTACCCCAAGGTAAGGGGCACAGGGACAATTTGGCAGCTCTCAGGACTTATTTATATAACCCTACAAGATGCCAAATTTCAGTCCACTGAAGCAAAAAAAGGCAAGTTAATTCAGTACCAGTATGAAAACTAATTCATAATGCAATTAATTACTACATTATTCTTTGGTTACCAAATTCACCAACTAATGGTTTAAAACCCATTAAATACGGGTTTTGATTGTCCAAAGATAAAAATCCCAACCAATTCCTCTCCAATCCCATCCAAAGCTATGGGAGGCAGTTGGCTTGCTGCTCAGCCTCCTCAGCCCAGGCTGCAGCAGCCTCAAATGTCAGCAGGAACACCAAGTCGTGTCTTGGCACTCACACACAGCCCTGAGGAACATTGCTCCATCCAGCACTGCTCCCAGTTTCCTGCTGAACACCCCACAGCTTGAAACCCACCAAAGCCTCCTTCCTTTTCTAAAAGGGAAACAAGCACATGGGCTCTGACCTGAAAAGATCTTGAATTTCCTTTTTTTTCCTACCTTAGAAAACCATAGAACCAACATGCTGCTGTGTTTGTTTTGATAATTTTTTTAACAGGAGAAAGCTTGGGTGGCATTTTTTAAGACCTGTAAAAGTTGGGGGTTTGGGCTCATGTTCCTCATCCCACCCCAGCTTCCAACCCTTTCTCAGCACCTGACAGCACCACAACTTCCACCTCCTTCCCTACAGACACTTCAGTCATGGAATCATGGAATGGTTTGGGTGGGAAGGGACCTTAAAGCTCATCCAGTGCCACCCTGCCAGGGACAGGGACATCTTCCACTATCCCAGGCTGCTCCAAGCCCTGTCCAACCTGAATATTGGACACTGCCAGGGGCACCACAGCTTCTCTGGGCAGCCTGGGCACTTCCTGGTGCCAGGATCATTCCATGGACACAGCAGCCAATGCTGCCACACAGAATTCATGGTTAAGGAGGTCAGAGTGACCAAGACAGGCACAATTAGCATTTCAAAGGAGTTAAGTGTTACCCTCTGTGCTTTCTGCAAGGAAAAGCGGTGACTGAGCTCTCAAGTTGCCTCTGAAATGAGAGCTGAATGAGGGATGAGCTCTCTCCATGATCCTAGAATCCTTCAGGCTGGAAAAAAGCTCCAAGGTCATGGAGTCCAAGCTGTGCCTGATGCCCACCTCATCCCCAGCCCAAAGCACTGAGTGCCACAGCCAGGAATTCCCTGGACACCTCCAGGGATGGAAACTCCAAACTGCCCTAGGCAGTTCCAGGGCCTGACCACCCTTTCCATGGAGAAATTCCTGCTGATGTCCAACCTGACCCTGCCCTGGCACAGCCTGAGGCCATTTCCCTTCTCCTGTCCCTGTTCCCTGGAGCACAGCCTGACCCCCCCTGGCTGTCCCTCCTGTCAGGAGCTGTGGACAGTGAGAAAGTCCCCAGAGCCTCCTCTTCTCCAGGCTGAGCTCCCCATCAACTCCTCCCAGGACTCACCATGCAGCCTCAGCATCCCCTGCCTGTCTCCAAAGGACAAGGTTTGTACTCTTTCTTCCCTGGGGGAAGAGCTCAGCAGCTCTGCACTGCTCACCAAACCCATCAAAGGTGCTGTTTGGATTCACAAGCTGCCCCTGCTGCTTCTTTCTTGCTCCAGTCTGAGAGGGGGAAGCATCTTGGGAATGATCTGTGTGGAGCAGAGCTGTTCTGAACAGAGCAGAGAGAATCAGGGAATAGAAACAGAGTTGTTAAGGCTGGAAAAGCCTCAGAACCATTCCCAGCACTGCCAAGGCCACCACTGCCCCTGTCCCCAAGTGCCACATCCACAGGGCTTTAAATCCCTCCAGGGATGGGGATTCCACCCCTGCCCTGGACAGCCTTTTCCATGAGGGAATTGTTCCCAATATCCAACATGAAGCTGCTGTGGCACAGCTCTAGGACATTTCCTCCTCTCCTGTCCCTTGTCACCTGGGAAAAGAGATCAACTCCCACATCACTGGCAGATACTTGGAAAAGTGGTGGAAATTAGGTTCTATCAGAATAATTGACAAACCTGTTTTTAATCCCTGAACCATCAGATCCAGCAGGATCCCTCGGTGACGAGGCTGGGAAGAAGGAGGATGGGAAGTCTTTCTCAAGCTCAAAACAGGAATGAACCAAACCCACAAGAACTGCAACTATGTTTGGGATGCAAATTACAGTGCTCAGCTCCCAAAACAGGGAAGGGAAGCAGCAGCTTGGTCTGAGCTCGTTTGGTTTGTTGGGTTGGGTTCTCTCAGGGGGTGGGGAGGCTGAGTTTGGGTTTTGCTCAGGGATTTCTTTTGTTGGTTTGCTCACTGTGCCTTGTCTTTTAAACGTTTGTAGCACAAGCTGTGAGCAAAGTGCCAGGAAACACATCATGGGCTGGAATGATGTGGCAGCCAAGAATTCCTGAGGTGGCTGAGAATTCCATGGGAACACAGGGGGAAACAACTCACATAGAGAATCCCAGAATGGCTGGAGATGGAGATGAAAGTGCAGCCAGTGCCACCCCAGCCATGGCAGGGACAGGGACACCTTCCACTATCTCTGGTTGCTCCAATCCCCATTCAATCTGGCCTTGGACATTCCAGGGATGGCAAGTCTAGGTATTTGAAAATACTTATTGAAAAACAATGTTCAGCTTAAAGCAGAAAACTAGGTAGTACCTTAGAAAACTGCAGCTGAGTATGTTTGATACAAACTTCCAGAATTTTATCATTTTTCTTCACCCTTTCACCTTCTCCCCCTTCCAACAGGAACACTTGCATGGCCTCAGGAGCACCCATTGACAGAGAGAATGGAAAAGCTAATTTATCAATTCCACACCAGCTGCTGTGGAAAATCCTACACTCAGCCACCATCCGAAACATCTTTAATAAACTCACGTGTTTCTGATTTCTCTAGTTTGATACCTTTTTCCTCTCCCTCTTTCTACCCTCCCTGTTCTGTGCCAGGGCTCTCCCTTTCAGGAGAAGCCCTGGGAACCCAGAAAGCCCTGCTGGCTGCTCTCTGCCTCTCCTCCCCAGGTGCTGCAGGGTTTTAGGCCAATACTACAGGACCTTGCTTAGCAGGTTTCGCTCTTCTTGGAGCTCATCAGCTGTAGGTAACGGCCTAAGAACAGCTCCTCCTCCTCTGCTGGGAGAGGCTCAGTCAGCCTCTCCATCCTGCACAGCTCCAGCCTCAGGAAATCACTTCATGAGCCAGAGATTGGTTTGTTTGGTTTGAAATCCATTTGGTTCGCATCACCTTTGAGCTACACTCCAAAGGAGGTTCTGACCTTAAGCATTTGACAACCATTTCCAGAAACTGGTTTGCACTGCAGCCTCATCAGCCAAAGACAAGGAGAAAGAAAAGTTCATTGACCAATTATTAAATCTGACTTGGTGCAGATTCTTGGTGTTGCATTTCAATAGCAGAAATAAGATTTGATTAAACTGCAGTCGCTGCATGAGGATAAAATTCTGTCCATAACTATTCATGGTCAGAAACAACTTGTAAGTAAAATAAATCAGAAAACCAGTTTGGGGCACAGGGGGATCTGAGCTGACAAAAAAGGAAGTTCAGTGACTTTCTGCCATTTTTCTGATTAGAAGGAACAACTACACCTGGTGCATCAAGGAAATTTCCTCCCTTGTCAGTTCAGTCACTCTTAAAAACAACTTTAATTGATAACACAACTGGGGTATAGATATTGAATGAAAATTGAGGGCATACCTGTGCTGGCAGAAAAAGTTACTGGTGTCCATCTGGTTTGGCATTTCCTTGCTTTGGGCTTCTGAACTCATCTGGCTTCAACTGACACTTGATTGAAATGATTTAAAATCATTTCTAAACTGTCAGAAGTGTTTTGTTTAAGTATAAAATTAAACTCACAATGAAAAGGTGCTTCTATTTGTTCATCTTCAATTTCAATAAAAATATGAAGTATTTTTCCTTTTCTTTCCTAAATTGAACAAGGACCCCACAAGGACTGATTTAATTCCCTTCTCTCCCTCTGTCTATCCAAAATATCTGATGCTCTTACTCATTTCTTTGTTTTCCATCCTCCCTTGGTTCATATTTCGAATCTCCTTCCTCAGCAGTCAAACATTAATATCCAAAATTAATCAAAAATACTCCTTTGTTCCCCTGTGCCTCTTCCTGGGAAGAGAAGTGATCTAGAAGTGATTTCAGAGGACACATCTAACCCCAGCAAGAGCAAAGATAAACCTCTATTCAAGTAGACTGGCAACATCTTTTAAAGCACATTTTAACCATTTCTGACAATTCTTCTAATTTAGCTTTAAAATTTTCAACTCTGTTTGTATCATTTATAGGATAAGTAACTGAAGCAAAAGCAACTCTGCACAAAAGTATGAAAAAGACTCTAAAATGTTATTTCTGCACCTCCAGCAAGTCCAGGAGCATCTCTGGGAACCAACACGCACCTTGCAGCAGTAGCTTCCCCAAAACCCACAGGTCTGGATCTCTCTGGATGTTTTCACATCTCCTGGACTCAGAAGATTGTTAAGATCTTTACAAACCCAAACTGACTCCAGCCTAGGAGGGTGTAAGGAAAAACCCACTTGGCTAAGAGCCAGGCCATGGATTAGAACTTCTCAGTGATTTTAACTCTGCAGTGAAATTCTAAATAAGTCAATGGTTCCTTTTTTTTCCTCTATAAATCCAGTGGATCCAAAGCTGCTCTGGAAGATTCCACCAAAACCTGTCCATATAACACAGGAAACTTAATTAAAAATGAGCAGGCAACCCAGTAGTTTAGGGGAAAAAAAAAAATCAGTATTAAACCATAAAGCTTTCCCTCCTCCACGCTCTGCCATTTCTGCTGGGACTGCAAGGTTTTTCCAAGGCACAAGATGCCATCTGGTTTGCTCATGCAGGACATGGCATGTGGCAGCACAGCCCAGGGAGTCCTCAGTGCCTGCAGCTACTGGAGTGGAAAATCACTGCATGGCCAGGGAGGGACACTGCTGGATGGGATCAACCTAACTGGGATAAACCTGGCTGGGATCAACCTGGGCCCAGGCAGAGCTGGGGATGAGCACATCCAGCTGGGAATGAGCAGCAGTGGGTCAGTGCTGGTCAGTGCTGTTCAACACCTCCATGGATGACCTGCTGGAGGGCAGGGAGGCTCTGCAGAGGGATCTGGACAGGCTGGATGATCCATGGGCTGAGGGTCACCAAGGTCAAGTGCCAGGTCCTGCTCTGGGGTCACACCAACCCTATGGAATGTTCCAGACTGGGGGAAAAGGGGCTGGAAAGCCCTGGGGGTGCTGTGCCAGAGGTTGAACAGGAGCCCAGGTGTGTCCAGTTAGGCAAGAGGCCAATGGCCCCTGGGCTGTGCCAGCTCTGGGGTGGCAGCAGGGCCAGGGCAGTGCCTGTCCCCTGTGCTGGCACTGCTGGGACACCTCCAGTGCTGGAGCAGCTCTGGGCTCCTCCTGACAAGAGAGACCTGGAGGGCTGGAGAGTGTCCAGGGAAGGGAACAGAGCTGGGAAGGGGCTGGAGCTCCAGGAGTGGCTGAGGGAGCTGGGAAAGGAGCTCAGCCTGCAGAAAAGGAGGCTCAGGGAGACCTTGTGGCTCTGCACAGCTCCTGACAGGAGGGGACAGCCAGGGGGGTCAGGCTGTGCTCCAGGGAACAGGGACAGGACAAGGGAAATGGCCTCAGGCTGTGCCAGGGCAGGGTCAGGTTGGACATCAGCAGGAATTTCTCCATGGCAAGGGTGGTCAGACCTTGGTAGGAGCTGCCCAGGGAGGTTTGGAGTTTCCATCCCTGGAGGTGTCCAGGGAATTCCTGGATGTGGCACTGAGTGCTCTCAGCTGGGGACAAGGTGGGGATCAGGCACAGGTTGGACTTAAAGGACTTTTACAACCAAAATGATTCTGTGATTTCATGGGAAAAAAAACCCAAAAACCTGGTCTAAGCCCCAGTGTGAGCCCAACAACCTCACCTACCCACCTGGTCAGAGAGTGATGAAGTTTGTATTGGATTCAAGTTAAACAAAGATGGAACAAATAACAATATTTTATCAGAGGTTTCTTTGAAAACCTTCCACAACTTTTAACAGTGCTTTAAAAAGAAACTCCAGGTTCCCTCCAGACAAAACAGAACAAGTTCAAATCCAGTAGAGCTCCAAACCATCTGAGTTTCTGTCACTTCACATCTGTAAGTGTCAGTTCAGTGCCCAGAACAGAGAGAAGTCCCAGCCCTGAGGAATATGCAGGTCAGGCTGCAGAGAGTGACAAGTGTGACAGTGGCACTGGAGGTTCCAGCCCAGTTCCCAAGGTGTTATTTTAAGTTCACAGCTCTATATATCCATTTTCAGTCCCCAGGGAATCATTTAGGCTCTGAAGGACAACACAGTGTCTCAGCACAGATTCTGGCACAATCAGAGCTGTTCTCCAGCAAACACAGAGCTGTCAGGACAGTCAGTGCCCACAACACTCAAATGCTCCTCTGGAGTAACCAGAGAGCCAAACTCTCATTTTCTTTTATTGTCCCAAAGCCTGAGAAGTAGAAATGGGTTTTTACAACCTGCCTGTTGGTCTGGAGGCTGAAGTTAATGTTTGTATATGGGATTTACCCTGCAAACAAGAGCAAATCCAGCAGCTGGAATTGTTTCCTTAAAACAAAGCAGTGCTCCTGTTGGATAAGACAAATGAAATATCACAGGAGGATTTTCAAGCAGCAAGAAGTTGGAAGTAACCTAATTAAGAGCTTACCACTCCCTCTCAGGAAGCAAAGACTCCTTTTTCTACAAGTGGAGGGGATTTCTGAGCATTCTGTGCTTCAAAGTGGACCTGGCAAACCCTTCCCTCTCCACCTTACCCTGCAGCTCCCAGCAGTGCTTACAGAGCACAGCACTCTGCACCTGAGTGCAATATTCATTATTAGGAGAATATTCATTATTTTGAGCTGCATTCTTGCCCTTTTCCCCCTGAACCCAGCCTGGAGATGGAGCAGAGCAGGCAGCACACCTGGCAGCAACCCAAGCAGCCCCAGCAGAGCTCTCAGTGCTCCCCTGGCACACCTGGGCAGGAGAGAAATTCCAGGCAGTGAGAAACACCTGGGAACTTGAACTGCTTTCCTCACCACAGCTGAACTCAAGATAAAACAGCTTGCCCAGTTTAAATTCTTTAATTTTACCTCCTACATTAACTTACAATGTGAAATCTTCCTCACCAGCTTCACAAGTCTAAAATAAAATAATTCTAAGCTTGTGAAGTGTTAGGTGTTACTGAAAGGGTAGAAGAGCATAGAACCAGGAACTGCCATTAATCTGCATTTAAAAGTCTCTGCCACTGCCCCAGGGAATGGGAGCTGAACACCTACAGAGCCCTGATAACTTGAGTTCTGTCTGAGCTGCCAGACACACACAACACCTTCTTCAAAAGCCTGGCTGTACCCAAACTACTCCTCAGTGCCTCCCTACTGCCTCGGGATTGCCTTGGATGGCATCATTCTCTTCAGAAATAAACCAAGGATAACTCACAGTAAGCCCAGGAGCTCACTGAGGGAACACTCAGTGCCCTCATGCAGGAGATCCCTGCTCAGGGGATTCCTCATCACCTGGCATTCCACACTCCAAGGTCCCACCAGCTGTGCTCACCAACAAAGGGTTTGCTTTCTATAAGAACTAAATAAGCCAGAAGTAAAAGTCTAATTGATGACACTTTGCTTTGCCACTTGCTGTTTAAAAAATAAATTTTTTAAAAATGAAGTTAGGGCCTCAGCTCCCTCCCTGTTTGCTTATGCCAGGACACCCCTTTTCCCCCCCACCTCTTAAATCACAGACCCACTGAGGTTGGAAAAAACCCCAGGATTACCGAGTCCAACCCTTGACCTAAAAGTTAAAAGTTGCACTGACAAAGACTGAAGAATATCTCACCTTGCAGGAACTACTTAAGAGTTACAGTGATTTCAAGTGTTTTGCAATCACAACACATCCTTTAGACAGCCAATTCTTCCAAAATTTAGTGATGAATTGGCACCTGCTGTCCTAATCCCATTTGCTTCCACAGACACACCTGGCCAAATAAACTTCCACAACAGACAGAACATCATAAGGTTTCCTAGTGCTCCTTCCAGATCCAGGCTGCTGAAAAGTCTTCATTAGCCTAAGTCTTTTAATAAATCTGTATTATTTAAGCACAGCTGAGAAGTTAAAATACTTCAGTCCTTAAAGCCCACAGGACTGGGAAAGGCCCATGAAACTATTTAAATTTAGGCACAGTTTATCAGTGGAAATCTGTTTCAACACTAAACCAAACAGAGACAACAAAACCATGACTGCTTCTCCCTGGTAGCAAGAGGAAACCAATTAACTTCATCAAAATATGATGAATTCAAATCCTTATCACCTGAATCACCTTATCTGAATCCCTCTTCAGGCTCTCTAAAGCTCCCCCAGAGCAGCCCACGCAGCCCAGCTGAGTGTGGAGCTCACCTTGGCTCAGCCCCAAGGCTTTGCTTCAAACTTCCACACTTGGCTCCTTCCCTCTTCAAAAACTGCCACAGATCCAGAGCAGGGAACTGATAACATCCACCTGGGCAGAGAATGGCACAACTGATAACATCCACCTGGGCAGAGAATGGCACAACTGATAACATCCACCTGGGCAGAGAATGGCACAACTGATAACATCCACCTGGGCAGAGAATGGCACAACTGATAACATCCACCTGGGCAGAGAATGGCACAACTGATAACATCCACCTGGGCAGAGAATGGCACAACTGATAACATCCACCTGGGCAGAGAATGGCACAACTGATAACATCCACCTGGGCAGAGGACTGGAAATCATCACTCCCACTTTACCTGTGGGATATAATTGAACTGGTGGACAGTGATGCTTTCCTGCTGCTGCAAAAGCCCTTTCCCATGGATTATGGCTCCTTCCTAAATCCTCTCTGCCATCCAGCACTTCCTAAAATGTGTGATACTGTTGGAACAACCAAACTGGGTGCTGGGATAAAGCAGAGGTCTGACTGCATCAGCTGCAGCACAGACAACAAATAAAACCATTTACTGCTCCAAAAAAAAACCCCAGCCTGTTCCAAACCCAGGGAGTTTGGGACAATACTGGCAGAGCTGCTGCATTCAGCACACAGGAACTGCAGGGAGCAATGAGGGGTGTCCCACAGAGCTTCCAGGAGGTCCTGGATGTGTCCCCTGAAGTGTGGGATCCTGCAACTGCCAGGAACCAACTCTGGCCACCCAACCCTGGAGCAGGGAGCTGCTCCCTTGGGACTCACCATGGCCCCAGCAGCAGATTTGGGATGCACCAAACAGCTACAGAACGAGACAAGAATCCTGAGTGTGATGATGGGAACAAGCAGAAAACCAAAGAGGATTTAACAGCATAACATGGGCAAGGAAAAGGCCTAAGGCAGACACCTCTGGAGCAGCATCCTGCACACATGGGAGCACAGGGAGGGTTTAAGGGTCAAAGGAAACCTGGAACTGAAACTTGTGACCTTTTAAACCGCTTGTTCAGGCAGGTGGAATGGTTTGCCTCTGGGCAGATAGAGCAGACAGAGCGCAGACTGATCAAAGTTTGGGTGAGAAGGGACCATCCAGTGCCACCCCCTGCCATGGCAGGGACACTTTCCACTGTCCCAGGCTGCTCCAAGCCCTGTCCAACCTGGCCTGGAACACTTCTCTGGGCACCCAGCATCAGCCAGAGAGTCAGAATTTGAGGAACTGGAGCAGGAAAGGAAACTGAAAGCACAGACCACTGTTCAAGGCAGCAACACACAACTCCTGACCACCCTGCACTGATTCAGATTCTGTCTTGCCTGGGTTTTCATGCAGCACAGAACAATTCCAAAACATCCCCATGGCTGAGCAAACCCCTCTGGAAGGAGAAAGCACCATGCCAGGGCTCTGCAGCCCCCTGAGGCTCTGCTGGGTCTCCATGGGACTACATCACACCTAAGGGAGAAATTCCTCCCTGGGAGGGTTTGAGGCCCTGGCACAGGGTGCCCAGAGAAGCTGTAGTGCCCCTGGATCCCTGGCAGTGCCCAAGGCCAGGCTGGATGGAGCACTAGAAGGGGGAATGGAATTAAATGTTGTTTAAAGTTCTTTCCCACCCAAACCATGCCATAACTTCTTCCCCAGCCAAGGGGTGTGCTGCACAACAATGTAATTCTGTCGGAGTTCTAAACTAAGGATTGCATCTCACAGAGGAATATTTTCACATGTCCATGATGTAACAGAAAATGCAGAAGTCACTGCTTCATGATACAAGTTTGTCATGAATGAAAAATGCCAGCATCGGTTATGTGAGTTCAAGAAAAAGGCAACTGAACGTACAAACCACAAGTTTATAAGGCCAATACTCAGTCAGTCCCAACAGATCTCATTACCTGAATCACGCTGAGAAGTCTCTCAGGGCAACTTTCACTTTCCTTCTCCAAACATTTAAACGACAACCTAAACAGATGGGAAAAACACCAAGTGAGTTTTGTTTCTCCAAGAAAGCAGCGATTTTCCACAGAAGAATTCCACCCCCTTATTTCACAGCTACAACACGGTGCTGCTTTTGCCCTGATTGCGTCTCCCGTTAACTCCAAGGCACTGGAGCTGCACATTGCGGGTATCCCGTTCATTCCAAGGCAACGGAGCTGCACATTGCGGGTATCCCGTTAACTCCGAGGCAATGGAGCTGCACATTGCGGTCCCTGCCGACAGCTGTTCCGCGGTGGGTGGGAGCACCGGGGCACGGCCAAACCGCCGCCCCAGCCCAGCCCGGTGACTGCCCCGCCGCCGCTCCCCTCAGCCCGGCCACTGCCCCGCCGCCGCTCCCCTCAGCCCGGCCGCCCCGCCGCTCCCACCTGTGCCTGCGGAGCTCCCGCGGCTCCAGGGCCGCCCGGGCCACCTCAGCGCTCCAACGGTCCCGGCCGCCGCCGCGCGGCGCTCCGGCCAATCAGGACCCGCCTCCGCCGGGGGCGCGCGGGCCTCCGCCAATCGGAGCCCGCCAGGCCCCGCCCCCTCGCGCGCCTCAGCCAATCGACCGCCTGCGCAGCCTGGCGCGCTCCCGCCCCCGCCACAGCGCGCGCGCGCCGCGCGGCGCTCACCCCGGGGCGCGGAGGGACTGCGCAGGCGCAGCGCGAGCCGCCGAGGGGGTGACCCCGCCCCCTGCCCGCCCTGAGGGGCTGGGGGTGCGTGAGGGGAGCGGGGCGTGAGGGGAGCGGGGCGGGCGGCCGTGGGGGCTGCTGCGGGTAGCCTGGGGGCTGCGTCAGCCATGGATGTTCCCTTGCAGCCATCCCTTAGCACCATCCCCTCAGCACCGTGTCAGCCATGGCCATCCCGTCAGCACCATCCCCTCACAGCCATCCCCTCAGCACCACCCCCTTAGCATCATGCCAGCCACAACCACTCCCTCACAGCTGTGAGCAATACGCCATCCCTCAGAACAATCCTTTCACAGCTGTGAGCGACTGCCCTCCCCTCAGCTCCATTCCCTCAGCATCCAGCCACAGCTATTGCTCAGCTCCTTCCCCTCAGCTCCGAGGGCTGGAGCCAGGCTGGGGAAGAGAAAGATCCAGGGAGACATCAGAGCCTTTCCAGTGCCTAAAGGGACTCCAGGAGAGCTGGAGAAGGACTGAGGACAAGGGCTGGAGGGACAAGACACAGGGAATGGCTTCCCACTGCCAGAGGGCAGGGATAGATAGGATATTGAGAAGGAATTGTTCCCTGGGAGGAAAAGGATGCCCAGAAAAGCTGTGGCTGCCCCTGGATCCCTGGCAGTGTCCAAAGCCAGGCTGGACAGGGCTTGGAGCAGCCTGGGACAGTGGAAGATGTCCCTGCCATGGCAGGGGGTGGGACTGGATGAGTTTTGAGTTCCCTTCCATCCCAAACCATTCCACGGATCTGTGTTTCCATGGACTGGGAGCGCAGCTTTGCCCTGTAAGCACCTGAAGGACATGTCGCTGTTCCCAGGGCAGGCTGCTCACAGCTCCTGCCGCAGGAACAAGGCGTGTTTGAAATCCCCGTTCCACGGTGTGGCCATCCGCCTGGATAGCACTGTTCCCTGGCAATCGGGGATGGCACAGCTCGCCTTGCTGGCAGCCAGCGGGAGCACAAGCGGTCCCGACAGCGTTTCCTGAGGAGGATCCGGCAGGACGAGCAGCTGTCTCGGGCTCCTCTGCTCCGTGTGGAAATGCCACGGATCCTTCTGTTCAGTGTTGTCTGCGCCGGCTGGAAGGGAGGAGAATTCCTACAGCGAGTGCGGAGAGGAGAGACCACTCTGTTTGCACGAGTGGGAGGGAGATGGTTGGTCAGGAAATAGGGAAAGGAGAGGGAAAAGCGCTGCTGGGACGCTGTGGTTGGTGCTGTGCCGATGCTCATGCCGAGCTGTCTGTGCCAGTGACAGGGAATTTGTCCCGGAATTCCGGAGTGAAGCCCACGGGTGGCACTGGAACCTCATTAGGGAGGGCTGGTGGGGAGGGTGATTCCTGCTGGCTGCATTTCCATCCTAAACCCAGCAGCAGCCAAAGCAGCATTTGGAAAAGCCGTCTGCCGTGGGCTGGAGGGAGAAGTGCTGGAACCTGGAAAAACACCAGATGGTGCCGTGGCTTTGGTTATTTCTTTATGCCTCTGACTCTGGGAGTTCGCTCTGCCTTATTTGTGGGCTGTGCCCATCCTCCTTCTTCCCAAGGGTCCCAGGGGAATTCAGCCTGGCTGGGGAAAAAAAGGGTTTTACTTACTTAACAATGAGATAGAGCCATTAATTAGTCACACGGATTAAAAAGGAGAATAAATTAAAGTCTAGTGATGCCACCAAGCTGCCACCTGAGGGCCAGGGTAGATTATTCCCACTGGCAGATTTCCAGCCCCTTCCATACTTAAAATACAGAATTGTTGATACTTTTATTGTATTCGGGGAAAAGAAATCCCAGGCTTTTGTACATTCCTCAGTGCTGCTGATTTTACCGAGTTGTTAAGTGCATTCAGAGTGTTCCTGTCAGGAGAGTTGGTTACACACCAGTTTTCCTGAATCTCTCCATTTAAGGAAAATCAAGTTCTTCTCACTTGATTCAGGTTTCTTCCTGTTTCTTTCTTTTCCCCAACTCTACAGTTCCATGCTCTTGAAGTGTCTTGGAACCCCAAGAAGTGAGGGAACTGCAGAATTTGTTAAAACTAAGTAGTAAACCAAAGTTTTCTCCTTAAAATGTGCCAAAAGAAAATTTAACAGATGTCCACAGCTTATAGAGCCAGGAAGTACAGGCCAAAGGAAATCCCTGAAAACCACCATCAGCAGGACTCAAGGCCATAACCCCAAATGTTTTCAGTTAGCAGAAAATGAATCATGACAGTGAAACATGTTTGTCCATGTGCTGAGGAACTACAGGATTGTACATTCATTCCCAAAGAGGGAGCTGTGGGAGAAAGAGGAACAGAATCCATGGTAAGGCATGAGCCACAGGGAAGGATTTTGTCTGCTGCCATGCCCTGAGGGCACAGATATTCCAGTGCCAGGCTGGAAATGGGCTGTTGGGAGCACCCCTGGGATCCCCTTGAGTGAGATGCCAAGGTGGAATTTTATACAGGTATGAGGTGGGCTGGAAGGGGCTGAGGTACCATGGAGTCAATTTGTGGGAGCATCCTTGGGACACCGCTGGACACCACAGTAAAACCTGTGCCCATGAGCTCCCATCCCATCCCATCCCATCCCATCCCATCCCATCCCATCCCATCCCATCCCATCCCATCCCATCCCATCCCATCCATCAGCACAGGTAAATCCCACTGTGGGGAAGGTAAAACCCCATCCATCCCAGGTAAATCCCATTCATGGGGAAGCAGGCCCTGGGGAAGCTGCAGTTCATTGCCCATGGGATCACATCCTGGAGGAGCCCAGAGGCCTCCAAAGGTGAAACTCTCAGCCTGGCGTTTCCATTACAAAATCCATAATGCAGCATTGGTGAAGTCTGAACTGAGAGGGACAGGAAACCAGTTCAGTTCAGTGTTGAACTGGGAGAGAAGGGCTGGGAGATGCAGCAGTACCAGGGCAATAAGGAATGTTTGTTTGAAGTGCAGCAGCTCCAACGCTTTGCCATTTTTTATTTTATCTCACCCACTGAAGGTACCCATGTACCTTAAATAGGAAACAACTCCCAGTGCAGGCCGGGGCCAGGCACCTCCTGCTTCCCAAAGGGGCACCCTGAGAGCAGGCAGGATTGGCTGCTTGGCCCAAGGAAGAGCTCCAGGAGGAGCTGGGATTTGCAGCACATGGAGATGTGTCTGGTCAGACCCCCCGACCTGCTCAGTGCCCTGGTGGGACTCCACTCCCCATGGGAATTCACTCCAGTTTGGGGGGATTTTCACCAAAAGCCCTGCAAAGTAAAGATTTTCACTAAAAGCCCTGCTTTGCTGGAGTTCCCTTGAAATCACTGGTGGAGGTTTGGTGTCCAAATCCCCCATAAGCACCGTGAGAAGCTCCCCCAGGGTGGTGTTGGTCAAAGGTTGGATTCCATGAGCTTGGAGGTCTTTTCCAACCAAAATGATTCTGTGGAGAATCCACCCATTTATTCCCATTCCAGGGCTGGAGCAAACCCAGTCGCTGTGGGTTTGGTTTGGCTGTGCAGGATCATTGTTACAGGGAGGATCCATCCCAGCTCCTCCTCTTCCCACTGGCTCATCCCAGGTGGTCACAAGGAAAACTGAATGATTTCTGGCAGCACAGGCAGGACATTGGACTGGGAAGTGTCCTGAAGGCTCTCAAACTGTAAAACCTTCCCCAAACCCTTTGCTCCTGGCTTGTGCTTCCCTGCACAGCTCCCACCCGCTCTCCCCCCAGGCTCCTTTCCCTTGTTTTTGTGTTTACAGCATTATTACATCTCAGATCCAACCAGCTCAAATACTTTTTAATACATTGAAAATGTAAAATAAAGCATATACGAAGTACATACAGTATATATATACACATATTTCAAATACTTAAAATTCTTATGTAAAATATGATTTTTTTTTCTATATTATTTGTGTAAAAATACATTTTCAAATGGTGTCACCTCGATTTTGCTGTACAGACCCTCAAGCCCAATCGAAGTCCCTTTTAAAAAGGCAAAAGACAAAGGTTTAGGATTTTTGGAACTGTGTTTACAGGCCTGTTGTCCACACAGGAAAAGCCTCTGGGAAACAGTATTGGATTGCTTCTTTGTGAGAATTCCCATTTTTATTGCATTAACGGCAGGAACTGAATCTTTTCAGTTGTGCTGCAGTAACCCCCGCTGGCCTCGCCGAGGAACTGCCCTCCGGTACCCTGTCACCTCCTCCCAACCCCTGCTTTGCCCACTCTTTACCCATACTAAAATATATATTACTTAAAATATATTACTGTAAGCTCTTAGACTCGCTCTGCACCTATAGCAAACGGAAGCATTAAAAACAACCCAGGGAGCACTGCGGGTCTCTCCCTCCCGGCACACGCTGGAGCCGCTGCCCCTGTAGCACTCGGGTGGCACTCAGGTGGCACTCGGGTGGCACACAGACCACTCCTCAGGGCCCCACAATGCTCCTCCCAGCCCTGCAATTAATGTGTGCTAATCAAAGTGATCATTTGGGGCTCTCCCATGGCCCCACAGCCTCCCACATTCCTGCTGTGGGATCCTGCAGGGCGAAACCCCAGCCTGGTCCTGCTCTCCACCCCTTCCCTGAGCCTCCCCGGAGGAGAGAAGCCCCAAACCTGCTCCCAGTCCACCCTCCCACCCCGGATGGTCTTTGCTGCCTCCCTCCTGAGGATCCCTCCTGTTAACGACCTGACTAGGAATTGCTGCCCCAGCAGCTGTTTTGTGCAACCAAAAAAAGATCCAACTCCCCAACCAGTGCAACTGCTCCGAACCTCTTCTTTCCTGTAGATTTCGGTGAAATTCCACAAAGAATTCCTTCCCGACCTGGCTCCAAACCTGAACCCCCAGAGCTGTGCTGGCGCCTTCGGTGCCACAACCTGTCCACGGGGAAGTGAAGGATTGGTCAGGCTCTAATTCCAGTTCTGTCTCCTGAAAAGGGAAACTGAAACCTCTTCCCTCACTCAGGTTCCTTTCCCTGCCGCAAACACTCTGACATCAGCCTTTGGAAATCCTGGATTTTTGATGCTGGCATTCCCTGCAGTGCTGTTAAATTCATTCCTGGGGGAAGTCCAATGGTTTAAACTCTGCCACGACATGCCTTTATTTATAAATCCTGTGGAGGTGGATTTACTGTCTGTGGGAAGGTTGGATGATGGGAAGGAGCCTGAGCTGTGGGGCAGGCTGATCCCACCCCAGGTACTACCCAGGCTGCAGGATTCCCCCTTCTGAAACCATCATCCCACACCCAGCTGCAGCACGTGGGAAACTCCCAGGACTTTATCCCTATTCCAGGGAGTACTTCCAGGGATTATTAACCAATCCTGAACGATTTCCTAACACTCAGTGCCCTCTGCTCCACCAGGCTGCACCAGCAGAGTGCTCAAACCTCAGACGGGCACCAAGAGAATTGATTTCCTTAAAAAGAAATGGAAGAAAAGTAGCCCAAGCAAAGTGTTGATCCATGAAATGGAACTAAGGCACTGACAGGTGTAAACTCCCGAGTTACCAACACCATCCTGCTCTGGCCAGTGCCAGCCTGGGGCCACCTCCATGTCCAGGATCACCAATGTCCCACTGTCACCGATTTCCAACACCACCATCCTGAGATGGTGACACCAGACAGGCACATTCCTGTGGGAACAGCAGCTCCCTGCACTGCCAGGGAAAGGGCACAGCAACCCAAATCCGTGCTCAGCAGAGGACACAGGGAAAATCCAATGGGAGGAACCAGCTGGAGCCACAGCTGGGGCTCTGACAGTTTGTGAAATGCTAGGGGAGCTCTGGAAGAGCCTTTCCAGCAGCAGCTGCAGCAGCTGGAATGCCTGTGAGTGCTCAGGGTCTCAGCTCCCTCCTCATCCTCTGCTTCCCTCTCTCCAGCAGCCTGGAAAAACAGAGAGGAGGCAAGGAGTGAGCAGAACTGACCCAAGTGTGCAGGGAAACCTCTCGCTCTCCTCTGAGGCAAGAACCACTTGGTCAGTTTGTTGTTCAACCAGCACCAACCTGCACATCAGACTCCCAGGCTGTCCCAGCCAGGAATGGAAGTGACTGTCAGGATTACAGGAAGGAACTTCCCTCCTGTCTAGATGTCAGAGGCCTGAGGGAGGAATGAACAGATCCTGCTCTCAGGTCCAAGCCAGCCTACACTGCATCCAAAGTTTATAAAAATGCAGGAATTCCTTTTCCCAAACATGAGCTGGAAGTGGCAGGAACACACACAGACAGGGTCTCTTGGGCTACCACCACCACCACCACAGGTGCAAGATGCTCATGGGGACAATTTTGTGCAATTTTTTTGAGATTTCAGTTTTAGACTGAAAAAAATCGAGTTAATTTCTAATCCCTAAATCCTCCTCACCACAGGATGCCTGGGCAGTGATGTGGAATCAGGACAGTGGGGGTCACTGCTCTGCAATAAATTTAAGGTGACAGAACCCAGAGCAGCTGATGCTGCAGCTCCTGCTGCTCCCGAGGTGGCTGTGCTCCCTGTCACCACGGGATCAACTCTGCAACTCCCTTTTCCTTATCATCACCAACTAAATCACAGAATCATGGAATATCCTGTGCTGGAAGGAATCCTCAAGGATCACAGAGTCCAACTCCTGACCTTGCACAGACACCCCAACAATCCCACCCCATTCCTGAGAGCATTGTCCAAATGCTCCTGGAGTTCTGGCAGCCTTGGGCGCCACTTGATCCTTGGAAAATCACCCAGGGAATTCTCTCTGCTCCTCACCACCAGTGCCAGGTCCCCAGGGAGAAGGGGAGGGGAGCAGTAGTACAAAGGAGAGGGGAAGGGAAGGCTGAGGACCCCATGCACCACTCAGCTGCCCCACCACTGTGGGAATATTGCTTCAGCTTTAAAAGGCCTTTGGATTAAAAGTGAATTCAGTGCTTTTCCATCAAAAACATACATAGCTCTGTTCCCCGACCAGGCTGCAGCAAGGCCTCTGCCTACCCCAGGAGGGAACAGCCCTCGAGTGACTCGTGCTCCGTCAGCATCCTCAGCTCCCGGGAACTCAGGGTTTCCATCAATCCAATGAAGGAATCCAGGAGCTAACAGGGAGGACAGGTGGCACCAGCCGTGTCCCCACTCAGCTCTGAGGGGCTGCCCCAGCCCACCCTCCCTCAGCTGGGCCCAATTCGGTATTTCAAACACAAAGAGCCGCCCAGCGAGGCCCAGGCAGACACTCCTTTGCCTTTCCCTACATCCAGGAAATAGAAAATCTTGGCTAGAAACTGGAGATGTCTGACCATGGGGGGGGTTTGGATGAGCACAAAATGCTTCCCAGAGCACAGCAGGACTGAGGGTGACACTTTGTGTCCTCACCTGTCCCCAGCTGGCTCTGGGCCCTGGGATGGCAGCTCCAGCTCACGGGGAATGCCCAGCAGAGCAGATTGCTGCCCAGTCCTGCCAGGCTGAACACTGCTGTGTGACCTCTGCTCTCAGTAGGTCACCAACAGCTCCAGTGACTGAGCTGTTCCAGTGACCCCATGGTCAGGACAGCTCCTTCTTTCAGTTCCACCAGTAGCACACCAGTCCCCTCCTCCCTTCAGCTGGGATACTGGAGAGGGGTGGATTTGCACACCAGGAACACCAGCCTGTATTGCACAGCCCAGGAGCCCTCTGGGAACGGCCAGCTCACGGGGAAAGGCAATGGATGGAAAGGCTGGCATGACTTCATGGTGCCTCCCAATTCCCCAGGGTTTGAACTGGGAGCAGCCTAGGGAGCCCACTGAGGGCTCTGCCTCGGTGCTCCATCACCACACACGGCTGGACTTGGATATCCCATTCTCTTTGCCAAGAGAAGACCAACAACGACCGATGGGGAGAGCAGAGCTCAGCAAACGTGCTCAGAGCAGGCTGGGGTTACTGGAACTGCAGTACAAGTCAAACGCTACCTCCTAAAAGATTGAAAAAATATCTTTAAACAAAATAATGTGGCATATTTACATAATTCCTTAAGTGCAAACTCTTGTCACAATTCACGTAGTCGAGCGCGATTTCGACTCCCTGTACAAGAAGGTGCTCTTTCGTTAATGAAAGAAGGACTCTACTCTGTATTCCTGATTCAGTAACGTGTCCCTTGTGCAAGGCAGTAAAATTCCTGTTTCTTCCCAAGATACTTCCCAAAGCGACCCCCAGAGGAAGCCACAGTGTTTCCCACACGCTGCGGTTATCGCACCACGAGGCAGGAGACGCAGAGCTTGGAGGGGCCGATGCAGTCGTCATGGCAGAAGGCACCGCAGCCCTTGCACATGATCATGGCTTTCAACCTGCAGTAACATTTGGAAGGAGGATCCTCCATCCCGCCCTCCTCGGCAAACGCCTGCACCGGGAGGCTCTGCCCGTGGCCGCCAGAGTTCACGGCCTGGCCGGCAGGGATGGTGGTGACCGTCACCGAGAAGGACATGACGTTGCCCATGGAGCTGGCCAGCTGGTTGCACTCACCCATCAGTGAGCCCTGCACGTCGGGCGAGGTGGAGACGTTGATGGTGCCGCTGTAGCTCGTCCCCAGCAGCTGCGCCCCGGCGCCGCCAGCCAGCTTCGGGGGGTGCGGGGGCGGGGAGCAGAGGGGGCTGTGGTTGTGCAGAGTCTGGGGGCCCCAAGAGCTCCGTGCTGCCCTTGCCCCTCATGGCGTGGGCCATCTGCTCCTGCGCCGCCTGCAGCAGGTCCCGGGCCAGCGCCGTGCCGTCCAGCGCCAGCGAGTTCTCCTTGGGGACAACCGGGGCTGCCTCGGCCTTCCCGGCCTTTGTCCCCAGGGTGCCGCGATCCGCATGGCTGGTGCAGTGTGAGCTCTGCTCCTCCTCCTTCTCCCCCTGCCCGGAGCCCTGTGCCACCTGGGGCTCCTCTTTGATGTTGACGTGCTCCCGTTCATCCCCGGAGCTCTCGTCATCCGCGTCCTCCTCGCTGCTGCTGCTGCCCTGGCCGCCCATCTCCTCACACTCCCCGAACTCTGCCCGGGCAGCGTCGGCAGGGCTGCTCAGCCCCAGGCGGGGCTCGGGGTTCAGGCAGAAGCTCCTTCTCAAACTCTCCGAGCCGCGGCCGTAGGTGGAGATGTTGAGCAGGTAGTGCCCAGACATGGCAGGCTTGGATGTCCTCCTGCCCGTGAAGCCCAGCATGAATCTCTGGCTGGTGGAGCTGTTTTCCGCTGGGAACCCTGAGTGCGGCAGGTTCAGCTGGGAGGGCTGAAGGACGGGCAGCACGTTCTGCCTCTGCACCCTCTTGATGAGAGTCTGCAGGATCTGTTCCTGCGTCGATTTGCTCAGCGCCTCGTGGCACTGGTGCTGCTCAGCGCTGGGCTCCTTTCCCGAGGGCAGCGGGAAGGTCCTTGGAATGTGAGGCAGAGGCCTGGTGTGGCAGAAGAACTTCCCAAGCTGCTGCGGGGGTAAACTCGACGGTCTGTCCCCCACCTCGGCGCCGTTCCCCGCCGTCCCCTTCTCTTCCTGAGGGGCCACAGGAACAGTTTTCATCTCTGCTTTGGTGAGCGGCTTGGGCAGGATCTGCTCCAGAGGGACGCTCTTGCCTTGGAGCAGCTGGGCGACCAAAGGGTTGTTGGCAGGAATACTGGAGCTCGCTCTGGGCAAGGCTCCACCCGGAGGGGATTTAAGGCTGGGTGCTGCTGAGGAGGTGCTGGAGGGTGGGATGGGTGTGCCCACAGCTCCAGCCTGGGCTCCAGGGCCCGCGGGTGGCAGTGAGGACACCAGAGGGGAAGGAGATTTGCTTTTGGAAACGTCAGAGGCCGGGGGTGCTCCCAGGGTTCCGCTGGCAGCTCCGTTCCCAGCCGCCGGAGCCCCCCGGGCCGGGGCAGGAGGGGCTGTCCCTGCCTGCTCCCCACTGCCAGCCCCTGGGGACCCCGGGCTGCTCGTCCCCTGCGCGTTCCCCGTGCCGTTCCCTAGCGCCGGGGCTGCCGCGGGGGCAGCTGGCTGTAGTTGTGCTCCAGCAGGATGGCGAGGAGCTCCCTGCTCCGGGGCTTGGCTCTCCACTGGGGCACGAGAGCCCTGGCAATGGGGAAGAACCCTTCTCGAACTTCCCCCGCTTCCAGCTCCTGCCAGCTGCAGTGTGTTGGCTCCAGCTGTGCTCTGGGTGCCTCCAGGGGTGTCTCTGCCGTCTCCCCCACTGCCCGGGGGTCTCCCCCCTCCCGGGCCTGGCCCTGGCACTGCCCCTCCGGCCGAGGCTGCGGCGGCTGCGGCCGCTGCCCTCTGCGCCTTGGCCTGCTGGGCTCTCGCCTTGATGTCGGCCAAGGTCCTGGCGCCTGTCCTGCCTGGACTGCCGAGGGAGAGGGGGAAACGTGCCCTGGGAGAGACCTGGCCGGCAGGAAATGGCATCGGGGAGATTCGGGACACGGGGATCTGCAAGAGAGCAGGAGAAAAGCACGGCTGAGATGGGGAACATTCGACCTACAGGTTGGAGTGGTTGCAATTTCATCTTGGAGAACTGGTTGTGGTTGTGGAGAAATCCCTTTGGAGAAACCCCTCCTCTCCCTCCCTTGGGATCCCATATCTGACCCTTGGATGCTCCCTGGGCAGTTTTAGGGTGGTACAAGCCCTGTGGCTCACAGTGGAGCTCATCTCTCGCAGTGACAACATTGGACACCTCCACCCCAGAGCCCCCAGGCTCCCTTCCTGAAGGGCTGACCCAGAGCTCAGCCCTGTCAGCCCCTGTCCCTCTGTTTCACATTATTCTGCTGTCACTTCTGTCCTTTGAAAGGTGTCACCATCCTGCTCGACTCAGCCTTGCTCTTCCACCCTCACCCTCCTCAGTGCCTTTATACAAAGCCATAAGGATCCCTTGAGCTGGAGGAAAAGAAATTTACTCTTTCCTTCCAAAACATTTCCCCTGACGTTCCAGCTGACTTTCCCTGTGTTTGCTCTTCCCAACATATGTGCTGAGCCCTGCACTGAGTCTGGTGTTCCCCTGTTCCCCCTGCAGAGATCTCAGAGAGTTTATCTGAGGTCATGTTGATTTTCTGTATCCATAAAAACATTGCTGGATCCCACTGATCAACCACCACTTCATTTTTTGGGGAATGGCACGTCTTGGGGACATTTCTGTCCCCATTTTCCCCTGCTTTGTGAAAGAAACTGTTCACAGTCACCTTCCACTCGCTCTGCTGTTAAGTTAAATCCCACCTTTATTGCCCTGGCAGGCCAACCCTCCTTCCTGCACAATATTCCAGACCTCTTTTATGGACAGATTCCCCAGCTCTGTGTCACTGACAATTTCATGGATGCTTTCCTGCCTTCGTGCTGTTCTTACTAACATGGTGAGAATGATGAGCTGCTTTTAAAGGTCTGAGTTTGCAGCCTTTTAGTACAAAAGGATATTAACAGGGGAGTAGAACTCCTAGGACATACAGGAATACAGGAATTAAGTTTCTGCCTAATGCCTCAGACCAGCAGGTTCAGCAGCAGCTGCCTGGTCCTGTGGCCTGGCTCTCCAACCCAAGGGATCCCAAAGCCTGGAATGTTTCTGTCCTGCTGCTTCCCCCTGCCCATCCAAGCAGGACACAATTCCCTGCTTCCTTTCCCAGGTGGCTTCTTGCAAAGCCTCAGCAGCCAAAGGGCCTCTGGAGCTGAGGTGTTCCCCAAAATGCTCCAGCCCTGGCACTGCTGCACTACAGACAGTTCTGCCAGAGGGTCTGGATTCAAACCCAGTGTCTGGGTTGGCTGCAGGAAGCTCTGGATGGCATCCACTCCTCCTGCCCTGCATGTCCCCACCTGCCAGGCTCCCTGCACCTCTCTGTCACCACGGCCCTGCACAGCCTCTGCCGCTCTCCCTGTTCCCAGCCTGGCACAGTGGCAGGTGTCCTGCCCAGGCCATGGGGTGGCACGAGAGGAGCTCTAAGGTCCCTTCACCCAGGGCTCTGTGCCATTCAGTGGCTCCTGAGTGCCCAGGCGAGGCGTGGCTGTGGCTCTGTCCCTGCTGGGCTCACCTTGAGCGGAGGCACCCGAGGCACTGCTGCCCCTGGGCCGGGAAAGGGCTGCTTCCGAAACGCCTGCTGGTGCTGGCAGGGCTCCACCAGCCGGGCCTTCTTCTCAGGGCTGCCTGGAGCTTCCTCCCTGCTCTCTGACTTCCTCTTGAGGGTCTCCACGCTGACCTCCATGGCCTCACTGCCGGGGGGTTTCTTCTGGGGTGTGTCCGGAGCTGCCGTGGGGCTTTGCGCCTTGGCCGCTCCCTCGGCCGCCTCGGGGCTCTTTGGTTTGCTGGGGACACCCACAGTGTCCTTCCCTGGCCCCTCCTTCCCTGCCCCAGGCTTCCTCTGCTCCTCAGCCTTGTGGCTGGCAGCACTCTGGGGTTTCTCCTGCAGGGCGTCTCCGTGGATTCTCTCTCTGGCAGGGACGGAGCGCTCGCCGGTTCTCACCGCCCGCCTGTCGGGGGAGGCTGAGGCCTCGGGGGGCTTGGCTGCCTTGGGCTGTGGGTCCTCTCTGCCCTCCTCTCCTGCTTTTCTCCCAGCTGAGCCCTGGGCTGGCTGTGCTTTGGGCTCCGATGGGGATGTGCTCTGCTCCTGCTGCGGGGCTGAGGGGCTGCAGGGCTGGGCTGGCTCTGCCTCGGGCTGTGCTGTCAGTCGCTCCGACTCCTCGGGGCTCAGCCCAGAACTGCCAAGAGAAACAGAGGGTTTGCTTTGTGAAACATCCCTGCAGAACCAGCCCATCCTGGGGAAATGGAGGCAGGGTTCTGTAAATGAACTCCCGAAATAAATATCTCCTGCACCCAGTTCTGTGCCACAGTCAGTGAGAACCTTCCCTGCTGATAATCCTTCCACAGGAAACAGAAATCAGCATCACAGATTAAAACCAGCTAAATGCAATATGGAACACTAGGTAGCTCCAGGCCTGTTCCAAACACCAATTTTCCAGGCTGCACACGATCTGTCACATTGGGTTTTTTTCCCCAAACATAACCCCATGAAGGTCCAATGACTCTGGATTGCTTCCCACCCCACAAATCCTTAGGGGCTGGAGGGAACTGAGGTGCTACTCTTGCACATGTCCCCTCCACACTGTCCCCTGTCCCCCTAAAGCTCCAAGACTGTGCCTGTTGTCACCCTTCCACATGCAGAGACCTGGGTCAGGTGGCTGATAAAGCTTTTTCAGCTGCACTCCCAGCCTGGTGCCTCCCTCAAGTTGGTCCTACAGCCTGTCTGGACACATCCCCTGCCCCTGCTCACCCAGGGCATCCCAAGCACACCATGGGATGCCACAACGAGGGGTTAAAACACCCTGCAGGAGTGGGAGGCAAAGTGGCTGCAGGGTGAGGACAAAACACAAACCTGGCACAATGCAGGACAAGAAATCCCTCATCAGTTCTTTCCATGTTTGTGTTCCTGTCCAGGTTTCTCAGTAACTCCCTCAGAAACCCAAAACCCTCCCTGTAGCCCCAAAGGATGGGAAAATCCTGAAGCAAGAGGAGCCACAGAATAAAGGTTTTGCACACCTGGGGGTTTAACCAGGTTGTGTGGGAATGGAGGTGGCTGACCCTGAGGTGGGACAAGCTTGGCCACCACAGCTCTGAGGGCCTCCAGAGCCCAAAGCCCAGCAGAACTGTGGGAATTACTCCAAGCAAGGAGTGGGAAGAGGTGCAAATCCCAAAGACAGCCTGCACTGGTTAAAGTGTGAGGCATCAGGGCAGCAAACCCCTCATGGCTAACCTGCATCCTGCCAGCATTTCCTGAACCAGGTGAAGCCAGAGAGCTTCCTCAGGGGTCAGGGCTGATGAAACTCAGTGTTCATGGATGGAAAAGCCCAGCAGGAGCTCCTGACACAGCTCAGCTCTCACCTCTGCCCATAGTAGCTCTCAAAGAAGTGCTCCTTCCACAGCTCCACCTTCTTCTCCTTCTCAATTTCTTGCCTGATTCGGAGCTGCATTTCTGGGGTGAACTCTCCTGTGGGATGCAAAAGGGATTTGTGAGGCAGAAAAGGGGTGGACAATGGGGCACAGGCCCAGGTGAGTGACCAGGAGCCCTGCTGCACCTCCCTGAGCCCCAGGGACTCCTCTGGTGCAATGGGGCAGTTAGGGGAATGGAGCTGGGAAGGGAATGGAGAGTGTCCAGGGAAGGGAATGGAGCTGGGAAGGGAATGGAGAGTGTCCAGGGAAGGGAATGGAGCTGGGAAGGGGCTGGAGCTCCAGGAGTGGCTGAGGGAGCTGGGAAAGGAGCTCAGCCTGGAGCAAAGGAGGCTCAGGGGGACCTTGTGGCTCTGCACAGCTCCTGACAGGAGGGGACAGCCAGGCTGTGCTCCAGGGAACAGGGACAGGAGGAGACAGAACAGCCTGGTCAGCCTAGTAAAGGCCTCACCACCCCCACAGGGAAGAATTTTTCCCCAATATCCCACTAAACACCCAAAGTTTGGGCTCAAAGCACTGAGCACCCCGTGCTGGTGACACCATGCTTTGCTCTGGGACAGCATTTCCCTTCTCTGCCCCCTCAGCAGTGTCTGTGTTTAGGTGCCACAACTCCAGAATGCCACAGCTCTACTTCAGAGCTCAAATCTTCAGAAGATTTTAAACACCTTTTTCCTTCTTTGCTCACCTCTTGCAGAGATTTGCTCTGTCAGCTCAACACAGAACTCCTCCTGCAGCCCCTCTGACCTCAAACCCCCCAGCTCTGGGCTCCTTTTGGCTCACAGCCCGCAGTGAGTCCCTCCAGAGCTGCAGGAATACCCTCCAGCCATTCCCCAGGCACTCTGCAGCCGTGGGGATGTGTGGGGAAGCTTTACCTTCTGACAGCCTCTCCTTCCAGCCCTGGGCAGCCGAGGTGAAGAATTCATTGTTGAGCGCAGAGCTGCTGAGCTTCATGAGTCCATCTGCTCCCACCTGCCAGAGACACAGCCTGGGTCACCTGTGGGCAGTGCCAGTGTCCCCCCTGGGCAGTGCCAGTGTCCCCCCTGGGCAGTGCCAGTGTCCAGCACTGCCCACACCCTCGGGATGCTGCCTGGAGCTCATTCCAGAGAGAACCAACAGCCCAAACCCAGCTGGTTTGGTGAAACCCAGGAGGTTCTGGTGAACAAGTTTTGTTTTGGGGAGGCTCTGTGGGGTTTTGTCACACAATTCCCCCAGCCAGGACAAAGCAGTGTGTCAGTGGGTGACACTAAAAACATGCTGTTGGGGGGTTTGTTTCTCCCAACAGTTCTGGAAGATTTGGGATCATTCCCACTGTCCCAGGCTGCTCCAAACCCTGTCCAGCCTGGCCTTGGACACTCCAGGGATCCAGGGGCAGCCACAGCTTCTCTGGGAATTCTATCCCAGCCCCTCTCCCCGCTCCCAGGGAACAACTCCTTCCCAATATCCCATCCATCCCTGCCCTCTGGCAGTGGGAAGCCATTCCCTGTGTCCTGTCCCTCCATCCCTTGTCCCAAGTCCCCCTCCATCTTTCCTTTTGGTCCCTCCAGGTCCTGGAAAGCCACAGTTATATCACCCTGAAGCTGAATGCACTCTCCCCCAGCCCCCTGCCCCTCTCCCGAGGCACCCAAATTGCTCCCTGCAGCCCCACTGCCCAGGCTGTGCTGCAGCCCTGTGGGTGGAGCAGCCCCAGGGGATCTTCCCAAGCTCTACCTGTCTGTCCACATCGGGCAGCAGCAGCAGCAGGCGCTGCTGGCACTCGGCTGGCAGCACAGAGAAGGTGTGCTTGTTGATCAGAGCCCTCAGGTTGGTGTTCACCAGGATGGAGTCTGGAGTCTCCACGTCGATCTCAGCACAGCGAGCTCTCTTCAGCTGCCCTGCAATGGAGCACAGCTGCCTCAGCCTCACTGCTCTGCTCTGGGGGTTGTCCCACAGCAGTGTCCCAGGGCCACCCAGGAAGCCATTCTGTCACTCTTTGATCTCTGCACACACAGCCACAAACAGAGCCTGGCAGATCCTTCCCAGCACAGAACATTCCAAACCCACTCAGTGCACCTCACTTGGGATCCTGGCAAGGAGAGGCTCTCAGAAGCATTTCTACAGCTCCTTTTGGCCACAGCAATTTTCTGTTTCAAAGCTCCAGTCAAGGTCAGATTGCTCCTGGGGATTTCTTTTGGACTTTCCAGCTCTGTGGAAATGTCTGTTTTACCCCTAACACAACGTGGGATAGAGACCTCAGAATGAGGGAATGGCTGGAGCAGTGCCAGGGCAGGGTTAGGGTGGAGATCAGGGAAGGTTCTTCCCCCAGAGGGCTGAACAAGCTCTGCCCAGGCTGCCCAGGGAATGGGCACAGCCTGAGGAGAGTCTGGACAGCACTGCCAGGGATGCCCAGGGTGGGATTGTTGGGTGTCTGGACAGGGACAGAGGTTGGACTGGATGATCCTTAAGGTCTCTTCCCACTCAGGACATTCCACGATGCTGTAAGAATATTCTTGGGTTCCCTGGGGTTCACTGGGGTCAATCCCACCCTAGGCAAAAGGAACCAGGAAGGTTGGGAGGGCTGAGAAAGTTCTGACTCCAGTGAAGGGCTGGGAGCCAAATCAGTGAGGCCTGAGGGATGGAGATCCTGGAAGGAATTTCTTCTTCCTTTTCCATGTTATCAGAGTGTGTAAATCCATTAAAAAGCCCACAAATAATGCAGCTCCTTTTGTGATCCCCAACAGCTGGGAATTCCCAGCAGAAAGCCCTGCTGGTGAGCACTGATGGCAAGCTTGAATTATTTATCCCAATTAATTCCCAGCAGACTGGCAGCTCCTTCCAGAGTCCCTCAGCAATGGAATTGCCACCCTTCACTCCATTTTGCTCCTTTAGGCTTTTGGAAAAGCTGGGGAATCCATCCTTACTTGCGTGGAGCCTGTCAGATCTCGGGAATGGCTTCTTGCCCAGCCCTGGCAGGGAATTCTCCAGTTTCACTGAGGGGGAAAAGCTGGACGTGGAGTTTAGGCTGCTGGAATGTCCATCTGCCTGCTTCCCTTCCCAGCCTGCAGGGAAAAGGACACATTGGAACACAGGGGTGCACTGCAGGAGGATATTTCTGCATGCAATGAAGGTTGTCCAACACCCAAACCCACCCTGCAGCTCCAGAAACTCCTCCACAGACATTCCTCTGCTCTTGGAGCACTTGCTGCCCAACAGCTGAATGCAGGAGATCCCTTGGAGCTACCAGAATATCCCAAATTAAAGGCATGGAAGGCACATCAGGAGTGCTTTGAGTCTATTTCCCAGTTAATCCCAATTTATTTCCCACCTATATCCAACCCAGGCAGTTGGATCCCATTAGCACTTCCAGAGCTAACTGAGCTCCTGCCAAGGAAATCTCTCCACATCTCACACATCCTTGCTAAACTGCTCCCCTCTGTCACACCTTTTGTTCCATCAGCTCACCCTGGGGAATTCTCCTCCTCTTCCCAGTGCTCAGGAGAGTTTCCCATCCTCATCCCTTCCCTTCCCTTCCCTAGCTGTTCCAGCTCTGCCTAAACCCCCAGAACTGTGGGATCTACACTGCTTTCCACCAGAATGTTGTTCATCCCCACCTGTCCATTTAACTTCCTGCTCTCCACACATCCCACTGTCCCTGAGCAGCATCACAGGGATTGGGAAAAGGGATTTCATGGACAAAAACACACAAGAGCCACTCGTGTCACAAGAACCTTCCAAGACCTGCCAGGGATGGATTTCCAGCCTGATGGGGCTGCTGAACACTGATCCCACCTGGAATCAGCCAAGGAACTCAAGGGAAAGCCTGGAGACAAGAGAAGATCCTGACCTGAGCCTGAGGAAAGCATCCTAAGGTGGGAAGGGCAAGACTGGCTGGGAGTTTGTGGCCTTTGCACCACTGGAGTCTGAACAGGCAGGAGAAAATGAACTCAGAAATGAATCCCAGATCCTGCCCAGGACAGCCTGAGGGTCAGGGAGCTCCCAGGCACTCCCAGCTCCTCGTGGCTCCAGGAAAACCCTTACCCTGCTCAGTGCATTTCAGTGAAACTTTCCCATAATTGCTCCCAGGATATGCAAATAAAGATGTTTTTAATGCCAACACTGAGGCTGCTGTTATCCTCTCTGGCTGCTCCACAGCAGGGATGGAATGAGGACACTGGGAATTCCCCTGGCTTGGAGAGGGGTTGGCACTAACTGGAAGTGTTCCACATCCCTGCAGGGAGTGAGTGTGGAATGCTGAGCCCTGCCAGGATTGTCTGGGACACTGAGCCTGTCCTGGGAATTCCTGAGCCAGGGAATTCAGCAGGGACTGCCTGATCCCAGCTCCTTCCTGCCTCTTTGGCAGGGAATGACCAGGAGGCAGCTGCAGAATTCCTTCTCTCCCCAGGCAGCTTTCCCTGCTTCCAGCACAGCTCCTTGGCTGAAGGACTGCCAGCTTGGAAGGGAAGGAGTTCTGGGCCTGGGATGGGGTCAGTAATTAGTATTAATGAATTACCCACAGCACCAGGCTTTGCTGGAGAGCTCAGGGGCTGAACAAGGCTGGGATTTGGGACTGGAGATGCAGGTTTTTTGGGATCTGGAGCACCCTGGGATAGTGGAAGGTGTCTGGATGAGCTCTGAGCTCCTTTCCCATCCCAACCAGCCTGGGATTCCGAGGTTCTGTGGCTCAGGTGGCACAACCAGGACATCACCAGGGCAATGAGTCACTCTGGACAGAGAAAACTGTCTGGGAGTTACTGCCAAGAGTTTAGGATTCCATGGACAATGTGGTGCTGGCAGGAGAGCTCCTGCCCTGCTGGAGCAGCCAGAGCAGAGCAGTGACCTCATTCACCTCCAACAGCACAAATTCTGGAAACCCCTCAGGGATCTTTCAGGTGAGAACAGGACAAGGAACCAAACCTGCAGGATGAGCAGCCACTTTGGGAAACAGAAATACCAGGAGAAATCTCCAAACAGAAATACCAGGAGGAATCCCCAAACAGAAATACCAGGAGAAACTCCCATACAGAATCACCAGAAGAAATCTCCAAACATCCAAGGTTTATCCAAAGTTTATCCAAGATCTCTCCAAGGTCTCCCCAAGGTCTACCCAAGCTCCATCCCCACCTGGTGCCTCCCTGACAGAACCCAAGCCATGCAGTCAGCAGTTGATGATTTCAGCACCCAAAGAACCCTCAGGAAGGATCATTTCCCCTCCAGGCCATGGATCAGAACAATCCCAGTGCTGCACTTACCAGATTTGCCAGGAGCAGCAGCCTTGGCCTTGAGCAAGACGTGCTGGTTGGAGGGCAGAGCCATTCCTGGAGCCATTCCTGCCCTGCACTGCTGCTGCTGCTGCTTCTGCTGCTGCTTCAGGGCCTGAGGGACACAGAGCACCACATCAGCATTGGGATTTGGTATCCTAAATCCAGCCCTGAGCTCCCCAGGACATCCCCACTGCCTGCTCAGGGTGACACAGGTGACACACAGGTGACAAAGTCATCAAACACCAACACCCTGCTAGGAACAAACATCTCCTGCCTCTGCAGGAGTTCAGTGTCACAGAACATCCTACTTGTGGAAAAAGGATCTCCAGAGAAACCCAGGGAAAGGATTCCAGGGCTGGAGTTGGCTCCAGAGGTAATTCCACAAGGAATTTCAATTCTTTGGAGTTCATCCCATCTCCTGGAGAGAGTAACTTCCCAAATCCCTCCAGCAGACACTGCCCATTAGGGATGGAGGTTCAATTAGCAGAGGAACAAAAATTCAATGCTAAAGAAAAGAAAACAAAAGCCTTTGTTTCAGAAAAGACTTGAAGCACCAATCAGAGCAGAGCCCCAAAGGGACTCAGCCAGGAGACGTTTGGTTGAACTGCAACCCAAAGCTGCTGCTTGCAAAAAACCAAAATCCAAGCCCAGCTGACCTCAGCAGCAGAAGAAATGACAACAAGGACCAAGGATTCCGTGGAATTTCAGACTAGGAGTGACAGGATATGCTGTGCTGCACGGGGGGACAGTTAACTGGGGATTGTCACTGGCTTAGATAATGCTATTAACAATAAATAATAATAAATAATAATATTAACAATAAATAACAATATTTCCAATAAAGACAATAATAATAACCCAGTCAGACCCAGGAGAGGGAATGAATCCATGCAGGAAGGTGCAGATCTGCTCAGAAGGCACAGCCCAGCTGACTGTCACACCTGAGACAGACAGCAACAGGACTGGGATAACCAAGACACTCCTCAGATCCTCTTTTCCCTTCATCAAATAGTTCCTATTTAGCCACTTTTCCCAGAGCCTGGAGAAGATTCAGCCAGGTGGAAACAGCCAAATTGAATCGACCTCCTGTCACTGAGGTCAAAAGCTTTCAAAGAGCAGAGATAAAAAGAGAGCTGGCATTCCCAGGAATAACCAAAACCCACAAATAAATTCAGGAAAGCTTTTCAGCTCCTCCCTGGGTGAAGCAGAGGGAGCAGTGACCATCTGGGAAGCACTGACCCTGCTGGGGATGGTTGGATTCCAGGAGCTCTGAGGGCTTTTCCAACCCAAATGATTGGGAAATCCCACAACTCCAGAGGCTCCTTGCATTCCATCAGCACTCACGGTTTCCCTGATCCTGGGAATTCCAGTTATTCACCTCAGGCTGGGTGAGGAGGAGATCCCTCAGTGGCCTGGAGGGATCCAAGGAAAGCACTGGAGCAATCCCTGCATTCTGAATCCCAGCCTCAGCACACATTCCATGGATTCCCATGGATTCTCCCAACTGCTCCACCTCTCCAGTGGGGTGAGCCAATTCCAGCTCAGACCCTCCAAACCTCCAGGGTGGGATTTTTCCAGAGGATTTTGGGAATGCAGCCTGATCCCCTGCTCCAGGGTGTGGGGATGGCACAGGTACTGCTCAGCTTGAGCTCTGCTGTGTGGATGAATTAAATCCTGGTTTTTGGAATAGCCCCATTCCCATTCCCACTTCTCCCTCAGAAATCCACTCCCTCTTCCCTCCAGGAATGCTGGAACTCCTGCAGAGGGGAGAGCTGAGCCCAAGAAGCCCCTGAGCAATAATCCAGAGCCCAGACAGGATGAAGGACATGGAAGTTCCTTTCATTCCCCTTTCACTCCTAACGTGGTGTTTTCCAGCCCTGTCCCTTTCCCATTATCCCAATTTCCTCTTTTTAGCTCCTTTTTATAATTTCCCATCCCACTTTCCACTATCCCAGGCTGCTCCAAGCCCTGCTCAACCTGCCCTGGAACACTTCCAGGGATTTCCAGGGATTCCCACAATTTCTGTGGAAAACCTGAGCCACTTTGATCACCCCTTGGAAGGGAAGAGCTGTTTGGATGCTGCAGGGAATGTTTGCCAGGCAGGATTAACGAGGGCTGAGGGACACACAGGCTGTTCTTTAATTAACATCCCCCTCAATTAGTGGGAAGCAATTTTCTGGGGATTCAAAGAGAGTGGAAGTTTGGAAGTTCAGAGGAAAACCTGGCTGCAGTGCAACACCCTGAGCTCCCAGTGGGCAAACAGCCACGTGGGAACAGAAAATTCCCAAATTTGGCATCTCCACCTCAGCTCCCCAGGGCTGCAAGCACAACTCCAGTTCATCCTTCCCTTGCCTGTGTGCTCTCCCCAATTACAGCCCTAATTAGGTCACTAATTAGTGGTTTCTGTCCTTGCAGATCCTTTTCCAGGGGCACCTCTGGAATGCCATCCTGAGTGACTGGGAAAAGCCAGGTTGGGTGGGAAGAGGCAAATCCTGCCTGGATTTGTGATTCCATATCCACAATCCCTGCTCTTCACCCCTGACTCCTCACAACATTCCCTTTCCTAAGGAATAAATCCAACCTGGAAAAAGCATTTCCTTCCTAAGGATCCTGGGAACCCAAACAGTGAGTGGGGGAAACACCTGGGAATCCAGGGAATAATCCAGCTGGAATTTTTCATCAGGAGGAGCAAATCTGAAGCACAAAGAGCCTCCCTGCCTTGCTGAGGACACAGGGAACAGAATCCAGATATTCCCAGGCATTCCCATTCCACAGGCATGGAAAAGTCACTCCTGCTGTGTCCCTCAGCAGCCAGGAGAGGAGCAAAGAAAGGCAGAGAGTCCTCCTTCCTTCTCCAGACACTCAGAATCCATGGAATTCCTGTTTTCCATCTCCTCCAGACACTCAGAATCGATGGAATTCCTGCTTTCCTTCCTTCTCCAGACACTCAGAATCCATGGAATTCCTGCTCTCCACCCAGGCAGCATCCCCAGAATTCCTGCTTTTCCCATCCCTTTCCCTCCCTTGGGATTTGCAGCACCCCTGGCATTCCCTGGCAGGAATTCCCCAGCAGGGGAACAATTCACTGAACTCTTTTCCCCCAAAGTCTAAATTCACCAAACCCATTTCCTCCAACAGCAGAAACCACAGAAACTCCTCAAAGGATTGGGGGAAAAAAGAAAAGAAAAAAATCACATTTTATGGTTTTTCTCTAGGGTAATAACTTTAAAAACCCAGATTTTTTTTTAGGGAAAACCAAGGAAATATTGCCAGGATCTGCAGGGTTGCTCACCTGTTTGAGAGCCTTTTTGCTGTGCTTCTGGGAGGAGGAGAGACCTTTGCCTGGGATGGAGGGCGAGGGAGAGCTGCACTGCGGGGAGGCGGCAGGGGCCAGGCGGGAGGAGACTGTCAGAGAAATAGATATAAATATAAATGTAAATATAAATATAAATATAAATATATAATATAAAAATTAAAATAAAAAATAAACATATAGATATAAATAATGTAGATAAAAATGCAATTGTAAACACAAATAAAATATATAAATATAAATATACATATAAATATACATATACATATAAACATATATAATACAAATATACATAAATATATAAATAACAATATGACTATAAATATATATATTAAAATATACATGTAAGTATAAATATAGATATAAGTGTAAGTGTAAATATAGATATAAATATTAACATAAATATAAGTAATATAAAAATGAACAAATATAGATATAGGTATAGATATAAATAATGTAGATGTAGATGTAAATGTAAATGTAAACATAAAAATATATAAATATAAATATAAACAATCTAAACCTAAATATTTATAAATCTAAATACAAACATTAACATAAATATAAAGAATATAAAGATAAAAATATAAAAATAAAAATAAAAATAGATCTATAGATATAGATATAAATAATGTAGATGTAGATGTAAACGTAAATATAAATATACACATAAATATTAAAAAATATAAATATAAATAATATAAAAATTAAAAAATAAAAATAAAATTTAAAAATATAGATATAGATATAAATAATTTAGACGTAGATGTAAATGTACATGGACAGTATTCAGCCCAAGGCAGATGGAGTCCCTGCAGTGAAGCTTCCAGTTCCAGGTGATTTCATCCTTAAAGAGCCTCGTTAGGAGCAGCTAATTAGGATGGGAATTCACCAGCAGCTGCTCCAACTGCTCGTGTGGCAGAGGATGTCCCAAATGCCAGGATCTGGGGACATTCCCACATCCCAGGTGCTCCAAACCCATCCTTGGACATTCCAGGATCCAGGGGCAGCACAGCTTCCCTGGGAATTCCTAATTCCCAATCTCCCACCCATCCCTCCCTCTGCCATGGGAAGCCATTCCCTGTCTCCTGTCCCTCCATCCCTTGTCCCAAATCCTCTCCAGCTCTCCTCAATCCCCTTCAGGCACTCCAAGGCCTCCCTGGATTTTTCTCTTCTCTTAAAAATGAAAAACCTGAGTCAGCAAATCCCTGAATGTCTCACCCCTGGATTGAGGAGATGACAAACCCCTGTGGGATCAGGGAAACCTACCAGGGAAGGTTTGCAGGGAGGTTTGTCCCATGGGAGATAATCAATGGCGCCACACAGAACCCAATTAATTAATTAATTAATTAACACTTCCTGGGCAATCAGCTCTGAGCACAGCAGGACAAGGCAGTGAAGGAGCCAAGAGATAACGAGGCAGATGCTAATTAACAGCAGGAGAAGGGAACCTCCCCAAAATAATGCACCAGCAGAGACCAACATCCCAATGAAACACACAGAATCAGGAACAATGAATTACAAAAATTAATCAGGAACAATTAATGACAAAAACCTCTCCTGTGTGGTGTGGATGAGTTGGAAACAAAAATCACCACTTCAGGGGCCAAAAACCCCAAACTCTGATGTAGCTCCCAGAGCAAACTCTGTCCCTGCTTGGAAACAACCTCAGCAATGTTTGTAACCCAAATCTCCTGGTCAATAAAATTCTGGAAAAGTTCAGAGTCTGCTCAGCACCTGAGAGGCAAAGCAGATCCCAAACTCCCTGGGATTCTCTCAACATTGGATAAAGAGAATTGGAAGCAAAGAAAATCTGTTGTTAAAGTTTCCCCAAACTTCCAGAGAATTTCGACAAAAGGCTTCTAAAACTTGGTTTGGCTATTGTTTAAAAACAAAGAATTGGCAGAAGTGATGCTGGAAGAGAGGAGGGGAGAAACCTCAGAGACCCTGCAGGGCCCAAAGGGCTGCAGACCAGATGTGCAAACCCAAAATCAATGGTCAGACAATTCTCCTAAACACAGAAATCCAGAATGTGGGCAGGAGGGGAAGCAGCAACATCCATTTCCCCAGAATTCCCTGCAGAGGATCTCAGTGCTTCATCTCCTCAACCTCTGCAGCTCCAGAAGGAAAAGCTGCACTTGACTCGTTTGGGCGCAAAGGAAAGTCAAGCTGAACTAAAAATAGAAATTTCCTCCCCAGCTGTGCAGTCATGAGCTTAAAATATCCCAATTTTAAATGGGATGCAGATGTGTGACATGAAAAAACTTGGAGGGAAGTAATTAAAACACACTTTGAGGAGCGTGGAGATGTCTCTGGTTAATCACAGAATCCCAGAATGGTTTGGGGCTGGAATTGAATGATCATTAAGATCCTTTCCCACCCAAACCATTCTGGGATTCACTGATTCCATCAATTTAAGGGTCAATGAGGCACTGGGGAAGCAGGAAAGAGGTAAATCCACTGGGAAGGAGAACAAATGCAATAAATGGATTTTTTTGGAGGCTCCTTGGTATTGATTTACCTGTTTGGCTCAACAACAGCAACACCAAATGAACACTGAGAGAAGAGAGAGAACCTTTTCTGTGCCTTTGCCAGCCTTGCTCAGCACATTCCTGGGAATACTCTTGTAAAAAATAAATAAAAATAAAAAATACACCAGGAATCAGAGCACTCACTGGTGTGAGGCATTGCATGTCAGGCAGGTTTTCCAGCAGAACCCAAAGCTTTCCCAAGCTGTGCCAGGTGGGAGAAAATCCCTCACTGAAGGGAATTTGGGATTCCCTTGATGAGTGCATCACTGCAGCTGGAATAATGAGATATTGAAGGGAATTGTTCTGGGATTACTCTGGAGAGGCAACAGTTTCCTCTCTGCCATTGAAGCACAAGTTTTGAACCACCACTGTCAAAGCTCATCCAGTGAAGCTGTTCAGCTCTTCCTCCTGCTGTTTTTTTGGGATGAACTCTTCCTGATTCGCTCCAGATGGGAAGAGAGGTGGAATTCCCTGCCAGCAGCAGCTCCAGCTCACACCCCAGCCTCATCTCCATTCGTTTGCAAAGGTGCATTAAAAACAGCTGGGAAATATCCAACACCCAGATTTCAGTCCCAGGCAGTGTCCAACACTCAGATTTCAGTCCCAGGCAGAGTCCAACAGTCACATTTCAGTCCCAGGCAGAGTCCAACAGTCACATTTCAACACTGATTTTCCACCTCTGGCAAAGCACAGCTGGGAACAGCACAAACCCCATCCCTTTCCCTCTGCTCTACCCACAGCTCTGCCCATGTCAGGCTCTCCCTGTCCCCAAACAGACACAGCAGAGCCTCCAAGGTGGAGTCTGGCAGGACCAAAAGGCTCTCAGAGCAGATTGCCCAAGGTGGAACAGCAGCACAGATTCCCCCAGCTGTGGGAACAGAGGGAATGACAGGGAAATCCCACAGCCAGCAGTTCTGGTGCTTCTGAAAGTCAGGACATTGCTGTGGGTTCTGAGAGGGAAAGATTAACTATGAAGTGATCCTTTAACTATTTACTAATTCTTTAACTATTGAATAATTCACTGGATATTAACTCATTCTTCCCTGGAGGGTTTGAGGCTCTGGCACAGGATTCCCAGAGGAGCTGTGGATCCCTGGAAGTGTCCAAGAATGGGGTTTGGAGCAGTAAAAGGACAGTAAGAGGTGTCCCTGCCATGGCACTGGATGAGCTTTAAGGTCCTTTCCATCCCAAACCATTCCATAACTTTCTGATCTCCTGGCCTGGGAGATGCCAAAATCCTGAGGGCACAGGGAGTGAGCTGGGCTGTCAGTAAGGGCAGGGATGTCTGCAGCATGAATTCCTGTTCTTCACCTCAACAGATTTCATTTCCCACAAGTGATGAAAACACAACCAAATCTGGCTGGGAGAAAATCCTTGCCAAGAAGCCCAACTGGGAATTGCAGCTCCTTAGGAGAGCTCAGAGCATCAGGAATTCCAGGGAATGGCATCACCCACTGGAAACAGGGATTGGGAGAATCCTCCTGTTAGAGGAGAACCACAGGAAGGAGTTGCAGTAAAAAATGGGTTCTGTGCTGCTGTGAGTCTCTAGAGGTGAAGGTGGCTGGGCTGGGAGTTCACTGCAGGTCAGGACTCTGCTGCTGCTACAGGCAAAGCTGCTTTGAGCAGCCAAGAGCAGGAGAAATCCCAGAATCCCAGAGTCACTGAGGCTGGAAAATGTTTCCTACACCACCAAGCTGTGCCTGAGCCCCACCTTGTCCCCAGCCCAGAGCACTCAGTGCCACATCCAGGAATTCCCTGGACACCTCCAGGGATGGAAACTCCAAACCTCCCTGGGCAGCTCCTGCCAAGGTCTGACCACCCTTTCCATGGAGAAATTCCTCCTCATGTCCAACCTGACCCTGCCCTGGTCCAGCCTGAGGCCATTTCCCTTGTCCTGTCCCTGTTCCCTGGAGCACAGCCTGACCCCCCTGGCTGTTTTGGGTCACTCAGGCCAACCCTGCAATCCCCCAATAGTTCTGAGGACTCCTCATGTCACCACCCTCAGCACTCTATATTTGCATCTACATTTTATATATATATATAGTTTATACTTCAAGCTTCTACTGTAAATAACAGTTGGACAGGAAATTCAATCACACTCAGATCATTTTTGACAAACAAGTCCCACCAGAGACACCATTTGCATGGAGCTGCTGCCACCACTGGTGTGTGACATGCTGGTGGCAGCTCAGGGCGACACAAACACTGCCAGCTGCCCAAACAGCCCCTGGGCCAAAGGGACAGAGCTGGCAAAGGTGGGAGATTGTGCCCAAAGCTCAGCCAGGGCACAGCTCAGCACAGGGAAATGGGAATTGGCTGTCCAGGGAAGGGAATGGAGCTGGGAAGGGAATGGAGCTCCAGGAGTGGCTGAGGGAGCTGGGAAAGGAGCTCAGCCTGGATCAAAGGAGGCTCAGGGGGACCTTGTGGCTCTGCACAGCTCCTGACAGGAGGGACAGCCAGGGGGGTCAGGCTGTGCTCCAGGGAACAGGGACAGGACAAGGGAAATGGCCTCAGGCTGTGCCAGGGCAGGGTCAGGTTGGACATCAGCAGGAATTTCTCCATGGCAAGGGTGGTCAGGCCTTGGCAGGAGCTGCCCAGGGAGGTTTGGAGTTTCCATCCCTGGAGGTGTCCAAGGAATTCCTGGCTGTGGCACTCAGTGCTTTGGGCTGGGGACAAGGTGGGGATCAGGCACAGCTTGGCCTCCATGGTCTGCAGAGAAGCTCCATGAGCTAAAAAAAGGGAAAAAGGACATTTCTGTGCATGCAAATCCCTCCTGAATTGCACAATGGGATCCTCAGGAAGTCTCTTCCCCCCAGTCACATGCAGGGGCAGAATTGCTGCATTTAGAAAAGCTGATATTTCCACCTCATCTTCAGCAGCAAGAAACAAAGTGACAAAACCCAAACAGAGTTCTTTCTCATCTTCCTGGCAGCTGCTCTGGAGGGTGGCAGGGCTGGGCAGGTTTGGCCCTTGGAGGACACCAAGCTGTCCCAGTAAAGCACGTGTCACCCTCCAGCTGTGACCTGGCATTTCCTCTGTGCCAAAATGCAAAATTCTCCAGTTCATCACAGTGTTTCATCCTTTATTCCCATTTCTCCAGCTCAGGGCACTGCAGGAGGCACAGTGGAGATTTTAATTACTGCAGGGATTTCCCATCCCTGTCCCACTCCAGAAGAGGTTTTGCTCATGAATTATTCCAACCTTGCCCAAATTTTCCAACCTATTTTCAGCACCTGAGATTTTATAGACACCAAATGTAGAGACTTTTCACTCTGAACACTGAGCTGGTCAAACAAAATTCTGGGAGCCAGGAGGGACTCCTGAGTTGTGCAAAGATTCACACAAGCTGATCATTGGAGAAGGATTATCCAGAGTCTTGCCTAGTTTGTTTTCCCTTTTTCCTTAAGGTTGGCTTTACTGTTTCTTTTTGTTCCCCATTTTTTTTCCTTTCTAACACTCAAACTTGGGTTGGGTTTTGCTGGAGGAAGTGCAGCTGTTTCATGATCACCTCCTGCACCTTGTGCCACCCAACAGTGGTGAGATGCTGCCAAAAGCACCTGAAGGAGGTTTTTCTACAGCCTCACATGGTTTAAAACACCACAGAACCCCAGGAGTCCTTGAGAATCATGGAACTGTTTGGGTTGGAAAAGCTCTTGGAGACCAGGGAGTCCAACCATCCCCAGCAGTGCCAAGGCCACCAGTGCCCCCTGTCCCCAGGTGCCACATCCACAGGGTCAGCACTCCACCCCTGCCCTGGGCAGCTGTGCCAGTTTTGAGCACCTTTGCCATGAAGGGATTATTCCCAATATCCAACCTGAGCCTCCCATGTTGAACTGAGGCCTTTTCCACAAGCCCTGCATCCCAAGAAGCTGTTTTTATCCCCAAACTCCAGGGACGACACCAAGCAGCTGCTCCACTTGCAGCCCCAACACACAAGGGCTGTGTGACCCCAAAAGGCTCTGCTGGCAGATCCTCTCTCCCTCCCCTTACCTGCACAGGGCACAGCCCAGAGCTGCTCCATGACCATTCCTCTGCTCCATGGGCTCTGCAGAGGCACCAGGGCTCTGTGCTCCCTCCCAAAATCAAAGTGCTGCTTTGTGCTGCCAGAGCACTTGGTTTTGCACATATAAGGAAGTGGCTGCTGCTGCTATCCGGACACACTTCCTGTGTCAGGGGGATGAGCACAGCCTGGGCCAGCTCAGCACATCCCTGTGCTCCCCACTCTGCATCCCCTGCTGCCTTCCAGCTCTCCCAGCAAAGCCCTGCTGCCCAGGCTCTGCAGGAACGAGCAAAACAATCCCAAAATCCTTGGGATCAGCTGGATGCCGAGGGATGGGGATGCTGCTGACCTCAGCCTCACACAGGGCTGGCAGCCCAGACAGCTCTGGCTGGGGTTGGGATGTTCTCCAGTTCAAATCTGGGATTTTTTTGGAAGAGGAAAGAGGTTTTTGAGTGTTCCATGGCACAGGAGGAGTGCAGCATTCCAGGGCTGATGCTCCACAGCTCCAGAGGAATCTTCCTAGCTGGAATTGATGCCTTGCTGGATAAAAAGAGCAAACAGATGGACCAAGGGAAAGCAAAAGCAGCAGGAAAAGGCTTGAAGGACCTTGAGGATCAACACTTTGAGTGGTTCAGCACCAACCCTGCCTCTCCTGCTCCCCAAAGCCAGGCTGGAGTCAGGATGGTTCCTGCCAGGGCTGGAGATTCCCTCATTCCCAACTCCACTCCTCCCTGACTGCAGGACAGGGATGAACCAGGCTGGCACTGAGCTGACCTCACCTTCTGCTTCAGTTCTGCTCTTCCTGGCAACTTTCTGGATATTAAATGTTACTTTTAATACCCAGCAAGATCATGAAGTTGCAGCGTTTGCTGGAGGAAACGGAAAGAATCCTTGCAGATGCATAAAGGAAATGAAATACTGAAAATGAAACAAAATCTTCCCTGCAGACTTTGGAGAATTCCAGAATGGTTTGGGTTGGAAGAAAAGACCTTAAAGCCACCCAGTGCCACCCTGCCATGGACAGGGACACTGCCACTGTCCCAGGCTGCTCCAAACCCCTCCAGCCTGGCCTTGGACATTTCCAGCACAACTTTTATATCCTCTCTGGGATAAACTGCAGCTCCCCAGTCCAGCTGCTCCAGCACAGAGAACTGAGTGTTCCACTGCTGAAAATCACCCTAAAACAGCACTGAGTGCCTGAAGAAGAGATGGGGATTTAAAAATGCTTCAGGCAGAGATTGGTTGGATTTTACAGAACCCCAGGATCCTTGAGGTTGGAGAATCCCTCAGATGGAATTCTGAAAGGGATCTGAAGGAGAAATCCAGCTGGGAATTCCTTGGAGTGAGTGAAGATGGGATTTACATCAATAATTCAGAGTTACTCACACACAGGACACTCAGCAGGAACAACACTGACCACAGCTGCTGTTCTAATTTCCCCATCATTTCTGATTTATTCCTCACTGGATGCTCACAACTTGCAGAGCATTAACACCCATAAAACAGGACTTCATGCCAAAGGCCAAAAATCATTCCCAGGAAAAGCCAGCAATTCCAGACCTCAGAGAGGAGCAAAGATCCTTTTCTGTATTTGTATTTTCTTCACATTTTCTTGTTTTGGCTTCTTTTGGCAGCTATTTCAGGGTAAGGTTTCCATGTTTTCTCACCTGGGCTCCTCCTGCCTTTCCAGCCCTTTGGTACATAAAGCTTTTATCTCAAACCTCTACGTGTATTTCTACATAAAACTCTCTCTAAAAGATACATAAATCCCCTCACAGGTTTTACTTAATATTGTAACATTGGAGGTGTAGAAAAAGCAGCCAAAAATTCCTTATTGACCAAACATTTTGAGAGGATCTGTTAGAAATGAAAATATTCCAGCCAGACAGCTTTCCTGTCAAAGGATGGATTTGGAGTCAAGTTTAATTTTTCAGGTTTTTTTAACATTTTGTACTTTCCTGGCGCTTTCAGTGCTTACAACTCTACATAACACAATTTTTTATTGGCCTGTGGCTTCAGGGCAGGGCTGACCCACGGGGCAGAGAAAGCCTGGCAGCTCTGATGCCTGATGGTTTTTGTGCTTTCTTTTTATACCCTTTTTATACATTTTTACACCCTTTCCCTCTCCTTGTACCCTTCACAAACATTCCTTGTACCTCAGCCCTACATGGTTATAACTCTTGTACTCTGATATTTAGCTCAGTTTGGGATTCTCCAGGGGGGAAGATGAAATATTCATAACTATCTCAGAACTAAAGGCTCCAACCTTGGACAGAGCTCCTCTCTGGAACATGTTGGTATAAACTAGATTGTAGCCTCATTTTGGGGGGGGATAATTAGAATAGGGGAACAATGAATTCATTTGTTAAGTTTCCTATTGGGGGATTTTAGGTAGATACGCTAATTTTTGAGGTCCATAAATTTGTATACACATTGCACACAGTGTGCTCTTGGTGTGTTTCCACCTTTATGAGCTGTGCACCTATTAAACCCAAGGTAATTCCCTTTTTCCCTATACTGCTGTGTCTGTCTCACATTTTTATCAGCTTTTAAGGCATCAGCTCCAGGGTGTGCTGGCCTGGGAGGTGTCAGAGCCTGGAACAGACCTGTCACAGGGATTTGTCCCCTGCTCACCACAGGCCATCCCACCTGGAACAGCACCAGCAGGAACCCTTGGAATCCTTCTGAAGAAACCCTCTGAATCCTTCTGAGGAAATCCTTGGAATCCTTCTGAGGAAATCTTCTAAATCCTTCAGAGGAAACTTGGAATCCTTCTGAGGAAATCCCTGGAATCCTTCTGAGGAAATCCTCTGAATCCTTCTGAGAAAACTCCTGGAATCCCTTTGAGGAAACCCCTGGAATCCTTCTGAGGAAATTCTCTCAATCCCTCTGAGGAAACCCTTGGGATCATTCAGAGGAAAACTACTGGAATCCTTCTGAGAAAACTCCTGGAATCCTTCTGAGGAAACTTGGAATCCTTCTCAGGAAACTTGGAATCCTTCTCAGGAAACTTGGAATCCTTCTCAGGAAACTTGGAATCCTTCTCAGGAAATCCTCTAAATCCTTCTGAGGAAACCCTCTGAATCCTTCTGAGGAAACCCTTGGAATCCTTCAGAGGAAATCCTTGGAATCCTTCAGAGGAAATCCTCTGAATCCTTCTGAAGAGACGAAATCCTCCGAATCCTTCTGAGGAAATCCTTGGAATCCTTCTGAGGAAACTCCTGGAATCCTTCTGAAGAAATCCTTGGAATCCTTCTGAGGAAATCCTCTGAATCCTTTGGAGAAAACTCCTGGAATCATTCTGAAGAAACCCTTTGAATCTTTCGGAGAAAACCCTTTGAATCCTTCTGAGGAAACCTTTGGAATCCTTCTGAGGAAATTCTCTCAATCCCTCTGAGGAAACCCTTGGGATCATTCAGAGGAAAACTACTGGAATCCTTCTGAGAAAACTCCTGGAATCCTTCTGAGGCAATCCTTGGAACCCTTCTGAGGCAGCAGTGATGACAAAAACCCCCAAACCTCCCCACCCAGGTCAAACCATCCCTCCCAAAATGCAAACTCACCTTTCCTTTTCCACCTGCTCTTCCTGCCGTCCTTGGCGCAGCCGTCGCTGCTGGAGCTGCTGTGCTCCGAGCTCTGCGAGTCAGACTGAGCATCACTGCTCTCCTCTGAGCCTTCTGACAGCTCCTTCAGCCCATCTGGGATGTCCTTCTGCCAGGGGACACAGCACAGTCACTGCTGTGACAGGGACACTCACAGCCACAGCAAAAGCCCGAAATCCACACGGGTTTGTTGCACTGATTGGGGATTTTTTAATGCGGCTTCACTGCTGGCCCCAAACACTGTTACCTCGTGGAACACTTAATAAACTCCTGGAACACTTAATAACTCCTAGAAACACTTAGTAACTCCTAGAAACACTTAGTAACTCCTAGAAACACTTAACAACTCCGAGAAACACTTAATGCAGGTGATGTCCTGAACCCAAATCCCATCAAAACCTCCCAGGTGATTCCTTAACTGCCTTTCCCTGAATTCCTCATCCCTGATCAGCAATTCCAACACAAGGGATGGAGGGACAGAATACAGGAATGGCTTCCCAGTGCCAGAGGGCAGGGATGGATGGGATATTGGGGAGGAATTCCTGGCTAGGATGGAATTCCCAGAGAAGCTGTGGCTGCCCCTGGATCCCTGGAGTGCCCAAGGCCAGGCTGGATGGGTTTGGAACACCCTGGGACAGTGGAAGATGTCCCTGCCATGGCAGAGGTGGCACTGGTTGGGCTCCAGAGACAAATCCACACCAAATCAGGAATACTTTTTTCTAGTATTTAAAATACAGGTTATTTTTAAATATGCCAACCAGACAATTCCCCCTTTCTGCTCTCTGCCTGAGACTGAGGATAAGGTGATTTGACATCTCTAGACACAAGCTGAGAGCACTGAAGAGGAAGTTCCCCTTTTTAGGGTTGAAATTTCATTACCATTTTAATTACTCTTTCATTTCTGGGACAGTAATTAACACCAGCAAGCTGCACTGTGGGTAAAAAGGAACATCTCCAGCTGCACCTTCACACCCAGGAGCTGCTGAGATCCAAAGGGATTGTTTGTGCTGTCAATGGATAATCACTTTTTTGGGATTATCCTGGATATTTGGATGTCAGGAGGAATTCCTTCATGGAAAGAGTGGCAGGGGAGGTTTAGTTTCATCCCTGGAGTGTCCAGGGAATTCCTGGCTGTGGCACTCAGTGCTCTGGGCTGGGGACAAGGTGGGGATCAGGCACAGCTTGGATTCCACAACCCATAATTTTCCATCAAAAAGGGTTTTTCCATCCCCACTGACTCTGGAATCCTGCCCCAAACCATTTCCAAGCCCCCAGCAGCCCCCTGAGCACCAAGGAAGCTGCCAGGCACTCACCTTGAGGGTGTAAACTCCCATCCGACCTGGCACCTTGTAGAAAATCCCCTCTTCTCCCCGGGAGTTGGTGTGCAGCATGGCATTCAGGCAGGCCAGGGGTGATGTCCCACTGCAGAGAACACCCTGTGAGTGCCAGGGGGCACTGGGGACACTGGGGGCACCCCAAACCCTCACCCAGCCCATGCACAGCCAGACATCCCACAGCCAAATCCTATTCCCCAGGGAAATACAGGGTGAAGCTGCCACAGTAAGCAACAGGGAAATCAGTCCATGGAGGCTCCAATCCCAGGGAAAAGCAAACAGAAACCCACATGTTCAGGCTGTCCAAAATTCTCAAACATCAAAGTATTCCCAGAGTTTCCAAGCTCTGTGGAAGAGCAGGAAATTCCCAGAGTCTTAAAATCCCAAAGTTCCAAAGTAATCCCAGAGTTTCCAAGCTCTGTGGAAGAGCAAGAAAGTCCCAAAGTCTTCTCAGAGTTTCCAAGCTCTGCTCTCAGAACAGGTTTGGGGAGCTAAGGATTGGCTCCAGAGGGATTGAAAGTTGTGTTGAGGGGTTTTTTCCCCCAAAAAAGGACCAGGAATGAGGGTTGTGGGATAAGGAATGGAAAGCAATTGTGCAATTCCCCCTGGGAGGAGGAGGGGAGATCTGCAATCCCAGCCAGGAGAGCAGAAACAGGAGATTCATCTTTTCCCCACTGCTGGAGGGGCTTTTGTTTGGCTTTTGTTTGGTTTTTGTTTGTTTTTTTTAACCCATCCTGCTGCAGACAGGAGCAAACCCAGGCTCTGAGGTGCCTTCAACCCAAACCACTCTGGGATTTGATGATTTGACACTCTTTTCCCAGCCTGTGGAACAGCAGGGATCACCTGGAATTCCTCCCATTCCCGGGAAGCCCCAGGGAGGGGAGGAGAGCAGTGCCAGGGAGCTGAGCTGTGCCTCTCCAGCTCATCCTGGATCAAATCTGCACCAGGCAGGGTATCAGTGTTAATCCAAGCATTCCACAGAGTCCAGAGTGTCCAGAGCCACACTTTGGAAGCTCCCCAAGGAACAAAGCCCTGGCAGGACCATCTTCATTAAAGCTTTTCTCCTCTGGCGTCTCCACTGCTCCTACAGAACTGATTCCCTGTCTAACTGCTTCTCCCTAGTTTTTATTTCTTCTTTTCCCAGGTTTGCTATCTCCAGGCACCTGCCTGGCTCTGGAGGATCTCCTGAAAGCTTCCCCAACCCTGGCACTGCCCCAGCCTGGCAGAGCTCAGAGGAAAATGGTTATGGCTAAAATCAGTCAACAAATCCCAATTAACTCTGAAATTAAGTTGGTCTGATTTGGGGGGAATTAGCATTGTCACATCCCATCCTTTCTGCCTCTTGTGGGCACTCAGTTCCATCAGGAATTCCTAATTCCATGATCATCCCTCACTTTACACCCCACTCTGGCTGCAGGGTGGCAATTCCCAGTCTGCCCAGTCTGCCCAGTGTCCCCAAAGCTGCAGGGGGACAGGAGAGCTGAGCTGCACCTCCATGGCCACAGCAACCTCCAAAGTGACAAAACCCCACCAAACCATCCCCAAAAATAAAATTAAACCAAGCCCAGCTGCTCCCCCAGAGCCTGGGTGAAGCCCAAGCCATGCTGGACCTGCCTGATCCCAAGGGAAAGAACTCAGGGTGTTCTCCTTGGATCCCAGCTGGGATCCCAAACCCTCAGCCCTGGCAGTTTGCTCACCATCCATCCATCCATCCCACGGGATTTTGGGATGATGTTTATCCTTGGAGATGAGATGTGTTCTGCTGGGATGGGAGGATTTCACCTCCCACTGGGTCTCTGCTGCCCCTGTGCTCAGAACTCCCAACATTCCCTGATTCTCCCATTCCCTGTGTTCTGGTCTACCTCTGGTTACTTGAAACGCAGCAGCCCCAGGAATCAGATTCCATTGATTTTACTGAGAAAAGAGCACTGGAAATACCTTTAAATATTAAATTTTTTCTTTTAACTATTAAATTTTTCTTATTTTAACAGTGAAGGCCATTTCTGGGAACAAACACTGGCAATTCCCACCATTCCACCTCCAAAGCAGCCCTTGGAGAAGCAGGTGATGGAGAAGATGAATTTCTGTCCATCCCAGCTCCATCACCAGGCTGGGATGGGATGAGCTTTGAGCTCCTTTCCCACCCAAACCATTCCAGGATTCCACCAAAATGCCAGGAACTGCAGGAAGAGCAGGCCTGGCTCATGCTGAGGCTGATTCCCCCAATCTGCCTGGGCTGGTTTGATCCCAAATCTCACCTGAGCACTGGAAAGAAACTCCAGGCACCTCCAGGATATTGGGATTTTGTCCTTTCCAAAGCCACTCCAGCAGGATGGAGCTGCCTCTCCACCCCACAGGAATATTTCCCTGATCAAACCTGGATCAATTCCTGACACAACAGAGCTGACTGGGACATCCTCCACCCCCAGAAATAACTGACATCTCATCATTCAATGCTTCCAAAAGTCATTTTTGGCCAAACTTTCAGCAGAGGATTCCTGCAGTGGATGGCAAGGACACTGCTGGGGATACAACTGGCAGGAACACCCAGATCTGGGATTTCCAGCACCCACAGCTGCTTTTCCATGCAAATATTGCTCAGGATATGGATTTTAGGGATGTGCTGTGAGCAGAAAGTGGTTCCAGCTGTATTTTCATGATGCACTGACAGCCTGTGCTATCCCAGCTTTATTCCAACTGGGAATTCCCTGGGAGTGGAGAGCAAACCTGATTGAACTGATGTGGGAAGGAGTGGGATGATGACATTTAACCATCATTCAGTGTCACTGACAAATAAAAGGGATCTCTGCCAATGCTGCCTGCCACAGGAAGTGGTGGATTAGTCAAGATTCCCTCCTAATCCAACTAAAAACACAATTTAAGAGATTTGTGGAATTTACAAACCTGTGATTTCCACATAAATTACACGTTTTTACATTATTGTCTGAGCGAGGGGTTTTGGTAACTTGTAAATCTTTCTTCTATTCTGAAAATGACCATTTTTCCATATCCACATTTTCCCTAGTGAGCTGGCAAAGTGCTCCCAAGGTGATCTCCAGCAGGTGACAATCCCTGTGCTGGAGGGACAGGAATATTCCTGATTTACTGTGGCTGCTGGCAGGGCTAAACCAGTTCTGGTGGTGTTTGCAGGGAAGAGGAGCTCTGAGGTCAACCCAAGGCACAAGGAATTGATGTGCTGAGCTCTGCCCTGCTGAGGATTTCCCTGAATTACCCAACACCTCAACAAACCATCCCAGAATTCCCAAATTTCAGCCACCATTTCACCAGGACATTTCAAACTCCACGTTCAATTCCAAACTTCTGAGCAGGAGAAAGAGGTTTGAGTGGGAAAGGAAGGTTATGGTGAGGAGTGTGCTGGGGAAGGGGAGGAAGGAGGTGGAGCATTCCTTCCCACTGTGGAATCCTTTGGAGAATCCCTTCTTCTGCAATCCCTCAGGAATATCCATTCCCACTTTATAATCCCTCTGGAGCATCCCTTCTCCCACTGCAATCCCTCTGGAACATTCTTCTCCCACTGCAATATTCCTTCCCACCATTCCTCAGGGACTGAGCTGACTTTTCCAAGTCACCAGCTAAACTGAGGCCAAACCCTCCCCTCCCTCAGGATGTATTTGGATTTTCCAGCCTTCTCCCAGCTCATCCCACTGGGATTTCTCTCTCCCAAGGTGGCTTTGCTCTACAAAAAGCTGCAGTTTTCCCTGCCCAGCAGATCCCAGCAGGATCCCTCTGGATCGATTCCCCACCAGGATCCTGCAGGCACAGGGAGCTGCAGGGCAGGGAAAACCCTCTGGGAATGTCCTGCTTTGTCCCCAGTGAGGTCACTCAGCCCCAGGGAAGCTCCAGCCAAAGCCAATCATTTCCCACCCAGCTGCCAGGACTCTGCTCAGGGGGAGATTTCCCATTTTCCCCTCTCCCCAGGAGCTCCTTGCTCCATGGTGCAGTCCCACCCCACTCAGGACATCCCAGCTCCAGGGGCTGGGAATGCCAGCAGAGCAGCAGGACACAGCAGGGTTAGGGAAGCAGCTCCTTTCCCAGGTTATTTTCCCCCCCGTGCAGCCCCAGGCGAGAAGCACAAACCCACATGCACAGCCAGCAGGACACAGCCAGCAGCTCCCAAGCCCCAGGATTCCCAGCTGGCATTCCCAGCAGGCACAGGGAGGGCAGAGTTACACCAGGGTTACTCCCAGGAGTAGGCAAGGCTGGGAGTTTTGCATGAGGGAATTGCAGGAGGGCTTAGGAGTTGGGAACAAGCAGTGCTGGGTTTGGTCTTACCTTCTGCAGGTGGAGTGCAGCCCAAAAAAAGGAGAGAAACACCCCTTTAACAACTTCAGCAAAACATTGGGTTTGTCAGCAACCCACACCAACCCTCCTCCCTCCCTCCCACCACAACCACATTGCAGAGGTTTTGGGGACAATCCTGAGCCCAGGTGAGGAGGGAAACACCTGCCAGGTGCTGATTCTGTCACCTGAATGAGCTTTGTCTCCCATGTGGAAACACCACAGAATGGGAATTTACTCCTTTATTCTCCTCAGCCCTGATCCCTGATCACAATTCCAGGGGATACAGCAGCCCTGCACCCCAAAATTCCAGTGGTTTAATGAAGCAGGAGTCTCCTCACCCCAGGGGTGATCCCAAAAATGCAAATAAAGCACATTTGGAATATTCCCCACAGCCCTGGAACACCTGCAGTGCCTCACTCTGCACCAACCCAACACAGCAGCTCTCCCAGTGGGGATCTCTGCTTGCACTGCAGGATTTTGGAGGTTCCTGGAGCTGCTGGATGCCCCAAAAGCTGGAATGGGTTCAGGATCAAGGGGAGTGCAGCTGGAGATGGAGTTCAGGAGACACTGAAATTGGACTAATTAACAGCTTTAATTAAAGGTTTATCACAAGTGGATCTGAGCTGCAGGAACATGAGAGACTGGGCAATGCCAAGCCCTGGCTGGGAACAAATCCCTTTCCAGCTGCAGGCAGCACCTCCAGGATCACCTCAGCATGGTCTCCACAGCTCCACAGCTCATCTTCATCCTCAGGGAATGTCAATCTGCAGTTCCTGATTTTACAGCAGGAATCAACAGTGAAGCTCCTTCCTCTGAGGTTTTTGGGGCCTGAAATTAAAATTCCCACATTTTTGGGCTCCTGTCTGTATTTCTGCCTACAGAACAACTCAGCTTGCACTGAAGAGAAATTCCAGATTGAGGTATTTTTTGAGGCCTCAGCTCTGGTGTTTTCCAGGAGGGAAAGTCAAACTCTCAGGTTCCTCCTCAGCAGAGGGTGACACCCCACACTGCTCCTTGCAATTGTGAATATCCTGCACAGCAGGAAAACTTCTGGGCAATTTTATCAAAAACTGCTACAGCCAGGCTGGGCTGGGATGAGAGAATGGAATATTCTGTTAGTTATGGATTTTATACCTTTGTAAGAGAGACATGGAGTCACCTGCTGAGCTTCTCCTCCACACAATAAATGTATTTATTTATGGTTCAGAGCAGGAAATGTTGAACACTGAGATAGCCAGGAGTGGCCAGAGGTGACACCAAACACACACTGACCCTGTTGAACATTAACCTGCAGCTGGGACTGAACAGCTCTGAGCTGTGCTTGAACCACAGAGCTCCTGCAGAGATCTCACCTGGAGACTAAACCAAGCTTCAGACAGAACTACAGCAGCTCTGAACAGCTCTGAGCAGCTCAGCTCAGTCACAAACATCACCTGGGAACTCCTCAGCTGCTCCAGAGAAAGCCAAACCCCCTGAGAGCTGCAGGGATTCCCTGGAGAACTCCCTGCTGCAGCCAAAATCCCAAAAGGAACTCTGAGATAAACATCAATCCATCCCATAACTCAAATGCTTCCAACAAATTCCCCTTTCCCATCTGTAAAACATCAGGAAAGAGACACAGAATCACAGCTGTGAGTAAGAAATTCTGACAGTGGAAGGTGCTCCTACCCTTCAGGATTAAGGTTTAAGGTTCCTCCCCACCCAGCCCAGTTTGGGATTCTCTGATTCCTTCTCTAGTCCAAACACCAAGAGAAATTTGACTTCTGTCTCTTTTCCCCCTCAAAAAAGTGGTTCAAGAGTCTGGTTTGGTTAATGTCAGAAATTCTGTGGATATCTGAAGTGGTCAGAGCACCTGCCTGCTCTGATTTCTGATCTGTGGTCAGATGTATTTCCTTGTTTAACCATTATCTGGGCAAAAGCAGCTCCTGGGTTTGGTCAGATGGTGCTCTGCACAAAATCCAAGGAAAACCAAACATCCATGGCTATTGAGAGCAAAATCCAGCAGAGAAACCTTCCAAAAAAAGCTCATTTTGATTAGACATTGTTGCACTGATTAGATATTGTTCCACTGATTTTAACACACCCAGGGAGAGCAAGGAAATCCAACGCCAAATTAAGAATAGTGATTAAAAAAAACCTACTTCCCATCAGACAACTGTGATTCCCTGCTGCTGACTCTCAGTGCCATCAATCCCACAAATTCCAGAGCAGGGAATATTCCCAGCTATTATCCCACACACCTTCAAAGGCTCCCCTGGCAGTGCCAAACACGCCCAGGCTTCCCCAAGCCTTGATGGCAGCAGAGATAACGTCACAAATCTGGATTTTTTTTTTTTTTGGGCAGGTCCTGGAGGCAGCCCTGGGCACTCTGCCCAGCCCTGGGTGTTCCTCCATGGATTTCACTGGGGCTGCAAGCAGTGACCTGCAGGTAGGACAGGTAATTCATGGAGCAGGGCAGCCTCTCCCAGCAGGAAAACTGGGGAAAGTGGGATGGCTGATTACAAAAAAAAATGGAGTTTTAGCTTTGGGATGTCTGAGGACTCCAATCCCAACTCCTCAGAGTGCTGACTTTAGAAATGTCACTTTAGAAATGTCATTTTCCTTTAGAAATGTCACTGCTAGAATTCCTTGAGTAACAGGGTAAAATCCCAAGTACAGGTGAGGTCAGCCAGGATCCCCCTGGGTTCTGCACTGCCACAAAACCATCTCAGGAAAGCCCTGTCTTGTCCAAAAATCCCCCTAACACTGATTTTTTCCACATTCAACTGCAATTCCAAGCCCTCCACACCAACCCTGGTGCTTCCAAGTCCTCTCAGCTCTCTCCCCAAGCAGCTCCTGCCCAAGCACATCCCAGGGATCATTAATTAGAGGGATTAATTACCCTGGCAAACAGCAAAATCACCCCAGCTGGGCTCCCCATTCCCTGTGCTCATTCCCAGCCTCTGGAAAAGCCACTTGTCACTTCCAAACCTGTCTGCAGTTCACTGAAAGCATCAGGGATTTATTTTATCAGGGATTTATTTTATCAGGGATTTTTCTGATGTGAAGGTGATGTTAACTCACCCTCCCATCACCTCCCAGGATCTGAGGCTGCAGATGAGGAGGTAAAACCCACAACAAACACCCCAAAGTCAGAGCTGGCAGAGTGTGGGGAGGAGGTGCTTTGTGGGAATCCTTTGCTCCCAAATAAATCAGCAGTTTGGATTATTAAAAGCCAATTGCACTGAGATCAGCTCAGGTGTCACCCAGAGGCTCCCAGAACTTCCACATGGGAGGAATCAAAACCTGCAGAGCTCCACATGCTCACCTGGCAGTTTTCATTTTTCCTTCAACATTTTTCCTTCAATAAAAGCTGTTTTGTGCTAAACCCATCCTGCCATGGGCTGTGATTAACCAGAACTCCAATCCAACCACAAATCCTGGCAGTGATTCCAATTTAATTGCCTCAAATGTGACAATCCTTCAGCTTTAAACCTGAATAAAGCTTTTTGACACCAATGAAATATTTAAAAGCAAAGATCCCTGCCCAGCATCCCAGCATGGCCAAGGGGAAGAGCTGAAATTTGAGTTTCCCTGCTGGCTGTTCCCACAAACACCTTTGGGATTGGAGATCCTGGTGCTCCTTCAGACAAAAAAACAACTCCCAGAGCTCAGGCTCAGCCCAGATCAGCTCTGGAAGGAGGAGGCTGAGGAGGATGAAAGGCAAAGCTGCAGTTCTGCTCTGCTTTTTTTGGCTGTTTGGTCCAAAACCTGCCCTGACCAGCCACACACTGGATTTTTTGGGTCCCACCTGCCTGAGGCTCTGCCCAAAAACCACTGAATTTTGCTAAAAAGGTTCATCAGTGCCAGTGCTGGGTGTTTGCTGGCCTTGTGTTCTGCCACCAGTTTTGACCAGTGAACTTCCAGCCCTGACCAGTCCATCTCCAGCTCTGACCAGTGCCCTTCCAGCCCTGACCAGTCCATCTCCAGCCCTGACCAGTCCATCTCCAGCCCTGACCAGTCCATTTCCAGCCCTGACCAGTCCATCTCCAGCCCTGACCAGTGCCCTTCCAGCCCTGACCAGTCCACCTCCAGCCCTGACCAGTCCATCTCCAGCCCTGACCAGTCCATCTCCAGCCCTGACCAGTGCCATTCCAGCCCTGACCAGTCCATCTCCAGCCCTGACCAGTCCATCTCCAGCCCTGACCAGTGCCATTCCAGCCCTGACCAGTCCATCTCCAGCCCTGACCAGTGCCCTTCCAGCCCTGACCAGTGTCATTCCAACCCTGACCAGTCCATCTCCAGCCCTGGGGTGCACAAGGACTCTGAGCTGCAGTTTGTGAATTTGGATTAACCATATTTAGCACTAAAGTGCAGTTTTGCCCCTTGGAGCTGCCTGGATGTCTCACAGTGGTGTCCCTATGATTGGATAAATCCCGAATTTCCCAGAGCAAACTGTGCAATCCTCAGTTTGAGTGGATGATGCTGCTGGAACAGCACAATTCCTGCACTTGGACCCTTGACTATTTCCTGCAAAGCAGATGGATTGCTGGAGAAGACTGGCAAAGAGGAGCAGAAAACAGAATTAATTCAAATTTAGGCTGGCTGCTTAATTCCAAAATAGATGAACAGGCCCAGCCAATCCTCTTTATCCCTCTCTCCTTTTCTTCACTTTTAGAAAACAAGAAGTATTTTGTATTTCACATGGATTATTATCCCTGGGAGTGCCAGACCTCTGGAATTAAGCTGAGTTAATTAAGCTGAGTTAATTAAGGTGCACTGGAGTTGCTCCATATCCCAACCAGATGATACCATGGAGCTGTCCCTGCTCTGCCCAGCATCCCACCAGGCTGCTCTGGGGCTCAGGAATATCCCTAAGGAATAATCACATCCCCTCCAGGCAATACAGAGGAAAACAGCACCAGGAATTAAGTTTTCTATACAAGAATCTTTAACTGAGGCTGCTTTGTTACTCCCTGGGTAACTCTGAGTTTTGGCTTAGGTCAGACTGACTATTCTTTTATTTTATTTAAAGAAGAAATTAAAAATGGTTACATTTTTCTTCAGTCCCTGGAGCTTCAAGCCTCAGGGTTATCCTAGAAAAGAGCTGCAGCCAAGTCCTGCACACCTGGGAATTGGGTGAAAATTCCCAATTTCCTAGAGCTCACTGGGGAAAAGCTCTGGGAAATTGAGAACTGAAATCTGAGAGCTGTTTGCAAATGGGATCCAGACTCCAAACCTGCAACATTTCAGTCCCAAAATCCCTCAGGAGATGGGGATTAACAGCAAACTACACTAAATTGGAAACCAGAGCATCAGAGGGTTTTCCTGGTGTACTCAACTCACCTGATTTCCTTAAGTCCTTCTTTCTGGATAACTTGAAGGATCTCTTTATGGCTCATGGGTGTGTTGGGATATTTCTCCAGGACCTGGCAAGCAAGAGCAGATTGAGAGGAAGTTATTCCTTTGGATTCTGAATTTATATTGAACTCCACCAAACTCCACATTGAATAGTTTGGAATTCTCCAAGGGAAGAACAACACACCTTCCACACCTCACCACCACTCCCTGAAGGACTCAGAGAGCAAAGAGAATCCAGAGGTTGGATTCTCTTAGTGCAATTGCCAATTTTATTTCCATTTTGCTGCCCTCAGACAGCACTCCCTGCAGATTAAATGCTCCACAGCCTCCCCAGCCAGGAACTCCACTTGGAATGCTGCAGGAACTCTCAGATACACTTCCAAAACCCCAAATCCTTAGGCTGAAACAGCTACTGAGCAGTGTGGCTGGAAGTGTTGAAGAAAACAGGGGGTTGACACTGCTGGGGCTGTTTGAAACTCTCAGCACACAGTTCAGGCTCAAAGTCCCTAAATGTGCTCCACGAAAATGGGTTTTTGTTAAACTCTGTGAAATTCCCAGCCCTCCCCCAGCTCCTGGGGATCCCTCTGCTCCCTGCCAGGGGCAATGACAGGAACACCACAACTGCAGCAGTGGCCAGAGCTGCTGGAGGCTGCAGCAGGCAGATGCCACTCGCCCCACGTCACTGGGATATTTTAGGCCATTTTTGTGCTGGGGAGGGGGATGGGCAGGAAATGCCTCGTTTCCTTCTTCATCAGCAGCTTTTTGACCCAAACTCAGCACAGCAAACCCCAGCCTGACTTAGGCTGAGCCCAAAACCACCCAAGGGTTCAGCACAGAGCCAGCAGCGACTCTGCAGAAGGACAGGAGCAGTTTGGCTTCCTCTGCTGAGCAGCAGTGCAGGACCCACTGCTGGAAAATATCCCAGTTTAAAAATATTGTGTAACTTCAGTCAAAGGGTTCTGGTTTTACCCTTGTCTTTACCCCAGGAAAAGGAATTTTAGGTTTCTCTCCAGGGCATTGTTCTAGCAGGTGAGGTCTGGTGAACTCAGCATATCAACAGACTGGAGGAACCCAAAGATAAAGGTAAAAGATAAAGTAACCCAAAAGATAAAGAGCTCTCAGCAGAACATCAGCAGACAGCAGTGACTATCTACAAACAGCTACCCCAGAGCACCTCCAGCAGGGGTGAAGACATCTGGGCAGGAAAGGACTGATGAGGAAAATTGAAGAATGAAAAATCTAATTAACATCAGAGGTGAGGAGATTCAGATCCATTGGGAAACTGAATACTGGGGGTTTGCTCAACTCTGGCCCAATGAACACTGACCCAATACATTTCTATGTATTTTTAGTGTATAAAATATCTGAAAAATCGAGTAAAATCATGTGTGATGGAATGATTCTCTCTGCACACCCAGGCTATGTGTGGATGAGAAGATTTCTGTGGTACATCCTGGCCAGAACAACACCCTGGCAGATAATAAAGTAATGCCTTGACTCTCTAACACTAAAAATGTTGTTGGAGGGTTTTTGGTTTTCCCGCAGTTTCGGTGACACCACAGCTCCTCCTGCCCCTCACTCTCTCCAGGAACACCAGGTTATCCCATAACCAGCAGGTTATCCCAATCCACCTCCCTGGAAAGGGCTTTGCAAGGTCCTTCCTGAGCTGCAGCATCTCCCTGCTCCCAGAACAAATCCCTGCCTTCAGCTCCATCTGCAGCTCTGGAAGATCCAGCTGATGGCCTCATCCTGGAAAACCTCTTGTTAAGTGATGTTAAAGGCTGATTTTCACAGAATCATGGAATGGTTTGGGTTGAAGGGACCTTAAATTCATCCCATTCCACTCCCCTGCCATGACAGGGACATTTCCACTGTCCCAAGTTGCTCCAAACCCCACCCAACCTGGCCTGGGACATTTCCAGGGATCCAGGGGCAGCCACAGCTCCTCTGTAAGATGTAACTGGGATTTCCTTGCACTGCTGCAGCCTCAGGGGTTCATCCCACCTCACTTCCAGCTCCACTGTAACTTCACACACCACTGAGTGTGTTCTGACCCCAAAACTGAGGTGTTTGCAGAGTGATCTGAGCCAGAGCAGTGCAGTTTTTGATTTCCATCACCCCTAAATTGTGTTCACACAGCTCTGCCCAGGACACAGCTCACTCTGTACCACCAGCTGGATCCCAAAGCTCATTCTGGGAGCTCAGAGAAGGTCAGAAATTCAGGAGATCTCAATTTCTGTCTGTGGTTTCAACCTTTTCACTGCAGGTGGCAAAACCAGGAGAGAAGTGAAGCAGTGCTGAGTCCATTCACAGGGAACTCAGGGCATTGGCTATTTCTCCCACACAAAACTGCATTTTTCCTCCTGGCCACTGTGTTATCCTCACTCTCCCTCCCTCCTGATGAGGCCCATCCCTCTCAGAGCAGAGCAGCAACACCACATTTTTATTTAATTTGTCACCAAAGAGTGAGAAAAGTCTGTGTTCCACCAGGGAACCTCAGCAGGCAGATCAGAGGGGAGGAAAGCTTCTCCAGCTCTACCCCTGCCTGCCCCAGGATGCTTCTGCCAGGAAATCCTTCCCCTCTCTTCCTTCCCAGGGCTCTGTGCTGTGGCTGAGCTCAGCAGGGTGAGCTGGATGGGTTTGGCCTCCTGCAAGTCACACTGGGGAGATCACCCAGCTCTGCCAGGTGTCTCTGCTCTCCAGGAGATTCCTAGAATCACAGAATGATTTGGGTTGGAAAAGCCCACAGAGATCATCAATCTGATGATCCATACCAAGTACTGCCAAGGCCACCACTGAGCCATGTCCCCAAGTGCCACATCCACAGGGTCCCTCCACAGATGGGGACTCCATCACTGCCCTGGGCAGCTCTGCCAGGGCTGGACAGCCTTTTCCAGGATGAAATTGTTCCCAAAATCCAACCTGACCCTGCCCTGGCACAGCCTGAGGCCATTTCCCTTGTCCTGTCCCTGTTCCCTGGAGCACAGCCTGACCCCCCTGGCTGTCCCCTCCTGTCAGGAGCTGTGCAGAGCCACAAGGTCCCCCTGAGTCTCCTCTTCTCCAGGCTGAGCTCCTTTCCCAGCTCCCTCAGCCACTCCTGGAGCTCCAGCCCCTTCCCAGCTCCATTCCCTTCCCTGGACACTCTCCATTCCCTTCCCAGCTCCATTCCCTTCCCTGGACACTCTCCAGCCCCTCAGGGTCTCTCCTGCCCTCAGTGACCCCTGTGCAGCACACAGGACATGTTTCCAGATGGTTCCCAGAATTCCCAAACCCCACACACCTCAGAGGACAAGGCACAGACTCCAACATTAGGCTGGACTCCATGATCCTGGAGGTCTTTCCCACCCTAAAGGGTTTGTGTTTCACTCAGCTGTTGTGTCTTGGCTCACTGTGTGCTGATCCAGGATTGAAGTTCCTGGTGTTGAGTACAGGGAACACCCAGAGAGGAGCAGTGTGGATCCCCAGGATGGAAGTTTCTCATGGTAAATACAGGGAACACCCAGAGAGGAGCAGTGTGGATCCCCAGGATGGAAGTTTCTCATGGTAAATACAGGGAACACCCAGAGAGGAGCAGTGTGGATCCCCAGGATGGAAGTTTCTCATGTTGAGCACAGCAAACACCCAGAAAGGAGCAGTGTGGATCCCCAGCCAGTCTGCACTGCCCTGCTGACAGCTCATCTCATGCTCTTTAGGAATGAAGGTTAATATTAGCTCTCAGCCTCGTCAGATAAACAAAGCAGTTCACACCTCCAGCTGCAGCAAACACTCCGTGCTGCCAGACAAGCTGATCCAGAACAACCAGCAGTGAGGATTAAAGAGACTCAACAACACAGATACACCTTGAAAGAACAGATACACCTTAAGTACCTTCTCCCCTCTCTTCTGCCCTTTTAATCCCATATCAGATCTTTCACTTGAGTCATTTTTAGTTGCTGTGTGTAAATAAATAAAACCCTGCTGTGCCACAGGATTGAGTCTGAGAGGCAACTCAGCACTGACCAACTGAGCCAAGCTCCTTGTTAACAAAAAAACACTAATCATGGAATGGTTTGGATGAGAAGGGAGCCTAAAATCCATCCCATTCCATTACCCCAGGCTGCTCCAAGCCCTGTCCAAGCTGGCCTGGGACACCTCCAGGGATCCAGGGGCACCACAGCTTCTCTGGGCACCCTGTGCCAGTGGAGTTCTCCCTGCACTATAAAAGAGGTAACTGTTGCAATCACTTTGCATTCTGAAGTCTGTCCCGGTCCAAGAATCACAGAATGGTCGGGGTCAGAAGAAACCCTAAAGATAATCTCATTCCAACCCCTGACAACCCTGTTTTCTAGTTCCAGAACACCAGGATCATCACAAGAAAATCCATTTCCTCATTGTACATCATGGTTGGGCTCAATGGCCTCGGAAAGCTTTTCCAACCTCAGCAATTCCTCCCTTACATTCTGGTTTTGCTGAACTCAGCTCGAAGTCCACTTTCTGCTTCCAGGTTCAAGGTCAGCCAATTGCAACATCTCCCCAGCACTCTGGGGGGACAGGACAGAAACCATCCCAACAGATACTCACAATCATCAGTGCTCTGGTCTTGCTGTTAACTGCAAACAGGAGGGATGTGAAAGCTCAAAGCAAACCAAGCAGCCTCCAACCATCACTGCCCAGGGCTGCCAGACCTGGGAGTAGCTTGGCATCAACCAAAAAACCCAAAACAATGTCATCTCCACCACAAAGCTTTCGCTGCATTTTTAGAAATCTTTCCAAGTGGAACCAACAGCTCTTCTCTCTCTGTGTCCCTGGGAGCTCCTGGAGTGACAGCAATGCTGCACCACAACACACCCTGGGCACTGCAAACCACACACTGCACCAGAGGGCTCCACACAGCTCCAGGTTAGCCCTGGACATGGGAACAGCCACAGCTTCACCCCAAAAACACCCCAGAACCCCAACACACTGACCCAAAGGGACCTGGGCTACAGAGGGGCTTAAACAGTGCAGAGAAAGTGGCCACAGAGAGGGAAATGCTGGCCACAGCAACCCTGCAGAGCTCCAGAGTGGTGCAGAGGGGCTGGAAAGGCCCTGGGGGTGCTGTGACAGTGACTGGACATGAGCCCAGGTGTTCCCAGGTGGGCAAGAGGCGAATGGCCCCTGGGCTGTGCCAGCTCTGGGGTGGCAGCAGGGCCAGGGCAGTGCCTGTCCCCTGTGCTGGCACTGCTGGGACACCTCCAGTGCTGGGGCAGCTCTGGGCTCCTCCTGACAAGAGAGACCTGGAGGGGCTGGAGAGTGTCCAGGGAAGGGAATGGAGCTGGGAAGGGAATGGAGAGTGTCCAGGGAAGGGAATGGAGCTGGAGAGTGTCCAGGGAAGGGAATGAACTCCTTCCTTCCACTTTCCATGCTGGGTCTTGAGGAAATTCAGCAAGAGCTGAACAAAGCCCAACGTTTAGTGCTGACTGCTGGGCTAAGAGGGATGAACAGTGTGACAGGGAATCTCTGAACTTCCCATGGGGGGTGAATCCACCTCTCCACTCACATGCAGGAGGTTCATGGCTCCCCAAGAGCTGCAGAGCAGCTCAGTGTCCCTCAGGACACTGCAGGGACAGGCAGGACATCCCAGTGAAGTGACAGCAGGACAGTGACTCACAACTCCCTCAGTGAGAGGTTTAAATCCAGACCAGTCCAGCACATGGGCAGCTCTCAGCTCAGCCCTGCCAGCAGGAAGAGTTGTCCCACTATTCCATTTAGGAAAGCTCTGAGTGATCCAAGCTCTACCCATGTAAATCTGACAGTGGATTTTGATTCAGAATCAAAAGCCTCGTGGAAATGTGTGTTTGAAGTGCTTGGGGCTGTTTTTAGCAGCAATTAACCCATCAAGGTTTAATCCAGAGATTCCCCAAGACTGGATTTGAAGGAGCACCTCAGCCCATGAATGCTTTCAGCAAGAGTCTGTAAAAATGCACTTTGGAATTCTTGCTCTTGGTTATTCCCTGGTGCAAAGGAGGATTTAAAATCAGACACCCTACTGCTGTAAACACAACCATCACTTACACTCGGGCAAACAGAACTCAAACTTCCTAAATCCATGAATCCACAGCAGCTGGGGAGTTTCCACCTGGATCAGCACACTCTCTGGAGAGACAGGCAGCAAGACCTGCTCATCTGGTTCCACCTCAGCCTGACATCCAGCAGAGCCTTCAGCCATTCCCAGGAGGAGAATTACAGCTGCAGCTCCAGCCACCAGCACAAGCTGCACATTTCCTTCCAGCAGGGAATCATCCCCTGCAATGCAAACCTGCCACAGAAGTGGGTCAGCTATAAAAAGCCCCAGTGGATGTGAAATTCCTGCTCAGTCACCCCAGAGCAGCTGAGAAAACACGGCAGGAGCCACGGGGGGGATGGAGGACTTGACCCAGATTGCAGGATCTGCTCCACTCATCCCATTAGCCAAATGCTGCCCAAGGTTTTAGGCAGAAATGAGGTCAGGGAGGGATGGACAATCCTGTGTCATCAGCAGCCATTAAAGGCCATGTTTCCCACTGTGCTGGTGTGGGTTTATCTCCAGAGCTCAACCAGTGCCATCTCTGCCATGTTCAGGGACATCTCCCACTGTCCCAGGTTGCTCCAAACCCCATCCAGCCTGGCCTTGGACACTTCCAGAGCCTCCCCACCCTCCCAGGGAACTACTCCATCCCAATATCCCATCTCTCCCTGCCCTCCAAACTGCCTGTATTTGTGATGTTTCATTTCAAAGCTTCTTCAAACAGAACATTTCGGGATCAGTGGCAAACTTGTCCATCCAAAAGACATCATGATGATTTTACAAACTGCCCTGAGCTGCCAGCAGCTCCCAAACCTCCCACCCAGCTACTCGACGAGCCCAGCTCCAAGTGGAGAATAAACAGTTTCAGAGAATCACAGGATATCCTGAGCTGGAAGAGACTCACAGGAATGGAGTCCAACTCCTCAGTTGGAAAGAAACCAACAGGATTTATACCAACCTCAAAGGCCAGCAGAGGTTTGCTGTCTAGGATGGATTTTTGTGGGGAAAACCAGGAGTTTACATTCCTACAAAGCAATTCAGCACTTCTGGCCGTGGAATTTAGATCCCTCAATTTAGAGACCAGAAAATAATGTGGAATAACACCTCTGAAGTGGAGCTTGAATACAACATCCCTTCAGGAATATTGTGGGGAGGAGGTGGGAGAGTGGCACAAATTAATTGGTGGGGAATAAAAGAGTGACCTTTGCAAAAATAAAAAACCCTGAAGGTGGGAGAAGGCTGAGGGGCTTAGAGGATCTAAAAGTGACAGGGGAAGGTCCCAATTATCAGCAAGAGAGAATTATTAATTATAATCATTAATTATAATCATTAATTATATTTACATATAAATATATTTCTATTTTTTCAGGATCCACACACAAATCAGGCAAAGTTGGAGCAATTCCTTGCATGCTGAGCTGTCAAATCTTCAGCTCCCAACAGGTATTTTTGGAATTCAATTAATGGTTCAGTTCAAGCCCTGCAAGGACAGCTAGCACAGGGCTGGAGCTCATCACCAATCCCAACTGGCAAACTCCTGGGAATGCAGCTGGACAGCAGACAGGGAAGAGGTCAGAGTCCCAAATCTGCACAGAAACCCCACAAGAAATCCCCAAAACCAGCAGAGCTCAGCCAGGCAGCCCAGCAGGGCCCTGGGAGGATTCCAGGATTTCTGCAGGAAGGCTCAGGCATGGCAAAGCCAACACTGCAGCTCAACTCAGACACATTTCTTCCCTCAATTCTCTGCCAGGAATGTTTGTCCCAAACTCCCCAAGGTTTGTCCCAAACTCCTCAATGTCCCCAAGGCTCCAAGCTGGGCTGGAAGGTGCTGCACACCTCTGGCTCAGCTCCTTCCCCAGTGTGCCAGCAGAGTGGGAAACAGGAGCAGGGACCTAATCCCAGCTAAAAATAGCATCACCTCTTGTTTTAATTACGAAAAGCTCTGTGATTGTGTTTGCCAAGCAGCTTCACACCCTCGTGGGCGCTGCAGACTGGGGCCAAGCAGGGCAGGGTTGGCACAATCCCAGATCCCTGAGGCTGGAAAAGCCCTCCAGGATCGTTCAGACCAACCTGTGGGCAATCCTTGTCCCCAGGCCAGAGCACTGAGTGCCACATGCAGTGCCCTGAAGGTGAAGATGACCCTTGGCCACTGGATTGCCACGCTCAGGTGACCATGGAGCGCACAGGAGCCAACCTGACCCTCTGCTCTCTTCTGTTCTCCCAAATTCCCTCCCTACTGGAGCAGAGGAGAAACCTGGACACTCATCCCTTCCTTTTAAGGCTGGAAAACACTGGCTGTCCCCAGGCCTGGAGGAGATAGCAGCTCAAAGATGGACAGGAAGCCTCAGTGGCCTGAATGTCACAATAAATGGCATTTGAAGCACATTTGCTCCTCGGTTAAGGGAGGTGCACTGGGTGCAGAAACTGTAAATAAAACCAGTTTGTTACTGAAATGCTCATCTACAACCCAAAACCTTGAACAGAAAAAAACCTTCACTGCAGAATTTCTATTTGCACAGCAAGAGCAGTGAGTGGCAGAAGGGAAGTCTCAGGGAAGTCTCAGGGAAGTCTCAGGGAAGTCTCAGGGAAGTCTCAGGGAAGTCTCAGGGAAGTCTCAGGGAAGTCTCAGGGAAGTCTCAGGGAAGTCTCAGGGAAGTCTCAGGGAAGTCTCAGGGAAGTCTCAGGGAAGTCTCAGGGAAGTCTCAGGAAGTCTCAGGAAGTCTCAGGAAGTCTCAGGGAAGTCTCAGGGAAGTCTCAGGGAAGTCTCAGAGCCCCTCAAACCCTTCTAGCACAAGAAAACCAGGAAAGCCAACACTTGAAGCACTCCAAGCACCAAGCCAGGCACTGGAAGAGCCAGGGCACTGCTGTGCCTCCCCAGAGGGCTGTTAATTGCTGAGTGTCCCAAAGCAGCAGGGCACACACAGCCACACGTGGTAGTTCAGTTTCCTCTCCACACACATGGTTATTCAGGACAACAAAAGCCACCCCAGGTCACACATGAATGAGAAGTGCCTGCTGAAGGATAAACTGCTGAGCTGGGACAATTCTCACAGCTGCCTTCTGCCCAAGTCTGGAGCTCAGCCTTCCAGCAAGGATTGGGATGTGCAGGTTCAGATGGGAAGAGCTGCAGGAGGGGAGCAGAGAGACTCTGAACTTGTCACTGCCTTTGAAAAGCTCTGTGTGAGAGAGGAGCAGACTTCTGCAGTGATGGGGTGAGTTAATGCTTTAAAACTGAGATTATTGAGCTCAGGGAGACTTTAATCCTCACTGAATCCTTTACTCCACACTGTTCTCATGGCAGTTCCTTGGAGCAGCCTGGCACAGTGCAAGGTGTCCAAAGCAGAGCTTGCAATGGATCAGCTTTATGCTCAAAGGCTCCAAACCCCAATGTCCAGCCTGGCCTGGGACACTGCCAGGGATCCAGGGGCTTCTCTGGGCACTCTGTGCCAGGGAGTGACAAATCCACCCCCTCACAGCCAGCAATTCCTCCCCAGTATCCCATCTCTCCCTGCCCTCTGGCAGTGGGAAGCCATTCCCTGTGTCCTGTCCCTCCAGCCCTTGTCCCCAGTCCCCCTGCAGCTCTCCTGGAGCCCCTTTAGGCACTGGAAGGAACTCTGATATCTCTCTGGATCCTTCTCTTCTCCAGGTGAACACTCCCAGCTCTCCCAGCCTGGCTCCAGCCTCCAGAGCTCAGGAAAAGCTTCTGCAAGCCAGAAGGGAGAACATTTATTGCTCCTTCTTGTAAGAGGCTGGAGAGCAAATTCCAATTTCCCCACATGGAAAGGAGGAAAGAAAGGACACAAATTGCAGGACCTGCCAGAAGAAGGAATAGGATCATTTTTACCAAGTGATCTTGTGAAATCAATTTTGAATTCAGGGTCCAGTGAAACACAAGGAAGTTGTGCTCTCAGGCTCCTGCAGTCATCAGGATATCCCTGAGATGGATATCCAGTTAGCAGAATATCAGTAACATGAATATTATGTCTAAAATCCATGAAGCACTTCAGAACAGCTTCAGGAGAACATGCAGCTCCCAGCTGTGCTCCTGGAAATAAAGCTTTCATGTGCCCCAAAGAGAGAAGCTCACAAGTTCAGACCCTCAAGTTGGATCCCTATAATGCCATCAGGGATTCCTGTGACCAGCAGGAATCAGAGGGAACAGAAGTGCTTTTTTAAAGCAAGGATTCCTTTGGATGCTCCTACATGGAGCTGCTGCAGAGCCAGCAGCAATCAGTGTCCACATGTGACACACAGCTCATGTCACAAAGGTTTGGGAGAACTCCAGCTGCTGCCCTGGGTTTGCTCTTGGCTCCTTCCAGTTAAATCCACCTGGAGATAAAAGAGCAGGGAGCTCCCCAAGCTGGCCAGGAGCCCCAAGCCTGGTGCCACCCAATTGTTTCATACATTTTAGTGAAGAAAAACAAATTATTGCAATTAAAACTCATGTAAGTATGTAACCCATATGCCTGGATAATCCCAGGCTGGAAAATCCCTCCAGGATCATTGAGTTCATCCTGTGCCCAATCCCCACCTTGTCCCCAGCCCAGAGCACTCAGTGCCACAGCCAGGAATTCCCTGGACACCTCCAGGGATGAAACTCCAAACCTCCCTGGGCAGCTCCTGCCAAGGCCTGAGCACCCTTGCCATGGAGAAATTCCTGCTGATGTCCAACCTGACCCTGCCCTGGCCCAGCCTGAGGCCATTTCCCTTGTCCTGTCCCTGTTCCCTGGGAGAAGAAGTGTGGATGGACCAACCTGGTCCAGTGGAAGGTTTCCCTTCCAGGATGATCTTTAAGATCCCTTCCAACCCAAACCGTTCTGGGATCCTATCACTCCTCCCAATTTTCATCCCTCCTCAGCTCCACAGCAGCTCCACTGCTCTGCTTCCCTGCCAAGCAGATTTTTGGAGCATCCACAGAACATAAGCACAATCATCCAACCCCCAGATTTTCTTGGAGAGGCTGCTCAGTGTCACTAAAAGCACTGTCACTGTGTCCCTCTGAGGCTCTTTTAGATCACATATCCAAGCACATCCCACCACTGGTGACAGCAGAGATGATTTAGAGACTACAGGAATTGGACTCAATGCCCCAGCTGCTCTTAGCCCTCTATTTTTGCTCCTCTAAACAGAAGCAGAAAACCTGATAATCGTAGAAAAACCAAATTTACACCTCAAGCATCCGGTTCTGGTGTGTTGAACACCTGCAGCTGCAGCTCAGGACTGAACCCCAAAGCCACAGCATGCTGTGCAGGCAGCCCTGGGCAGCAACACCTCACACCAAATTTCTGTATTTGTACTCAAATAAATCACATTTAGCACACAATAGCTCAGTCTGTGCCACACGGGGGTTCTGCACAATTTGAAATTCCCTCTTTTTACAGCAAAACCCTGCCTGAGAGCACACTGAATAGAGGCTGATGTTCCATTTCTCTCACACACCAAAGCTCCTTTCACACCTCCTGCAGGAGCTGCAAAGGGGGTGGGACAAGGTGATCTCCAAATTCCCTCCCAACACAATCAATCTGGGGTTTTATATCCAGGAAGCACCACTGGCTTTGGTTCTCAGACATTCTAATTGCAAAATCCTTGCTCTGAAATGCTCAGGCAGCCTTGCAGAGGTGCAGGTCTGAGCTGCCTGGGGAGGAGAGCACAGCCTGTGCTTTCAAGGCTCATGCAGTGTGACAGAGCAGCTCCCTCAGATCCAAACCAGATCACCTCAGATCCAAACCCCTCCTGACGAACTTAAATGAACGAGACAGACCAGGCAAAAGTGTAGCTGAGCTCCGTGGTAAAATCCACACCCACAGCACATTTATTGCTTTCTACAAGGACAGGAATTGCTCCCTGGGAGGGAGGGGAGGGGCTGGGATGGAATTCCCAGAGAAGCTGTGGCTGCCCCTGGATCCCTGAAGTGTCCAAGGCCAGGCTGGAGCAGCCTGGGACAGTGGGAGGTGTTCCTGCCATGGCAGGGCTGGAATGAGATCAGATTTAAGCTCCCTTCCCACCCAAACCACTCTGTAACTCTATGAAACACAGAGAACGTGTTTCAGACCCTTCAGGAGCACTGAATTCTTCTCCTGGCACATGGAACCAGTGAAGAGCTGCCCTGATTCCCGCTGGGATCCTGCTGGGAGGGGCACAGGGCAGGCCTGGGGATTCCCCAGCTGGCACAGCCTCTGCTCCTTATTCCCTCAGCTCCTCACACACCCATCCACCCCACCCTGCTCCGCACAGGGAAACAACATTCCAGCACTTCTCCAACTCCCTGCCACTCTGGGATGGGTGGGCTCCTCTGCCAAGCCAACAGCCAGGCCCTGGGGTAGCTCTTAAAAATAGGTGTACTGCTAATTGTAATTGTAACAGCAATTAAGTGAACCCCACCTCAGGCAGCACTGCACTGCCAGCCCCAAAATGGGCTTCGCTGAGCTCCAGCCAGCCAGAGGAATCACCTGCACAGCACAGCTGCAGGGATGACTTGTGCAGCAACTCTCAGAGCCCCTCAAGAGGTTAAAATTCCCAGCAGGAGCAAAGGAACTTGGAAATTAAGTGTTTAAAACGGCAGGCCAATAATTGGATTATTGTGACTGGAAGGAGGATTTTGTAGTCTGCTGGTTTGCTCCAACCATTAGAGGGGATTACACTTCCACCTCATCCTGCACAAGTTCTGTTTCCACACAGGAACCATTTTTAAGCCTCCATTTGTCTGCCACAGATGCCCAGGGTGAGCCTAAAGCAGCTTTTGGCTCACTGCAAGTTCTAGGAGCAGAAATGCAGGTGGCAGAGGACCAAGCTGAGCTCACACCTGCAGTTGCTGGTTTTGCTGGAAGTCACAGAATCCCAAAATCCCTGAGGTTGGAAAAGCCCTGAGACCTTTGAGTCCAACCTGTGCCTGATCCCCACCTTGTCCCCAGCCCAGAGCACTCAGTGCCACAGCCAGGAATTCCTTGGACACCTCCAGGGATGGAAACTCCAAACCTCCCTGGGCAGCTCCTGCCAAGGCCTGAGCACCCTTGCCATGGAGAAATTCCTCCTCATGTCCAACCTGACCCTGCCCTGGCACAGCCTGAGGCCATTTCCCTTGTCCTGTCCCTGTTCCCTGGAGCACAGCCTGACCCCCCTTGGCTGTCCCCTCCTGTCAGGAGTAGCAGAGCCACAAGGTCCCCCTGAGCCTCCTTTGCTCCAGGCTGAGCTCCTTTCCCAGCTCCATTCCCTTCCCTGGACACTCTCCAGCCCCTCCAGGTCTCTCGTGTCAGGAGGAGCCCAGAGCTCCCCCAGCACAGAAATTCTCCAGGAAAAACTTGAAAAAATTCAGGAAAAATACACCCAAGAGCTGCAGCCCATCAGGGATGTGGGTGAGTGAGGAGTGAAGCAAAGTGCCCTTCTCCATGAACATGGGACACAGTCTGTGCCAAGTCCTGCTCAGTCCTGTGCAGCCACGAGTTTGTTTCCCTGGCAGCAGTGCCAAGGTGATTCCCTGGCCAGCAGACACGGAGCTGGGAGGACACCAGACAGTGCCTCAGTCCCCAGAGCTGCCACCACCTGCCCTGTCCCTGTCCTTCAGAAACCTCTGCAAAGGCATTTTATGGTTGTGACAGAACAACCCTCACCACTGCTCCATGTCTATCCTGGAAACTCGTCCTTGGGAACAGCCTGGGAACAGGGAAGGAGCCATGAAAATCCCCAGCGCATTAAAAACAACACAAAGCACCACCAAAAAGCCCAACAGAGCAACAAACGATCCCCTCCAGAAAAAAAAAAAAAAAACAAACCATCCAAGAAGCCTTTACCAGCTCCAGCTATCAGTTCATTCCACAATCTGGGATTAATCCCTGAATCTTCAGCAGCACCACCTTGTTCAACACCTCACTGAGAGGTGAAAATCCCAATCCCAGCTTCTCCAGGGAGAGCCTGATGTGCTGAGCTTTCAAAAGCCTTCAGACTTTTCCCACTGAACAGTCAGGAAGGAGATGGAGCTGGTGGAGTTAGTCCTGAGGAGGCACCAAGGTGAGCAAAGGGATGAAGTAGCTCTGCTATGAGGAAAGGCTGAGAAAACTGGGATTGTCCAGCCTGGAGAAGAGAAGCTCCAGGGTGATCTAACTGTGGCCTTCCAGGACCTGAAAGGAGTCAACAGAAAGGTGGAGAGGGACTGGGGACAAGGGAGGGAGGGACAGGACACAGGGAATGGCTTCCCACTGCCAGAGGGTAGGGATGGATGGGATACTGGGGAGGAATTCCTGGCTGTGAGGGTGGGAAGGCCCTGGCACAGGGTGCCCAGAGAAGCTGTGGCTGCCCCTGGATCCCTGGAGTGTCCAAGGCCAGGCTGGATGGGGTTTGGAGCAGCCTGGGACAGTGAAGGTGTCCCTGCCACGGCAGGGGTGGCACTGGATGAGCTTTGCCTTCACCCAAACCAGCCTGGCATTCTCAAGCACATTCTGCATTCTCTACAGCAGAATTCTCTGCCCATCCCAAAGAGGTCACTGAACCACTCTGTGTCCCTGGGTGACCCAGGCAAGGAGCATTTCCAGAGCTCATCTCCCACACAGCCTCAGCTCCTCAGCACTGCAGCAGGAAACTCTTTCCTCAGGTCACTCACAGCAACTTCCCATTAAAAACAAACACCAAATCTCTTCAGCCTCAGCCCATTCCAGCTCACACTTCCCTCCTCACGCACAAAGCACCACCACAGCCTGGCTGGGGCTTCCAGTCGGGAATGGGATGGCTGGTGGGATGGGGACAGGAGCCTGTGACACCACCAGGGATGGAGGATTCGGCTGTTCCCCCTCTGTTCCCTCTCTGTTTTCCCCCAAAGGCTGTGATGAACACAGGGGGAGGAAAAGCAACAAGCTGAGGAGTCAGAAGAACCCCCAGAGCTCTCTGCTGCACAGCCCAAGTGCTGTCAGCAATGGAAAAGCAGGGAACCTTCAGCCTGAGCCCTGTGAGGACCCACTGGATATGACAGTGGTGAGCATGGAATCATGGAGTGGTTTGGGTGGGAAGGGAACTTAAAGCCAATTCCTTTCCATGGGCAGGGACACCTTCTGTCCCAGGGTGTTCCCAGCCCTGTCCAGCCTGGCCTTGGACACTGCCAGGGATCCAGGGGCAGCACAGCTTCTCTGGGCACCCAGTGCCTAGGCCTCCCCACCCTCACAGCCAGGAATTCCTTCCCAAGATCCCATCCATCCCTGCCCTCTGGCAGTGGGAAGCCATTCCCTGTGTCCTGTCCCTCCATCTCTTGTCCCCAGTCCCTCTCCAGCTCTCCAGAAACCCCTTTAGGCACTGGGAGGAACTCTGAGCTCTCCCTGGATCCTTCTCTTCCCCAGGTGAACATTCCCAGCTCTCCCAGCCTGGCTACAGGCCTGGGAACATTTCCATGGCCTCCTCTGGACTCTCTCCAGCAGCTCCAGGTCCTTCTGTTTGCCCCAGGCTGGGGCAGCTCTGCAGGTTTGGTCTCACCTGAGCACAGGGGCAGAGGGGATGCAGCAGGATAACACCTCCCACATCAGACCAAGGCCAGTCCAAACCAGGATTTGCTCTCCCTGCCAGCACAGGCAGCAGCTCCAGATCTCTGATCACCCTGGCCTGCCAGAGCCACAACTCTGAGCTGCTGGCATCCCCCTGGCTCTCCACACACAGTCCCTGGCACAGCAGGAGCACAACCTGAGCCTGGCAGCAGCTCAAGGTGCAGCTCAACTGGCACAGGCCAGAGGCAGCAGATCCCAGCCCTCTGCAGCTGCACAGGCAGCCAGTGAGGCAGGAAGTGAGAAAAGCTTGTTTATCAACAGGAACTTCCTGCCCTCTCAAGGACCCTTCCCTCACCTCCCCCTGCTCTGCTGCCCCTCTTAGCAGCCCCACAGCCCTACAAACAGCACAGCTGCAGTCCCACAGAATTCCCTCATCCCAACAGCTCCCACAGCAAGCAGCAAGGCTTCACTTCCATGTCTCACCTCTGAGCTCTTCCAATGGATTCAGTTAATTCAAGAATTAATTACCCCAGTGCTCTCCCCACCTCACATTCCCATCACCTCCCCAGAACTGGTGGACACCAAATCCCAAACTTCTGGCTAGGAACACCAAACTGGAACAAGAACAGATCAGCACAAGGAGTTCATTGTAAAAAGCAGAATTTTTTGCTGGTTTAGCTGCCTGTGAGCACCAGTGGAGAGGTGACAGAGCAAGAGAAGAGGCAGAGGGGGGACAGACCTGCTCCAGAAAATCCAGCTGGGATGACCTGAGGCTGCTGTGCACAGAGCTGGGAATTTCCCAGAGTGGCTGAGGGAGCTGGGAAAGGAGCTCAGCCTGCAGAAAAGGAGGCTCAGGGGGACCTTGTGGCTCTGCACAGCTCCTGACAGGAGGGGACAGCCAGAGGGGTCAGGCTGTGCTCCAGGGAACAGGGACAGGACAAGGGAAATGGCCTCAGGCTGGGCCAGGGCAGGGTCAGGTTGGACATGAGGAGGAATTTCTCCATGGCAAGGGTGCTCAGGCCTTGGCAGGAGCTGCCCAGGGAGGTTTGGAGTTTCCATCCCTGGAGGTGTCCAAGGAATTCCTGGCTGTGGCACTGAGTGCTCTGGGCTGGGGACAAGGTGGGACACAATCTGACACAGTTGGACTCCATGGTCTGGGAGGGATTTTCCAAGCTGGATTACTCTGATCCTGTGACAAGCTGAAGAACAGAGCTCCAGGACTCCCCAGGAGTGTCTCCTGCAGCACAGCTACTCTTGGGGTCACCCCAGAGCTCAGTGAGGACACCTCCCACACAGAGGTGACACCTGGAGACAGAGGGGAGATCCCTGAGCTTGGGGACAGTTTCATGGCACCTTCCAAAAGCAGGAGCACAAGACACCTGAGAGCTGCTACACTCCTTACCATGGTTTTACAATTTTCCCTACAAACCCCTGCAGAGCCAACCCTGGCACACAACCCAGGACAAGAACCACAGCCACATTTCAACCCCAAAACACAGGGACACTTAGGGGACATTGGAGCTGGAGTTTGACCAGAGTCCTTCAACACTCCTGCTGAACACACTGATAGAAATATTTGCCAAAGCTGGGGTTTTGGCAGGGATTTACTCATCCTTTCCTCCTTTTGTCTGCCTGTGCCCTGGCTCTGGGCAATGGGAGAGGTCTCAGTGCAGCTTTGCTAAATACAGGGTTTAGCCCTTAAGTGGATTCTGGAAGGGATCAATGGATGGACAGCAGAGGCTGGAGAAGAGCTGGTCCCACTTCTATCCTCCACTGGAGATCCTTTCACCTTTCTTTCAACAAAAACTGTTTAAAATTATACACAAAAACACATGCAGAGCAATACCAAAGTGCTCGCCTGTGGGTTAGTAAATTATTTCTTAGAATCTCCAACTGCATCTCCTGAACACAGCAGCTATTCTGATGCCTTTCAAGCTGTAAACACAAGGTCCAAATGAATTTATTTATTAAAATATCCCTGGCAAGTCTCAGCCGCAGGTTTCTATTTACATTTGCTTCCCAGCCAGACTTTTCAAGTCTTGTTTGAACAGATCCCTCTTCCAGGAGGGTTCTCAGAAGCCCAGCTCCTCCCTCTCCTCGTCAGGGGGATTTATCCCGACCTGGGAAGTGAGCTGAGCTTTCCCACCTCAGGCTTTCAGCCCAGCTCCCGCAGGTCGCACTTGTGGAGTTTCCTCTCTCACTCCTGTCCCACTGCTGAACTTCCCTTTTCTCCACCCTCCGCGCCCGCCCAGCGCAGGGACTGACTGCACCGAGGCCAGCAGCAGCCCTGTCACACCGCGAAAACGGGGGTTAAAACCCCACTCTTAAGGGAATCACTCTCTGGGGAAACCCAGCAGCTCCCACTCGGCCGAGTGCAGCCGCACGGCAGGCAAACACACCAAACCCCCTGCGCCTGTCGCTGGGCCGCGGACGTGACTTCCACCCTCATCCAGCACCGCAACTCCAGCGGCAATCCCTCCCCCGCGCCGCTTCCCAGGGAAATTCCTGCCGGGAAGCGTGAAGCAAGCGGAGAAGGGGCGAACAGAACCCCCCGGCCGTGCGGAGCGGCGGCAGGGCCGGGCGGGCCCCGCGGAAGGCTCCGTTCCCCCGAGCAGAGCGCAGGCCGAGCCGCCCCGCCGGGCTCGCCCCGACCCGACCCGCCCCGCGGCCTCCGACCCGCCCCGCCGCCCCCCCGCGCACCGTGCGGGCGGCCTCTGCCCAGGTCCTGCCCTTCTTCCTGCGGCCCTTCTCCCTCATGTCGGACGCGGCGGGGCTGGGGTGTCCGGCGGGCGCGGGCGGCGGGCCGGGCTGGGGCCCCTAAGCGCGGGCAGCGCCGAGCGCGGCAGCCCCAGCGCCCGCCGCCGCCATGTTGGCTCGCGCTGCGCACGGGCCGCGGTCATGTGACCCCGCCTGCCCGCCCCGCCCACAGCGCGGGGGAGGAGCCTGGGGAAGCCACGCCCATCTTCCCCTCAGCCGAGTTCCCGCCTTTCTGACGGCCAAACAAACATGGCGGCCGTGCCTGAGGGCGAGCAAAGATGGCGGCCGGGGCTCCTCGGGGCGGCGCTCTCGTCCCGCCGTGGCGGCGATTTGTCCCCCCTGCGACAGCGGCCCGGCTGCCACCGCCAACAGCTCCCCTCGCCCGCTGCCACCAAGTGCCACCGGCAGCCTCCGCTCTCTCCTCCGCTGTCGCCGGCGGTTCCCGCAGCCCGCCCTGCGCGCCGTGCCTGAGGGGGAAAGATGGCGGCGGCTCCCTCACAGCCACAGCTCCCCTCACAGCCATAGCCATAGCCATCTCCTCTCTCCCCTCACAGCCACAGCCATCCCCTCACAGGCACAGCCATCCCCTCACAGGCACAGCCATCCCCTCAGAGCCACAGCTCCCCTCACAGCCACAGCTCCCCTCACAGCCACAGCCATCCCCTCACAGACACAGCCATCCCCTCACCCACAGCCACAGCTCCCCTCACAGACACAGCCATCCCCTCACAGACACAGCTGCCCACCACCCCCACAGTGACCCCGATGGTGACATCTCAAGAGTCAGAAATGGTGAACAATTCACCCAGGGAGTCATGGAGAACGGGCAGGGGGTTGTGAAACAGGGTATTTCCTATGGTTGAAACCTCTCAAAGGAGGGAGCCTGAGCTCCCTCAAAGGGCCACCTGGACTTTTATCGTACAGTCGGGGGTCTTCCTGTTGAGTGTCGGCTCCTGGTGTGTCATAAACAGAAGTATGGATGTAACTATTGTTCACAAGCTGTGGCCCAGAGCAGCAGACACATCTTGCTTGGCAAGAAATCCCGTGGTGAGCTTTGTTTAAAATGGAACCAGGGCACCTCACTGCCCCAGAGGACACCAGAGCTCCCAAAAGAAGCCAGACAGGCACAGAAACAAGATTGCTCAATAAATATGCATTAGGTGGGTGGCAGCCCGGCATTACATAGGTGGGTTTATGAAAACATTACCGTGTAAATGTTGCCATTTTCACTCCTTGGTGTGGGTTTGTGGAAACCTCCAAGGTGCATTCTATGTGGAACAAACAATGTCTCATTTCTAAACCAAACCCTGTGTATGTTCAGAGAGCTCAAATCAGCACCACCACTGTCCCCCCACCCTTTCCAGATTCTCCCAGTTTCCCCCAAAGTGGGATAGTGCTGGGACAGCTGTAATAATGTCACTCCTTCCTTTTCCATCACGGCTGAGCTGATCCCCTCACAATGAACTGGGCTTCACTTCCTCTCCTGCAGCTTCAGGAGATAAAATCAGGTAGAGGAGTGTGAAAAATGAGTGTGACCCCAGCGAGCCATTGGTGCCCAAGCCACGGCTCCAAATTATCCCAAAATAGCTGCGATTTCTACTTCAGCCATTGCACTTTCTGCCACACTGAAAGCTCCAAAAATGAGGAATTTAGAGAGGATTGAGGGATTTTTTAAAAATCATGGAATCACAGACTGGTTTGGGTGGGAAAGGACCTTAAAGATTACCCATGCCATGGGCAGGGACACCTTCCACTATCCTAGGGTGCTCCAAGCACAGCCTGTTCCAGATTCAGCTCAGAATCTCCTCGTGCTCCCTGACAGTTGTGTTATTAAAGCTGATATTTAATATAGAATGAATCAGATATTGAATATCTGATCAGCTCTGTGATTCCAGGTTTCTCTGACTAATTCTGGCCTTAGGGAGGCTGAGCTGCTTTGTTTGGAAATCCAAGGGCTGAGTGGTGCCACAGCCTGGGGCACAGGAAGAGTGAAATGCACAGGGAGGAAGCAAAGAAAATACACAGAAGACCACAATTCCAGGACACAGCTGGAGAACACTGGAAAGGAGGTACCTCTGACAGCTCAGTGCTGTGTGGGTAAGCCACACATAAGTCATTAATGATAAATTAAACAATGTGAAACAACAACTAGTGACAATGAATGAAAAAGGGGAAATACTTCGAGTTTTGCCAATGACAAGCTGAGGACATCTGCTCCCTCCAAAGGGATTTATCTTCCCTTCTGTGTGGGGTGGTACAACATCCCATGGTTTTGTCTACTCCCAATGTCAAAGATCTTCACAAAAGTCATGGAATTGACTGTGACCTAATTAAGAATTGGGGATTGATGATTCCCATTGGGAAAGGCAACAGATGAACATAGTGCCCTCCCTGCCATGAGCTCAGATGTGACAGGTCTCACCCTCAGTGTGAACCTGCTGTGCTCTGGGACAATACACAGAAATCCCCATTTCTTCCCTCAAATACATCTTTCCAGCTGTTATTCTGGATTCACCCTGGCATTTTGCTGCTGTGGACGTTGTTCAGTGTTTGAATTCATGACTCAGTGCACTGAGGGATGGAAGCAATCAAACACCCCAATGATGGGAAAAGGCTCAGGAAGGGAGCACAGAGGGGTGGGAGAAGGGTCAGGGAAGGAGCACAGAGGGGTGGGAGAAGGGTCAGGGAAGGAGCACAGGGAGGTGGGAGAAGGGTCAGGGAAGGAGCACAGGGGCTCTGAAACCCAGGGAAGGAATGAGAACTGCACCCAAGCGTGATCCCAGCAAGGGGAGCTGGAACAGCCTGTGGGATGGGCTGGCTCCAGTGAGCTCCCACACCCTGCAGTGACTGGGGTGGGTCGAGCACCGAGGTGTGAGACATTCCCAAAGCTCCAGGCTGCTGATCTCACCTCTCCCGGGAAGTGCATCAGCCGCTGGAGCTCTGGGATTAGGTCTGGCTTTTCCCTCCTGCCCGGAGATGTCAGACATGATAACAATGAGATCACCCTGCTCCGTGGCCACTAAAGGACGAAGGCTCCACTTCCTTTTCCCTGGGAAGTGATGCACTGAGCCCCAGGTGGGGCTTTCTGCAGGTGGAGGCTGGGATGTGCCAGGGGATGGGTCATTCCCTGCAGCTGGATTTTGGGACCAGCTCAGCTCAGCTCAGCTCAGCTCTCTCCATCACTCCCAGCTCAGCTCTCTCTCCTGACAGCTCCCAGCAGGGTGCCATGTGCTTATCTGAGCAGCAAACATTCCAGTGGACACCTAACAGGAGGGGCTGGAATTAGATAGTAAATAATTTAGATGTTGGGAGGAAATTATTCCCTGTGAGGGTTTGAGGCCCTGGCACAGGATGCCCAGAGAAGCTGTGGCTGTCCCCGGCAGTGTCCAGAGCCAGGCTGGACAGGGCTTGGAGCAGCCTGGGATAGTGGAAGGTGTCCCTGCCCTGGCAGGGGTGGCACTGGATGAGCTTTAAGGTCCCTTCCCACCCAAACCATTCCATGGTTCTGTGACTCTATAAATTCCTTGAGAAATATCCACCCCGGAGGCCTCCATTCAATTTATTCCACCTAGCACTTCAAAGCACTGCTGCATCTGGAGCACTCAGAGACCTTTAGCAGCCCCTGGCAGTACTGGGAGGGACATTCCTCTCTTTTTCCCATGCTTACCAGTTTGCTATTCCTTCAAAGGTTTCCCCTCATTCCACACAGAGTTCCCAGGCAGTGTGTGATCTTCATTTCCCAGAGGAGCTGTCAGGCTGTGCCTCTGCAATGTCTCACCTTTCACTGAACCACTGCCGAGCTGCAGGGGATGTTCAGATCTCTAGGATTGCCTCTGCTGCTGCTGCTGGCATTTGGGAAAATATTCCCAATAAAATTCAACCTCACTTTTCATCCAAGCTTTAGTCTGAATCTCAGCTTGGCAGAGCATTGACTGTTCTGTGATAGAATCATAGAATCCTGGATTGGTTTGGGTGGGAAGAAATCTTAAAGCCCATTCATTCCAGCCCCTGCCATGGACAGGGACACCTTCCACTGTCCAAGGCTGCTCCAAGCCCTGGCCTTGGACACTGCCAGGGATCCAGGGGAAGCCACATCAGTGACAAGAATTCCTTGCTGGAAACCATTAAAGACTGAGGTACAGCCTGAAGGAAAAGTCACTGAGAAAAATGTGGGGACAGAAGAGCTGTTGGAGTAAAATAGAGTGGAGTTCTTGGATCTTTGTGCAGCCACAGTAGTACAGGGGAAGCCCACAGGGTGTCATCAGAGCGTCAGGGAACAGCAAAAAAACCCAAAATAGCCCCCAAACCCTCTCTGCACCAAAGGCTTCCCACACAGCCTCTCTCTTGAGAAGTGCACACAGAACATTCCTGGTGGCTGTGGTTCCCTTCGTGCTTTGAAATCTACTCAGAATTGAAAACATTCAGCCCTTTGGGAATTCTTTATTACCAATAAATCCCAAAGCACTTTGCAAAGATGATAATAAGCTTTAGCACTGCTGTAGCAACAGGAATCATGGAATATTCTGAGCTGGAAGGGACTCACTGGGATCATCCAGTGCAACTCCTGGCCCTGCAGACACCCCAACAATCTCTGCATCCCAGAGCTCTGGCAGCCTTGAGGATGTGCTGATTCCCTGGGGAGCTGTTCCAGCTGTTCCAGCTGTTCTTGGGGAAGAACCTTTTCCTGAGATCCACCTTGTCCAAGCTGCCCTTGGACACTTCCAGGTGTAGGTGTAAGGTGTAAGGTATAAATTTCAGATTTATGACAGAAGAAGTACTATGAATTGTACTAAGAAAGAAACCAAATTTGCTAGAGTGAATTTATCCTAATTCTTCTACATTTCAATAAAAAAATTATAATCTTTTCTGAACTGTCAGTTCAGCTCTGCTGGGCTGGCAGAGCCCAATGGCCCTGCTGGTGACCAGATAGTGCAGAATTTGCAAGGAAAGAGGATTGTTGGTGACTGGAGCATTTTTACCTTCCTGAGCTCACCCTCTATTCCTTCAGGATGTACTGTGAGTTTTGCCAAATCCTGCGTTACAGGACGGTTTTGGCACCTGAAGTTGGTGTGGAAAAATCCTTTCTCTGCTTTCCATGCCTGATCTCAGGAGTCCCTTGGCTGCACAAAGCTCCTGACTGTGGCCATGCCTCTGATCTGTCACTGTCCCTCAGGGACCTTGTGCTCACAGTAATTTCAAATCACAGACTCCTGGAAAGCAGGACTGGGAGGAATGTTCAGGAGATATCCCATCACTCTGTGCCCTCCGGTGCCATTAATGGTGCCATCAGTCCCATCAGCCCTTAAAAACCTCCCCTGGAACAGCCCTGAGTCCTACAGGGGTGAACTGCACCAGCCCTGGGGCATCACTGTGGGTGTCCTGAATTCTCCTCTAAATATTTCCTCCTCTAAATATTTTCAGACCAGGAGTTCATCTCCTCTCTCCTCTTGGTAGCAGCAATGGGATAATCCCTTTCTCTTTCCAGCATGGGCAGACCATGGCGACTGCTCTGCGGTGTTCCCAGGTGGAAATCACCCTGTTTCTCTCACCTTTTCACATCATTCCTGTTGATTTGGTCCCATTCCTGGTTGGAAAGCAGGTGCCCAGCAGGGCTGATCTGTGGGAGCAACTGGGCTGAAGGAGAACAAATCCCATTTGTCTCTACCTCCCTATGCCCTGTTTCTCTTGGAGAACCCCCCACTGTTAACTCCACTTGGCTCTCACCTCAGGGTGTCAGAGTTTCACCAAAACCTCTCATTCTATCCCAAATTGTGCTCCTCCACACCTGTAGGGTTTTGCATTCCATGAAGCTGCTCTAGTAGGATTTGGTGGGATTTGTTTTGAACCAGCCCATGGTGGTTGTTACCTTCACAGGTTCCCCTACCAGGACTGACAGATGGATTTCGTTGATCCATTCAGTCCTTTCAGGAGCTGAAGTTAAATTGAGCAGAGAACCCCTGAGTTACCCTTTCCCCATTTTAAAGATATTCCTCGTGTCTTTCCTGTTCCTGTTTGGACACTCAGCCTCTTCTCTCTGAGATCTCAAACCCCTCACTGGCAGCTCAAATCCCCTCTGTGTGAGTTAAATCTGACCTGGCTGATTTGGGGACATCCAGTGCCTATGAGAGACCTTTAATCTTTCCTTATTCCAGCCTCAGTCCCTTTTCAGTGGCATTTATTGTGACTCACCTGATCACAAGTGACCTTTTCATGAAGATTGAAAAAACCAAATCTCTGCATGCCTGGAATCACGGAGTCCTTTGGGCTGGAAAAGCTTTGGGAGACCACAGAGTCCAACCATTCCCCCAACACTGCCACCAATGTCCCCAGGTGCCACATCCACATGGCTTTTAAATCCCTCTCAGAGCTGGGAATTAAACTGCCAGAGGGCAGGGAGAGATGGGATATTGGGATGGAATTGTTCCCTGGTGAGGGTGGGCAGGGCCTGGCACAGGGTGCCCAGAGAAGCTGTGGCTGCCCCTGGATCCCTGGAAGTGCCCAAGGCCAGGCTGGACAGGGCTTGGAGCAGCCTGGGACAGTGCAAGGTGTCCCTGCCCTGGCAGGGGTGGCACTAGGTGGGCTTTAAGTTCCCTCCCAACCCATTCCATGCCTTAGCAGTGTTTCCTTAGAGCTGCTTTAATGCCTGAGCCATGGGAATTTCCACATTTCCTATCTTGGGGATGCCCAGGCCTTTCCCCACTCCAAACTGCTGCTCCTGAGGCAGTGAGGCCACACAAGCTGTTCCAGCAGCAGCTTGGATTCATCCAGATGTTCCCAGTGCTTCCTTGCTCTCCCCGTGGGCTGTGGATCTCCCTGTTTAATCTTATTTCTGCTGTTACCTCCAGGCTCTTCCCTCCTCCCTGTGCAAGAACTGCCCTTCCCACACTGCAGCTGGGGGGCTCCTGGGCAGCTCCCCCTTTTCCATGCCCCGTGCTGCTCCCGGCTCAGCTGTGTCCATGGGATACCCCAGACCGTGTCCTTGTCCCCGAGTTTGTACAAATTCTCCCGTCTCCCAGGAACACACACACAAATCCCGGAGGGCACCGAGCTGCGCCCTCATCCCAAACGCTCCTCCCCAGGCGGGGCTAAGGAGGCTGCGGAGGCGCCGGCAGTGATTGATGCTCATTCCTTTATTGTGTCCTCGCCATCCTGGAGGGCGCTGGCGCTCCCTGGGCGCTCCCAGCACGGGCTCGAAGCTACATTACAGCACAGTGAGGAGTGTCCATCCCAACAGGAACGGCCTCTCTCCAGACACTATGTATAATATATATATATTTATAATATGTCCTGTATATTCCTATGTATAGAGTGACAAGGATGGGCCACCAGACAGTAAACTTTTGATTTCTAAATAAATCACCAGAGCAACAGGCACGAAAATTTGGTCCTAATCGAGGCCCTCACCTTGTCCATGAACCCGGAACAGACCCGCACCCCCCTCCCCCGCGGAAAAACGGCCAAACCTGAACCCCAAAAGAACAGTTCAACAACAACAAAAGGGAGCCCCAGCCCAGCCCAGCCCAGCCCCTGTCCCCGAGGAACAGCCCCCGGTGGGACACACGGACACCACAGACACACAGCGGGCAGCAGGGACACCCCGAGTGCTCCCAGAGCCCCGAAACAAGCAGCACTTGGATGCTGCAAGTGCCTCATCCCACCCCCTGCACTGGGGGCTCCCACAGCCCTCCTGTGCTTGGCTGGAAGTGTTTCCAGAGGGTCCCTGTGACCACAGTCCTGCTGGAGCTGAGCCTGGGCTGTGGGCTGTGGCAGAGAGGGAACCAACGGTGGGAGAGTGGCCTGGGGCACAGCCTGCCTTGCTGGGCACAGCCTGCCTTGCTGGGGCACAGCCACCCTTCCTGGGCACAGCCACCCTTCCTGGGCACAGCCTGCCTTCCCTGGATACTCCATGGCCCAGGGCGACCCCAGGGATGAGGACACCCTGAGCTCCCGAGTTGTTTCCCACACCCTGGGTGAGAACAGAGGCAAGAGAAGGTCACTGGTTCATCGCCTTGGGGCTCTGTGAGCTGCTGAGCCACTGAAGGGGAGCTGAGACCATTAGAAAACAAGGAAGGGAAGAAAATCTATTCCTGCAGGCTCCCCAAGCTTCTTCCCACTCTGAGGTTGTGCTTCCTGACCCAAACTCCTGGATGCTTACCTGGAAATTAAATGAATAACCAGCTTTCCCAACCACTGTGTTTCATAGAATCAGGGAATGGTTTTGGCTGGAAGGGACTTTCAAGCTCATCCAGTTCCACCCCCTGCCACAGGCAGGGACACTTTCCTCTGTCCCAGGCTGCTCTAAGCCCTGTCCAACCTGGCCTTAGCTGGCCATGGGTGGGATGGTTTCCAGGGCCAGCTCACTCTGGGGGATGCCCTTGGACACCCCTGGCTGCTGGGGCTTCCTGGGGACACACCTCAGCCCCTGCCATGCAAGGGACACATCTGTCACCCTCAAACACCTTCCCTTTGCTCCTCCTCTGCAGGCTGAGCACAGCCCAGGCCTGGCTGCTTCCAGAGGGAGGGAGCAACCTACAGCTTCCCAAGGTGCCTCCAAGCCAGGGGCTGGGCAGGGGGAGAAGGGACAAACATTTTGGAGTGGCACAGGGTGTTATGGGTCACAGATGGGAAGGGGAAGAAGGGGGCAGAGGGCAATGATCGAGAGCTCGAGGCAGGACAATGTTAGAGGGGACATGGAGATCCCCTGTGGCAGCACAGGGATGTGTCAGGGGACAGGTGGGAAGGGCAGTGGCTGTCCCAGCACAGCCACATGTGGATGGGACAACGCTGCTGGGGGACCTGCCTGGCTCAGAGCTTGGCACAGCTCTGGTTCCCTCTGGATGTTCTCACTCTGTGCCTGTGCCTCACTCCCTCACCCTGTCCTGAGTGCACGAACCAGCGAGGTTCCAGTCCAACAGCACAGAACAGTCCTGGAGTCTCCTTCCTTCCCTGGGGAGATTGCAAACCCATCTGGACACAACCCTGAGTAACACATTCCAGGGGACTGAAGAAGATCCAGGGGTCTCTTCCAAGCTCACCCATTCCGTGAAGGAATTCGCTTTGTTGCCAGAGGACATTCCCTACCTGCAATCCCCTCTGACCTGCCCTCCCTGGTCAGCCCATTGCTAACCCATCTCCCTCCAGGACACCCAGGGGGTCACTCCCTCATATCCATCAGGATCTCATCAAACACAGGGATGTCCTCTACCACCCCAGGGACACCACAGCTGCTGGCCTGGCACTGCCAGGACAGGTCTTCACCAGCTTCCCTCCATCCAAAAGCCACATCCCACAGAACACCCAGCTGTCCCAGCCTGAGGCTGCTCAGATGGAATTCAATCCCCAGAGTCCTCGAGATTTCCCCCTCTTACCAATCACCGTTTCACATCCAATCCTCCACAACCCACCAGCAAGTCTGTCCCAACCAGGAGGTGACACAGGTGACCTCTGTGTGCCATTGCCCAGCCCTGGGGACAGTGACACCATCACTGCCCTGGGCATCACCTCCTTGTCCCACATTTCTCTGCTGCCTTTGGCTGCAGGATGGAGCCTCTCTCAGCCCAGAGCTCCGCAGGCAGTGCCGCTCCCAGGCTGGGTGTGCCTTTGGAGGGGTGGTGGAAAGGGATGGAGATTTCCAGCTCTTGTTGTTGTCAGGATTTCCACAGCCCCAGTCAGGGATGGAGCATTGGGAACCTCGGCAGGGCTGTCTCCAGAGTGTCTCCAGAGCATGGCACTGGGTGGATCCCAGTGGCACTGAATCCCTTGGCTTTGGTGACTTGGTTTGGTGACTCTGCAAGCCCTGTGGATGGAGCTGCTGCTCCTGGAGTGACAGCCATTCCCAAAGTCAGTGAGGTGTCCCTGCTGCCACCAGTGTTGATGCAGGCTGGGGAGTCCTGCTGGGGCACTTAGACAAGGTGCTGCCACCGCAAAGTTTCCAAATCCACACAGAAATCTCCAAATTCCCTGGGATCCAGCAAAGCAAAGCAGCACCAGGGGCCAGGGTGGCCTCAGCTTCCACCAAAGCCCTCGGAGAGGAGCCTGTGTCCCTCCTGCCTGGATGGAGCAGTGTCCCAGTGGTGTCCCCGTGGTGTCCTCGTGCCCAGCCCTGTGCCAGGGTGCTGCAGAGAGGGCTCGGAGCTGGGCAAAGCCGGGGTGGTCAGCACAGTGCCCACTGCCAGCCTGGATGTCCATCAGTCTGAGAGCAAATCCTGCCTCTGCGGTCAGCTGCTCCATAAATAAATAGGATAAATAAATAAAGTGACAGATCGAGGTTGGGGGGGGTGGAGGGAGGGAGGGAGGGGCAGCTGCCCTGGCCCAGGGCCGTTCGTGTCTCACAAACACACACACAGTAGCTGAGGACAAGGACGAGCTGGGCTGGGCTTCCCTCGGCCCTCGGGTGCTCAGTCCGGGACAAGGCTGTCACTCCTGGGCTGGCATCGGGGAGCTGGAGGCGAGGGACACATGGGTGGTGGAGGATGGCAGCGACCGCGGCGTCTGGCACCTGGGGACACAGAGACACTCTGGGTTCTGCTGCCCTCCCCAAAATCCAGCTGTATTCCTGGTCATTTGATGTGCAGGCAGCACCAAAGGGCAGCCCTTGCTGGATGGGAGGATACCTTGTGTCTGGGATATAGGAATATCATGGGATCAGGGAATGGTTTGGGTTGGAGGGATCTTGCAACCCATCCAGTGCCACCTCTTGCCTTGGGCAGGGTGGACACCTTCCACTGTCCCAGGTGGCTCCAAACCCCAATGTCCATCCTGGCCTTGGGCATTGCCAGGGATCCAGGGACAGCCACAGCTTCTCTGGGCACTCTGTTCCAGGGCCTGCCCACCCTGCCAGGGAACAATTCCTTCCCAATATCCCATCCATCCCTGCCCTCTGGCAGTGGGAAGCCATTCCCTGTGTCCTATCCCTCCATCCCTTGTCCCCAGTCCCTCTCCAGCTCTCCTGAAGCCCCTTTAGGTACCAGAAGAGGCTCTGAGCTCTCCCTGGAGCCTTCTCTTCTCCAGGCTGGACACCCCCAGCTCTCCCAGCCTGGCCTCAGCAGCTCCACATCTGTTCAACAGCACAATGTCAGCAAGCACTGCAAACTCTGACCACACCCAGCAACTCACAGGCAGGGTCAGCCCCAAACGAACGAGGCCTTTCCAGCTCTGCTGCGACTCCTCCTCCTGCCCCAAGCCCCCAGTTGGCCCCCACAGAATGTCCCCAGCCCGCTGTCACTCACCAGGAGCGGGACTTGCGCACGCGGGAGGCTGCCGGCCGCTCCAGCAGGCTGTCCAGGTGCATCAGCCTCTCGAGGTGCAGCGCCCGCGGGTCCTGCTCGGCTGGGTCCCTGCTGCGCTCGAACTCGAAGATGGCCGGGGGGGACAGGTCCAGCTCCAGGAACATGATGTTCTCAGCCTGGACAGGGGACAGGGACAGCCAACACCGGAATCACCGCTGGGAAGGCACAGCTCTGGCAATCTGTGCTGCTGGGGGAGCTGCTGGCACAGGGAGAGTTCCACACGGGGCTGTGGGCTCAAGGCTCTGCTCTGCCTCTCCTGGCCTTTCCCAGGGCTGGGCAGCCCTGTCCTTTCCAATGGCAGGAGCTGCCAGAGCCAGGGAGCCAGCAGCTCCAGGACTGGGAGGATAAAGCTGGGAGCTTGAATTGGCACATCCCAGATCCTCGGGAGCTTGTTTCCTCCATCTTCTCTCCCAGTGTTATCCATCCATCCATCCACACATCCATCCATCCATCCATCCATCCATCCATCCACACATCCATTCCTGTCCATCTACCCATCCCTCCATCCATCCATCCATCCATCCATTCATACACCTCCATCTGCACATCCCTCCATCCATCCATCCATCCATCCATCCATCCATCCATCCATCCATTTATCCCTCCATCCGTCCATGGATCCATCCATGGATCCACCCATCCACACATCCATCCCTCCATCCCTGCCCATCCATCCATCATCCATCCCTCCATCCATCCATCCATCATTGATCCATCCATCCATCCATCCATCCATCCATCCATCCATCCCTCCCTCCCTCCCTCCCTCCCTCCCTCCCTCCCATTTATCCAACACTTTCCCACCCCAGCACCCAGCAGTGTCCCTCCCGCACCCGGAAGCGCGGATGGGATCTCCTGGCCATGGCCACCCTGGCGTATTGGCTGATGGGTCTCTTGTAGCCCACGGCGGAGGTCGGGCGCCTCTTCATCTGGGAGCTGTTCCTGGAGCACACGGAGGGAAGGGGAACATGAAGTGACACAGCCAGGTCTGAGCAGGACTGAGAGAGCTGGAGCAGTGAGAGAAGGGTGGTCTTTCCCACGGGGCTGGGCTTGGAGGGAATTCCCACCTGTGGGCACCTGCAGGAGTCCCTAAACCCCCCAGCCCCAGGGCCATTGGTGCCTGTGGGTTGTCAGGGAGCTGGGGACAGGGACAGGGATTGTACCCTGGGGACAGGGACATTACCCTGGGGACAGGGACATTACCCTCCAGTGGGAACCAGCGGCTGGAATTTCCACTGGTCCTCGTCGCCATCGAAGTACAGGCGGTTCATGATCTTGTTCTTCTCCTCGGGGGGGATGAAGTTCTCAATGATCAAATACCTGAGAGAGCAGGAGAAGTGGGGAAGGAGCAGAGAGGAAGGGGTTAATGTGACAGGAGACAGAAAACAGGGCAGAAAGGGAGAGGAAAGGCAGGAAGAGAAGGAGACATTGCAGGGAGAAGAAATCCAGAGGATGGAAATGTGATGGAAGTGGAGAGGTCGAAGCAATAGATGCAGCCAGAGAGGAGCCAGGACCCCTGGGAGCTCTGGGGCTCCAGGCAGGATCAGGATCAGGATCAGGATCAGGATCAGGATCAGGATCAGGATCCCTTCCTTCCTCTCCTCCCACGTCTGCTCTCTCTGCTCCCTGACCCAAAAATCAGGAAAGATCAACGATGCCAAGTGGACCCCAGAGAGAATTTTTTCCCATGTTTTTTGGGGTGAGTTGAGCAGCTGTCAAAAATTGTTTTGAGGCAACGAGTTGCTTCACTGAGCTGCAGCTTCTGAACAGTCAGAACCATGTCAGAGGGAAAAAGGGGCAAAACTGGGGATGGAATTCTGTTTGTAGTGAAATGTAGTGCTTGTAGATGTGAATTGTAGTGCTTGTAAATGTCTGAGGGGTTAAAGACACTGAAAGAGAGGAGTGTTTGAAGTGAGAACAAACCCCCGGGGGCGGTGGAGCAGCAGCTGCATCTGTGGGAGGCTCCCGGAGGGAAAACACTGCTGCCCGGCTGTGGCGGTGCCAGGGGAGCTCCAGGGAGCTCTGGGGAGCTGGGGTCACCTCGAGTCCCCCAGAGCTGGGGTCACCCCGAGTCCCCAGAGCTGCTGGCCCTCCAAGGACAGATCACCAGGCACCTTCAGGGGTCACTTGCCACCACTGCCACCCAGCAGGTTCAGCCACAGCCAGGGTTTCTGCTGGAATGGTTTGTGGTTTTTCCCTTTTCTCAGAAATTCCTGGACAGCCCCTGTGCCACCACCAACAGCTGGGGAAGGCTCAGCTGTCCCTGTCACTGGGGGGATCGCTTCATGCAGTTCTGCATCCACTCTGAGCACCCCAACTCTGCTTTGAGTCCCCCAGCTCTGCTCTGACACCCCAGCCCTGCTTGGAGCACCCCAACTCTGCCCTGTGCACCGGCCCCCCCCCCGGCCCCCCACCAGTTCTGCCTTGTACATCCCAATTCTCCCTTGTACACCCCAGTTCTCCCTTGTACATCCCAATTCTCCCTTGTACACCCCAGTTCTTCAGGGGTACCCAACCCAGAGGACCCCCAAGCACCTCACAAACACCTACTTGAGCTTCAGCTCCCGGGTCTGTTCATTCTGTGCCTCCTCCAGGTCCTGGCGCACGCGGATGTACTCATCATGCTGGTCCTGGATTTCAGCCTTCACAGCCTGCAGCTTGGCGTAGAGCTGGGAGGGAGAGCAGCACCTCAGCCCCAGAGCTGGGGGAGCCCCAGGGAGGGACATCCTCATCCCTGTCCCTGTCCCCAGCTGTCATGCTCTCACCTTCTTCAGCTTCTTGGTTTTGATCTCCACCTCCTGCTGCAGGGATGTGTAAGTCTCCCGCAGCTCCATGGTCTCCTCATCCCGCAGCAGCATCTCCTGCTGCATCTCCCTCTCCCGGCGTTTCTGCAGCACAGGGGACACAGTCAGAGCCGGGATGGGGACAGCCCTGGGACAGCCCTGTCACCACCCCTGCCCTGTTACCTGCTCGGCAATTTCCTGCCGCCTCAGCTCCAGCATCTTCTGCTGCTCGTTGGTGTGATCCACAATGGTCCTGCCCCCGATGAGCAGCTTGCTCTCCATGGCCTGGGGGGACAGGGGGGTCACAGGGGGGTCAGAGCAGTGCTCCTCACCCCCACCCACGGGGTTGTCACCCCCATCCCTGGTCCCTGTCCTCATCCCTGCTCTCAGCGAGGTGGCAGCGGTCAGTGCTGATGGTGAGGGAGCTGTGCTCAGATTGGATATTGGGAACAATTCCCTCATGGAAAGGGCTGTCCAGCCCTGGCACAGCTGCCCAGGGCAGGGCTGGAGTCCCCATCCCTGGAGGGACTTAATGCCCTGTGGATGTGGCAGCTGGGGACATGGGGCAGTGGTGGCCTGGGCAGTGCTGGGGTTGGTTGGCCTCAGTGATCCCTGAAGGGCTTTTCCCACCTAAACAATTCCACGATTCCATGCACACCCAGCAGCCTGGGGCTGGCTCAGCACCGTGGGCACAGCAGCAGGGGCTGTGGGTGACGTGTTCCCTCCACGGGGCTGCTGGCTCCGAGCCCAGTCTGGGCTGCTCCTGCTTCCTTCCTTCCGCACAGCTGGGGCTGCAGGGATGTGCAGCAGCTGCGAGCTGGAATGGGCTGGGATAATGGGATGGGATGGGATGGGATGGGATGGGATGGGCTCTGCCCCTCCTTCCCAGCACAACCACACAGACACAAATACACACATAGAAATACACCAATACACACACCCTGACTGTGCACACACAGATACACACACACAAAGACACACACACAAACACAAATACACACACACATAAACACACACACACCAATACACCAATACACACAGAGGCTGTGCACACGGAAATGTACAAATACACAAATAATGTACAAATACACAAAAATACAAACACACACACATACACACACACGGGCTGTCTGCACAGAAATGCACAAACACACACACAGTGTGCAGGATGTATGTGCACAAGCACAGGGAGCACATCCTGTGCCAGGCTGAACACGTTCATCCCCTTACAGGTGTGTGTGCAAGTACTGGGTGTCTGTGCACCCATGTGAGAGGGTGACACTGTGTGTGTGTGTGTGTGTGTGTGTGCGCACAGCCTCTCTGTGTGTGTGTGTGTACACTTGTGCAGGGCCTGCAGCCATGTCAGGGTGTCCTTGGGGCACCAGTGACAGGGGACAAGCAGGGAGACACCCTGTGCCCCCACGGCTGAGGCTCAGAGGTGTCAGCAGGGACAGACCCAGATGTTCCCATGACACCACACACAGCTCGAAAAATTCATCTCCCAGACACAGAGACAGCTCAGCCACCACCTCTGAAATGTCCCCTCTGCCACCAGCACGTGGCCACCTTCACCCACTGGTGTCTGCCCCTGGGGTCCCTCTGGCCCCCAGACCCGGGGGCTCTGCTCCTAGCAGGACCTGACCCCCAGCTGCCATGGCCATGGCCCTGAGGGACAGGGAGGCCACCAGGCCACCCCAAGGTGGGTGCAGGGACGATGATCCTGCTGCCATCCCTTCCCACAGAGCTCCCCCCTGGAGACACCATCCCAACCGGATTAAGAGGTTTCTCAGTGCTGTTTTCTCCCTGCCAAGGCGTTTATTCCCTCTAAACAAGACACTCCCAATCTCCTTTAGCCCTAAGCCTCTCCCAGGAACTCATTTCCGGCACCCAAAGAACTTCCCAGCACTTTCCCTCCCGCTGACCTCAGCCTCAGTCCTCAGCAGAGACATTGGAAACACCCACACTGTGCTCAGCTGCCCTGTGGCACAGCAGGGGCACACATCTGGGCACCCAGGAGCACATCTGGGCACCCAGGAGCACATCTGGGCACCACAGTGCATATCTGGATGCCAAGGAGCACATCTGGGCACCAAGGAGCACATCTGGGTGCCACAGTGTATATCTGGGCACCAAGGAGCACATCTGGGCACTCAGGACCATATCTGGGTGCCCAAGTGCACATCTGCCAGGGCAGGCTGACCCCACCTCTCTGAGCTCCATGTCCCACATGTCCCAGCTGGGTGGCAGAGGCCGAGTCCCCACCCACGGGTGTGACAGCCAGATGGGGTGCAGTGTGTCGTCCATGGGTGACACCCCTGTCCCCCTGGCTGCCTTTGCCACAGTCACTATGGAGCCAGTGGCTCCTTGCCTGGCCCCACTGTGTGGCAAAGCTGCCCATGAGGCCACCTAGTGTCCCCTGCAATGTCCCCCGGGCAGTGCCAGCTGGGGTGAGTGTGACAGCAGGCTGTGCCCCTCTGTCACTGGCACAGGTGACACCTCTCTGCTGTGCCCATGCTGTCTCCAGAGGGCCCCTGGGTGCAGAGTGGCCCCAAAGGCCACCAAAAGGGACATGGTGTCATCTTGCCTCGGGCCCTGCCTTGTTACTCAGCAGTTCCAGGACACACAGTGGCCCTGAGCCAACCCCGCTGTGCCAGACAGGGAGGCTGGAGAGCTGCCAGCCCAGCCTGCACCCCATAGCCTGCACCCCACTGACGGGGGGATGGCTGCAGGGACCCCTGTGCCAGGCATGCTGCTCTGCCAGGACAGCACCACGGGACACCCAGCACGGGACACCCGCTGCGCCAGCCAGCAGCCCACGGCTCTGCCCCGGTGGCACGTCCCAGTGGCACCCCACGGGCTCTGTGCAGCCATCCAGGCGTGGCCCTGCATCCCTGGCCACGATGGCACCTCCCTGGGCACGGCTGTGTGTCCCTGGGGCTGCAGTAACACCACCCTGGCCATGGAGGAGGGTCTGGACCCCTGCTCAGCCTGGCATGTCCCCCTGGTGGGGTCCCAACTTGGGTTCTAGCACTGTCACTTCATCCAGGCCAGTGTGGTGCCAGGGGAGCTGTGACACGCGTGACACCGAGGGTCGGGGTGCTGGGGCTCCATCCCCAGTGCTGGGACAGTGGCCCCACGGCCACCACGGCAGGTGGGAGGGCTCAGTGGGGACAGGAGCAGGGCTGGGGCAGGGGGGAGGTGCAGCCCTGGGCCCCAGCTGTACCTCCTCACCCTCAGCCCCACGTCCCTGAGCCCCCAGCGGTGTCACCACACCCATCTGGCTCGGGGGGCAGGAAGGATTTGGGGTGGGGAGGGACATGGGGGTCCCTGCAGAGCTGCCAGGCCCTGCCATGGGCTCACAGCCCTGAATGTCCCCACAGAGCCCAGCAGGAGCCAGGGGCTGGACAGAACTGGGGGGCAGGTGGGGGCACCTTGAACTGGGGACACCTGGAACTGGGGGTCAGGTGCACTGTGTCCCCAGCCCCAGCCCCAGGCTCACTCCCGAGGCCACCGGGGACGAATCTGCAGCATCACTGCTGTCACTCCCCCTTCCCACGCAAGCTGCTTTGTTGTGCCGAGGAGGACAACAGCTGAGCACAGCAAACTCGTGCCACCAGTGACCCACTCCCCCCTGGCCCTTCCCTCCTGCCCCCTGCAGCTCCCACAAAGGGTCCCCACACAGCTCCGTGCCTGAGGGCCTCCCCAGCCCAGCCCAACCCCACACTGCACCCTGGAGCTGCCCTTGGGGACCCTGCCTGGCCCCCTTGCCTGGGCACCCCAGTGGGCACCTCCCCTGCTTGGGATCCATGCCCACACCACGTGAGGGGCTGGGGGCACAGCAGCTCTTCCCACGGCCTTACTTGTGACGTGTGACAACACAAACCTTGTACTTGATGGCCAGCAGCTCCGTGGCCTCCTGCTCCTTCCGCAGGTCCTCTATCATCTTCTCCTTCTCCTGGAGCAGCTTCTGCTTCTCCTCGCTCACCAGGCTGTGGTCATCCTGGATGGCAGCTTTCTCCTCTTCCAGCCTCTCCTTCTGCTCCTTCAAGTAATTCTCCATGTTCTTCTCCAGGCCTTCCTCATTCTCGTCCTCCCCTTCATTGTCCACGGCGCCCTCTCCATCCATCGCTTTCTTCCTCCGGCTGCTCCTTCTCCTTTTCTTCCCCAGCATCCCGCGTTTCTCCAGCTGGGCTTTCAGCCGCACAATCTCCTCCTGGAACTCCCGCAGCAAGGTGTCCTTGGGGTCCTCGTTCACCCGGGGCTTGTTCTTGATGTTCTTGGCCCTGTTGGCGAACCTGAGCGTGGAGAGGCTCTCGTCGTAGCTGTGGGAGGCCGGGCCCAAGGTGGCCACCATGATTGTCTTGGCGTTGCCCCCGAGGGAGTCCTGCAGCAGGCGGGTGAGCTTGGAGTCCCGGTAGGGGATGTGCGTGCTCCGGCCATCCACCAGCGCCGAGATGACGTTGCCCAGGGCCGAGAGGGACAGGTTGATCTTGGAGGCTTCCTTGGGTCTCTCTCCGTGGGCTCCCATTTTGTTCTGGCGCTCGCTGCCGGCCAGGTCCACGAGGTTGAGCTTGCCCACGCGGATGTGCTCCTCGCCGTCCGGCCCCGTCTCGCTGCACTCGATGGTGATGAGGAAGATGGCGTGGGAGCGCGAGCTGTGCTCGTTCATGTTGGTGCTGCCCACGGAGCGCGTCTGGCTGCCCAGGTTCATCACGTGCTCGATCTCCTTCACGTTCTTGGTCACAAAGGACGACAGGTCCTTGATGTACACCCCGGTCTCGGGGTTCTCCTTCAGCTCCAGCTTCTTGCTCTGGTCCTTGGCGAGAAGGTCCCTGATCTCCTCCTGGTAGATCTCCAGGTAGGAGGCCCTCACCAGGTACTGCTGGTTCTGCGAGCGGGAGATGTGGGTGAAGATGTGCTCGAAGGCGCTGGGGATGATGCCGCGCTTCTCCGGCTCCGCCCAGGCGCCCTGCATGGTGTAGGTCTTGCCGGTGCCGGTCTGGCCGTAGGCGAAGACGGTGCCGTTGAAGCCCTGCAGCACCGAGTCGATGAGCGGCCGCACCGTCTCGTCGTAGAGGTCGGCCTGCTTGGAGCTGGCGTCGTACACGGCGTCGAAGGTGAAGGTCTTGGGCAGCTCCCCGGGGGCGGCGCGGGGGTTGCGGATGCTCACCTGGCCCAGCTTCACGTCCAGCTCCAGGACGCGCTCGTATCCCGCCGCCTCCTCCCGCCGGCTCATGGGCCGGCACCGGGCCACCACCCGGAGCGCCTCGCAGCCGCTGCGGGGCTTACCGGCCATGGCGGCGGCGGGCGGGGCCGGCGGCGCAGCGGGGCTGGGGGGCTCAGCCGCGCCGCCCCCGCGGCATCCCCGGGGCCTGGGCCGGGGCCGGGGCCGGGCCGGAGCGGGCGGGGCCGGGGCGGGGGGCGCGGGCGGCCGGGGCGCGGCGGGGCGGCCCCGCCGGGCGCTCGCTCATGGCAGCGCGGCCGCTGCGCCCCGCCCGGTGCGGGGATGGGGCGGCGGGGCGGGCCGGGGCGGGGCGCGGTCGCGCCGCGATTGGTGCGCGCTCCCGCCCGCGCCCGCGCCCCCGAGCGCGCTCCCGCACACGCACCCGCAGCCGGGAGCGCCGCCGGTCCCCCCGGGCACGCCGGGAGCTGTAGTGCGGCCTTTGTGCTGCGCCCGGGATTGGGCTGCGGGATGCGGGACTGGGATGTGGGATGAAGGATGCAGGACTGGGATGCTGCATTGGAATGCAGAACTGGCAGGTGGGACGTAGGACTGGGGGGCAGGACTGGGATGTGGGATGAAGGATGCAGGACTGGGATGTGGGATGTGAGATGCAGAACTGGGAGAAGGATGCAGCATGGAGATGCAGGATGCAGTGTGCAGGATGTGGGATGCAGGACTGGGATGTGGGATGCAGGACTGGGAGGAAGGATGCAGCAAGGAGATGCAAGGTGCAGGATGCAGGTCTGATACGTGGGATGAAGGATGCAGGACTGGGGGCCAGTGCTGGGATGCTGCACTGGAATGCAGGAGTAGAATGTGGGATGAAGGATTGAGGGTGAAGGACTGAGGATGAAGGATGCAGGTCTGGGTTGTGGGATACAGGATGTGGGTGGGTTGCAGAATGCAGGATGCAGGGTTTGTACATGTGGTGGAGAGCACTTCTGTGGAATGCAGGATGTGGGATGCAGCGTGCAGAGTCCATGATGTGGGATTGGGATGCAGGAAGAGGCAGGAGAGGTGGGAGAAACAGGGGATGTCCAGATGTCCACTCCCAGCACTCTGACAGGGACAGAGCCCTTTCCTTAGCCCTGGCAGCCAGCACAGGGATAAACCCCCATCCCATCCCATCCCATCCCATTATCCCATCCCATTATCCCATCCCATTATCCCATCCCATCCCATCCCATCCCATCCCATCCCATCCCATCCCATCCCATCCCGTCCCCATGGGGTTGGCACAAGGTCACCCTGTTGTGTTTTGGGGTCCCTGTGCCGCTCTAGGCTCTGTCCCCTCACAGCTGGGCACGGCTGGTGCATCCCTGCATGGCCCAGTGAGAATAATCCCAGTGCCTTATGGGGCTGCAGGGGGAGATTAAACATTCTTGTGGTTAATCAAGTCTGAGCAGCCGCCCGTTCCTTCCCCGGAACCAGAGATTATCCCATAATTAATTAATTAGGGTGTTTGCTGCCATACACAGGCCTGCCTGGTGCCATCCAAGCCCTCTGGCCCCAGGAGGAGCTTCCAGGCAGGGACAGTCCCCTTCCCAAGGCACAGCCCCAGAGGACAAAGGGGACAAAGGAGGGTGTGAGGGAGGAAAGTGGGAGAGAGATGCAGGAGGGATGGAGAGGAGATGGAATTGGGATGGGGAAACAATGGAGGGGACATGTGGGGGATGGAGATGATAGGGAGGGTGGAGGGGGTGGAGGAGAGATGGAGGGGATGGAAGGGGAATGACAGGGATGAATGCAGGGGGATGGAGGTGATGGGGAGGGTGACAAATGGAGGGGACAATAGAGGAGGATGAGGGGGACAATTGGGGAGTGCCAAATCCCCTGCAGGACCAGGCTTTGGGGACAGGCAGGTGGGTGACACACAGGAACAGGAGGATATTTAGGCAGGGCATGAGATATGAGCAAAGAGACAGAGGGGACATGTCAGGAGCAGGGACATGTAGGGACACTGTGATGTGTCAGGGTGGGGTGGCCTGTAGGGACACGGTACCATGGGGACAATGAGGTGACATGTATGGGGAGGATGACACCTAGGGACAGTAGTGCCAGGTAGGCCAGGGTGACACATGAGGACAGCTCCTTGCCCGCAGGTGTCAGCACAGGACCAGAGTGTGCTGGTGGTGGCCAGTGGCCTCTGGGCTGACCCTCGGGACTGTCCGTGGGGCAGTGGGGTTGAGGGGACAGTGAACCCTCATTGTGGCCATCCTGGGCCAGCCCTGGGGTGCCTGGGCAGGGAAACTCTGGGGCAAACACCCCATAGAACCCCCAGAGCAGCCAGGGCAGAGTCCTGAGCCTCCTCTGTGTGGACAGGGTTATGGTGTATATGGGGACATGGTGTGTATGGACGGTCCTGGTGGCATAGCTGGTGACATCCCAGTGCGTCTGCTGGCATGGGATGGCACATGGGACCTGAGCCAGGGGTGACACAGAGCTGGCTGGGGCAGGGGACATGGTCCAGGTGCCACACAGGGTGGGATGACATTCGGGGCCTGCATCATTCTCAAAATGCTTCAGCAGGGCTGTGGCATCCCAGTTCCTGCAACCTTCATTTTCCCGTTCCTCCCCACCAGGTGTTCCCACATCCTACAGCCACCCTGGGACATCCCAGCCATCCCTTGGGCATTGTAGCTGTTCCCAGGACTACTCACATATGCCTGGGAATCCATAGCCAGCCCCTGGAAATCTGGTTGGCTTTGGGTACTGCAGACCCCTGGGACACTGCAGCCATCCCTGGGACACCACAGCCAACACTGGGACACCACAGGCAATGCTGGGACACCACAGCCACTTTTGAGACATTACTGCCAGACCTGGGCCACCAAGGGTCTCCCTGGGCCACCACAGTCACCTCTGGGACACTGAGCACTGCCTGGGTGCCAAAATCCTCTTACCTTTGCTGTCACCAAGAAATCATGCTGGAGCTCACAAACATCCTCTGGGCAGAGTCCTGCCAGTGCTGCTGGGATCACAGGAGGCACCACTGTCCCCAGGGAGGACCGCATTCCTCTGTGGATGCTGCTGTGGGGACAGATGGAAGTGCATGGGTTGGGAACAGGGGAATTGCTGGCAGTGCTGTGTTGACATTCCTTAGGCTCTCTCGTGGTGTTTGGCCAGCTGCTAGTGGTGTTGGCTGGAGCAGCCCTGGAGAAAAGCCTGTCCTCCCTGGTGGGAAAAGGACACATCCCACTGTGATGTTCCCAGCTCAGGCTGCAGCTCACAGGGTGGATCCTCTCGTTTTCTCCCACCCTTCACCCTCTCACTCATTCTATAGGGGGGAAGGGATGCTGAGGGTCCAGCAGGCATTTGGCTGCTTTCCCTCAAAACCAGCTTGCAAGCATTCCCAGAGATCCACTGGATTTATTTCCCATTTCCCTCCTCTGCAGCAGTTCTGCGGTTCAGCTCATCCATGTCCCCAGCTGTTTGTGGCACTCCTCATCCTCCCCACGCTCCTGGCTTCCCTCCTGCTGTCCCCATCTCCATGTGCCAGATTGCTGGTGGGGGAGCTTGGGAAGCAGCAGGGCCTCAGGCTGCAGCCACCCTTTTGGGTTGAGATCAGAGGTTTTGCGGTTTTTTGGATTGTGAACCGAGCAGGGACTGCCCAGGCACAGCGCAGGAGGGCTGGGAAAGGGGAGCTCCACATGGGAAGGCAGGAAGGGAATCACTCCAGACCAAGATTCACCCCATATCCAAAGTGGGGGAGCTGGAGGGGCCAGCACAGCTTGCACTAAGGCTGGATTTAGGATGGATCAGTTTCCCAGCAGCTGACTCCTCTATAATTAGACAGCAGCAGTGGAACAGGAGCCAGCTCGGGGCACAGAGCTCCAACATCTCCCCATCCACAGGCATGGCATCCCACATGACCCCTGGATCATAAAACAGCCGGGGGAGGCATGAGCTGTGTCTCCTGACCAAGGGGGACACGAGCAGGGAAAGCTGCTGCAAAGTGCTGCCTCTTCTGCAGGCCCTCAGGCTGCCCCCAAGGGGAAGATGAAACCCCAGAGAGTGAATCCTGTTGGGATGCAGGCCGGATGGCTTAGCAGCATCTTGTCCCACATCAACTCTGCGGGGGCTGGAAGGAGCTGCAGCCCTGCCTGGCTTTGGGAGCTGCAGGCTGGGAGCCCAGATGTGCCCAGTGCCCCTGGTCTGTGGCTCCTGAGTTGTGTCTTGGCTGCTGTGTGACCTGGGGAACTCCATGTCTGCTTGCCAAGGTCCCACAGCTCTGGGCTGTGCTCCACCATCCCTCTTCCCACCTCTGCCATCCTCTCATGGGAGTTGAGAGTGGGGGAAAGGGATGGGTGGCAATCATGTGGGAGGCTCCAGGCTTTTATCTTGGATCGTGGTTTCCGACAGATGTGGAGTGAGCAATGTCTGTAAGGCAGCAGCTCAGCATCACTGCTCCGAGATTAAAGGATTTAATAATCTGCTGGCAAGATGTAATTGAAAAAGGCAGAGCTCTGGCTGTGCAGCACTCAACTGATGCAGCAGGGCATTCCCACGCTCCCGAGATCCCAACAAGCCTTCTGGCAAGCACAGTAAATCCCCAGGGTGTGTGGGGCAGGCCCTGTTCTCCACGGATCCAGGGACTAACACTTCATCTTCCTTTGTAGGTAACTATTGATTTATCAGGAACGAGCTGCCAGGGAGCTTTTCACTCAGTACCTTGAGCTTCTCCAGAAAAAACAAGGAATTGAGAGTGGCATTGCCTCCGTGCCGGGTATGTGTGGATGTGGCAGTGGGGACAGGGCTAGTGGTGGCATTGGCAGTGCTTTGATGGTCTCAGAGGGCTTTTCCAATATCACTGATTCTGTGATTCCATGATTTCAGGTACGTGGTGAGCCTCTGGGTGCTGGGGGGAGCAGAGCTGCCCTTGGTGGAGGTCAAAGCATCATCCATCAGTCGCTGCTCCTCAGTCCCTTGTTCCATCCCTGCTCCACTCTCTGATTCCCAACTGCAGGAAACAAAGCTGTGACTGGCTCTGCAAAGCACTGACAACAATGCTGGGCTTCTTCCCTGACTCAGCAGCACGGGATCAGGACCCAGCACAAGTGAGTGATGCCACGGCCACCGGGCAGGGATTTCTGGCTGCAGACACACAGCTCTTGGAGGGGGAAGGCTGTCCTGGACAGGTAGAGGCATGGGAAGACCGACGTCCTTAGGCACTAGAGCTGGGGAGGAGCCCCTGTGAGTGCACAGCCGAGGTGTGCCCTGGGCAGGGAGCTCCTGGATGCATCCAGGCATGCTGGCAGAGCCCAGCTGAGTGCCCCACGCTGGCACTGCTGAGCCCGAGGCCAAGCCGGGGTGACTGTGCAGAAATCAGAGATGTGCCTGGCCCACAGAGCTGCTGCCAGAGGCTCTGTGTGCCCTTTGTGTCCTCCCTGTCACCTGGAAGTGCTGACTGAGTCCTTCTGCTCCCCACGGGGTGGCTGGAACAGAAACCAAGGGAAAGGCCTCATTTCAGGAACATGAAGCTGCCTTTTTTGTTCCTCTCATACTCTCTCTGTCCTGGGAGATGGGTGGGGGAAGGAGCTGAGATCCAAGGTGGTGAGAGCCTGACCCTGGTGAGACCAAACACTGTATTTGCAAAAGAGAAAATCTGTGTGGAAGACCCTTCTTGCTTTGCTGTCATTTCCTCTGCTCAGGAATTCAACTTTCTGACAAAGCTTATTTCTCATGCTGAGCTTTCCTGGGGTATCTCAAAAAACTCACCAGAGCTGGGGCTCAGCCTGGAGAAAAGGAGGCTCAGGGGGATTTTTCAGTGTCCACAGCTCCTGACAGGAGGGGACAGCCAGGGGGTGTCAGGCTGTGCTCCCAGGGAACAGGGACAGGACAAGGGAAATGGCCTCAAGCTGTGCCAGGGCAGGGTCAGGTTGGACATCAGCAGGAATTTCTCCATGGCAAGGGTGGTCAGGCCTTGGCAGGAGCTGCCCAGGGAGGTTTGGAGTTTCCATCCCTGGAGGTGTCCAAGGAATTCCTGGATGTGGCACTCAGTGCTCTGAGCTGGGGACAAGGTGGGGATCAGGCACAGCTAGGACTCAACGATCCTGGAGGTTTCTTCCATCCTGAAGGATTCTGTGATTCTGTGTATTTATTTGAGCTCTCCTGCCCTAATGATGACATCAGCAAAAACAAAAGCCAGAGGGGTGGCTGGAGTTTGGAGTTCAGAGCTCCTGCTCTGGTTTCCGGGGTGTCTGGGGTGCCTGGAGCACAGAACATGCTGTGGACACTCCTGCTAAGAGGACAGCGTCATGTAGCAGCAGGAGGAACAGCTTCAACAGCTTTTCTGTTCCTCAGAACAATGCCCTGAGCATTTGGGGCTGTTTAACAGCTCCCTTGGGACTCTTATCCTTACACAAGTTTTGGGTTCCAGACACTCCCGAAGTGGTGGGAGCTGGATGTGTCCAGGGGCTGGGAGGGTCTGTGCTCTGTGGGATCTCATCCTGCAAGGTGAGCAACAAGGAATGGTGGTCCCAGAACCTCCTCAGATATTCTGCCCTGTGCCCATGCCCGGCAGCAGAGCCCCCAGCCCTGCCTTGGCTGGGGGAGGAGCTGGAGAACACAGAGCAGTTTGTTCCCAGTGGCTCTGAGATGACAAAGGCTCTTCCATCCCCGCAGCACCACGGGCTGGGTTGCTCCGTGAGGCTGAGTGAGTAACCAGCAAGCCCAGTGTGTCAGTGCTCTGCTCAGCCAATCTCCCCAAGCACAGCTCCTCTTGCACAACTGGTTGGTGATTCACAGTTCCCCTCACGTCCCACAGGAGAGCCGGAGGGCACCACATCTCCAGTGCTGTGTTGTAATTCCAGCTGCTCAGCTGTTCCTGCAAAGCCCAGGAAGAGGCTGCCAGGTCCTCTTGACTCTCCCTTTGTACCTCATTGCTCCTAACTTGGTAATTTCTCCTCGTCACAGAGCAGTGTCCTCTGGGGATCAGGACAGAAGATCCTGGGAAGGGTGTGATCGATGGGGAGAGCTGGGAGAGCTGTTTCACCTCTGCCTGGACATCCCCACATCCAGCAGTCCTGCAGTGGTGATCTCCTGACTGAGCCACCAAGACCAAAGGTGTCTTTGTCCTTGGTCAGGCATTTCCTGGGGACTGCTTCCCTCATGGGATAACATTTAACAATTTAACACGAGGCCCAGCCTTACACAACAGACAGAAAACACTTTTGCTTGGAGAGGGATATGTGAGATTCTCAGGAGGAATTTTTTCCTGGAAAGGGTGATCAGGCATTGGAAGGGACTGCCCAGGGAGGTTTGGAGTCCCCATCCCTGGAGGTGTCCAAGGAAGGCCTGGATGTGGCACTCAGTGCTCTGGGCTGGGGACAAGGTGGAGATCAGGTGCAGGTTGGTCTGGGAGGGCTTTTCCAACCTGAGGGATTCTGTGTCATACAATTTCCTCTCCAGGATCCTAAAGATACCCTTCATTGAAGTGTTGCAGTCCATGAACAAGCTCTGTAGGACAAAAGGTCCTTGTAAACAAGGGTGCAAACATCCAGTGCTGCAGACCTCCCAGGAGTGCCTGGGAGCCACAGGCCCATGGGTCCCCAGCCAAGATTGGTGGCAGTGCCTGTGCCACAGAGCTCTCCAGGACAGTGCTGCTTTCCCCTTCTGTCAGCTCAGTCGCAGAGGAAGTGTTTGTGCAGTGACCTTACGCTGCTCTAGCAAAGTGCTAAAAATAAACCTGCACTGGGAGGCTGCAAACTGCTGCGTGTGCTGTGTCAGCTCTGGAGCAGAGCTGGGGCTCAGGGTGCTGGGGACAGAGGGCAGGACACCACAGCCAGTGGGGACAGTTTCCTGCACAGCCAGGAGGGTGGGAAACAAAACCCCCAAACACAGCCGGCTCTGTGCTCAGAGCTGTGCCTTGGGAGGGACACGACTTGTAAGAAACCTTTTCACAGAATCCATGAGGCTGGAAAAGCACTCCAAGATCAACTCCAACCTGTGCCTGATGCCCACCTTGTCCCCAGCCCAGAGCACTGAGTGCCACATCCAGGAATTCCTTGGACACCTCCAGGGATGGAAACTCCAAACCTCCCTGGGCAGCTCCTGCCAAGGCCTGAGCACCCTTTCCATGGAGAAATTCCTGCTGATGTCCAACCTGACCCTGCCCTGGTCCAGCCTGAGGCCATTTCCCTTGTCCTGTCCCTGTTCCCTGGAGCACAGCCTGACCCCCCTGGCTGTCCCTCCTGTCAGGAGCTGTGCAGAGCCACAAGGTTCCCCTGAGCCTCCTTTTCTGCAGGCTGAGCTCCTTTCCCAGCTCCCTCAGCCACTCCTGGGGCTCCATTCCCTTCCCAGCTCCATTCCCTTCCCTGGACACTCTCCAGCCCCTCCAGGTCTCTCTTGTCAGGAGGAGCCCAGAGCTGCCCCCAGCACTGGAGGTGTCCCAGCAGTGCCAGCACAGGGGACAGGCACTGCCCTGGCCCTGCTGCCACCCCAGAGCTGGCACAGCCCAGGGGCCATTGGCCTCTTGCCCACCTGGACACACCTGGGCTCATGTTCAGCTGCTGGCACCAGCACCCCCAGGGCCTTTTTCAGCCTTTCAGCCCCTCTGTCCCCAGATGAGGGAACACCTCCTGCAAACGGTGTGAGATTACTGATGGCAGGATACTTAATTACGACAGCAAATTGCAGTTGGCAGTGTGTTGGATCACACCACAGGACAGCTCTGGATCCAATGTGAGAGAAGAGGTGGGCTCTGTGCAAACCCGGTGATATGGCAATTCCAGTGGCTTCAGGGGTGGTTCCACAGCTTGGCTCTTGCAAGAAGGTTTGTTCCCTGTCTATGAAGGGCAGGAGCTATGAGTGAATTCCCCATGTTCAGGTTGCCACAGAGTCCATTACAAACCCACCAGGTGCTGGAGGTCCTTGGGCTCCTCGTGCTGTGTCACCACCTGAGCCACTCTCTCCAGCTTATCCTGGGAATGCTGGTGGATGAGAGGCTGGACACAACCTGGCTGTGAGTGCTGGCATCTGGAAACTCCCAGTCCTGGGCTGATTCTGAGGGGGGATTCTGCCCCTCTGCCCCTGTGCTCAGGTGAGACCAAACCTGCAGAGCTGCCCCAGGCTGGGGCAAACAGCAGAAGAACCTGGAGCTGCTGGAGAGAGTCCAGAGGAGGCCATGGAAATGTTCCCAGGGCTGGAGCCAGGCTGGGAGAGCTGGGAATGTTCACCTGGGGAAGAGAAGGATCCAGGGAGAGCTCAGAGCCTCTTCCACAGCCTAAAGGGGCTTCAGGAGAGCTGGAGAGGGACTGGGGACAAGGGATGGAGGGACAGGACACAGGGAATGGCTTCCCACTGCCAGAGGGCAGGGATGGATGGGATCTTGGGAAGGAATTGTTCCCTGGGAAGGTGGGCAGCCCCTGGCACAGGGTGCCCAGAGAAGCTGTGGCTGCCCCTGGATCCCTGGCAGTGTCCAAGGCCAGGTTGGACAGTGCTGGGAGCACCCTGGGACAGTGGAAGGTGTCCCTGCCATGGTAGGAGGTGGAACGAGATGGTTTTGAGTTCCCTTCCCACAAGATCCCATAATTCCGGCACTCCCCGCTCCCCGCGCCGCTCCGGCCCACACTCCCCTCAGCTCTCGCTGCCCCCTCACGCCTCCGCCGCCAGGGGGCGCCTCCTTCCCCGCCCGCCCGCGGCCGCGCGCTCGCTCTGCCCGCCCCCTCGATGACGTCACTACCCGAGGGAGGAGGCGACGGCAGCCAATGGGAGAGCGACGAGCGGCGCGAGGGGGCGTGGCTTGCGCCGGCGCAAGGGCGGGGCTGACACAGCCTGGGCTCGCGCGGCCGCCGGTGACGTCATCACGCGGGGGTTCTGCGGAGATCTCACCTGAGCGGGGAATGCCCGAGAATTCCTCCCGAGATCCATCCAGCCCTGCCCTCCCGAGAATTCCTCCCGAGATCCATCCAGCCCTGCCCTCCCGAGAATTCCTCCCGAGATCCATCCAGCCCTGCCCTCCCGAGAATTCCTCCCGAGATCCATCCAGCCCTGCCCTCCCGAGCATTCCTCCCGAGATCCATCCAGCCCTGCCCTCCCGAGAATTCCTCCCAATATCCCATCCAGCCCTGCCCTCCCGAGGATTCCTCCCAATATCCCATCCAGCCCTGCCCTCTGGCACTGGACAGCATCACCCCTAGCCCTGTCACCCCATCCCTTGTCCCAAGTCCCTCTCCAGGTCTCTTGGACCCTCTTTAGGCACTGGAAGGGACTCTAAAGTCTCCCTGGAGCTTTCCCTTTTCCAGGTGAACACCCCCAGCTCTCCCAGCCTGGCTCCAGAGCTGAGGGGCTCCAGCCCTGGAGCATCTCCATGGCCTCCTCTGGACTCTCTCCAGCAGCTCCAGGTCCGTGTGCTGTTGGCCCCGGGGCTGGGGCAGCTCTGCAGGTGAGGTCTCACCTGAGCACAGGGGCAGAGGAGGAGCATCACCCCTTTCCTGCTGCCCATGCTGGGAGATCAGCCCAGCACACGGAGGGTTCCAGTGCCGGGCCATGTCCAGCTTCTCACCCACCAACACGCCAAGTCCTCCCCAGAGCTGCTCTCCCCCTGCTCCTCCCCAGCCTGGATCGCTCCGCGGCTTTGTTCCGACCCCAGCGCAGCCCCAGCACTGGGTGCCATTAAACCCCACGGGATGCCCATGGAGCCGCTCCTGGAGCTCCTCCATCCCCGCACAGCCTCAGCTCCGTGTCGCGAATTAAACCAAAAACCCCAGAAAATACACGAAATAAACCAACTCCGGGGCCGCGCGATGACGTCACCCGCACCGCCCCCTCCGCGCGCGGGGTGACGTCACAGCGGCGTGCGCGCGCGCCCCCGCCGGGCCTGCGCGGTGCGCGAGGGGGGCAGGCGGCGCGCGCAGCCTCGGGAGCGCCTCTGAGGAGCGGCGGCGAGCCCGGGGGGAGAACCGGGCAGGGCCGGGCAGCGCCGGGGCCCATCGAGCCGAGCGGAGCCGGGCGCGCCGCGGGGTTATGAGGGCGGGCGCCGCCGCCTCCCCGTGAGGAGCCGCGGGCGCGGGGAGCGCGCGAGGCCGCCCCGCCACAGGAAGCCATTTTGTTGGCCCCCTCCTCCTCCTCCTCGCCCTCGTCCTCTTCCTCCTCCTCCTCCTCCTCCTCGTCCTCCGCCGTCGCCGCCGCCCTCGGGAGCGGCCGGGCCCGGTGAAGGAGGCGGCGAGGAGGGGCGGCGGCGGCCGCCGCGCCCTCCCCCATGGCGAAGAAAACCTACGACCTGCTCTTCAAGCTGCTGCTCATCGGGGACTCGGGGGTCGGCAAGACCTGCGTCCTCTTCCGCTTCTCCGACGATGCCTTCAACACCACCTTCATCTCCACCATCGGTCAGTGCTTTTCTGCCCGGGGGGGGCTGCGGACACCCCAATTCCCATCGTCGTATCCCCAGCAGCGTTCCTGTGTCACCCCCGGGGACCCCCTGTGTCCCCCCAGCCCCGTTATTGTGCGACCCCCAGGGACCTCCTGTGTGATCTCCAGCCGCACAGGGACCCCCGTGTCACCATTAGGAACCCCCCGTGTCACCATTAGGAACCCCCTGTCACCCCCCTCCAGGGACCTCCTTGTGTTCCCCCAGCCCCGTTTCTGTGTCACCGCTAGGGACCCCCTGTGACACCCCCGAGCCCCACTCCTGTCCGTCCCCTAGGGACGCCCCGTGTCACCCCCGAGCCCCGTTCCCGTGTCACACCCCAGGACCCCCAAGTGCCCCCCATTTCCGTCCCCTCGCCCTGCACACGCAGCCCGGCAGAGCCGCCCCGCTCCCGCCCGACGCCGCCTCGCCCCCGCCGCAGGGCAGGGTGGCTTTGCTTCCTCCCTCCGCGCTGGGTGACCCTGAGCGACCCTCGCTGTCCCCCCGCAGGGACCGCGCTGGCAGCTCGTCCCCCACGCCCCGTGCCAGCCGCCGGAGCCCACCTGGCCCCTTCCATCAGCGTTAATCCGTGTCCCTGCGGGCAGCAGGGTTCCCATCGCCGGGTTTGCACCGCGGATTGATGTGGCTCTGAAGCCATCGCGCTCGTGGGTGGGGTCTGTTTTCTCGCCCAACAAAGCTGGCCTTCCCCCCTCGGCGGGCTCCTGGCAGAGCTGACTCCGGCCCTTCCTCGCTGAGCAGCTCCTGACCAAGGTAGAGCTGCTCTGACATCGTGAGGGATGTGTCTTTCCCTTTTCCGTGCAATCTGTGCCGTGGGACAGGCCTGGTACCAAATACCCTTCCATCCCAGGTGTATCACAGCGTTTCCTTTGCCTTCTGAACATCTTACTTTGCAGATGAGGAGTTCAGGTTATCAGTTTCTCACCTTCTTGGTGACTGGCTCTGGAAATTTAGGATAATTCCTGTCTCAGCTTTCTCACAGCACCCGCTGGTGTAACACGAGCAGATACCCACACCTGGATAAAAAAGAAAATTATTTTGAGGAGTTTGAACTGGATCTGACTTTTGTGTTTGCTGTGAATCTCTTAAATCACTGGTCATGCAGCTGTTTACTGAGGGCAGGGAACGTGGAGTGTCAGTGTAAATCCTAGTGCTGGGTGTGAGTTCACCCCTGTGCACTTCCTCATGTGTGTTGAAACGTCACCCAAAAATTGCACCTAGCACTAGAATGCGTAAAAAGATGCTCTTAAGCGAGGCTTGGGAAATTTAAAGTGAAAAAAAGTATCTTTGTGACAACTAAGTATCAAGAAAGTTATTGCTTAAAACCTCTTAGGGCCTCAACTCAGTGTTTTGCTGAATTTTTGGGGGGACTGTGTGACAGTTGTTAATGTTGTCCCTTGCCATGGCATACCCTGGGAGGCTGGATGGCTTTGCTGCTGGGGCTGGGGTGTATTTTGGCACTGCTTGGCAGATCCTTGCTGTGGTCACATGGCATTCCTTGCCTTTGGAGTTCTTTGGGAAGGTTTATTTCAATTCCCGAAGTTAAAAATAGTCAACATCATAGTTAAGAAGTCAGCAGGCGCATACTGGCTCCTGCTCCAGACAACTTGTGCTTTTAATAATTAGTAATTTAGTAATTAGTGTTAGTTTTTGGGCTAACTCTCTAGTTTTGGGGCCTTCAAGAGGTGTATCACTCAGTTTAGTAAGAAGTGTGCACGTGCAGATTTTGAAAGTGTTTCCCACCAGTTGGACCAGTGGCTGTTTATTTCTGGAGTGCATAAGCTGGATGGCAGAGGTGTTTTATTCCCTGAATTCTGACCTGAACATCTGGTCATGGTAGCTGTGAACACCCTTTGGTTACTGTTTGGTGTGTCAGGCTTGTGTCTTCACAGTGGAATTTGGCAGGTTTTGGGGTACAAATAGATCTTCTGTGTGGTGTTTAACTGCCCAGAGATGCCTTAAAATGTTTTGTCTGTAGTTCTTCCATAAGCCAATGTGGAAACCTGAGGGAAGTGTCAATTGAAAGAGAGACTCTCCATTAGCACCTTGGGGAAAACAGCCTATCCACGAGGGGAGAATTCAAATACCTGAGTTATCCAAGTCCACTCAGTTCTCTCTGTGTTATTCCCAAGCGATGCTGCAATCTGAAAATGGGATTTCAAATTCCCACTGGTAACTGCATTCTCACATTCCCCAGGTTTGCCATGCAGCAGTGGCAGTCCAGGAGCCTGTAGAGGGGCTTTCCCTGGCAGTCCCTGCTCTGGGAAATCCCAACACAGCAGCTCAGGCTGGTTTCGCAGTTGGAAGAGCAGATTTTCAGGGAAAACCTCCAATGGAGTCTTTGACCTGTAGCAACAAGGAAATGTGGTTTGCAAAGCCCTTGTGTACACAGTGGGTGACAGGAGGTGACTGGATCCTTGGCTGAGCTCTCCTGTGTTTGAATAACCCAGGCAGCTCTGATCTCTGACTCTGGGTTTGTTCAGAGCTCCACCAACGGCCTGGGATAGTCTGGGATGTAAAACATACTGGAGTGTTTGGTGGTGGCTGTAGGCAGGGATTGCTTCATGGAATCCAGGAATGGTTTGGGTGGGAAGGGACCCTAAAGCCCATTCAGTGCCACCCTCTGCCATGGGCAATGACACTTTCCACTATCCCAGGCTGCTCCAAGCCCTGTCCAGCCTGGCCTTGGACACTGCCAGGGATCCAGGGGCAGCCACAGCTTCTCTGGGAATTCCATCCCAACCCCTCCCCACCCTCACAGGGAACAATTCCATCCCAATATCCCATCTATCCCTGACAGTGGGAAGCCATTCCCTGTGTCCTGTCCCTCCATCCCTTGTCCAGTCCCTCTCAGCTCTTTTGTAGCTTCTCCTCAGGCACTGGAAGGTTCAGTCTTTAGTCTGAAAGGAAAAGAAGGATCTCAAGGAATATTGAAACTGGCCTCTGTCTAAGGAGGATGAATGGGGAAAAGGTTTTAATTCTCTAAAGGCTTGTTTTACCAAAGGCTTGTTTGCATTTGTAAGGGAAGACACACTAATAAAGCATTTCTGCTTCATGTTAGTAACTTCACTTTTCATCTTTGCACATTGATTAATCCTGATCCACAATGGCTGCTGGGATATAACTTACTGTCCCTGTAATTCGACGTACTCTCACTTTGACTTTGAGTCACTTCAATCTAATATTTCCTGCTAAAGCAGCAGTTAAGCTTCTGGATGTGCTGAGGTGCCAGTGTGAGTGATTTCACTGCCCTGTCTCAGGCACTATAAATATTCCAGATGGCATTTCTGCAAGAAATCCCAGAGTCATCCTAGCCTCCCTGGAGAGGGCAGCGCCTCGGCCTCCAGCACTGCCCTGCTCTTTGCAGCTACAGAAGGAATAAGTCTTGGAAGTCTTAGTCCATCACAAACCATTTTTAATTTTAACTGTTCTTCAGCGATTTTGTGGTGTGAAAATCATTTTTATAGTATTTGGTTTTAAGAATTGTGATGATTTCTCAGCTGTGCTCTAGGGATACTCCCCTCTGGGTCTGTGTGGGTGTAGCTGTCCCTCTGGGCAGTGGTGATGCTCCTTGATGCTCCTCCTAGTTTCAGTGCTTTCCCTGCTGCCAGTAGATTATCTTTCTTTTGAGTGTTAAAAATGTTGTGATAAGTAACTCCCGGTAAGTGTATCCTTGAGATCTTCATTTTTAATAACTCATCAGCGTTTAGTTGTTGTTGGTTTGAAGTGAGCTGTGGAAAAGGATCCTTAGGAACTGTGCACACTTTGTGGAGCTCCTTGAGGTCCAACCTTTGCTACCTAGCTAGGGAGGGAGGCTCCTCTGGCCAGGATGGCTGCTGAAAAATTTGAATGCCAGAACTGAGCCTAAGCGTGTAATAATCACTGTTGTCTGACTAAGTCCAATGCAAATGAAGGTGAGTCACAAAAAATGCTTTCCCATGAAATCTGTAGTAGCAGCTCAGGAGAACAAAGGGTGTGTAAGCATGGGGAGATTCCCCCCCAGTGCTCCTGAGGGAGGGAAAACTTCCCTGCATCTTAACCTCTCCTGGAAGTGCAGCTGTGTTCTGTATTCCTGAGCTTTACTCACCTGGCTGCAACTCTACAAATCCAGAGAGAAAAAAGAGTTATTTTTGAGGTTTGTTTTATTTTCAACACAACCAAAGTTGTGCTAGGAGTGTTCAAGACTCTTAAATGTGAAAGTATAGGAAAACCCCTTTGAAATTATTTCTCTTGCCTTTATTCCAAGTGGGTTTGAGTTGGTACTGCTTGCTTTGAAATCACTTCATATTGGCACATTCAAGCAGTGAAATTTTAAAAAATTAGTCCTCAATACTAAATGCAAGTTTATTTGTGCATCCTGGGAAGATTTGTTCACTCAGGATTGTGATATATTGGTATTGGAAGGCAGGAGCGCCAGGTAGAGAATGGGAAAAAAAAACTTGGCAGGTTTTAGGAAACAAATGATGGTTAGAATGGTTAAGATGTTGTTGGTGTGCAGTGGTTGCAATGAAGTTTGAAAAACAAGTAGTTTCAAGATTCCAGAAATGGAAATTCCAGTATGGCATGAGTTTTAAAGTCCCTTCTAACCCTAACCATTCCATGATCCCATGATGATATCCCTTTTTTTGTCCTACCTACAGCTTACAGCAGCAGCTGTGAGTTGTGTTCACTGTTTCTGACTCCTGGCATTTAGCAGGTGAATTAGAAAAGGAAAAAACCCAATAAACCCTGTCCCAAAACCTCCCCATCCCAACTCCTGCTCAGTCATTTCTGTGATGTGGGGAACCAGAAGTCATTTCCACTTGTAGGTGGCTAAGCTGCAGAACTGACTGCCAAGGGAATTTTTGGGGGGGAAAGATGAGTGGGTTCAGAATGAAAGTAGAAAATGGAAGTGGATCTGTCAGTGGCTGTTGGATGTGGTGCTCTGGATGCAGGATGGAGCTCGGGAATCCCCTTGGCTCTTGGCTGCTGGGTGTTGGACAAGTATTGTTTGGCCTGGAGAGGGTTTGTCCTCTCCTCTGTCTGCTGGGACACCCGAGAGAAGGGTTACAGAGTGAGCTGGACTTGTGCTGTGATACTGTATGGGGAGGGTGGTTGGTTTTGGTTTTGTTTTGTAGGGGTTTTTTGGATGTGTGTTTTGGGTTTTTTCTCATCTAGGGCTGTGAATAATGAGCAGCAGTTTTGCACACGCCTCAGAGAGCTGATGAGAAACTGGGGATGGCTGTGGTGAAGAGCTGAGGAACTGAGCTGGCTGGAAACTTCTTTGTGTAACGTGGCTGTTTTTTCAGCTGAGCTGGATCAGTTCCCTGATGGGGCTCCTTCCATTACCCTCTGAATCTGTGCTGGTGGAGTGATAGGGCAGCAGGGGACATGGAAACAGCAGAGTAGGTGGTGCTTGTACTCAGAATTCCAGGATCATTGAGGCTGGAAAAGACCTCCCATGGAGTCCAACCTATGCCTGATTCCCACCTCATCCCCAGCCCAGAGCACTGAGTGCCACAGCCAGGAACTCCCTGGACACCTCCAGGGATGGAAACTCCAAACCTCCCTGGGCAGCTCCTGCCAAGGCCTGAGCACCCTTTCCATGGAGAAATTCCTGCTGATGGCCAACCTCACCCTGCCCTGGCACAGCCTGAGGCCATTTCCCTTGTCCTGTCCCTGTTCCCTGGAGCACAGCCTGACCCCCCTGGCTGTCCCCTCCTGTCAGGAGCTGTGCAGAGCCACAAGGTCCCCCTGAGCCTCCTTTTCTCCAGGCTGAGCTCCTTTCCCAGCTCCCTCAGCCACTCCTGGAGCTCCATTCCCTTCCCTGGACACTCTTCAACCCCTCCAGGTCTCTCTTGTCCTGAGGTGTCCCAGCAGTGCCAGCACAGGGGACAGGCACTGCCCTGGGCTTGAGAGGTTCCCCATGAAAATTCACTTTCTGGTTGCAGTTCCACATTAACAAACCTCTTGGCAGCAGTTCAGTGCCTGGCCTTCCCTCCTCCCTGCCCCCAGTATGAAACAAACCCTAAACTGGGTTTGCTCCTCTCGCGGTGCTGTTGCTGTCAGTGCCTCGGGCAAAGCCGGTTGGTGAAGGACGTGAGCGTGGCAGAGCTGCTTCCTTGGGCTCAGTGCTGTGCTGGCAGCCCTGCTGCTCCTCTGTCCTTGCACTGACACGCTGTTGATGTGCAGCTGAACCTCCTGGGCAGCTGCTCCCCAAATGTGCTGAGTACAGCCAGGAGCCAAGCAGGGCAAGGAGAGTGCCCAGGTTAAACCGGTGCTGTGTCCCAGTGGGGACTGAGCTGTCACTTCAGCAGTGACAGAGATGAAGAGTTAGAAGTTACTGATATTTTTTAGGGTAATGTGTGTTCAGATTTGGAGCAGAGGCCTGTAGCTTCTTGTGACAGGCTGTATGATCTGTGGGCTGCTCATGAATTTTCAGAGGTCAAACAAAATGTCTGTTGGTGTTGGTAGAAACTTGTTAATGAACCTGCTAAGCAGCCTTTGTTTTAAGCAGCCATTGATTAGTTTTTAGTGCCTTGTTGGGCAATAAACACAACTGGGAGGTGCAGAGAAGTGATTTCCTCTGGACTCCTTGGTTTATGTATTTTAAAAGAAAATCTGTTACTCTCTTTCAGGAGGTGGGCAGGCCCTGGCACAGGGTGCCCAGAGAAGCTGTGGCTGCCCCTGGATCCCTGGCAGTGTCCAAGGCCAGGTTGGACAGGGCTTGGGGCACCCTGGGACAGTGGGAGGTGTCCCTGCCCAAGGGAGGGTTGGGATGGGATGAGCTTTAAGGCTCATTCCCACCCAAACCATCCTGTGATTCAACCATTGTCTTAATCCTGAGAAAACGATCTTCTCCACCCTTCAAGTCAATACTGATATTTAATTAGGGGATTGACTGAGAGCCTATTGATGAAAACCTCATCAGGGGATAGAAAGAATCAACCCTAACTTGAAGGTTTTTAGGCAGATGTTGCTGCCTGTAGCCCAGCAGTGATGGCTGTGATGGTTTTACCTTGGCAGGCTCTGCTCCTGGCAGCCCTGGCTGCCCACAGCCTGCTCTGTGCTCCTCCTCCCTGGAGCTGGGAGAGTCTGCATGTTTTTGCTTGTTAGCGAGCTGCAGAACCTCGGAAGGGATGGTGGCTGGGCAGGGCTGCTCTGCCAGCAGACTTCATCCCACCTGGGCTTGAGAAATGTCCAAGAAGGACAGGGCAGCAGAGCAGGTTGCTCACATTCTCCAGGCAGTGGCAGCCAGTGCCTGTTTGCTCCATGACTTTTTGATGGCACGAAGTGGAGAAGGATTTCAGCTGGTGTTGGGTTTGTGTAACTCTGGCAAAGGGAAAAGGTACTTCAGAAATGCTTCGTGAAAAACCAGCTTGTCAAATTCCTGATGCTGTGGGAATTCCCTGTCTGGCCTTGGAAAACAGGGAAGAGACCAGAGCTGCTGCTGCAAGTTGTCTTGAACGTCTGGTGTTTCAGTGCAACTCAGCTGTGTGGGTTTTCCTTTCTGTGTGGGTTTGACTACAAGTCTTGTGTGGGTTTAACTAAAGTCTCTGCATGTTTTGGTTCTGTTCTGTAGCTAAAACAACCCTAGGCTTTCTTTCCTGCTGGGATTGTGTCTGTTCTGTGCTGTGTAACCTGGAGAAATTCTCGTTTGTGTCTTGCATTTCCAAAATCTGACTCAGTGCTCTTAGAGAGAGATCTGCTTGCTTGAGAGCTGATGGGTGTGGAATTCCTACAGTGATATATATCCATACCTGCTCAGCTTTTTCCTCAAGGATGCTTCTCAAACTGGTGTTTGGATCCACTGAAGCTGTTGTTGGACTAGGAAGGGTGCTGGAAATTATCCTATTGGACTTATGGAATGTTCAGGAAAGCTGGGCTTGTCATGGCTCCTTTGCACCTTATGAGATCAAACTCTTGTCTCTGTTTCCTGATAACATCCCCTGAACAGGTTGTAGCTGGTCCCAAATAAGTCATTCTGAGATGGTTGTGTGTTGAGTCCCACCAGCATTGTAATCTTCTGCAATAAAGGTGATTTCACATTTCCCTTCAGGTGTTCAGTTATTGACTCCAGGCACCTGGACACAGGAATTCACCTCTTGCTGTCTGACATATTCATGTGCCAGGTGTCATCTCCAGCCCTTCTAACCACAGCCATGCTACCTGTTCTTCCTCACCACCAAATCTCCCTGGCAGGTGACTTCCCTGAGGGCACAACTTCAACTGCGCCCTCATCACTTCAGATCTGTAATAAATGTCTGAACTTTGGTCATTAAAACGCTGCTAGCAGTATCTACACGTTGCCAGCTCCTCAGGTAGCAACATTGATTTCACACCTTCCAAGGCTTGCTGCAGGCTGTCTCTTCCATCCTCTTCCTCCTCCTAAGTGGGGTTGCTGTGGCATAACGAGCTCGTTAGAAACCAAGCTGTCACCTCCATCTCTGTGCACGTGGCAGGACGTGCTTGTGCCTCTGTCACTTGAGAGGGAGCTCAGATGTGGAGCCTCAGCACAGCTGTCTAATTGCTGGTTAAAGGAGTCCCTCAGATGCTCCTGATTCCTTGAGCGTGCTGGGAAGTGCTTTCATCTCCACGGAACTTTTTGATCTTCCTGGTAAACAACAAAGTTACTTAGTTATGTTTGCTGTACAAATCTCTGGCAAAGGCAATTCCTGTCTAGTTCTTTGGGATTTGTGCTTCTTGTTGGTCTGTCTGGATCAGCATGGACCAGCAATGGGAGTTCTCTGGAAAGTCTGCTGCATCTCATTCCTGCTTCAGTGAGCAGAAATGCTGTGGGTTCCATCAGAGGGGCTCAGAAACCCCATTTGCAACAGCATTAGACTGGGAGTGTCTGCTCAGCTGAGGTGTCCCCAGCCCCAGGGATGTGTCCTTGGCCCAGTCAGAGAACCAGGAGATGGAGCTGCCTGGGTTCGGGTCATGGAATGACAGAATGGATTGGGTTGGAGGGAGCATTTAAGCTCTTCTTGTTCCACCCCATGCCTTGGGGACACCTTTGGCTGTCCCAGGTTGCTCCAAGCCCCAGTGCAACCATGGCCTGTGTCAGAGAATGACATGGGGATTGACAGGAAGAGAGCTTTGCCAACAGCTGGAGCAGCAGCCCCACAACCCCCAGGGTGACAAACCGCAGCAGCTCCTGCAGCAGCTGGGTGACAATGGCTGCACTTGCTCTGAGCAGGACATTGCACACCACCTCTGTCACCTGCTCCTTCTGCCTCTGCCCACCTGCAGGGTCAGAAGCCCTTTCAAAGCTGGTGGCCACTATCTGATGCCTTGAAGATCAAAAGGAGACCTCATCCTGCAGGAATCTCCCCTGACTGCAGGGCTTTGGATGGATCCAGAGCAGCTCTGAGCCACTGGGAAATGGGATCCACACCTCAGGTCCTGTCCTGGCACCAGGACTGACGGCAAGACTGAGGCAGCCTGTGGAGCACAGACTTTGGGCTGCTGTCACCTCCCAGTAGGGCCATGTTAATTTAGGATGCTTGGGGTCTCTCACTGCCCCAGGGACAGCAGTGCCAGCACCTCTCTGCATTTCTGTTCCAGTCACACACCGCCTGCAGCACAACTTTTTCCCAATACCCAGATGAAGTTTTCCCTATTATGATCAGAGTTGACCTCTTTTTCTCCTCAGCAGCAGCCTTGGGCAGCACCAGTTGGGAAACCCAGCACCCAGTGCCTAAAGGGGCTCCAGGAGAGCTGGAGAGAGTCTTGGGACAAGGGATGGAGGGACAGGACACAGGGAATGGCTTTCCACTGCCAGAGGGCAGGGATGGATGGGATATTGGGATGGAATTGTTTCCTGGGAGGGTGGAGAGGGGCTGGGATGGAATTCCCAGAGAAGCTGTGGCTGCCCCTGGATCCCTGGCAGTGTCCAAGGGCTGGATGGGGTTTGGAGCAGCCTGGGACAGTGGGAGGTGTCTCTGCCATGGCAGGGGTGGCACTGGATGAGCTGTAATGTCCCTTCCCACCCAAAGCATTCTGGGGTTCTGTGAACTTTCTGGCAGAGCACAGCAAAGTAAGGAATCCTAACAAGTCTTGCAGCCTCCAGTGCTGCCTTGGGAGATGCTGGTGTTTTGGGGTAGCAAGTAATTTTGATTCTAGGTGTGTTGTGTGACATTCTGCCAGTTTTTTCCACATCTTCAAAGGCACGTTATTCCTGTTTCTCAGGCTTTTTCTGTGAGTTCAATTTGACTGTTGCAATGTCAATAATAGCTAAACAAGGTGAGCTAATATTCACTTTCTGATAAATGTGATGCTTCAGGGCAGTATCATAACAATACACCTTTATTTAAAGGTTTTTCCCTGCTGATGAACTTGAGAGCTCTGCCATTCACCTTCTCACTTGCTGGAGAACTTTCAGGTGGAAACATCTGGAGTTCAACACTTGACCTCCTCCAAGAGCTGGGTGCTGGAGGAACTCTCATGGTCATGCTGTGCCATTACCTTGAGATGAAGGAAATGTCTTACAGACTCCTAGAACTTGGTGTAAACCAAAGATCAGAACCTGCTGCCTTGATGCTGAGGGGTTAATAAATAAAAGGTTTTTCTGACGTGTAAGTTGCTATTCAGTGACTGAGACCATCCCAGTCAGGTGTTTATTAACACCTATTGGGTGCATTGAGTATTGGAGCCTCGGAGGGAACATCCTGCAGGAACATTAGACACCATGCTGGTCCTGGAGGAAGGACCAGGTATGTCCTTAATCAGCCATTCCCTGTTGGAAATCTCCAGCAAGGCTGTCTCACAGTGTATCCCTGCCCTTTGTGAGCAGGAGTGATGCTGAGGTCACATGTGGGGTGGCAGTGCTGGTGCCTCACTGATGGCACTGTGTGCTTGGTGCCAGCAGTGACAGAACTCCCTGCTCTGGGCAGCTTGGCTTGGGACACTCAGAAATAATGGTGTTATTTTGTGTTTGTTAAGAACAGAAACAGGTTTCTCAGCAGTGAATCATCCCATGCATCCTTTTGGAGCAGCCTGGTCCAGGGGAAGGTGTTTCTGCCCATGGAACAAGGTTGAGCTTTAAGATCCTTCCCAACCCAATCCATCCTGGGATTCAGTGATTCCACAAGAGTGAATTGAGTGGCTGAATCTTTTTAGCTGTTCCAACACAGCACCTCCTCTTTGGTAAAGCTGATGCTTTTCTGAATGAATTCACTTCCCTTCATTTATGTGTTATCTGTCTTGTCCATCTGCTGAGTATAAATTAGCCAGGATAAGTGTTAACTTGAATTTTATTTTTATGTAATTTGAGGGCAAAATTACCATTACAGTGAGTAGTGACAAATTCTGTGTTTCATAAATAGCAGTTTATGTGAAAGCAGATCCATGTACTGTATTTATTTTCTAGCTAACAAATATAGCTCAAGTAGGGTGAGACATGCATGAAAACTGATTTAATTGGCTGTAACTGAACTTGAACATATTTAATTCATGTCCCTGGTGGTTTAGAGTAGAATTCCAACTGCAGACTGGGCTGTCTGGAGTCCAGACTTTCCCCTGCTGTGATTTTGGGTGTGGGACCTGCTGGGCTCCTGACAGGGAGATTCATGGGGAGATGCAGCTGCTTCATGTGATGCTCTCCCTAAAAATAGAGGCTGCTAAAGGTGCCTGGACTGGAGGTAATTGAGTATATTGGAAAATGAAAGATGTAATGGCAGGGAATTAAATCAGCCCTCAAACCTGGAATTAACTGACACTGAGCAGAGGTTACTGCTGCATGGGAACAGCTCTGAAGGAAGTTCTGTTTCTTGCTGGAGCTTCATTTCCTTTTTTTCTCCCTTAGTACCTTATGAATAAAAACCTTATTGTCTCTCTTGGTATGCATAAAACATCACTAAAATAGTTCCTTTGTTCATTTTCTTTTGTTTTGTTTGTGGGAGCCTTGTGTAAGGTTTAGCTGCTGGAATAACAAAATGATCAAATTTCTTTTTTCTGGAAGAAATAACTGCTTGTGTTGAAGCTGTGGTCTCGGGGACTCAGTGACAGTGTAGGTGGTGTCAGCAGGAACCTGGAGCCTTCTTTCTGCACAGAGATTTGTTTTTTACATGTAAATTTGAGCTGTAATTTCCTGTGACTTCTGAAACTCCTTCCCTGGGAGGAGTGTGGATAAGTCAGACCTCCCTGGACAGAAGCTGCACTGATGTTTGTGAGCTGAGGGCAGCTGGGGAGGAGAGGATGAGGAGCTTCCATAAGTGGTTCTGGCCTCAGAAATGGCCTCTGTCCCTGTGTGTGACAAATCCCTGCCCCAGAGTGATTGTCACACAGATACTGCCAAGGGGGATGCCAGAGCATGGTGCCAGTGACAGGACAAGGAGCAATGGCCACAAACTGGAGCACAACTTCCATCTCCACTTGGGGAAGAACCAGTTTCTGTGGAGGGTGACAGAGCCCTGGAACAGCTGCCCAGGGAGGGTGTGGAGTCTCCCTCTTTGGAGACTTTCCAAACCCACCTGCTCCAGGTAACCCTGGAGGATCTCCACAAGTCCCTTCCAGCCCAAACAGTTCTGGAATTCTCTGTGAACCTCCATCATTGTCTGGGATCTTTGTGTCCATCTGCATGGCTGGGATGCCAGGTACACTCACTGCTCCCAAAACTTGAGCACATCTGCTGAGTGGATGAATAAATCATGGATTTATGTGCTAGCAAAGCAGAAATTCAGTGAATGCAGGTGTTTCACCACCTCTGCAGGCAATTGTTCCCATTTATTCCCAGGATCCAAGTTAAACATGCTGGATCTTGAGCCACTGGAAGTGGCTGTCCCTTCATGTCCAGATCACAGCACTTGGGAAATGCTCCGTCTTATGGGAAATGCTCCATTTTATGGGAAATGCTCTGCTCTGGTTATCTCCCGAACTTTGCCCAGTGCTGATATGGAGAGTGCTGGCTTGGCAATCAAACCACCAGATCCAAACTGTGCCACGAAGCTTTGGCCCACTGGCTGAGGCTCTGGGACTGCCCTGGCCATCATGTGACTGCTGTGGGACGTGGCTGTGGGTGGCTCAGCATTCCCTGGAGTGTTCCTGGCACAGCTGACACAGTTCCACGGAGGTGTGGAGTCTCCATCCCTGGAGGTGTCCAAGGAAGGCCTGGATGTGGCACTCAGTGCTCTGGGCTGGTGACAAGGTGGGCATTGAGCACAGTTGGACTCGATGATCCTGGAAGGTTTTTCCAACCCAAATGATTCTGTGATAACTGAGTTTGTCAGGTGTGCCATTGTCCCTCCCTGCAGACGTGGATGAGGATGTGGTTGGTAAAAACCTCAAGGAAAGTTGGTAGAAACAACGTTTGAGCCATTGGGGATTTCACTTTAGTCTGATGCCTTAAAGCTGGTAAAAATAAGAGGCAGACACAGCAGTATAGGGGGAAAAAGGGTATTACCTTGGTTTTAATAGGATCCTAGGTGCACATTCATCAAAGGTGGAAACATGTGTAATTAAGTAGCTAAGACACTTAAGGCACTTCTCCCTCCAGCCCCCCATCTCATGGTTTTAAACTATCTCATGGTTTTAAACTCTCATCCCTTCAAGTTGCTCCCTTGAAAGAGTTGTCACCTTCCCTTTACAGAAACATTGAGGTTTATTTGCAAAGATCAGTACAAAATTCATGGCTGACAATTTGTGTCCAGGTCAGTATTTATATACCTGCAGCAGATGGAACCTGTGGAGCTCTTGGGAAGGCTCTGAGTGTCATTGTTGAACAAGGAAGAGATATTTGGAAATCCCTCCCAGGCAGGTCAGCTCTGTCTGCTGCATGGTACCAGAGCCTTTCCCACCTCCTGATGATTTGGATTTTAACTCCAGGTTTGGGGTTGAACTGCATTTCCCCTCGTAATCCATCTATCAAACATTGATGCTCTGCTTCCTTACAGCCTTATGGCTTCCCAGACCTAAATGTGGGGATAGAATCTGTATTTTTTAGAGGAAAAAAAGTCATGTTCAGCTGATAAAAGGATTTACATCTGCAAATATCCAGTGTGTAATAGCAAGGTAATGGACTTCTCCCTGTTGGAGGAGATAAGGTGGAACAATGGAGACCTCAAGGTTTCTTCCTGAAAGTGATTAATATTTGAATTTAGGTGAGATTGTGAGGGACACACAGCTCCCACCACCTCTGTCTCCTTGATCACTTCATCTTTATAATATTTTTTATTATTGCCCCCAAGGAAGTCCTGGATATGGCACTCAGTGTCTGGGCTGGTGACAAGGTGGGCTTAAAGATTTTTTTGGCAGCAATATTGCCTTTTGTAGTGACTTACCTCAGGTGTTAATTTGTGATTTTTAATACAAATCGTGGAGGAGGTTTCAGGTGAAACTTGCAGTGAGACAGTTTAGGTAACCTACATTTGTTGTGCATCCCTGGAAGGGCAGATGGCAAAGACCTCACCTGCTCATGGCTCCTCTGCTGCTTAGGAGGGCAACAGGAGCACTTAAAAAAGGAATTTCAAGCTAGGAAAGTCCTTCTCACTTCTGGAGTTCCAAATCCTGCAGTTGGGAATGTTCATCTCTGAGCTGGTTGATGCTGCAAGGGCAATGTGAATGGGTTTGGGAAGCTCTGGTGGCAGGAGGATCCCCAAATTCTTCCAGCAGTGGATCTGTGGATGAATTCCCAGCACGTGGCCTTTCCCAGACACCAGGTCAGGCTGGATAACAATGGCCTCCTATTGTCTGGGGGGGATTAAGGCTGGGATTTGGGGGGATAGACTGCTGGATTTGTCACCAAAAATGAATATTCAGCGAGTCTCCGATGGGCTGGGCAGGGCTGGTTTGCTTAAATCAGATCTCCCTGCACCCTGGTGGGGATGTGTGACAGCGACTGAGGCTCACAAATGCATCCAGGAGGGGAATGTAGGTCACCCCGAGGAGCTGCTGTCTCGCAGGACTGTCATCTGCTTCGTTAAGAATAGATTAATTGGGAGGAGACGGATCTGGCACAGTGCTGCTGCTGCTGCTCCTGTCCCGTGTCCTGCCTTACATCACCAGCTCTGGAATTTCTCTGGATTGGTGTGGGATTGGGGCAACTCTGCCTGGAGGGGCAGTTTTATAAAGGGCTGGGAGATGGAGGACACAGGACAGAGCCAGGGGGTCACTGAGAGGGGCTGGTAGAGCTTGAGCAACCAGTGGGAAGGGAAATAGACTTGGCTTTAAGAATCTCTAATTTAGCAAATTTTGTGTTTAAAAAGTGCTTTGTTTGGATTTTGGGAATCTACTGCATTCCTAAAAATAGATGCTGGAATGAAATAAGTTTTTTTTAAGATACACAAGCTCATGCTAGCAAATGCCACTGGATAAGAGTCTTTAACTTATCTTTACAGAATGAAATCTGGTCATAATTCCTATCCTTGACACCTGCTCTAAAAAATAAGTAATTTTCAGGATACTGCAGGCCCTGTGGCTCCCCAGCAGCTGCACACAGCTATGCCCATGGGAGTTTCTTTGCTGTTACTATGAATGTTACCCAGAAAAGCAGTTCTGTGTAGCTGTTGGTGTCATGGTGTGGATGGATGGAGGTTGGTGACCTCGGGATAAAGCAGGGAATGTTTGCCCAGGTGATAGTTCAGGGGGAAAGCAAGGGATGGTTTGGTGAATGGGTGATGAGTAGAGCATTTTAGGAAGGACCTTTGGGCAAGGAGAGGCCTTTGGGTGATGGATTTGTCTGAGGCTGGGAGGGTTGGACCAGGGACTGCATGTGTGGGAAAAAACCGATCATATCATTGGTTGTAGCTGGTGGAATTAAAGTAATTAAATCACTCGACTGTTCCCATGGTCCTGCCATGCCCAGCTTGATCCAAACCAGCCTCCCAGGCAGGACCTTCACCTTCAGGGGGAGTTTCTCTTACCCAGCTGTGGAGCTTTCTTGGAGCACTGGAATGCTTGACCTCGGTGATCTTTGAGGTCTTTTCCAACATGGACAATTCCATGATTCTGTTCTGTAAATGAGCTAAGTGCACATTTCCTGAGGTTTCAGCTAAGGTGTGTGCTGCTTTACTTCATGTGAGGTATGTGTTAACTTGATTCAGATGCAGCTTCAGGTGCTCTGACAATGCTGAGCTGTCACGACTTGAAACCTTGCAGAGCAGGCCGAGTGAGTTCTGCTGCAGCTCTGGTTTGTACACTGCACTGGGAAAAACTGCCTGCAGAGGTGGTGAAACACCTGAATTCACTGGATTTCTGCTTTGCTAGCACATAAATCCATGGTTTAGTCATACCTTGAGTTCTTTGTTAGCTCCTGGTCATGGGATGTCAGAAATGATGGAGCTGAAGGTGTGGAAGAGGAGAACAAAAACAGCCAGGAGGCCATTCCAGTGTCACTGGGGTAACTGACACTCTCTGGGTTGTTCCCAGGGCTGCTCCTGCTTCTCCCCATAGCCATGGGAGCCCAGAGGGGTCTCTGGGAGTCCTCTCTGCATTTCCTGGGGTGCCCTTGCTGCCTCTGCCTAGCTGTGCTCCCACTCCGAGCCCTGGGCTCTGTGTCTCAACAAGTCAGGCAGGTCCTCCCTATCCTGCCCTTGAAATCCTGAGTCACTGCCACTTTGGAGGCTGTCAGGGAACTCCCATGCCAGTTTGCACCACTGAGTCCTTTTGGGGAGCATTTATTTGGGTCTGAGCAGTGTGGGAGTAGCCTGTAGTTAAGGCAGGGAATGTGCAGTGAGGTCCAGCAGATGCACTGAGCTGAGCTGCCCGTGTGTGGTGAGGCTCTGCATTATTTATAATTTGTGTTTCACCTCTTTGTGTGGGCTGGGCTTGGGCCAGCAGCAGCATTTGGGTTGTCTGATCCAGGTGTCCAGGGGGGAGAGATTCCTGTTTGGTCCTCTGCTTTCCATGGCTGGCTGGGTTATATGGTGCCAGGACAAGGGGGAATGCTTTCCCATTGCCAGAGGGCAGGATGGATGGGACATTGGGCAGGAATTGTTCCCTAGAGGGTGGCCAGGCCCTGGCACAGGGTGCCCAGAGAAGCTGTGGCTGTACCTGGATCCCTGGCAGTGTCCAAGGCCAGGCTGGACACTGGGACAGTGGGAGATAAGAAGTGATACAAGATGAACTTTCATGTCCCTTCCCACCCAACCCATTCCGTGATTCAGTGAATGCTATTTTTTCTATTTCCTCCAAGAATTCCTGAAGGATCCATGCAGGAATGGATGCTCTCCCGGGGATGTGTGTATGGGAAGCAGGGGATTTGTGTGCTGGGCATGTCTGTGTACACAGAAACCAGCAGGTGAGCTGCATGTGCAGCTCTCCCCAGGAGGAGGTGGAGCAGCTGCTGGATTGACTGAGTTACTCTGCTGTTTACTCAGGGGATTAAGTGTGTTTGAGCTCCGGAGCAGGGTGTGTGCAGGGCTGTTGGTTTGGGCATCCTCCTGCAAAGGCACGAGCAGAATTAGTGCTGCCTGCTGGGATTAAACCAGGAGCACCCTGTGTTTGTGTCTTGTCAGACCCCAGAGAATCCACAGGCTTTTGTTTTGATTCCATGCCTGGTTTTTTATTGCTGATCAGGCTGCCTTTCCCTCTTCCTGCTGTCTCTCCCATATACCTGACCATGTTACACTTAATCAGGGCTGAACACAAGGAAGAGGTCAAATGCAGTGCAATCCCTCCTGATGAATAAATGTTTTGTTAAGAAGAGTAGCCATAGCCTGAAGTGTCAGTTCCTGGATTCTGAAAGTTCCTGGCACTGTTTTAAAGAAGCCAGGTGCTCCCAAGCTTTCAGGTTTCCTCAGTGCCATCTCTTTGATAATATCATTATCAGTGAGTGAGTTGAGACTTTGTCTGGGGAACCTTGTGCTGTTTTATTGCAATTTCCTTCTGAGGAAGAAAAATTCCCAAAGCACTGATGGTCAGAGAAGTTAGAGAAGTTATGATAGAAGTGGAGGAGCACAATGTAGGTTCTAGCTCCTTTTGCAGCTCTGTTCCAGTGGTTCCTCCCTTCTGCTGTGGTGGCAAAGCTGGATTGCAGGAGGAATTAATGAGTGCCAAGGCTTGTCCCAGCCAGCCTAGAACTTCCCACTCCCTCCCACGTCAGCTGAGTTTGGCTCCCTGATAAAACTCATTTTTCTCTCAAGCCTTTGCCAAAGGATGAGGCTGGGAATAGCTTCAGTTTCTCTGCTAAATACCCTTATCAGAGAGTTGTGATTCTTTCAAGTGGCACTTAGTGATGGAGGGTTGTTCCTTTCTTATCTCCCGTGGACAAGGGAAAAGAGACACCCCAAGGAGCTGAGAGGAGCTGCAGGAATTGAAGCTAAGCAGTGTAATCACAGAATGGATCATGGAATGGTTTGGGTTGGAAGGAACCTTAAAGCTCAGCTCCATTCCACTACCCCAGGTTGCTCCAAGCCCCATCCAGCCTGGCCTGGAGCACTTCCTACACCAATCCAACTCAAGGTGGAGTTCTGGCAAGTGCTTTAATAGCCACAGAAAGGTATAAATCATGTCTTTACTCACTCACTTTTTGGAAATTCCTGCACTGAGAGAAGAGTGTCTGCGCAGGCAGAAGGAAACTGCTGTTATCTTCACGGAGTTAACAATTATCACATTCACAAAGTGTGAAGGAAAGAGGCTTTGGGACTCTCAGCAATTCCAGGAGCACAGGCTGTGCCATTTCTGCAGTCAGTGTGGAGCTGGGATCCTCCAGGTGTGCTTAGAGCTTACACAGGGCCCAGGAAACAGCCCCAAAATGCCTTTATTTAAATAAAAAACCGCAATACTAGAGAACTGACACCAGCAGGAAAATGCAGCAGTAATTAAGCCCGGGAGCTTCTAAAATTGCCAAATGAACTTGGGGGTGGAAAGCTTTCTTTGGTCTTTCTAGACACAGCTATTTCATCGTGAGATCCCCTGAGTCTCGAGAGAGATGTGTTAACCTTAGTGCAGAATCCCAGAATCCCTGAGGCTGGAAAAGACCCCAAAGACCATCGAGTCCCATCTGTGCCTGATGCCCACCTTGTCCCCAGCCCAGAGCACTGAGTGCCACATCCAGGAATTCCTTGGACACTCCAGGGATGAAACTCCAAACCTTCTGGGCAGCTCCTGTCAAGGCCTGACCACCCTTGCCATGGAGGAATTCCTGCTGATTCCTCCAAGCCCTCCCAGTAACAAATTTCCCAAATATATCAAGTCCAGAATTCTTAACTCTTTCAAGACAATGCATCTCTAGCAAAGAAGCTTTAGTGCTTCAGAGTGTCATTTACTTACAGCAGGAAGCCGTTAACTTTGGCTATCAGTTAAGATAATTATTAATTATTTCATAAGAAAGCTTCAGTAGTAAATCCACTTTCTCTTTCCAAGGAAAGCCCAGCACAAGCTCATCAGGCAAGAGCTGAGAGTTCTGCCTTTAATTAAGCTCTTAATGATCTCAGTTACTACTTAAGTCTTTCAAAACATTTCTTCTGCGAGGGATTCAGACCTGCACAGTGTAGATGAACACCATCCCCAACCACCGTCAACATTTTAAGTGCCAACACTAGTTTTCAGAGATTTTCTAGGAACTATTTGCTCCCTCCTTCACCCTTCAGCACAGAACGAGGTCTCAGTGTTTTTTCCAGGTGTCATCCCCAGTATTGGAGCTGGGACTTTGCTGGGACACTTTCTCTTGGTGTGAGAGGTGTTGGAAGCACAAATTCAGACAGGAGAGTTTATTTTGGAGGGGCAATAGCAAACCCCAGTCCTGTCTCTTTGTGCCACTTTTGGCACTGCTGGATTCCAGCTCTGGGGATACCTGTGGGAAAACACATGGATTGCACAAAAATCCACACCTGCTAGGAAAAGCCTTGCCTCCTCATCTTATTAAAAAATAAAACCCAAACAAGAACTAAACTCTGTTTTGGTGGTACAGCAACTTCATTTATAGCTGACAATTTTACAGATTAGATAATCCAACAATAATCTCTATCTCTGGAAGTGTTCAAGGCTGGGTTGGATGAGGCTTGGAGCAACCTGGGATAGTGGAAGTTGTCCTGCCCTGCTGAAATTGGTGCACATTTGCTTTTCTTCCCCGAGCTGAGCACACGTGGTGCTGGTGAAGCAATTATTAATGAATTACAGACAAAATGCAGTTGTTTCTCTGCTGCTCTCAGCCTGTGTGGGATGGGATATGCTGGATGGGATGGGATGGGATGGGATGGGATGGGATGGGATGGGATGGGATGTCCCTGCAGAGTGGGATGTCCCTGCAGGGTGGGATGTGGCTTTAGGATGGGGTAGGATGTCCCTGCAGGATGGGATGTCCCTGCAGGATGGGATGTCCCTGCAGGGTGGGGTGGGATGTCCCTGCAGGGTGGGATGTCCCTGCAGAGTGGGATGTCCCTGCAGAGTGGGATGTCCCTGCAGGGTGGGATGGGATGTCCCTGCACGGTGGGATGGGATGTCCCTGCAGGGTGGGATGTCCCTGCAGGGTGCCTGTCAAGCTCCAGCTCCCAGCCCTGCCCTCCTCCTGCCCTACATTTCCCTTCCTCCCGCCCCTCGTCCTCCCCGCGCTCAATGGGGGCTTTGTTTGGAAGGAATGCAAACAAAATTCGGGCTGTGTGAAAAGGGCCAGCTCATCATTTGTAGCTCTGCAATGGACTGGAAAATAACTTTTTCTCCCTCTCTGTCTCTCATACTGGTGGCCTTGGGTCTGTCACTTGTCAAGAGCAGTCACTTTGTGATTTAGTGACAGAGGAGGGATCTTGGCAGGCCCTTGACAGGGGTTTGGGAAGTGTAAAGTGATATGGAAATGATTATAGACTTAAAACTGTTCTGCTGATGCAGGTCTTGGCTCTTTGCTAACATCTTATAGCTGAGAGTGCTGGAAACACAAATCCTTTAAACCAGTAGTTCAGTATCCCCCAGGACATTCAGGGGTTTAAACCTGCACAGGCACAAGTGGGGTTGGGGACAATATTCCCTGACTTCAGGGTCAATTCTGACCTGGCAGCCCCTGGAGCTGTTCCTGGGCAGAGGAGACAGTGTTTGTGTGAGGAGAGGTTTTGTTTGCACAGAGCATGGGATCGACTGCTGCTGCTCCTGAAAACCTTGGTACCCCCAGGGCAGGAAGCCAAAATGTCTATAAATGCTTCTATCCTTTCTAAAGCTGAGAGTTCAGGTTTGTCACACCTGGAGTCGTGGAATAATCAAATTCCAGAAGGGTTTGGGTGGCTAGGGACCTTAAAACTCATCTAGTGCCACCCCCTGCCAGGGTCAGAGACACCTTCCACTGTCCCAGGCTGCTCCAAACAATGTCCAGCCTGGCCTTGGGCACTGCCAGGGATCCAGGGGCAGCCACAGCTTCTCTGGGAATTCCATCCCAACCCCTCCCCACCCTCCCAGGGAACAATTCCTTCCCAATATCCCATCTCTCCCTGCCCTCTGGCAGTGGGAAGCCATTACCCCGTGTCCTGTCCCTCCATCTCTTGTCCCCAGTCCCTCTCCAGCTCTCCTGGAGCCCCTGTAGACCCTGGAAGGGACTCTGAGATCTCACCTGAGCAGGGCAGAGGAGCAGAGTCCAACCTCCCACCCACCAAGCTGCTCTGAGCAACAGGTGGAAAACTGGGAATTGGAAGGAAATGCAGAAGTGAGCTGGGAACTCTTGAGGATCTGCCTGTTGTTAGTGTGAGCTGTGCTGAAGGGCAGTGAACATTTCCATATCTTAATCTGAACATATGGAATTTATAAGGTTTTTATAAGCCTGGCATTATTCTTCCAGGTTTCCCTGTGAATTCCAGCTTGCCCTGCTGAAGGTGATAAATATCTTATCGATGCTTAATGAGGGAGTAATTCCATGCTCATCTTTAATTCATGAGCTCTGTCATTATCCCCCTGTGATGACGAGATGTCTGATCTTCAGCCAGTCAGGTTTTATATCCGTTAGTTACCCTCTTCAGCTCTTTCCTGAACTGAATTTTCCTGGAAACCTCTCCTTATCTGTACCCTGATTTCTGGGAAGCCTTTGTGTTTCTGCTGTTTATTGTCAACAGCCTCAGACTGAATAGGTTTTCAGCCATAGCCATGCAGGAACCTCCTTTTCCCATTCTGTTAAAACTCCTTTGGAAGTACTTTGAGGAAAATACATTGCTATTTTTAACAGCCTTTCTGTTCTGAAGGCTGAACTGGCATTATATTGGAATGGGAGCTGAGTATAACATGGGATTAGAGATTTATTTTATCCCCAGATACTGGAGTTGGCTAAATCCCTCCCAATGCAGAGAAGAGTTAATTTCCTCGGCTGCGTTAATAATTTACTTTATCTTAACACATAAAAAGTGGCTCTCAAACATCCTGCTGCAGCTGGGCACAGCCCAGAAGTGACTGTCACCACATAAAATACTTCATTTCTGATCTGTGGTGTTCATTTGTTTGGTTGTGTTGCTGGGGACACGACATGGCAGCAAACACTCAGTGAAATGCTGAAAAAACACAGGGCTGGGTGGATTTGGGGCAGTTTTGTATCTTGGCTATCAATCATTCAGCAGGTTTGTATTTCCAATCACATTTCTGTGCTAGGTGATACATTGATGCATAAATATAACTTATACATATATATATATATAATATAATATATTTATATATTTATATATAACTGTGCCAAGTCCCCACCTTGTCCCCAGCCCAGAGCACTGAGTGCCACATCCAGGCCTTTCTCAGCCCATGCGGTTCTGGTATTGACCATGAGGTGTGCTGAGTATTGACTGAAAGGAGTTCAAAGCAGATCTTCCATGCAAACTTCTTACGTAATGATGTGTTTCATAAATTCTCTTTAATCTTCCTTGGTATAAAATGACCTTGTAGATTTAGGAGGGAAGTTTGGGATTGCAGCTGCTGCCTTTTAGAAAGTCTAAATATAAACAGGTTTTTGGAAAGCATGAGAAATGATCAGTGGTGTTCTCTGATTGGAATTGAAAGTCAGAACTGTGGCATCTGATTAGTGTCAGAGCAGTTGGAGAGGATGGTTTGGAGTGTTCTGCTGCTCTGCTGGAGCCTCTGCTGGTAATTCATGCAGGCAGCTTTGGGAGGAGAGGGTTGAATCCTGGGGCAGCTCTGGGCTCTTCCTGACAGGAAAGACCTGGAGGGGCTGGAGAGTGTCCAGGGAAGGGAATGGAGCTGGGAAGGGGCTGGAGCTCCAGGAGTGGCTGAGGGAGCTGGGAAAGGAGCTCAGCCTGGAGCAAAGCAGGCTCAGGGGGACCTTGTGGCTCTGCACAACTCCTGGCAGGAGGGACAGCCAGGGGGGTCAGGCTGTGCTCCAGGGAACAGGGACAGGACAAGGGAAATGGCCTCAGGCTGTGCCAGGGCAGGGTCAGGTTGGATTTTGGGAACAATTCCTTCCTGGAAAGAGCTGTCCAGCCCTGGCACAGCTGCACAGGCAGTGGTGGAATCCTCATCCCTGGAGGGATTTAACAGCCATGTGGATGTGGCACTTCGGGACTTTCTGTATTAGCTGGTATTGAAAGTAAACAACTTCTTCATGGTCTGTGGGGATGATTTCTGCAGAGTTCTGAGTCCTGGTGACACTTCTGCCAAGGCCTGACTTTGGACCAGGGATGGACAAGGAGTCTGAGCTCTTACAACTCACCTTTTCTTGCTTTTAAATCTCCATGTGGCTCAAACCCTTCTGCATCCCTTGGGAAGCTCGGAGTGTCTGGAAATCCTGTGTCACATTCCCAAGGCTGCCAGAGCTCCAGGAGCCTTTGGACAATTCTCTCAGGCACAGGGTGGGATTGTTGGATTGTTGGAGGGGCAGGAGTTGGACTGGTGATCCCTGTGGGTCATTCCCACTCAGGGAATTCCAGGGGAAGGTGCTCAGTGCAGATCCCTGAGGAGCTCCTCTCCCATTCCAGCATCCCTGGACATCCCTGGCAGTTCAGTGAAAGAACTGTTCTGTCTCAGCTATTCTGAGTTGACATGACATTGATTTATTTTTTTTTTTTCATAAACACTAATTACTTATTTATGTGTTTATTTATTTTAGGGATAGACTTCAAGATTAAAACTGTTGAATTACAAGGAAAGAAGATCAAGCTACAGATCTGGTGAGTAACACACAGCTTTCTTCAGCAGCAGGTGTTCCTGGGGAGAGTTTGCTCTTCGTGAATTCCATTCAGGGATCCAGGTTTACAATTGTATTTTGTATTTCCGCAGTGGTAGCACTCTGTGTGTGTGTTTGGAGCAGTGGCAGTGTTTGTAACCACTGGGACTGGCTGCTCCCTCGGACAGCCTGCTGGCAAACCTCCTGCTGTGGGGAGGAGAGGATCCTCACAGGCTGTCATTTAGTGGGACGTGGTTTAAAACTGGAATTTTTAAATTAGGAGTTGCCTCCAGTCTGTGACTATAAATTGATTTCGTAGCTTTGCTTTGTGTCAGCAAGCAAATGCAATCCAGGGCTGCACTTGGGCTGGAATTTTCCATGCTCAGCTGTGAGAGGTTCTCAGCTGGCTGGAGCACTGCTGCTCTGTGGGAATGTCTGACAAGAGGCAAAGCCTCAGCTCTTTCTTGGAGCTTCTGTGCATTTAACCAGAGCTTTTTCACCAGCTCAGGTCAGGAGAGCTGCTGGCTTTTCCTGGCCTGTGGGTCTGGCTGGGATCCCTGCTCACCAGCTGCATTCTCCAGCTTCCCTGAGAGCTCAGGACTGGAATTTGTGCATTTTGTCCCACCAGTAACAATTCTTGTGGCTTTATAACGTTGCTGTTTGTAGATGCAGGTGGGTGAGTTTTATTTTGGAGGAGCACTGGTCTCCCTCTGTCTGAGCAGTCATTCCAGGATAATCACAAGTGATTATCCTTCCTAACCAGGGGCTGGGATGGAATTCTCAGAGAAGCTGTGGCTGCCCCTGGATCCCTGAATTGTTCCAGGCCAGGTTGGACACTGGGGCTTGGAGCAGCCTGGGACAGTGGAAAGTGTCCCTGACCCTGGCAGGGGGTGAGTGTTAAGGTCCTTTCCAACCCAAACCATTCCCTGATTCTACGATTAAACTTAAGAAAAATCATCACAAAATGTAAAAACAGAAAATATTACAAAATTGAGACATTTAATGCATATATAGACAAAGAAGCTGTAGTGAAGCTGTACAGATTGTTGAGTTCAGTGTCTTAGGGAAGTGGAGTTGGGTGAGCTGAGATTTGTACAATGGCAACCTTTAAAATGTCACAAAACTGGGGAGTTGTGGCCAGAATCTGCTGTTTGTTCCTGCCAGGTTCAAGTTGCACATTTGAAATGAAACTTGGAAAGCAGAAAATGAATCTCCTACAGCAAAAAGAAAAAAAAATCTCAACATTGTACTTCCAATTTTTCCTGTAGCAGGAGTTTTGCCCAGCAGTCTCAGTGTCTTGTGAAGGTGTTTAGTGCATCTCTGTTTCCCCCCTGCCTTTGAACTCACCCCACACTTGCAGGAGCTGTTTAAAATTCCCAGAACAATCCAAGGCAGCAGGGCATGGATTGAAGGTAAACTTTCCCATCTAAACCTGAGGCTGCTCTGGGAGCTTTCCTTGCTCCAGAGGATGGATCTGCACTATTAAACCTCATGAGATTCCCATGGGCTGCTCCTGGAGCTCCTCCAGCTCCCTGTGGCTGGTCCTGTCCTTCGGGTGTGACAACCACACCACAGTTTTCCTCCCTACACAGCAGGACAGCTCCTTACCTCTCCCTGGCTATGGAAAGATTGCCCTCGTGACAAATCTCACAGCCATGCCTGACCTCTGAAATTTATATTTAGGAGGAAAGCAAGAACACAAAGGTCAGGCTGAATTAAACCCTGCCTGAGGTGAGAAGCAACTCGATACTCAGTAGCTATTAAAATTGGGGTGCTGCTCTGTCAGGATCAGGCTGGGATTAGAGTGTTTTCTGTTGCTCCAAATGTGAATGTGAAAGGGAGGAGCAGGATGGAGGAATGAGCTTGGCTGGGGCAGATCCATCAGGAGAACCACTGTGGAAACACATTCAGGAATTGAGGATCTTCTTGGCTGGATTATTTTCCAGCTCCTGTTCAGGAGAATTGCTGCTGGGACAGTCACTAATCATACACCTAATCCAGGATCTGGGAGAAAGGAATTAATGTGGATTTGGGAATAGAAACACTTAGAAAGGGTGAGACCTGGAGGGCTTTACAGTGTTGAGTATCTGGAAAAATATTAATGCTGTCATGGTGCAGAGAAAGAATGAAGGAGCAGAGTGAGAGATGCAGGAAAAGATGGTGATGGATTTGGGAAAGCACTGAAGGACTTCAGAGGGACAGAGTAATCAAGCTAAAAATTGAGTGTGATAATCACACATTCAGGAATTCAGGTAGAGTTGCTTTGAAATGGAAACTGAAAGGCTTTGGCATCCTCGAGTTCCCAGAAGTCATTAATGGAATGGAGCCATTGAGAAATGAAATGGGATTTTCCGGATGGTGTGGGCAGGAAGGGAGTTTGTCAGTCCCACATAACACAGGTTTGATCAGCACTGCCTGAGAAAAAAGGGACTTTCTTAGGAAGAAGATCCTAAGATGAGGAAAGATCTAGAAAGATGAGGATTGTTCAGGATGTCAGAGCACATCTGTAAAATCCTGGATATCCTGAGCAGGAGGGAGGGTTTGGTAGAACTCCCTGCCTTTTCCAACACCAGAACATCAGAGTTCTGGAAGGTAACATGTAGAAAACACCAGGAAATGAAGTTTTGCTGGGAAACTCCTCATGGGATGTAGTGGTAGATAGGTTCACAAGGGATTTCACAAAGGAACAGTGTGGTTTGCACTCTTAAATCCACAGAGGACATCCCTGGCTCCAGAATTCCTTAACCACTGGGAAATGGAAGCTGGAAAACCTCTGTCCTGCCCAGGTGCAGCTCTGAGGTGCTTGTCAGGAAGCACAAACAGCAGAGTTGGGTTTGTCATCCAGGGAAAGCACAGGCTCAAAAGAATGTTACTGTCAGTTAAAAATCGAATTTTTTCTCTTTTTCCTGCTTAGGAAAGAGCTTCCTCCTCCAGCTCTCCTGTCTTTAATGACATTTGTGTCATTACACAAATTACTACACTCTTCCTGACTGATCCCAAATTTTAGAAACAGCTTTACGTTTTTGGTGTGCATCTCTTACCTGTGTGGAGGACCATAAAGTGACATTTTTCTCTCAGTGCATCTCTGCTGACAGCCCATTTACATGGCCAGAGAAGTGTCCTCAGAATCTTTAAAATTCTAAAATTTCTAAATCTAAAGAAGTGTCAAAAATAATCCCCTGTCCTGGAACAGCTGTGCAGCTGGCAGCAATGTGGTGTAGCTATCCCAAGTCATTCCAGGTGTGGAAATTCCCTGGGATGTGCAAGCTCTGCCATTTAATGAGCTGTGTGGTGACCAGCCAGAGCTTCCCACAGCTCCACTCCCCAGATGCCATCAGCCTCATTAATTCTGCAATTACCCCAGCAATGTCTAGGAGTTAATTCTGTTTGCTGAGGGCTTTTGAGACTCAAGGTGGGAGATGTTCCTCTGGCATGTCAGTCCTGTAAAACAATTGGATAATTCTCATTATGGATTTTTTTTTCCTGGCTGAGTATTATTCAGAAAAACTGAAATTTGGTAGTTTGAAGTATCTTATAGAGTATCTTATAGAATTCCAGGATGACTGAGGCTGGAAAAGCCTTCCCCAGACCATGGAGGCCAAGCTGTGCCAAATCCCCACCTTATCCCCAGAGCACTGAGTGGCACATCCAGGCTTTCCTTGGACATTTCCAGGAATGGGAACTCCAAACCTCCCTGGATAACCCCTTCCAGTGTCTGCTCACCTTTTCCATGGATCCAGCCTGTCCAGATCCCTCTGCAGAGCCTCCCTGCCCTCCAGCAGATCATCCATGGAGCTGTTGAACAGCACTGACCAGCACTGACCCACTGCTGCTCATCCCCAGCTCTGCCTGGGTTTATCCCAGCCAGCTTTATCCCAGCCAGGAGTGCTGAGCCATGGGCTGGACAGAGGAAATTTGGGAAGGAAAATCCTGGCAGTCATTGCAGCTCCTGGTGTTCCTCAGTCTCTCCAGTGGAATACTGGGCTGCACGGTCCTGCAAATACTACAATAAGAAATAGTGGGACAATAAAATTCCAGTAAATCCCAGTAAAATTCTTGGGATTATTTTGCTAAGAATTACATGGTTTAATATGTTGAAGACCATTTTGAGCCACGTGTGCTGGGAAGATGCTCACAAATCATCAGATCTAATCTCTTCTTGCTGCAGCCGTGTAAATCTTTCATCAATAAATCATCATCCATTTTAAGGTTTCTTTAGTCTCTGCCAGGTCAGCCGGAAAGCTGTCCCAGAAATTCCTTTCTCTCTGGGTTAAACCTCTAATATGATACAGCTTATGCATATTTCAATGTTGGCATGAGAATCATTCCAATAGATTTTTCACTTTCCTTGAGCTTCTCCTTCCCCCAGTCCCACAGGACAACCTTTGTTGAACATCCAAGCTCTCTCCATTTTCCTGTGCTCTTTTAATAATCCTTGCCCACTTTGGGAGAGTGAGGCACCTTCCACACCTTTGTGTCCACACCCAGAGCTTTGGATGCTGATCCCAAATCTATCCCAGAGGTTTGAACAAAGGGATGGGGAGCCAGGGCAGCAAACAGGAGCTGTGTGCTCTGCCTGTCTCCTGCCTTTGCCCAGGGTGGATCCAGCACTCGTGGGCACTCAGAGAGCCATAACTCATTTCCTCTGTTTGCCTCTAATCTCCCATCCATTAAGAGTTATCTCTGAATAATGAATGGAGAATCCATTAACCAGGGGAAAGGGCAGCTGTAGTATTTATTTAAAAAAAAAAAAAAGGAAACACTCTAGGTTCTTAGCTTCTTCCCTCCCCAGCTTTCTTCTCATCCATTAGCTGAGCTCCAGTTGCCAGAAAAAACACTGGAGGAGTTAACCAGGCGAGTCAGTTGTAGGATGTGACAAGCAGTGAGTAGCAGCTCCCTGCTGCCGATGCCAAGCTGTGTAAAACCACTCAGAATTGTTCCTGTGAGGGCTGCTGGCCGTGGCAGGAGGGAGGAATCACACATCCCAAATGTCTGGAGGGGTTTCTAAGGCTTTTCCAGCACTGCCCTGTGTGGTAGGAGCAAGTGGGAGGGAGTAACCCGGGGAAGATGCTGGCAAGTGGGGGCAGAACTGATGTGGAGAGAAAATAATCAGTGTGTGAGTGGAGATCCATTGAGATATTTTGCAGGAGTCTGTCCTGAGTGAAGGAAAGGATCCCACTCTCTGGGAAATATGAAACCCATTAATTAAAGGATTAAACTCTCCCAAATTACTTCATAGAATCCCAGAATGGTTTGGGTGGGAAGAGAACTTGAAACCCATCCTACTCCCACACCTTCCACTATCCCAGGGTGCTCCAAGCTCCATCCAGCCTGGCCTCCCCACCCTCCCAGGGAAGAGTTAACAGCTGGAATAAGGGGATGGACTGTGGATCTTGTGTTCAAGATAAGCCAGAAAAGGTGAAGCTGTCAGGTTTAACTCATGTGGTTATAATTCCAGCTGCTCTCAGCTGACTGGAGAAATGCCACTGGAAAAAGACCTGGGAAATTCAGTGCAGCCAAATGCCAGGTGTGGAGTTCAGAGCAGTCTGCTCATGGTGAGGCCAGCCAGTGGGATGAATTAACAGGAATGCCTGGAAATACCCCAGTGTGGGGCTGGTGAGGCTCCAGCTGGAGTGTCCTGGGCTTTTCTGAGACAGGCAAATGGGAAAAGTCCAGAGGCAGTGGGAGCTGACACTGCACCTGAGGCTTTTGGCCACTGAGTGCTGGGGGAGATCTCCAGCAGCACATCAGGGGTTTTCAGGAATACTGTGGGGATCCCTGGGTGGTTTGTGGAGCTGGGAATGGAGTTGATTGCCTCCTGAGGCCACAGCCAGCCAGCCAGGCCTGTCAGGGCATCCCTGGCAAAGGGTGCCAGGCTTGGGACCTCCCCAGTTCCTCCTGCTCTGCTCTTTGCCCTCATCCTGGTGTCCCCAGCTCTGGGAGCAGATGGAGATTGGCTGCTGTGTGTGCTGGAACAGCCCTCTGGGGTCAGAGCCAAATGGAGCTGACAGCACTCATGGAGATGAAAATTCACAGAGCTTTTCCTCTGCGTCCCAGAAACTCTTCCTCCTTGGCATCTTCAGACCTCAAGGCTTTCTTTATTCCCCATTTCCAACTGATCCTTGGCCAGAAATCAGAGGTGTAAGCAGTTGAGCTGGCAGCTCTGGCCAGTGTTGGTTCAGCTGTAGGTGACACTGCTGGGGACAGCTGGCATTTCACTGCACTCAGTGCCTGGGGGTGGCCAGGACCTACCAAGGCTTTGGGACCTCAGGAACACCTGAGAGGGAAATGACTTGAGCTCCATCACCTTTCTGAGGGCACTGGGTTGTGATCCAGGAGCTCACAGTGGGTCAGGGGGACACTGAGTGGTTATGGACAATGTAACCTCCATTTAGAGCAGGTTGAATTCAGAGACACCTTTGGTTCTGCCTTACAGAACCACTGAATCCCAGAAGGGTTTGGGTTGGAAGGAACCTTAAAGCTCATCTAGTGCCACCCCCACCATGAGCAGGGACACTTCCCACTGTCCCAGGCTGCTCCAAGCCCTGTCCAGCCTGGCCTTGGACACTGCCAGGGATCCAGGGGCAGCCACAGCTTCTCTGGGCACCCTGTGCCAGGGCCTGCCCACCCTCCAGGGAACAATTCCATCCCAATGTCCCATCCATCCCTGCCCTCTGGCACTGGGAAGCCATTCCCTGTGTCCTGTCCCTCCATCTCTTGTCCCCAGTCCCTCTCCAGCTCTCCTGGAGCTCCTTTAGGCTCTGGAAGTGGCTCTAAGCTTTCCCTGAATCCTTCTCCAGGTGAACACCCCCACATCTCCCAGCCTGGCTCCAGAGCAGAGCTGCTCCAGCCCTTTGAGCATCTCCATGGCTTCCAACAGGTCTTCATCCTTCTGATGTGAACAATGTCACTGAAAATTATCTGTAAACCTGCAATCTCTTGGGTTTATGGCCTCTGAAGGACACTCCAGAACATGCAGTTAATTCTCCCTTCACTATTCTCAAATTAACTCTCAATTAATTCTCAATATACAGCTAGATTCTCACCTTCCTGCAGGTTTGTTTAACCACAACTCACCCATCCCACCAAAGATCCCAGAATGAGATGGGAAAATCCAGCCTGTGGTTAATGTTTTGTGATCAGTTTTCAGCATATTGATTATCTATCATTTAACAGCACAGTGCAGCTTGCTGACTGCACAGACTTTGATCAAAAATATCAGGAATATACATTTGTAAGATCGAGTTAAAGCTTTACAAAACTGATCTGAGAACAAAATTTCTCTCAGTGTTAAGTCTGAATTCCAGAGAATGTTGAGTGATCATCTCCATGGTGGCTGCTGGCATGGAAAGTCACCCTGGGGGTCATCGTGGTGGTGACAGGACAGTTGGGCTGCAGTTCCAAACTCCTGCAGAAGCTCTTGCATCCCTTGGGAGCAAGAGGTGCCTGATGGATCCATCATGGAGCTGCTCCCTGACAGGAGCTGTGGTGTTTCCCACAGGGACACAGCAGGACAGGAGAGATTCCACACCATCACCACCTCCTACTACCGAGGGGCCATGGGCATCATGCTGGTGTACGACATCACCAACGCCAAGAGCTTCGAGAACATCAGCAAGTGGCTCAGGAACATCGATGAGGTGAGTGACAGTCCCAAACCTGAGTGCTGGGTGGTGACCTCTGACCAGGTGAGGATCCCCAGAGCTCAGCTGGCATCACTGACCCAGGGCTTTGGGTGTCCTGTGTCCCCTCTGCTCTCCCTTCAGCTGTGTCAGGAGCGTTGTGACATTAAACAGGAGCTTGTGGTGTCCTGAAATACCCAATCTGTACATGAGGAGCACACTGGGAGCTGGGAAGGGCAGGTTTGGGAGCAACTGCCAGCACACAGTGAGGGCAGAGGGGCAGCACAGGCAAAGAATCACACAGAATAGCAGCATCACAGGGTTGGAAGAGACCTCCAAGATTACCAAATCCAACCTAAGCCCAAACACCACCTCAGCTAAACCATGGCACTGTGTGTTACTACTCGTAGTAGCTGTTTCTTGAGTGTGACTGTAAATCCTCAAAGATAATTAACCATCACCATCTCCACTCCCTCCAAATTGTGTCATGAAATATTTGGAGGTTTCTCCTGGCTGGTGCAGGTAGCTTGGCTCCTGCTGCTAGGAATGTTTGTGTAGCTGATTGTTGCCCTTGGCAGAGGAAAACCAGGACAAGAGGAGGCTGGAAAATTTCAGGCAAGGTCAAATGAAGCAGAAGGAAGTGATGTGGAAGCATTAAGTGCCTGGATACCCAAGAGTTCATCCTGCAGGAGTTCTGACATGGCAAGAGAGGAACACTACTGGTAGTTCTTGGGTTTGTTACACTGTTCCCATGTGGAATAAATGTTTGGATTTTCCTAGAAAGCACGGAGATGGCTCTGTAGAACTGAGCACAGCTCAGGGCTGTCAGGCACTGCTCAGTGGGGAAAGCAGCACAGCAAAACTGGGATGTTGGGAATTTGTGTTTATGGAAAGGTGCCCAGTGTGGTGGGAACGGGAGAGGGGATAAGGCAGCACAGAAAGACACTCAGCAATGAGTTGAATTTAAAGTTGAAACTGAGGCCTTTGGATTCTGCAGTTGCTTTGTTAAAAACCTCAGAGGTGTCCAGGTGAGTGATGGATGTCATTGGTACCATCAGGGCTTTTGGTGCCTTTGTGTTTTCAATCTGTGCCACACAAACTGGGCAGCTGAGTTCAGGTGCTCTGTGCAGGCTGCTCAGGTGGTTTTATAGCTCTGTGGCTATGAAAGGGATGTTTTTTTATTATGAGAGAAGCTCAGTAATGGGGTGTGTTTGGAGAAACCATGGAGTGAGTTGGGAAAACCCCTTGGAGATCATCGGGTCCAACCATCCCCAGCACTGCCAAGGCCACCACTAACCCATGTCCCCAAGAGCCACATCCATGTGGCTTTTAAATCCCTCCAGGGATGGGGATTCCACCCCTGCCGTGGGCAGCCTAGGGGGAAAAGCTTTTCTCAGATCCTTTCCTGGCAGCTTTCCAGCCCCTCTGCCGCAGCCTGGGTCATTCCATGGGGTTGGTGTGACCCCAAAGCAGGACCCAACCCTTGCCCTGACTGAGGCTGCCCTCAATCCCTCGTGCAGATCATCCATGGAGGTGTTGAACAGCACTGACCCAGCACTGATCCACTGCTGCTCATTCCCAGCTGGATGTGCTCATCCACAGCTCTGCCTGGGCCCAGCTTGATCCCAACCAGGGTTATCCCAGCCAGCTTTATCCCAGGTTTATCCCAGTCAGGTTTATCCCAGCCAGGGTTATCCCAGCAGAGTGCTCCTGTCCAAACCATAGCTGCCAGTTTGTCCAGGAGAATGCCATGGGAAATGGTGCCAAAGGTTCATCAAAGTCCAGGCAGATGCATCCACAGCCTTTCCCTCATCATTGAGGTCACCCTGTCATGGATGGAGATCAGGCTGGTCAAGCAGAACCTGTCACAGAGCCAGGCTGGGTGTCCTGCACGTGCTGTGTGGTCACATTCCAGGTGATCTGCTCCAGGCTGACAGGCTGCAGTTCCTGGCCAGCCCTTTTTGGAGCTGAGCATCACACTGGCCAAGCTGCAGTGAGATGGGACCTTCCCAGCTCAGCAGGACTGATGCTAAATGATTCCTGTCCTCCCTCAGAGAGGCCTGGGCTGAAGGGGATGGCATGGATCTGAGATTCCTCATTCCTGCCCCAACACCATGAAGGAAACACCAACCCCTCCCTGTTCCCTTTGGAGACCCTGCTCCACTCCTTGGCTTCTGCTTCCCATCTCTCCCACATTTCTCTCTTTGGGTCCTACCTCCCTGTTTTCTTCCCCAGTCCCTCATTCTCCACAGCTCATCCCTCACATTGTGCAGTGGCAAAGTGGGGAGGAGAAAACCATTAACCTCTTAGGAATTCATTAAGAGGCTGGGCTTTAATTACAGCTGGTTCCTCAGCCACTGCAGTGCATGAAACTCCATTGTGGGCAGCTGTGGATGTCCCCAAATTCAAGCTGTGGGTGGTGGCCTGGCAACACCAAAGTGAGGCAGATATTTCAGGTATTCTGGGGGAGATGTGTAACCCTGAACTCTGTCCCTGTGTCCTTCCAGCATGCCAACGAGGATGTGGAGAGGATGCTGTTAGGAAACAAGTGTGACATGGAAGATAAAAGAGTTGTCCCTAAAGCAAAAGGTGAACAGGTGAGTGTCAAACAAAAACTTCTTCATCCAAGTCAGCAAATCACTGCTGGGACTTTCCACCTGCTCCAGGGAGCTGGGATGTCCCTTGGGATGTGCTAGGGAATGAACACAGCAGCTAAATTTCCTGATGGGTTGTAAGTCCTGGGAATGTGTGCTCAGAAATTGCCATGGGTAGGATGAGTTCAGCGGCACTTTCTGCTTCCTTTGATAACTCAAAATTCCCAGACATCCTGAAGTTCCTCACCGTATGGCAGTGTGGTGTCCATCCTCTCACACCCAAACAGAGATTTGGGATTATTTAGTACCCTTTAATTGTTCTGAATTGTGAAGTTCTGAACCTTCTTCTGAGCCACCTCACCTGGCTGGCACTGAGTCACAAAATCCCAGAATGAGGTTGGAAAATCCCTCTGAGACCATCAAATCCAACCTGTGCCCAATGCCCACCTTGTCCCCAGCCCAGGGCACTGAGTGCCACAGCCAGGAATTCCATGGGCACCTCCAGGGATGGAAACTCCAAACCTCCCTGGGCAGCTCCTGCCAAGGCCTGACCACCCTTTCCATGGAGAAATTTCTCCTGGTATCCAACCTGCCCACCTGGTCACTGCTGGGCTGGTGTGCAGTCCAGTATTCCCTGCTTTATAAATGCTGCTGCTCCCAAAGCTGTGGTGGCACTGCTGGAATATCCCCAGGAGCTCTGGGAATACCCCCAGGATGTCTGACCTCCCTCTCTCTCTTTGCTGCAGATTGCCAGGGAGCACGGTATTAGGTTTTTCGAAACTAGTGCAAAAGCAAATATAAACATTGAGAAGGCATTCCTCACATTAGCAGAAGACATTCTTCGAAAGGTAGGTGCTCACAGCATTCCTGTGAAACAAATATCCTGAAATTCCACCTCTCATTGCTTTGGTGTTCACCTGAATTGTTGCAGTGTTTGGTTTTGCTGTGCTGAGGCAAAGGAGTCCCTGAAGGAGCAGGGCTGAACTTCTGAAGCTTGTTTGGTGTTTAGTTGTTGTGGGGGTGCTGCCTACAGGGAATAATATCCACCAGAGCCAAGGAACTGAAATTCCTGCTTGTTTGGCCCTTCCACTCATGGCTGTGTGTGTGCCTGGAGTTAAACCATTGCCATTGGTGTGGAGAGAATTGTCCTTTCCTCTCACCATCCCTGTCAATGCACTGACAGCTCGTGAGGACCTGGTGGGAAGAGTTCAGCTGTGGTTGGTGGGACAGAGGAAGGAGCTCTGCCACTCCCAGCCTTGTTCCCAGGAATCATTTCCCAGCCTCTGCCTTTCCTTGGAGGTTCTGTTGCACCAGTGCTTGGCTCCTGTTGCTCCTCTCTCCCATGGGAATGCTGTGGATAATGTCACCCAGTTGTCACTGTAATCACTCATTTCTTAATCAGTTTTTGACAAGCTTTGTGTGAGGGATGGGGTGAAAACCCCTGGCCTTTGGTGAACAGGAGGTGGGGCTACAAACCATACTGACCTTTGGGCCTTAAATCTTCATTTTTGGCCTCTGTAATTATCTGGGGGGAGTTCTTTTACAAGAGAGTTAAAAAAGGACTGTGGAGAGTGAAGTGTGGTGAGGGTTTAGGTTCATTTCCAACCAGCTGGAAGTGGATGTTGGTGTTGGATCAAACCCACTGGAGTGGGGTTTTGGCTTTGGTGTCACCAAGTTCCGTCCTGTGACAAGGAGGAGCCTGTGTTGTGTGTCCTCTGCCTCAGGAGCTGCTGTCCCAAGGAGCAGGGAGCAGAGGCTGGGAACAAACCCAGTTTATCCCTAAAAACTGTGGGGTTTGGAGGTCATTAGTTCACATATATCAGAGTTCAGCTTATGTTGTTTGTAGGCTGGGATTTCCTTACTCCACCAAACCCAGCAGTGTGCAGAACCTAAAATAGTTCCAGTTGACTTTGGGGTGGTCCGAGTCCAAGCACTGGGTTTTTTCCCAGCTTTCCAGTTGTTTATTTAAAACAAACCAACAAAAAAAAACCCCTTAAACTGTTTTTTCACATTTGTGCTGGAGAGGGGGGAGGATTCCCTGCATTTCTGTGGAGCTCTTTGTGCACAGTTGATTCCCAATATCATCTGGTGATGTCAGTCTGTGCGATTTGCCAGCTCTCCAGCTCGGAGTGTTTTCCTGGGAATCTCCATCTAACTCTGTTCACTTGTTTTCCTTGCAGACCCCTGTAAAAGAGCCCAACAGTGAAAATGTAGATATCAGCAGTGGCGGTGGGGTGACGGGCTGGAAGAGCAAGTGCTGCTGAACCTTCTCCTCTCTCACCAATCGCCATCCACCGCCCCTTTTTTCTCGCTGCAAAACAAACCACTCTGCCCGTTTTTTAACCTGAAACCAATGTTTTTGTTCCTCATCTTAACGAGCTCCTGCCTCCCCTTGGTTTTCCAGCTAGGACAGCTTTGCCTACTCCAGTTTTCTCAACACATGTATAGGAAATTCATCTCCGTGACTTCATTTCCATGTCCCTTGCTCAACTCACCACTACGTTTGGGTTGTATTATAGTCCCGTCCCTCCTGCCATTAAACCCCAGAGCAATCATACTCAACTCTCTTCTGCAAATTGTATAAGAATAAAGGTTAGAATTAACAATTGATTTTGTACAACAGTGGAATTTTCTGTCATGGATCATGTGCTTGAGTCACCATATTCTCTAGATGCATCAGCAAGAGCCAGGAAAAACTCATTTTCGCCTTGAGTCCGTGAGTGGGGTTTCTTTGTCCTGTGCCTTATGTGGAAAAAGGAACTTTTATTTTCACTTTTCTTTTCTTTTTTTCTGGTGGAAGCATGTGCAGGAGACATCCCATCCCCCCGTGCCATTGAGTCCTGACCTCTGTAGTGGTTGCTTTCTGTACTGTTGGTGTCATGCATCGAGGACAAAGGGTGGTGCAAAACAAAAGCAAACTCCATGTAACCTGCTGTGTCTCCTCTCGGCGATCCTGCCGTTCCCAACTCTTCCTGCTGCCATTTTCTTTTCTCACTTTGCCGCTCTTTCCTTTTCTTTTTTCTTTTTTTTTTTTTTTTTTTGCCTGCATGCCGCTTTGATTTGCATTTCTCCATGGTGTGATGTGTTAATGGAAAGGATGGCAACGCGGTGTGTTTGCCAAAAAATTTAATACAAAGCACTGATTTAGCTTCCGAGGTAAAAATGTTGAGATTCCTACTAACCCCCCTAGCCCTGTCCGTCACTAGTGATTCCCTCCTCCTGCATAGCCCCGGCCTTTCCCCTATGGAAGAGTTATTTGCATGCACTAGTTTCTATGGAGGGTGATGTGGTTGTCTACTTTTCTGTGTATGAATATAACATGGATTCCCAAACTGACAGCAGTTCATTAACACGAGCTCCCAGCCTCTCTCCCCTCCTGCCGCTCCGAGGGCTGCGCGAGCCGAGCGGAGCCGCTTGGAAAGCCAAGGAAAGGAAAGGAAAGGAAACCAACCAGCCAGTGGGCAGATTAATTTATTACCTCCCTGGAAACTTGCCATGTCCAAAGCCGTGCAGGGCCAACCCCACCCCGGATCTGGGTGATCCACCCCGGGGATGGAGTGGCTTTTTCCGGGAATGGAGTGGCTTTTCCAGGGATGGAGTGGCTTTTCCAGCGCTGCTTGCCGCTCCTGCCGCTGTCTCCAGGCTGTGCTGTCCCTGTCCTGCTGCAGGAGTGGCCCAGCACTGCCTCTCCCGGTGCTGAGCTCTCCTCCTGGGCAGTGTCTGCGTGGATCCTTTGCCGTGGATCCCTGCTGGTGAATCCCTCACTGTGGATCCCTGCTGGTGAATCCCTGCTGGTGAATCCCACCAGGCCACAGCCACACCAGCGTGGACACCCCGCAGCCTGCCGAGCCCCAGCTCTGCTCGCAGCCCCTGAGCCTCTCTCCATCCCGGCGCTGGCACCAGGACTGTCTCCGCCCCGCCGCAGTCGGTAACGCTGAGTGAATTCTAATGAAATGACGGTGTTTTAACGTGGAACTCCTCGTATCCGGAGCGGCTCCTTCCCTCCCTCCCGTTTGGGGACTCCCCGAGGTGTCTCCCTGTCCCTCTGTATTTGGCATTTTGTCCCTGTGTGTGTTAACCCTTCCCTTTCAGGCGAGTGGCTGGTGGGGTTGGGCTCAGCGTCGTTCAGAGTCCGGCTGCTTTTGGTTGAATCTGCACTTTCTAAAGTGATCAAAAAGGGAAAAAAATGGCGAAATCTACACCAAGGGGTTTTTTTGTATAATCCTTGTTTTAAACGTGAGCTTTTTATTTGCTTGCAGGGGCTCTGCTCCTGTGTGTAACCCCTTAGTAGACGCTGTGCTCATTGCAGGCACAGGTAGAGCCCAAGCCACTCGCTGGTGCCACTCGCTGCCGCTGTCCCCTCGTCCCTCCCCGGTCAATAAATCTGAACTGTTTCTATCGGGTCTATTTTCTGTTCCTGTCCAAGCTCGAGCTGCACCCGCGGGCTCAGGCAGGGCGGGGCCGGGAGGAGGGAGCAGCACGGGTCAGTGCCGATGCTGAAACAGATAAAAACCCCTAAAAATAATAACGATCATGTCGGAGGAGTTTGCAGTAACGTGATGTCTGCTGGTATCTAAACTCCCTGCTAGTTCCAAACTAACTGCTTGTGAAACCTCTGCTTGGAGCCCCAGCCCAGCCCTGTGGAGTAGAGAAGGGCAGCGGGAGGTGACAGCAGCCCCTCCGTGTCCCCAGCCCTGCCCGCGGAGGGAGCTCAGCGCTGCCCTTCTGTCACAAAAAAAGTGTTAAACGATGAAATTGGTCCTGCTCAACCAAACCTGAGCTTGGCTCTGTCCCACGGCCGTGTCACACGACGCTTCGTGCCCTCGGACGGTGGAATAAAACAGCATCAAGGTCTTGGATTAATTCCCATGCCGACAATTTTTTACTTAATCTTTTAATATTTTTGCTACTCCACTCTGGCTTTTTATTTAAAACACATTCTTTTGTACCACTTACTGTATCAAATTGTATAAAAGATCACTGTCCCATTCTTGGTCATACCAAGAGCAAATAAAAGCTTTTATAAACTTGCAGTGGTGACTTCCTGGGCCCCCTTGAATTCCCTGTGGTGGGAGTGAGCCCAGCCCCGGCTGCTCCTGGAGGAAGTGGGATGAGTCCTCCCCAAACCTTGAGCCACCAGAATCAGTTTGGCTGGGGGTAGAGCTGTTCCTCCTGCCTTTTCCAAAGGTGCTGGAGGTGTTTTCCAAGGGCAGGATGGTGGGAAGTGCAGTGGTGGAGTCCCCGTGGGTGGGAACAGCTGGCCTGGGGGTGTGAGGTCTCCTCTGGGGTCCTGCCTTGGGTGGGAATTCAGGGTGGATCTTCCAGCTCTCTGAGAACCCCACTGCTGTGCTGATGTCCTCCCTGCCCTTGCCACTACCCTCTGCCAACTCTCCAGCCCCAGAGTTGGGTGTTCCTGGCTCTCCTGCAGCCTCTGGGGGGTCAGGATGTCCCCCCAGAAAAACCCAGTGAGGGACATCCCAGGGACAGCAGAGGACACATTTCAGCTGCTGTGCTCTCACTGCCACAGTGTCCCCAGTGCCACAGTGTCCCCGATGTCATGGTGTCCCCAGTGTCACGGTGTCCCCAATGTCACCGTGTCCCCAATGTCACGGTGTCCCCAATGTCACGGTGTCCCTGCTGCCATGGTGCCTTACACACACAGTGTCCCCTCTGCCACAATGTCCCTGCTGCCACGGCGTTCTGCTGCCATGGTGTCCCCGTTCCCATGGCACCGGTATCCGGGAGAGGCTGCTTTTGTGCGGCTGGTGGGAATAAAACCGGCACTGTGTCATGGCCTCGGCAGTCCCTGCGAGGGGATGAGGCTGTGGGGAGAAGCTCGGCGATCCCAAATCCTCCCCAGCCCGGGAATTATCCGTGTGCTGCACTGAGAAAGGGAATTCATCTGGCCCCGGGCTGGGGGCTCACGGCTGTCCATGGATGGGGGCATGGGGGGATTTTGGGGGACCTGGCAGGGATTGTCCCCCATGGATGCCATCCAGCAGCTCCCAGTGTCCTGCTTGTCAGTGGGGACAAGCAGTGGGGTCTTTCCCCATCCTCCTGCTGCTGCTGCATCCTCCTTGCTGTCCTCATCCCAGCTCCATCCTCATCCCAGCTCCATCCCCACCCTGTGTCCATCCTATCCCTGCTCTGTTCCATATGTGTTCCTTCCCTGCCCCTATTCCTTCCCTACAGCTGTTCCTCCCCTTCCCTGCTCCTTCCCTATAGCTGCTCCATCGTTTTCCCTGTTCCTTCCCCATCCCTGCTCCATCCCATCCCTGCTCCTTCCCTGTTCCTGCTTCATCCCTTTCACTGTTCCATCTCTGCTCCATCCAACCTCTGCTCCAGCAGCATCCCCCTGTGCGGGGGCAGGGGACAGACGCGGTGACATGTCCCCAGGGCTGGGCACGAGCCTTGCACGCACGTGCTGCTTCCTCCACTCCTTCATCCTCCTCCTCCCAGTCTGCAGCTGCCCAGGGAGTGGGGATGGAGCCGATGAATGACCGGGGCGGGGTGGGGAGGGCCGGGAGGAGACTCTACAGAGCTGCACCGGGGCTGTGAGTGAGCGAGCGAGGGGGACACACCGGGTGCAGTGTCCCCAGCTCAGGGTGGCCGGGAGTCCCCCGGGTGCGGAGTCCCCGCTCGGGGTGGCGGTGCTGTCCCTGCCAGCGGTTCCCCCTGCCTGTGATGTCCCTGGCACCCTCTCCCGGTGCCATTCGTGCCCCGGGACGATGCCAGCCGGGACACTGGGGTGTGGGGCGCCATTGGGGTCCCCCGCCTGTCCCCCACCGGCCCCTTGTGCCCCCGCAGCCCTCGCTTGGCACCCCCGGCAGCTCCGGCAGAGGGACGGGATGGCTGGGGTGTCCCCGGGACTCTCCTCGCTCCCCCGAACGGCGCAGCGAGCCGCGGCTGAGCCTCCCGGGATCCCGAGGGCGCGGGAGCAGCGCGTTACCCCCGGGACACCCCGGAGCTGCCCGGGCTGGGGGATGCCCGGGCTGGGGGGATGCCCGGGGTCCAGGGGTGTCCCGCACCGCCCGCCGCCTCCTCCCTCCGCCCCCGCCGGGGGGGTTCCGCCTGCCGGGGCGGGCGGGCAGGAGGGGCCGGGGGCGGGCGGGGGGCGGCTCCTCCTGCCCCGCTCCTCCTGCCCCGCTCCCGCCGCCCCCCGCCCCCGGCCCCGGCCCGGCGGCGGCGGCGATGGAGCCCGGCCCGGGGCCGGCCTGAGCCGCGATGCGATGGAGAAGCTGGCGGCGGGGCTGGCCCGGCTCCGCTGGAGTCCCGCGGCGCTGCCCCTCGACGCCATCGTCAGCCAGTGCCGCCTGCCCACCCTCGTCTGCCTCGGGCAGGGTGAGCCCGGCGGGGGGAGGACACGAGCGGGGATGAAGGCTGCAGGGACGAGAAGGAGGAGGAGGGAGGGAGGTTAGAGTGATGGGGAGGAGGAGGAGGAGGAGGGTGGGAGGAAGGCTGGAGGGACCAGGGGAGGGAGGGAGGATGGAGGGACAGAGAGAGTGAGGCTGGAGTGATGAGGAGGAGGGAGAAAGGATGGAGTGATGAGGAGGAGGGAGGGGGTGGAAGGCGGAGGGATGGGGAGGGAGGGAGGAAGGCTGGAGAGTGAGGAGGAGGAGGAGGAGGAGGGAGGTTGGAGTGATGGGGAAAAGGGAGAGACGAAGGACGGAGGGACCAGGAGGAGGGAGGGAGGAAGTCTGGGGGGGACGAAGAGGAGGAAAGGAGACTGGAGTGATGAGGAAGAGGGAGCGGTGGAGGGCAGAGGGATGGGGGGAGTGAGGAAGGCTTGAGAGTGAGGAGGAGGAAGGGAGGAAGGATTGGAGGGAGGGATGGAGAGTGAAGGCATGAAGAGGAAGATAGGAAAGATGGAGGGGTGAGGAGAAGGAATGGTGACTGGAGAAGTGAGGACGAGGAGGGAGAGAGGAGGGCTGGACGGGTGAAGAGTACCCTGGAAGAAGCTGAAAGGATGTGGAGGAGGAAGACTGGAAGGACCAGGAGAAGGAAGGAGTCTGGAGCGCTGAGGAGGAGGAGGGAGGGAGGGAGGGAGGAAGGCTGGGAGCAGGTGAGACATGACCACGCTGCTGTCGCGGCTCCAGGGCTGCTCTGGTGGGATCCCTCCGGCAGGGGGGAGCTGGGGCACGGGGGTCTGGGCTGCCACTCCCGGGGATCCCTGGGCTCCTGCCCTGTGGGGATGAGGGGGGTTGTGGTGCCCAGGCTGCCCCCACTCCCCCTAGCCACAGCCCAGCATTTTTCCCACTGCCACCCTTCCCGGGTGACACTCTGGAGCTGCTGGCTCCAGGCTGGCAGCGGCTGGGAGCCACCGTGTCCCCTCACCGCCCTCCCTGGGACACGGCCTGGCTGGGGGGCTTGGCTGTGACCCCCCTGCCCAGGCTGAGAGCGGAGCAGGGGATGTGGGTGTGCAGGGGGACCCTCCGGAGCAGAGCCCATCCCGGGGGCAGGGTGGGTTCCGGGGGGCCCTGGGGGGTTCCGGGGTGCCGCGGTTGTGGAAGCTTCCCGGCGGCCCCGACTCAATAAACTTCTTGTTTGCGGCGGCTGCAGCTTTTCAGGGGGGACAAAGAAATAGTTTCCTGGGCAACTGGCGGCTCTTGGCAGCAGCACCTGCTCATCCCTCGCTCCGTCCGTCCGTCCAGCGGCGCCGGGGGGGGCGGGGGGGCCTGGCGGTGGTGACAGCTCTGTCCCCCCCCAGGTGAGCGCGTGGAGGGGGTGACAGCCCAGGACGTGCTGCTGGTCCACTCGTGCCGGCAGTGGACGACGGTGACAGCGCACAGCCTGGAGGAGGGACACTACGTAATCGGGCCCAAAATCGACATCCCGCTCCAGTACCCAGGTGGGGACCTGGGGACAACGGGGACAACGAGAGTGGTGTCCTTGGGCCAGCAGGGCTGGGAGCTGCACCCTGACCCGCTGGGGCTGCTCCAGTATGGTCCAGTTTGGAGTGGGAGGTGCTCTGGTGAGGGGGCTGCAGAGGGGGCTGGCAGGGATGGGGATAGAGATGGGATGATGGGATGGGATGGGATGGGATGGGATGGGAGGGATGGGATGGGATGGGAATGAGGCTGGGAATGAGGTTGGGATGGGGACACGGACAGGGATAGGGTGGGGATAAGGATAAAATGGGATAGGGACACAGGTGAGGATGGGATGGGATGCACAGAAGGACAAGGATGAGGACAGGGTAGGATGGGATAGGGCTGGGAATGGAAGAGAGATAAGAATGGGATGGAGAAAAGGGACAAGGATGAGCTGGGATGGGATGAGGAAGGGATGGGGACAAGGGAGAGTGATGAGGATGGGCCGGGCTGGGCTGTGGAGGAGCTGGGTTGGGATGAGGATGACGATGGGGATGGGTTGAGGCCGGCAGTGCAGACGAAGGTGCTGAGCTGCCTCTGCCGGCAGCCGCCAGAGCCTTAATGACCCCTCTAAGTGCTCCATGGCGGTAATGAGTCCTGCTAATAAATAAATAATGGGAAATGGAGCGGGGGAGGGGTTAATCACCCTTCCCACGGGGGATGGAGGGGGCTGGGCACTGTGTTAACAGCCTGCGGTGCCCCTGCATGTGGGGCTCCAGCCTCGGTGTCCCCAGAGCCGAGCGAGGGACAGCCGAGCGGCAGCTCTGGTGGCACCGGGCACGGCAGTGCCCCAGCTCCGCCGCCCGGGCGCGGCACGGGATTGATATTCCCCTCAGGTCCGAGCCCGGCAGTCGATGTCGGTGGCGGCAGCTCCTCTGTGCCTGCAGCTCCCCTGCTCCTGCTCCTGCCTTTCCCTGCTGCTGCCTTTCCCTTCCCAGCTCCCCTTCCCGGTGGCTCTCCCACCCGAGGAGTGGTTGGAGTGGTGTCACCGTGCGCCGGCAAGGCTAGGACGTGTTTGGGGGGTTATGGGCACCCCTTGCCATTTGGGCTGCTCTGGGCGTGTTCTTCCACCCACAGGGACACTTTTTGGGGGTTCCCCGCAGCTCTGGGGGTGCCGAGTGGCATTGCTGGGACACCCCGTGTATCCTCTGCCTTGTCCCACCCGGAAACCCCCCAGGTGCTGCTGCGGGGGTGCAGGGGATGCTGTGGGGTCTCCTTGCAGCACTTGGACTCTGGCAGAGCCCACGCAGGGTCCCCACAGATGCGGTGGGGACCCCAAGCTGCCTCAGGGGTGGCTGCCCTGTCCCCGTGAAGGGCTGTGCTGGCCCCAGGACAGGTGACAACAGGACACCAGGACTCCTGGGAGGAGTCGCGCTCCTCTCACCTCGGTGGGCTCGGTGTCCCCGCAGGGAAGTTCAAGCTGCTGGACCAGGATCGGGACCTCCGCGAGCCTGTGCAGTACTTCAACAGCGTGGAGGAGGTGGCCAGCATCTTCCCAGATCGCATCTTTGTCATGGAGGCCATCACCTTCAGCGTGAAGGTCCTGGGGGACAGCAGGGGACCGGGCTGGGGCAGCAGGGGACACTGTGGGAATGCAGGGGACAGTGGTGGGGCTGGAGGGGAATACTGGGGAGTAAGGGTGAGGCAACAGGGACTTCAGGGGTTGGTGGGACATCAGGAGAGGACAGTGGGACAGCAAAGGGTGACGCCAGGGGTAAGTGGTGGGATTTTGGGGTATTGGTAGGACAGCAGTGCACAGGGGTGGGAATAAAGAGGGGACTGTGGGAAAGCTGGGGTTGGTGCTGGGACATCAGGAGAGGACAGGGGGGACAGCAGGGAGTGGTGGTGGGGCACCAGGGGTGGTGGTGGAGCATTAGGAATGGGGATGGGGTGTCAGGGATGGTGGTGGGAAGACAGGATGGTGGTGGGATGTCGGCGGTGGTGGTGATGGGACATCAGGGATGGTGGTGGTGTGTCAGGGACCCGGGGCAGGGTGACTCCAGGGGGTGTCACGTTGGGCTGTCGCGGGCAGGTGGTGTCGGGGAGTTCAGCGAGGACAGCGAGGTTTACAACTTCACGCTGAACGCGGGGGACGAGCTGACGCTGATGGGGCAAGCGGAGATCCTGTGCGCCAAGACGGTGAAGGAGAAGTCGCGCTTCAACACTCTGCTGCGCAAGCTGGGCAAGGCGGCGCCGGCGGCGGGAGCGCGGCAGGTGAAGGGCAAGATGCCGTGCCTGATCTGCATGAACCATCGCACCAACGAGAGCCTCAGCCTGCCCTTCCAGTGCAAGGGCCGCTTCAGCACCCGCAGCCCGCTGGAGCTGCGGCTGCAGGAGGGAGAGCATACCATCCGCAGCATCATCGAGAAGGTGCGGCTGCCCGTGAACGTGGCCGTGCCCAGCCGGCCAGCCCGCAACCCCTACGACCTGCACGCCATCCGCGAGGGCCACTGCTACAAGCTGGTCAGCATCATCTCCAAGACGGTGGTGCTGTGCTGCATCCTGCGGCGGGACGAGCTGGTGCCTTTCCACTTCCTGCTGCTGACCGACATGCCGCGATTCCAGCTGCCCGAGGGGCTGCTGGCCGGCGATCCGCAGCTGGAGAAGTTGCTGCGGGACAGCGCCGCGTATTGCCACGACCGCTTCAACCCCGACGAGTACTCGCGGGCCGTGCGGGAGGCCAAGCCGGACTTCCTGGAGGAATGTGCCAGCCCGAGGCGCCTGCGGCTCTGCCTGCCCGCCTGCGCCCGCGAGGAGCTCAGCCAGCCGCTGCAGCGCCTGTCGCTCTGTGCCTGCGGCTCCGGGGGTCCCCGGGAGCCCCCGCCCGCTGCCAGGGACCGCGGAGTCTCGGCGGGGCCACCCCGCGCCCGCCGCTGCCCGAATTCCCCGACCCCGACCGGGAGTACATGACGCCCGACTGGGCCGAGCCCGAGTTCAGGACTCAGGAGCCGCTGGAGATTCCCTACGAGGAGCTCTGGAGCAATCCCGGCCCGGAGGGCTGCTGCGAGCTGGGCAGCAGCGGCGGCCGGCCGGACCTCGTCTCGTTCGGCGCTGTCACCCCGCTGGGCTCCCCGCACCGCCCCGGGGACGAGCCCCGCGGGGACACCCCGCCCCCTGTGCCACCCAAATCGGAGGCGGTAAGAGCCCGGTCCTGTCGCCAGGGATGGGGAATGACACCGCTGGGGTCCTGTCAGCCGCTCCGTGGCAAGGCCAGCCCCATGGCAGGGCCAGCCCGACCCGTCCCCAGGCTCCCTGTCCCTATTGGGATCCCTCCCCAACTCTGCCTGGTCACCCAAATCTTCAGACCTCAGTTCCCCACGGCTGTCCATCACCAAATCCTCAGGGAGACCATCATGCCATGCCACCCCCGATTCCCTAGGACTCTCCATCGCCACGGAACACTCGAATCCTCGGGGACATCCTTGTCCCGTGGTGTCCCTGGTTTCCCAGGGCTCTCTGCACACCTGAAGCCCTTGGGCTGCCCAGACCCGTGGGGTACCCAGATTCTCTGGGCTTCCCTACACGACGGGGTACCCAAAATTTCAGGCTCCCGTTCACCACGGGGTACCCCAATATTTTGGTCTCCTCGCACCACGGGGTAGGGAGTTCCCAAATCTCCTCCCTGACACCCAGAGCTCCGTGAGTCGGCAGGACCGGCTGCCCCCGAGCTCCCCCATCACCCCGTCGAGCCGCGGGACCCCCAGCTCCTCCTGGGACCCTGACGGCTCTGCCCGCATTGCAGGTGAAGGAGGAGTGCCGCCTGCTGAACGCGCCCCCGGTGCCGCCCCGGGGCAGCCGCCCCCCGGCCCCCTGCAGCCCCCCGGCCCCCCTGCGCTGCCCGAAGCTGGCTCCAGCACCCTCGCCCAGCCCCAGCCTCTCCTACTACTCCTCGGGGCTCCACGACGGGTGAGTGGCTCCGGGGACACCGGGGCGGGTGGGGAGGGTGGTGACACAGCCGGGGGGTGATGGTGACACTGCCCTCGCTCCGGCAGGTCGGCCCCGCGGAGCGGCAGCGGCTCGCCCTCGCCCGACGCCTACTCGCTGTACTGCTACCCCTGCACCTGGGCAGACTGCAAGGCCGTCGAGCCCCCCGGGCGGCCGCTGCCCCCCTCCCAGCCCGCTGCTAGCTCCTGGTCCGACCCCTGGGCGTTCCCCGAGCCGGGAGCCGGGCCGGGCAGCGGCTGCTCCACGCCGCTACTGGGGACCGAACCCCCCCTGAAGCCCTTCCGCAGCTGCCCCCGCCTCAAGCCCCCGCACCCCCAAAAGCGCTTTGCCCCCTTCGGGGCGCTCAACCCCTTCGCCGGCCAGGCCGAGTGGCCGGAGAGCTCAGAGTGGCCCAAAGCGCCTTCGGCCCCGGCCGCTCCTCCCTCCTCCTCCTCGCCGGAGCCCTTCGCCCCCCGCCGAGGAGCCGGCGGCCCCGCCTCGGCCCCCCAAGGGTTTGGACGGGGACGGCATCGTCATCCGGGGGGCGACCCCGCTGTCCCCAGCCGTCCTGCGCGGGGCCGAGGGCGTCACCCGGCTGTACCTGGCCCAGGGTGTCATCGAGGTGCCACCGGCGGCGCGGGGTGACGGGGGGGCTCCGCCGGCCGCCCCCCGGGCCAGCGGGGACAGCCCGGCCTGGCTGCCCCCCGCCGACCTGTCGGCGCTGTCGCTGGAGGAGGTGTCCAAGTGCCTGCGCTTCATCGGCCTCTCCGAGGACGTCGTGAGCTTCTTCGCCCGCGAGAGAATCGACGGCAGCATCTTCGTGCAGCTCAGCGAGGAGATCCTGGCCGACGACTTCCGCCTCACCAAGCTCCAGGTGAAGAAGATCATGCAGTTCATCAAGGGCTGGCGCCCCAAGATTTAGTGCCACGCTAGGGACTCCCTGCGCCGGGAGGTCCCCAAGTCACCTGGACCACGGCTGGGGTTTGCCTCACTCCTGTCCCTCTCCAATGCTGCAGGTTCTTCTCCCCCCTTGCCCAGCCCTCCCCCCTTCCCGTTTTAACACTGGACAGTAATTTTGGCCCCAACGGGCTGGAAAACACTGGATTTTGCGTCGACTGGTTTAACTTAATCCTTGTGGATTAGCATAATAAATGTACGGGAGAGTAATGAGCCCCTGGAGAAGAACCTTGCTCAAGAACCTTGCTCGGGGAGGAGGGAAGGGCCACTGCTGGGGACAGAGGCTCTGGGGGTCTCTCCCCTCCTTGCTGACCCTTCCCCCGGCTCGGGAAGGGATTCAAGTCCTCCCTGCAAGGGCAGATGCTGTCGGAGCTGTTCCTGGGGGGATGCCAGGGGCTGCAAGGAACACCCCCAGGCCTGAGGGAGCCCCAGGCACATCCCTGCATGCAGCACCATCCCAGAGCAGGGGGCAGGTCCTGGGAATGCTGAACCCCCCCAGAGGGTTGAAGACTGGTTACCAGCCCTATGTCTTCCCCAGCAGTCAGCAGAGGCAGGAAGAAATGATGTCTTGGCCCAGTTTTGGTCTGGGAGCTTTGAAAGACAGCGAGAGGTGACAAGAAGAGCAGCAGCATTCAGCTCCTGGCCCAAAGCCTGCCAGGGTGCAGGAAAACGGCTGGAAGCTGGAAAGGAAGCCAGGGAGGGGGGGCCAGGGCAGTGACAGGTGCCTGGAGATTTAAAGCCTTTTAGTTTAACTTGAGCTCTCCCCACGGGGGGTCCTTCTGGCCTTTGGCTGCTCGATCTGCAATTACAGGCAGGTCCATCTGCCAGGATCACCTGCCAGGATCACCCCGTGGCAGAGCGAGCTGGAGGCTCCTCACAGCCGTGAGTGATGGCAGAAATGACAGTGCTTTGTCCTGCACTGCTGCCATCCTGCCCCTCCATGGCCCTGGCACACATGGACATGACCCCAGGGCACTGCCTGAACCCATCAATCCCCACTCGAGCCGTTCCCTCAGGGAGGCAGGAGGAGAAGCAGGAGTCCAAACCCAGGAGACGGGGCTTTATTTTGGTGGATGTTTATGGAAAGGCAAGGCCTCGGCTCCAGCCACATGCTGGATGCTACTGGCCAGACTGGGAGCTCTGGAGGCCACAGCACAGAGGTGAAGGCAGCAGGAATTCCCTCCCCCAGCACAGACCCCCAGGCCCAGGCTGGCACGGACGGATGTGCCCAACACAGTGGCTGATAAGGCACTTGAAATGACTACAAGCCCTGAGGCAACTTGCTGCCCCTCTCCTTCCTTCCTTCCTTCTTTCCTTCCCTCCCTGCCTCCTCCGGGAGCTTTGGAGATTAACCTATGGAGAATGGGGTGTCGTGGGGAGCTGGCAGCGCTGTCGGGTGTCACCAGGCCACCTCACTGGTGGAATTTCTTGCTGGGGCTGTTGGCATGGTCCAGCAGGAGCTGGCACGGTGTGAATTGTTTGCCATACACAGCCTCGTACTTGCGCAGTTTGTCCACGAGCTGCCGGGCGCCGTAGGAGTCTGCGAACCTGAAGGGACCTGTGGGGACAGGAGAAGCAGAGTGACAGTGACAGTGACAGGTGACAGCACTGGCTTTGGCCCATTCATCCTTCTCCACAAGAAACCCCCCCAGTTTCTCATCAGGGTAACTCAGGCTCTGCTCCCTGCTCACCTGAGTTGGGCAGAGGCACGGGGAACAAGCTGGGACATGGATAATCATGGAAGCATAAATGGTTTGGGTTGGAAGGGACCTTAAAACCCATCCAGTTCCACCCCCTGCCATGGGCAGGGACACCTTCCACTATCCCAGGTGGCTCCAAGCCCTGTCCAACCTGACCTTGGACACTGCCAGGGTTCCAGGGGCAGCCACAGCTTCTCTGGGCACCCTGTGCCAGAGCCTCCCCACCCTGCCAGGGAACAATTCCTTCCCAATATCCCATCTCTCCCTGCCCTCTGGCAGTGGGAAGCCATTCCCCCTTGTCCTGGCATCCCATGCTCAAGTCCCTTGGGGTTGGTTCCCTCAGTCTGAGCTTGGCTCAAGGAGGGAAAGTACCAGGCATGTGGCAGAAGCACCACCTCTGGTCCAAAAGCTCCTGGACAACTCCAGCAGCAGTGGCAAGAGACAGCATCAGAATCATGGAATTATTTAGGGTGGAGAAGCCCTTTGAGACCATTGAGTCCATCCATTCCCCAGCACTGCCAAGGCCACCACAAACTCATGTACCCAAGTGCCACATCCAAAGGGCTTTTAAATCCCTCCGGGGGATGGGGACTTGACTGCTCTGCACAGCTGTGCCAGGGCTGGATAACCCTTTCTATTAAGTAGTTGTTCCAAATATCCAACCTACACCTTTCCTGATGTAGCTTGAGGCCATTTTCTCAGGCTGCAGCTCAAACCCGGCCTTCATTCCTGCCTTGCCACATGGCTACAGCCCACGGAGGGCTTTGGAGCCCAAAGCCCAGCCCAGAGCACTCACCTCCCAGGCAGGGTGGGAAGCCCAGGCCGAACACAGCACCAATGTCACCCTCCACGGGGTTGCTGAGGATCCCCTCCTGCAGGCACATGGCTGCCTCGTTCACAAACCGTGTCACCAGGCGCATCTGGATATCCTCATCGGAGCAGCTGCAGGAGAGAGGCTGTGAGGGAATGGAAATTCCCAGCTGGGCAGGGAAAGGCCCAGCCCTGGGACAGCACAGGTGGGACACAGAGCCAGGCCACGGCTGGGAATGATCTCCCTGGGACTGTCCCAATGTCCCAATCTGCACAGGGCTAAGCTCTGTGCAGACAGTAATAATCACGAATGGTTGAGGTTGGAAGGGACCACTGGGGCTCCTCTAGTCCAGCCTCTGCTCAAGCAGGCTTTCCTGGAGCGTGGCACTAAGGATTGTGTCCAGATGGATTTGGAATAAAAGTAAGGGCTTGCTCAGGCTCTGTGTTCAGCAATGTCATGGAATTACAGAACGGTTTGGGCTGGAAGGGACCTTAAAGCCTATCCAGTTCCACCCCCTGCCAAGGGCAGGGACACCTTCCACTGTCCCAGGCTGCTCCAAGGCCTGTCCAACCTGGCCTTGGACACTGCCAGGGATCCAGGGGCAGCCACAGCTTCTCTGGGAATTCTGTGCCAGTGCCTCCCCACCCTCCCAGGGAACAATTCCTTCCCAAGATCCCATCTATCCCTGCCTCCTGGCAGTGGGAAGCCATTCCCCCTTGTCCTGTCCCTCCAAACATTTGTCCCAAGTCCCTCTCCAGCTCTCCTGCAGCCCCTTTAGGCACTGGAAGGGGCTCTGAGCTCTCCCTGGAGCCTTCTCTTCTCCAGGTGAACACTCCCAACTCTCCCAGCCTGGCTCCATGGCAGAGGAGCTCCAGCTCTTGCAGTATCACACACAGGTACTCACAGTCACCCAGGTACTCACACATCAGGATTTGCTGGCACCTTGAACCTTTCCAAGATCTCATCCATGCCAGAATTCACACTCCTGTTCTTCACTCCCTCCTGGTAGACATAGAAACCTTTCCCTGCCTTGCGACCTGTGGGGATCAAAGCAGACAAATCATCCCTGTTTCCTCCTGACATCAGATCTTGCTGTGACTCCTGTTCTCCTCCCAGGAGCAGATCCTCCCAGAGCTCTGCAGCTCAGAGCTTGGGTCTGCTGCCCCAGCAGAGGCAGAGGGAAGGGACTCAACTCCACCTGACCCCTTGGCAAGGTATTGCCACCCAGCCAAGCCCTAATGCCCTCTCTAGGTCCAGAGGGCAAACACCACCAGTGCTTGTGTGGGATGGATTCCTGCCCCATTCCCAGGGCTGCTCTCATGTGGGGCAGGAGAGGCTGGTGGATGCTGCTACTGTCCCTGGAGCAGAGGGGACACCTTTTAGATGCAAACAGCTTAGCAGCTCACCTAAGAAGCCCTTCTGCACCATCAGCTTGAAGAGGTCGATGCTGCCCCCTCCGAAGCGCTCGCCAAAGGCCTTGCCCAGGTCCTCAGCCACGTGTGTGGCCACGTCCACGCCCACCTCATCGATCAGCGTGGCTGCTCCCACGGGGAACCCAAAGGCTGTGGAGATGGCATCCACTTTCTTTGGGTCAATGCCCTCCTGCAGGGTAAGAGGGGAAGTGATGGGATCTCGGGATGAGGTCCTGGACCCACAGCCAGGCTGACCCCAGGCCTGGCCAAGGATGAAGCAGAGTTGATTTGGGGGATGCTCAGTACACTCACCTGGAGAACTCGGACCACCTCGGACAGCATTGGCCCCAGGCACCTGGTGGTGTAGAATCCAGGTCCATCCTAGGCAAGAGCAGTGCAGCAGGGAGGGTGTGAGTTCTTGGCAGCACCAGAGCTGTGCTTCACAGTCCAGGCTGCACTTCAGACACCCCAAACCCCATCTCCAACACTATGACTGCTAGAAGAGGGTTTTTTTCCCCCAATGTAGAACCCAGCAGTGTTTGAAGGCTTCTCCCTGGAAGTTTCCATCCCAATGTTTTTATTTGAACTGGAGGTCCAGAGAAGGCTGCTGGTTCACCAAGCCCAACAGGCTGGTGAGGGAAAGGGTGCTCAGCACAAGGGAAACCAGCAAAAACCAGCTGTTCCACCTCTCCTGCTCACCACAAAATCAGGAAGCAACGGATGAGCTGCAAACTGCCCTTCAGGGAGGCAGCTGGGGTGGGGATAGAGGTCAGGGAAGCACCACTGTGTCCCCACTGGTGTTTGGAGATGCCCAGAGCACTTTCTGACAAGCCAGTTTTCCCAGAACCACAGGAGAGACCTGCTCAGCATCACTGACAACCTCAGGAATCAGGGAAAAGACAGGGACAACTTCCACTATCCCAGGCTGCTCCAAGCCCCATCCAGCCTGGCCTTGGACACTTTCAGGGATCCAGGGGCAGCCACAGCTTCTCTGGACACTGTGCCAGGGTTTCCCTACCCTCATAGGGAAGAATTTCTCCCTAATATCCAATTTAATCACTTGTCTGTGTATTCCTGCCCCTCTCCCCCAAGATTTAACCCAGGCAGAGGGTTCCTGCTCACTGACACTCTGTCCTTGCAGCCTGCCAGGGAGCTGAGGTGGTGACAGTCCTATCCAGACTGCTGTCTGGGATGCCCTGGAAGCTCTGTGGGGCAGGAGTGCCAGCTCCTCATGCTGGCTCTGTGCCTGGTGGCTTTCCATGGCTGCTCTGAGGGACATGGGAAGATCATCTGGCCACTTGCCCCTTTCTGACCTCCCTTTTCACTTCTCAGAGGAGCAGCCCCTGCCAGTGTGTCCACAGCCACATTTCACCCTCCCCTCAGTGCCCTTTTATTTCTTGCCCAGCCCCTGCTGTGTGCAGTGTCCCCTCACCTTCACCACGATGACCACTTTGCCCTGTTTGAGGCCAACAGCAACAGCAGAAGCTGCTGTGTCCTGGGAGGTTTTGTCTGTGGTGATGATTTCCAGCAGCTGCATCTTGTCAACAGGGGAGAAGTAGTGCATCCCAATCACCTGGCAGAGGGAAGAGGTGAGTTTACATGGATTCTGGAATCAGGGAATCAACTGGGCAAATAGAGTGAATAGGAAGGCCAGCATGGCCTGCAAGGTCCTGACCACACTCTATCCCTCTCTCACAGGAGTGCTCTCCAACTCCCTTCTCTCCTTGGTTTTCCCAAGGACACAGCAGGTGCCCAGCAGCTCCTGGCTCTGAGGATTAAGGTACAATTTTTACAGCACCACTTTATAGTCTGGCAGCCAAATCTGCCTGAGAATCCCAGCTGAGCTCATCCCCAGGGAAACCAACAGGCACAGTGTGACCTGGAGGGGCACCTGAGCTGGCAGGGCAGCCCCACCCAGCTGCTGCTTCTGCTGGGCTCAGAGAGGAGCAGCACTCAGGGAGTCCTTGTGTGCTGCCTGTGAATGTCTTTGGTGCTGAAGTGAATTTAAGGATGAGAAGGCTTGAATCCAGAAGCTAATTACAGAAGGAAGTGCAGCCTTCCCCCGGGAACAGCGTGTAAGTGGAGATTATCCAGCTGTGTGCCTCACTTTCTGAATGTGACCATGCCATCAGCATGTCACCTTCATGCCTCCTGGCAGCCACTCTTGGCACCAAGCCCTGTGTAAGTCAGAGGCACCTTGCTGAGTTGCAGGCTGCAAAACTAATCAAAGAAAATGCGCTAATTAGTTAACTGACTTCCTATGAGTTTCCCCATAAGAGTCATTGCACAGGCAATTTAAACAGCAAGAGGATGTTATTTGCAAGGATGAACAAATGAGGCTCAGTTGGCAATTTGGATGCAACAGAGGTCCCACAGCAAATGAGGAAGAGGCTCAGCAGGGTACAGGAGCCTCCAGCAGGTCACCTCATACTCCCAGGCACCACAGGTACCCCTGGCAGGCACTCCACTGCTGCCTCAAGGCTGTAGGAACCAATGCTGGTGCTCAGCTGGACTGAGGTTGGAAAGCCCGCCCAGACCATTGTGTCCCCACATTGTCCCCAGCCCAGAGCACTGAGTGCCACAGCCAGGAATTCCTTGGACACCTCCAGGGACTGGAGACTCCAAACCTCCCTGGGCAGCTCCTGCCACGGCCTGACCACCCTTTCCAGGAAGAAATTCCTCCTGATGTCCAACATGAACTTTTCTCTGGCACAGCTTGAGGCCATTTCTTCTCATGTTGTCACTTGTTTCCTGGGGGAAGTGGCTGAGCCCCACCTGGCTCCAACCTTCCACAGCTTCTTTGCCCTCATGTGCACCGACATTTCCTGACTTGCACCAAATCCACCTTCCCCCCACTCCCACCTGCCCCAATATCATGACCTCTTTGCTCAAAGCTTGCACCAGGGGCAGAGGATGAACTGTGCCACGTCCTGAGGAGGGAGCAGAAGGTCCCTAAAGCCAAGCCACCTCTCCAGGGACAGCTCTGTGCAGGGCACATGGCCCTGGGGACTCACCTTCTCAGGTCTCTTGCTGGCAGCAGCGATCTGGCTGATGGGGAGGGCAGAGGTGTTACTGGCGAAAATGCAGTGAGGCGGGATCACCTGGGAGGGGACAAGGAACAAGAGACAGTGAGCAGGGATCACCTGGGAGGGGACATGGGCCAAGAGACAGTGAGCAGAGATCACCTGGGAGGGGCGGAAGGGGCTGTGTCAGCACACATGACCTGCAGTCAGATCCAGAGAGTGACATGCAGAGCCCTGGGGGAGCAGCACCAGGGAACCCCAGCAAACAAGGCAATCTGGGCTTCCTCATTAGACACTAATTGGAAAGCAGTAGCTGAAGTCAGCCAGCTCTGACTTGCCCTGAACTCTCCCTAGGTCTGCAATATCAGTCCCAGAGCTTCCATGTTTCTGCCAGACCTCTGCAGCCACAGGAGACACTGCAGGGAGCACTCCTTTCCCCCAGTGTGCCCTTGAACAGAACAGAGCAGGGACAGCAGGTGAAGGACTACGAGGTGTGGAGATACCAGAGGACATCAATGTCACCAGACAAACAGCTTTTTTTGGAGCAGCTCCCAGGAGTGAGGGAATGTCAGAACTGCCCCATTCAGCTAGCAATTCCTTACAGAGCAGGGAATGTCCCCAGTGAACAGAAAGGCTGTCCTTGGTGCTCAGCCATGCCCTGATGTAACTGATTTGCACCAAGAACCAAACTGCAGCACAAAGGGGAGGGACAAACCCAGCAGCACAGCCCAGGACCCTCCATCACCAGGGGCCACATGCAGGAGCTGCACAGGACTGATACTCACAGCCTCCACCTCCTTCAGCACTTTGTGTTTGACGTTGATGTCCTCAAACACAGCCTCGATGACCATGTCTGCCTTCTCAAAGCCCTTGTAGTCCAGCTGGCCCATCAGCTTGCTGAGGATGAAGTCCCTCTCAAACGATGTCAGGCTCTTCTTCTTCACCTTGCCATTCAGCCTAGGGAGGGACAGCTCTGTCACAGCACAGCAGGCCAGCCAGGCCTCCCTCCTGCTTCCCTCCCAGAGCTGGCACCCAAAATTCCATCTCCCGTCCTGCAGGACTGTCCCTCTGCATTCCCTCCTTCCCTGCTCCCACAGCTCAGCTGAAGGCCAATCTCTGACACTCCTGAACACACACAGCTGACCATTATTACTGCATGAGAACATGGAAATGACAACGAGAACATTACTGCAGGAGAACATGGAAAGAAATCCAGCTTTCCTGCAAAGTCTGACCTGGAACACCTCCTCTGACATGGGCCTTCAGGCAGACAGAATTACTCTTTCCTTAGCTCTACAAGTCAGTGCTGAATCTAAAAGCCAAACTGAGGTCTCTGCCTACCTAAGGAGCTAACGCTGAGTCACTGGGCCTATCCCACAGCAATATCCCAGCACACTGCAGGGGACAACCTTGAAATAAAGCTTTTCTGTGACATCCAATGGCTCCTCCATGGGAACATCAGTGTCAGGAGTTCCTGATGCTGACAGCAGAGGAGAATTGTGACTCAAGGCAGCCCAATCCCACCCAGAGCCAATCCCCCTGAACTCACATACCCCTTGTAGACCTGCTGCTGGCCTCTGTCCAGGCCCTTCTGTGTTGTGTCCTTCAGAATGGTCTTGATGCCTTTATCCACAGAAACCTGGGCAATCCCAGCTCCCATGAGCCCTGCTCCCAGCACAGCCAGAGTCCTGCAGGGAAGGACCAAGGGGACACATTCAAAGCTGGAAATGTCTGAATTCCCATCACTGCTGTCAGACTCACACAGATCCTGTCACCCACCCAGGCACCACTTTGACTGAGGCCTCCAAACTGCAGCAGATCAGCCTCTGGAGGCTGGAAATCTCTGCTCTGATAGCTCTCCAGCCCATTCAATGCCAGGAGCCTTTCAGAGGTCCTCCACCTGCTCCTTCAGGCATCCCATGCTGGCACTTACTTGACCTCTTTCTGAGGTGTCCCAAACTTGTTCTTCTTGCAGTGCACCTGGCCGTGGTAGAGCCCCATCAGTGCCTTGGACTCCTTGGTCACTGCAAGCTGGCCAAAGCTCTGGAAGAAAGGGGAGAGAGAAGCAGAGTTTGACATTTAACAGCTGTCTCAGTGCCAGCACATCCAAAACATGTTAAGGGGAGAGACAAGCACTATGTGACTGCACAGGTGAGTAACCTGGATAGAAAAGGGACAAGGGCCCTGGTCACCTCAGAGGAGAGGCACCTTCTGGGCTCAGCACAGCCCACCCTGCACCACCTCCTCCTCCCCAAAAGCAGAAGGATGTGGAGCTGCTGGAGAGTCCAGAGGAGGCCACAGAGATGCTCAGAGGGCTGGAGCAGCTCTGGAGCCAGGCTGGGAGAGCTGGGGGTGTTCACCTGGAGAGAAGGCTCCAGAGAGATCTCAGAGCCACTTTCAGTGCCTAAAGGGGCTCCAGGAGACCTGGAGAGGGACTTGGAATAAGGGATGGAGGGACAGGACACAGGGAATGGCTTTCATGGCAGAGGGCAGGGATAGATGGGATATTGGGAAAGAGTCCTTCCCCCCTGAGGGTGGGAAGGTCCTGGCACAGGGTGCCCAGAGAAACTGTGGCTGTTCCATTCCTGGAAGTGTGTAAGGCCAGGTTGGATGAGGCTTAGAGCAACCTGGGATAGTGGAAGGTGTCCCTGCCATGCCAGGGGGTGGCACTGGATGAGCTTTAAGGTCCCTTCCATCCCAAACCATTCTGGAATTTGATTATTCCAGCTCCTCAGTAGCAGGACTGGATTTCCCTGACATGAGAACCTTCCTCCCCCACATGCATCCCACATTAATTGGGGCCACTGTCCCCACAGATGCAAGTGGATGGACCCTGTCCTCAGGCTTTGACAAAAATCTTTATGAACAGGTCAGTTCTCTCTGGCAGCAGCAGCCTGATCCTGTTTTCAGAGGATCACAGACAGGCAACAAAATCTAAGGCCTGCATAACCTCCCAGCTCTCAGCACGAATGTTCTGAGGAACACAAAGAAAGCATAAGCACACACAAAACAAAGGTTGTCTGAGCCAAGTCTGCCAAGGAAAAGCAGGGAATGTGGTTTGGAGGAGGCTGTACCTTCCTTCACCACTGCCCTGCAAGTTAAAATATCCAAAACAAAGCCTAAAAGAGAATCTACAAACTCCTGTCCTGGGGGAGACAGGGAGGCAGTAAAAAAGCCATGACACTGACACTTATTATTCTTCAGGGGTTCTGGGAAGATCTCCATCCTGCTGCTGTTCTCAGGAAGAAAAAAACCCACTCATTCTTTGCTGTAAGGAACAGAGTATCCCAAGGCTTTTATTCAGCACCAGACCAAACGTGGGTGGAATGCACAACCAGCTGGGATGGGGCACAGCCAGGAGGGCACTGGTAGGGTGACAGCTACCGCTCAGAGCAGGCCTGGGCACCAGAAAGGAACAAAAGGAGCTACAAAACACATCAGGGAAGTGGGAGATGGGTGGATTTCACCAGCATTTAAGGGGCAATGACCTTGGGGATGACCCAAATACAGACTTAATCAGATGGAAATGTGGGTCTGCTTGGGACCTTGCAGAGCTGGCAGTGCCCAGGTAACCCCACCTGTGACTCTGTGCAAAGCCAGAATTACCTCTGTGGCACAAATTCGAGCATAATTGTAGCAAAACTGGGTCCAGTGAGGAAAAAATCATTAGGGACAGGTTGTTTATTATGGCAGAGAAATGGAGGGATGAGGATGGCTGAGGAAAACAAAGACTGGGTGTGTGGAATAAACAGGTCACACACAAGCTGCTGGGGAGGACACTCATCTGCTCCAGCCCTGGACCTGCTCACCAGAGTCTGTCCTACACCCTCAATTAAACTCTATGCCAGTTTTCCCTCTGTCCCAGCAAAGCTCAAGCAGGACTGGATGGTGTTTAGGACATGAGGTCCATGAGCTAGCATGGTCAGATGAGTGAGAGATGAAACATCTACAGGCAGCTCTGAGAGGGAGGTGTTTGAACTTCAGCTCTGCTCAGCCATCCAGGAGGAGCACCATCCATCACCCACACTGGCCCTGCCTGTGAGTGGTTTGTGTTGAGGCTTCTCATCCCTGGAAGTGTCCAAAGCCAGGCTGGACAGGGCTTGGAGCACCCTGGGATAGGGAAGGTGTCCCTGCCTTGGCAGGGGATGGCACTGGATGAGCAGCAGGCTGTGATGAAGCCTTAGTGTGGTTAAACACAGATTCCCTGAGCACACCAGGAAATTCCTGCCAGGATCTCCTTTCCTTACCTGGGATTCAATGAGGTATCCAGCATCATTTCCCTGATCCAGACCAGTCTTTACAACCTAGTCCAAGAGCAGGAAAGACAAGCCACAGTTCAGTCATGCTGCTAATACACACTTTAACAGGATTCTCTGCTGTCTCCAGTGACCCCTCCCCAACATTCAAGATTTCAGAGTCCTTGAGTCCCATCCCTGCTGCTCAAAGGAGATCTATGTCACCCTGTCCTTCTAGCACAGGACAGGTGGGGACTTTTCCAGCAAGTTAATTTTCATCCCTTGTGTGGTTTCAGGAGTTGTACTCCCATGTTACTGCTCTTCAAATCCCTCACAGGTTTTAGACAAATCTTGGCAACAATTTCAACAGTGAAAAGTCATTTTACAAAAAGGATTCAATCACAGAGTGTCTGTAACAGGATGTCTGTGTAATAGGGGACTGTTACAGTGTTATGCAGTTAGTGCTACGAAAATTATAACAATTCCTGCTTTTCTAGCTTCAAACAGGTTCCCTGAACTCCTTACAGACTGTATAGAAAACCTGGGAAAGCTGCAGCTGAAAGTTTGATGGACAAAATATTCCAGCTAAGCCTTTCCTCAACTGGGATTCCTGCTCTATCCCCTCACTGGTACCAGTACCCATAAACTGGTGATGATATTTTGAGTAGTGACTCTGAATTCTACCCCACAGCCAGCACTCCTAAGGACTGATCTCTGTGAGGATCAGGATGTTGGCCTGACTCAGAGGAAGGATCACCTTCCCTGCCTGCCCTGCAGTTCCTCACACCTCACAGTGGGGTTACCTCGATAATCTTCAGAGGAGCAGGGTAGAGTCCTTTGGTTTGCTTTTGAACTTTGCTCTCCACTGTCTTGTAAACTTGCTGCCTCACGAAGGGAAGAGCCATGGCATAGTCTGTTAGCCCTGCAAGGTGGGACAAAACAGGGGTCAGCACAGGGCTGGTGCACAGCCAGCCTGCCAGGATGGACTGCAAAGGTAAGGGAACACAGATGTGAATATCTGCACTAGAAATGTGCACCTGAAACCCAGGGGGGCTGCTCAGAGGGTTTCCATGGTTTGTTCCATGGACAAGTCTCATGGAGGGCTGAAGTGTCCTCCTAACACAAACAGTGACAGACTAAGCCCTGAGGAGAGAACTGCCACAGAGATGTCCCCATTTCTGGGCTCTGATATTGAAGATCAGCACAGAGCAGACCCATGTGCCTCCTCCCACTTACCTACAAGAGCTTGGTGCAGAACTTGCCACTAAAACTTTGAGGATAGATAATCCCCTGGAGGTTATCTGCTCCCCCCTCTCCTTGAGGCCTGTCTCCCTTCCAGCAACCCCAGGAGCCACCACATCCAGCTCTGCCAAAGCCCAGATCTGCAGAGCAATGTTTTCTCTACCACCCCACCTGGCTCAAGAGATGACTCCAACATGAACTAACTTGGGGTTGAAACTGAAAATGGAATTAAGCAGGAGCACAAACACATCCCAGAGAAGCCAAGATGCATTGCACTCACTGCAATCCCTTGGGATTTGTCCATGTTGACTTACTCTGCATGAGCCCTTTGGATCTCCTGGCAGACACAGTTTTGTTGGCCAGACCCCTGGCAAAGCCAATGGCCACCTCCTCCAGATACTCAATCGTTCTTGCTTCTGGAGTCTTCAGTCCTGGCCCTGGGGAGAGCAGAGAACACAGCAGATGTTATCCCTGAGGATGCAGGGAAACCATGGCCAAACACGATGGGCCTTTGAACTGTTACCACTCCATTCCCTGCTCCTGTTGGACTTTTCTTGGTAATGTCCAACGGTGGAAAGGCTCAGCAGGGACCATATGAAGGCCCCAAGGGATTGTATAGAGGGCCTTGTGCAGAAATGCTGCAATGTTGGCTCCCTGTGGATGCAGGGCCAAGTTATATCCAGCTCTGCAATTAGACCAGGTTGCTCAGGGGCACCTTCTGCCAGCCTCTGAACACCTCCAAGGACCCTCCATGACCTGTTTCAGCTCCTGACCATCTTTTTGCCACTTGTGCCCTTTATTTCTCAAACCTTCCACTTGGCATAACTGCATGCAGCTGGAATCCCAAGGGAACTGAGGTGTTCTGCCTCCACTCCCCCTTGCTGCACCTCTCCTCTCCTCTGTGGAACAAGTGTGCACCACCACACTGTACCAACAATTAAACACACAGAGAGCATTCAGGGAGTGCTGAATCCCTGGAAATCACCTGTTCGGGAGCCAATGTCCAACAAACCCCAACCTTTGAACTCAGTGCAGGAAACCTCTTGCTTGCTTTAGCTGCTGCAAGACCTCATAACACCTGGCCCAACTTTAAGCTGTCCCACAATGAAGCAAGTCACCACAAAACCAGTTTTAGCAGCTTCTGAGGGTGGGTTGCACAATTTCCAAGCACAGGAATCCTCATTTCCAGACAGTTGTATCATCAGGACAGGAGGACACAGCACAGGGCTGAACAGGCAGCTGTGAGATGCTGCCAGAGGCAAACTGAGTCATTAATGACAGAGCAGTGTCTGATGAAGCTGCACAGGGCCACCAAGACCCTGGAGCTAAATGTGCAACCCTGGGCTGAATAAACCTGGTGAAGTGACAACCCTGTGTCCCTGCAGCTGGGCAGGAACATTCACCTTCACACAAACTGCTCCAAACACATCCAGATGCTGCAGAGTCCTCAGGGCTAAGGAAACACTCCAGACACCACGACAGAGGAGACAAGTAAAATCCAAAATCAGAAACTCCCTCCTCTTTCAGTTCCCACTATTCTCCTTCTCCACAAAAAGCTGAGGTCCTCAGTTTAAAAGTTTTAATCACAGAATCTCAGAATGGTTTGGTTGGGAAGGGAATGTTTAAGGTGATATAATCCACCCCCTGCCATGGCAGGGACACCTCCCACTATCCCAGGCTGCTCCAAACAATGTCCATTCAGCCCCTGGACACTGCCAGGGATCCAGGGGCAGCCACAGCTTCTCTGGGCACCCTGTGCCAGGGCCTGCCCACCCTCCCAGGGAACAATTCCTTCCTAATGTCCCATCTATCCCTGCCCTCTGGCAGTGGGAAGCCATTCCCTAATGTCCTATCCCTCCATCCCTTGTCCCAAGTCCCTCTCCAGCTCTCCTGAAGCCCCTTTAGGCACTGCAAGAGGCTCTGAGCTCTCTCTGGATCCTTCTCTTCTCCAGGTGAACACCCTCAGCTCTCCCAGCCTGGCTGAAGCCCTTGGAACATCTCCTTTGTTTCTCCTCTTTTTGTGTAACAACTTGAGGGTTTTCACCCAGCAGACCCCAGGAGTTGCTCCCTGCTGGGAGAGTCTCTCAGCAAGAAGGAGATAAAGCAGCACAAACACTCTTACAGTTCAGGGAAGCTCCCTGTGGAAGTCTCCCTCCTGCCCTGGCAGAATGTCAGAGCCAGTCCATGGAAAAACAGGCCAAACAAAACAACACAGATGATTTTACAGACAGCACACAAAACATAGCTCAGAGCTGCTGCATAATCTACGTTTCAGCAGTGCCCTGTGGGTTTTAGAGAATTCACTGAATATCTGGGAGTTGAGAGCTCAGACCTCACCAGCTTCCAAATTCTCTTCTCGCCATCCAAGGCTGAGACCTTCAGCTCTGTGACCTGGTATGCTTCAAGATGTCAGTCCCTGATTTCCCATTTCCAGTAGCCTGGATACATTAGTAAGTGCTGGATTCTGCTACTCCAGCTGAAGAAAAATGGTGTTCCTTTCAAAGTCTGACCTGTGAGAACCATTCACACAAAGTGGCTGACCCCACATGTGTGGGTTTCCTTTACCTGCAGTTAATTCCCACTGTTTTGTTGTGTCCTAACCCAGGAGCTCTGAGCTGTCCACTCCCATCTGCTTTCTTTTACAAATGGCTCATGCCAGAATTGGATCCAGGGAATGCTGCAGAGCTCCCTGCTGAAGGAGAACTGATTGCATGCCCTGAAATTGCCTCCTGATTGATGGAGTCTGTCTCCTTCCCAGCTTTCTATCATCAGTTTAAGCATCACCCCAGGCAGAGCTGCTTTCCCCAGACAGAGTGAACAGGAGCCCTCCTGGTGCTGGCTGCTGTTTTGGATAACAAGGAAAACATCCAATGTTTGCATATAATTTGTATTTCTGTGTTCCTCCTATGTGCTTCCCTGGGCTGAGCCAGGATTCCCAGCAGCTCCTCAGGAAGCTCACGTTTCCTTTCACCAAGTTGGGGTAATAAAAATCCACATTTGCTGCTTCTTAAAAACCAATTCACTTCTAAGCAAGTATAAAGTGGGAAAGTTTATCCAGGCAATTTTAACTCCAGCCTGGGAACCACAGATCTGTTTTTTAACGAATACATGCTAAGAGTATCTGGGTATCCTGGGCTGATCCTCCAGCACTGGAAAGGAGGGGATTCTGCCCCTCTGCCCCTCTGCTCAGGTGAGACCTCACCTGCAGAGCTGCCCCAGCCCTGGGCCAACAGCAGAAGGACCTGGAGCTGCTGGAGAGAGTCTAGAGGACCAGGATGATCAGAGGGATGGCTCTGCTATAAGGAAAGGCTGAGAGAATCAGGATTGTTCAGCCTGGAGAAGAAAAGGCTCTGAGGAGACCTAACTGCAGCTTTCCAGTGCCTGAAGGAGCTGACAGAAAAGATGGAGAGAATTTACAAGGGATGGAGTGACAGGACAAGGGGGAGTGGCTTCCCACTGCCAGAGGGCAGGGATAGATGGGATATTGGGAAGGAATTGTTCCCTGGAAGGGTGGGAAGGCCCTGGCACAGGGTGCTCAGAGCAGCTGTGGCTGTCCCTGGATCCCTGGCAGTGTCCAAGGCCAGGTTGGATGAGGCTTGGAGCAGCCTGGGATAGTGGAAGGTGTCCCTGCCCATGGCACTGGATGATCTTTAGGGTCTCTTCCAACCCAGGCCATTCCATGATCCTGTGATCCAGCTGAGCACTGGCCTGTGGGACAGCAAGGACACCAGGGCTTCCCTGGCACTGCTAAGGGTGGGCAGCAGCACCTTTTTGATAATTTTATTTTCTTCAGCACCACCAATGTGCTCTGGCCATGCTTTGCCTGAGGAAACCACACTCAGCACCCTCCAACTCCATGGCAGTGCCAGCTGGAGCAGTGGCTTCCATTCTAACTCCTGGGTGGGGCTGATCACACCTCTCTAAGGAGGCTCTAGAGGGTTTGGTCCTCCCTTTTTATTAGTCCCCAAACTTCTCCATTCAGTCACCTTCCAAGGAAACTGCCCTAGTGAAAGAAGTTTGGGAGCAAGACATTATTCAGCAGCCTGCTCAGCACTTGGAATCCTGCAGTTTGCAGTGAATTTCTCCACCCAGCTGACAGCCAGCTGGCAATTCCTAGTGCCTAAGCCATGGGGCTGCTTGCTCCAGCTCCTGTCAGGGATTACCATCTGCAGCCTGCAGAAACACAGACATCAGTCATCTATTGTCCTTCCATTAGGGGCTGCAATCTGTCCTCTGACATGATAAATGAGGAATGTGAGCTCTTCTCTGGATAATTAGCTTAAGAAGGAGAGCCAGCAGGCCTGCCCTCAGTGCTGACCTCTCCTGTTCACTCAGCTCCTGCAGCAGCCTGACATTTCAAATGCTTCTAAGGTGGGAACAGTGATTCCCCTGCAGAGCAGGACAAGACCTCTGCACCCATTTTGGTGAGAGCAGAGGTTCCCTGACAGGCAGCACATGAAGAAACACAGATATCATGTCTGACCTAGTGGTTCCACCAGCTGGTCAACCAGGCCCATCTTCTTGGCTCTGTCTGCACGGATGTTCCTCCCAGTCAGCATCATGTCAAAGGCAGCAGGAAGTCCCACCTGGAAGGGCAGAAAGAGGATTCTAGAGTGGGAACTTAGCAGGCAGAAGGGGCTATGGATCAAGTTGTCCTCTTACTCACCATCTTTGGCAGCCTCTGAGTACCCCCTGCTCCAGGCAGGAGACCCAGCAACACTTCAGGTGTTCCCAACACAGTTTTCTTGTCCTTTGTTGCTACTCTGTAGTGACAGGCAATGGCAACCTTAAAAAGGAAGAGACAAGGAAAGGTTTCCCTGTGAAAGACCACAGGAGAACTGGGCATCCATCACACAGCTCTCTCCTGCCTTAGCTTTCCTCATGACCTACCCCAATTCCCTAATCCAACTGCCCAAATTCCCTCTGTGCTCATGGGTGGCTTCTTCTGGGGGATGACAGCAGGTGAACATCAAACTACCAAGCTGATTTTAAATCTCACTTAGACCATCATAGCTAATTCACTATACCAAGAGCACGGCCCCCTCTATGGATCAGTCACAATTCCTGGTTTATCCCTGGATTGCCAAACCCAGATGAGCCAACACAGTGGGTGTAAACAGCTGTGACTGCTTGAGAAATCAGCACAAACTGAAGAGACTCCATTCCAAGATGACACTGTTTCAGTAACAACCCTACTCCAGGAATTAGCAGAGCCTTTACAAAATCCTAGATGGAGATTACAAGGCAGAAGATCCAACCAAGGTGCTGGAGCAGAGTTGCTGGCAGGGTGGAGCCCAGCTGGGTCCCTACACTCACCCCTCTCACAGCAACCCTACAAAGAATGGAAGTTGCTGGGATACAAGACTCATTTCATCTGAAAAGCAGCAATTTCCAGGCTGAACTCTGCCAGCAGCATTGATGCAGATCCAATGCCTGCTGGAAACAGCCAGTTTTCCCTGCCACACATCTAAATATTAGCCTGGCCCACACAGGTTCAGATTTGATTTGCTCTCTTTCCACAGCAGCAGCAGAACTCACATAGCAGAGCCCTGAAGCACAACTGAGCCATTAACTTGCCACAAACTCATTTACATGATGTAATGAGCCCTCATCAGCTCCCAAACCCCTCTCTCACAGCACCAGTCCTGCCAGCATCATTTGGATAATCAGAGAACCAGCAGTGTCAGCTCCCAGTCCTGCTGCAAGCCCCAGGATTGTCCAATACCTCCAGCCCTCCTCCCAGGCAGCTGCCACTGATGGCAGCAACCACGGGCTTTGGAGAGTGCTCAATCTTTTCCAGCATCTTCTGTCCGTCCTGAGAGAGCTGAGTCACTTCCTGAGCAGTCTTGCAGGCTTCAAGCATGCTGCAGGGAGGAGAAAGCAGGATCAGGGTGGGAAAAACACTGACAAAACAACAGGAAAATGAGAGGTTTTGAGGAGTTTGTCCCTGTTTTCCCACAATCTCCAGCACCTGACAGGCAGGCAAGAGCTATTTAAGTCCCAGTTTTGGATCAGACAACACAGGGAGCTCAAACCCAGCAAGGTCAGGCCCTGCACACTGACACGGGCTGTGCCTGAGGCACTGAATGGGATCCCTTGAGTCAGGGCTTTGCAAGCCTTTGGGAGAGGAGAAAGGGTGGAGGGAAGAGCCCAGGATCACTTTTTAGAGGAGCAGATGGCCAGTGCTCTGATGCCACATTGCCAATTAGAGACTCCCTGTGCCAATTATTCTTCTGGAGGCTTGCAGCCTTTGCCAGGCAGGAGCAATCTGGGAGGCTGGAGGTGCTGAGGCCAGCAGGCACCTCTTAACCACAGCCTGGCCTTTGCTCTGCTCACCTCCTTCCCTCCTGCACAGGGAGTGAGTCTCTGTCCCTGGACAAGGCCAGCCAAAAATTTAACCAGGTTTTGAAGGGTCTGTTTGTGATTGACCCTCTTTCCTCAGAGCTTTCTGGCTTGCAATGTCTTAAACTTAATGTCTGTGCTTAACAACTTAATGTCTGTCTTAAGCAACTGTTCTCTCCTGTCAGTGTCAGCAGGAGGAGCCAGTGGCATTCCAGGTCCCAGTGAGCACCCAGAGGATCATCCCACACCCTGGAAAAGCTACCCAGGGAGCCTGGGAGGCTGCTCAGCACAGGGCAGAGTGCCAAACCCTGCCCAAGCGAGGGGCCAGGCTGGAAGGCTGCCAGGCACTCCAACCCAGCTTAAACGAGTCCTGCATGTGAATTATCCACTCTCATTGTATCCCAGACTGAAGGACAATGCCTATCCCAGAGCCAGGATGGGTTTCCTTGGCTGCACCCCAGCATGCAGGAAGGAGTGACCAAGTGTCACAGCCAGGAGGGGTTTAAGGACTTTCCATGTCCCTTTTTGCTGAGGTCCTCACTTCATTCCAGCAACTTTGGCTCCCAGGGAAGCCTCAACCCAGGGAGATGTCAGGGATACATTTCTGCACTTTCCTGCACTCCAGACCCAAATGTTGGATTTCAGGAAGAGCTCCACCAGCTCCTGAGGCCCCGTGCTTACTTGAGATCTGCTCCAGCAATGAAAGAGCCTGGCTTGGAGGAGATGAGCACGGCGCTCTTCACAGCCTCGTTGGCCCAGATCTCGTTCATGACATCGGTGAACTCTGCACTCAGCTGCTTGGACAGGGTGTTCACCTGGAGCAAAGCAGCACTGTCAGCAGGAGCTCAGCTGCAGCCCAGATCTGCTGCAAGTCACTTCAGCTTTGTCCTAACACAAAACCACTCTGAGATAAAACCCTGCTGCAGGTCATCTTTAATTAGGAAGTCCCACTTTAACCTTCCCAACATTGGTTTGTGACCCCAAACATGGATTTTATGAGCTTGTAAACTGTTTTTGGGTTTTTTTTCTATAAAATTATAGAATCACAGAATGGTTTGGGATGGAAAGGACCTTTCAAGGTCATCTCATCCAACCCCCTGCAATGAGCAGGGACACCTTCCCCAGACCAGGCTGATGACATCCCTCTAGCTTTACTGAAAGGCTGCAACAAGCAGAACAAATCCAGCCTAGCTTCTTTAGATACCACCAAAATCCTCACAGAAAATAGGGCATTTCAAACCTGAGATTGCTGTTATTCCTCAAAAGGAAGGAGCACTAAAAAAAGCCCAACAAACTTCTACAATTAATAGAAGATTTTTCATAGCAGTAGTAGTTCAATCTTTATATCTTGTGTAATATCAGAAAAGCTCAGCTGCTTAGTTTAAAAACCCAGGTTTTTATTGCAAGCTCTGCCCTTGCTTCACAGAGGATTTCCATCTGTGAGATGACATCTGAAATTCATCACTGGTTATGAGACTACAAAATACATTTTTAGATGTATCTGTGAGATGTCATTTACAGAGTTCCTGCCTCCTGATACCTGAACAACTGCAGCTGTACTGACCTAGAAACTGAAAATTAGTTCTATTTATATTGTATTCACAATAATAGAATCAAAAGCACTTATGGATTCCACAGCACTGCAGTATGGACACACTCTTTAACCACCTTCAATCCAAGAAATTAGTAAGATTTACATTTCTTCTAAGATTTCTTTAAGATTTTGAACTTAATAAGTCCTTTGTAAGTGCCTGGGGGAGAAACAAATTAGCTTAGCACACACAAAATATTCCAAGTGGCATCTCCAAATGTCTCATCAAACACCCAAAATCTCCTTTCCCTACTTCTCCTTTGCTCCCAACGTTGCAAGGCTGCAGGTTAGGAAAGCTCTCAGCCTCAAATGGGAATTTCCAATACCTTGGAATTTGGTGTGTTGAAGCGCACGACAGCAACATCCCCTTTGATATCACAGCTGACGTGGGTTCTGTCTGCAAACACAAGGGTGAAGTCAGCTCCTGCTCCAGGGATTTTAAGGAATAAAATGCATTTATAGAAAAGCTTCACACTTACTCTGGAGGGCACTGGAGGTGGAGATGTTATGGCAGGCATAACCTAAGGAAAAGATGTCAGAGGTGTTAAAGGAATTCTCAGTTTAATTTTCTCCCAGCTCCCCTTGCCTGCCAAGGACAGCTTTTGGAGAACTCTGGGCATGAGCAAATCCCTCCCCTTGCAGCCTGACCTGTGCCCCACCAGAGTCCAGTGGTCACAGCACTGCAGTGACTTTCCAGCACAGACCCCACACTGCAGCACCAGCAGTGCCCAACTGAGAGCAGCAAAAATGAAATCTTTCTTCCCAACAGGCTGACAAGGGATGGAGCAGATGGCACAGGGAGTTTTGCCTTTATTATCCTCATTCCAACCTCTTCACATGCTAAACCAGGGACTTTCCTGCACTTCAGGGAGCTTCAAGGTGAATTCCCTGCAAAGCAAACAGAACTGTCCAGGGTATTTCTGTGAAAACACATGCTGGTGCCAGCAAATGGGGCCAGCCCAACTGTGATCACACAGATCTCAGGGGGCACAACTGGAGGGCCACAAAGGCTCACAAAATATTTATTCTTGCCTTCCTCAGCAAAATACTAAGAATCACAGATTGGTTTGGGTGGGAAAGGACCCTAAAGATCACCCTGTCCCACCCCTGCCATGGGCAGGGACATCTTCCACTATCCCAGGGTGCTTCCTGTCCAACCTGGTCTGGAACACTTCCAGGGATCCAGGGGCAGCCACAGCTTCTCTGGGCACCCTGTGCCACCCTCACAGCCAGGAATTCCTTCCCAATATCCCATCTAACCCCGCCGTCTGGCAGTGGGAAGCCATTCCCCCTCATCCTGGCATCCCAGGCCCTTGTCTGGGGTCCCTCTCCAGCTCTCTCCTGACCACATATGGAAGCAAACAGATGTTTTTTGTTCCAGAGCCCTCATAAAACTCAGACCATGGGATGATAAGTTCTGCCCACACGTTCCTGACTTGTTAATCTCACTTTTTCTGCTCAGAAACTGTGTTTGGCCCCACAATCTCTCAGCACATGAATGAACTCCAGCTCCATTCAAGTGACCTTGATCTCGACCTCGTGGATCCCCTAACTCAGATCCAGTGGGAATCCCTGCCAAAGCTGCTTTAAATCTGAATTCCAATAAAAGTGCTATTTCCACATGTACCTACCAGCTGGCACACAGCCAATTAGCCGGGGGAGGGTTCTGCTCAACGCTGACAAAACCTTTAGGAATGAAACATTCCCATTCCCAGCAGCAAGAAGGGAGAAAAATCCAGTACCAGGAGAATAAAGTGCAAACTGTGGCTCCCCAGCAGGTGTCTCCCCCTCTCACAGCCCCGTGACACAGGCTCAGGGCTGCAGCCCTGCTGCACTTTGGCCTTCTTTCCACCTTGTCCGGGGTGCTGGCAGTAGGGACTGACCTTTGCTCCCATTCCTGAGCCCGGGATATGTGGTGTGATGCCGTGGGGATGGAAATTCAGTGTCAGGCTGTCCCAGCAAACAGGTCTGGGGTGTGTGTGTGTATGTCATGTGCCCATAGCAGAATTTCATAAGCAAAGACTGAACTGGTTCCCACCCCAAAGCTCCTCAGCAATATTTAATACCCACATGTGATTCCTGCATGCAACAATAATTTCCCTAAACTTTTCTTGTGCTCAAGTCAGGTACTCTTGAAAACAAGCACCAACATTCAACTGCCACAAAGCAAGTGTGGGCTGACAGGAAATCCTTTGGTGAGATGCTGCTCAGCAGAACACCATGCATGTTTAACAGCAGTATTTTAACCCAATAAAAGCTACACAACCTCTTTAAGGAAGACAAGGGCTGAACTGTTTATCCAAATTCATTCATTCAATCCTTGGAACAAGCTGGGACAGTGGAAGGTGTCCCTGCCCATGGCAGGGGTGTGTAACAAGATGAGCTTTAAGATCCTTCCCAGCCAAACCAGTCTGTGATTCCATGTTTTTTGCCCTTTACATAGCTTTCCTTTTCCCTATCAGTTCCCAAACAGATTCCTTCCATGAAAACCTTCAACCTTGAATTCTATTTTGCCTTTCCATTCTTGCAAAACAGAAGAGATGAAGCAGAAAAAACATTAATCAAGGGCATGACTGGACAAATCCCACTCCATTTGAACTTAAACTCTTTTGGGAGAGGTGCTGTCAGCAGTGAAACAGCTAGTTAACACTGCAGTGAGGCTTCTGTAGCCTGACAGTGGTTTATCTTAGAGTCCAGAATATCTGTGGGAAACATCTTCCACGTGGAAACTAAAGCAGCTCCTTGGTCCCAGTCCCTGCATATCTGCTTTAGGCGCTGATCCCTTCAGCACTGCAATGGGAACGTGCCAAGACTGGAGCCAGAAAAATCCTCCAAAACGCTGCAGGAAGCAGCAGCCCAGCTGCAGACTTCCACCACGTCCTACCATTCATTCCAGAGGTAAAGCCTCAAAAATCGATTCCAGCCTCACTCCTCCATTCACTCCAGCTCAAACCCTGTCCAACACCAGGACACCAACACTTCAGGTGCTCTCAGGATTTTGATGCAGGACAGAATGGACAATTCCCCATCCCACCCCACAGCCCAGCCTGCTCCTTCTCACTTTCTCTCTTCCCTGTTACTACCTCAGCTGCTTCTCTGTCCAGCACTTCCCCTTCCCACCTTTCCACTCACCCGGACGCGGCACACCACTTGAACCAGGAACAGCCTCCATGGGTGATGGCTCAGGGAAAAAGCCTTTTTCCAGTCCTGCAGCACCCCAAGCCCCAGCAGGATGGAGGGGATGAAGCTCAGGCCACCTGAGCTGTCCCTGGGAGCTCAGCACAGAGCTGTGACCTGTGAGGTGGGAAACTCCTGGCAAACTGAGCTTCCTGATCCACTCTGGGAACCTGATGATTGTGGCTCAGCAGGTACAGCCAGCCCTGGAGCTCACCTGGCTCCTGCCTGCTCCCTGCCTTTGGCCTGCCCTGCAGGGGTTTGCATCCACTTCCCAAATGCTTTGCAAGGCAGAACAAGGGTACTAATTAATTAGGAACAGTGACAGCGTCCTCAAAGCAGCTCCAGGGCTGTTTGTTGTGAAGAGTTTTACCAGCTGGAACAAGAATCCCAACCAGCAGTAGCCTGAGAACTCCCTGGAGTTGCCACAGGTCTCCTCATTAGTGATTGCAGCACCCTGTCACGTACAAACCTACTCCAGGGCTGCACGTAACACAGGTGTGAGCCCAGAGTCATGGAATTGCTCATGCTGGAAAAGACCTTTCAGAGCACTGAGTCCAGCTCTGAACCCAGCACTACTGAGCACAGGTTTGGGTTTAAATGAAATGCAACAGGAATTTGGGTCAACATCAATACTGGATTCTGAGGCCCTTCAAAGTGCTCAAATATGAGGTTTGCAGCCTTGCCAGGGCTCCAGCCTTGGTAGCCAGGAAGCACTGAGCCAGCTCTGTGAACAGGCAGGGGAGAGTCACAGCCTGGGCTGGCAAGGGAGAGACCTGATACAAAATCATGGAATCATTGCATCCCATGATAGTTTGAGTGGGAAGGGACAACATTAAAGCTCATCCAGTCTCAAGCCCCACCATGGCAGGGACACCTTCCACTGTCCCAGGAAGTGGGAGATTCCACTCCCTCTTCCTGTCCAACCTGGCCTTGGACACTGCCAGGGATCCAGGGGCAGCCACAGCTTCTCTGGGAATTCCATCCCAGCCCCTCTCCACCCTCCCAGGAAACAATTCCTTCCCAATACCCCATCCATCCCTGCCCTCTGGCAGTGGGAAGCCATTCCCTGTGTCCTGTTCCTCTATGCCTTGTCCCAAGTCCCTCTCCAGCTCTCCAGTGCCTTTAGGCACTGGAAGGAGCTCTAAGTTTTCCCTTGATCCTTCTCTTGTCCAGGCTGAACAATCCCAGTTGTCTCATCCAAGAGACCCCAAAGCACCTGGAGACAGTGAGAGACCTGGGCACAGCCTCCCCACCCACCCCATCCGTGGGGAGGAGGGATGCTCCTCCCCACGGATACACCTGCATGCCTGGAGGGCAACCACAGGATCGGGACACCCAAGGACATGGGGACACCCTCTCCCTTCCAAGCAGGCACACGGGGCACTGGGGACAGGCACATGTGTCAGGGCACGAGGACACTCTCTCCCTGTGGATCAGCTCACGTGCAGGGACCATCCTGACTAGAAGGTGTGTCCCCTCTCCATGCCAGGTCACAGGGACCCCCAGAGCTGTACACGATTCCCACAGTATGTCCATGTGCAAGGACCGGCACGGCAGAATGTCCCCCATGGGGACACACCCCCTCCTCAAGACCTCAGGACATGGGGGAACAGACCCTGCTCTCGGGAAACCTTGCAGGGGTGTTGGGAATGTGCCAAGGATCCCCCGGGTCCTTACAGACCGTGGGGACCAAACCCCACACGGGGCACAGACACACGTGGGGACATCTCCCACCCCACAGCTCCCCCAGAGAACCTCCGGTCCCAGTCCCGGTCCTAAAGAAACCCTTCCCTGGGAACATCCCATTTCTTACAGGCCCCACCGTGACACCCTGACACTCTCCACTCCAGCACCAAGAGACCCTCCCTGTGACACTCTGTTCCTCATCCCCTCAGTGCCACCCCAGTCCTCGCCCACTTACTCCCCTGGCGGTGCACCCCCATCTCTCAGCGTCCCCGTCCCGACCCCTCAGTGTCCCCCTGCCCCTCAGGTCCCTCCCGCTCACCTCTCTGTACTTTCTCACTGTCCCCCCAGAACTCACTATTCGGGGCTTCCGTCCCACCCCAGTCCTCAGCCCCTCAGCGCTCCCCCAACCCTTCACTGCCCCGTCGGTGACACCCTCCCCCTCAGTGTCTCCCGCACCTCCCAATGTCCCCTCACTGTCCCCCAGCCCCTCAGCGCTCCCCTTCCCCCAGTGTCCCCTCAGCGCCCCTCCAGTATCTCCGTCCCTTACCCCTCGATGCCCCCAGTGCCCCCATCCCTCAGTGCTCCCCTCACGCGGGGACACCGCACGCCAGCCACTCCCCGCCATCCCCCGCTCACCGCGGGGTGGGGTGCGCCGCGTCGGGCCGGCTCTGGCGGCGGCCGGGAGGCGCCCGAGGCTCCCGATGGCTCGCACCGCCGCCGCCATCTTCGCCGAGGTCGAATGAGGGAGAGGCCGCTGGGGGCCTGACCGCTCCCGCCCCGCCCACGCCGCCCCGCCCGCGGCTACCCGATGCACTGCCTGCACTCCTCACCGCCTCCACCACCCAGCTGCCTCTCTCCCTTCCACTCTCCGCGGTGTCTCGGGTGTTTTCAATCCCTTCCGAGCGGCAGCGGATCGCGGGGGAGCACGGGGAGGGGCTGCGGAGCGGGCGGTGTCGGTCAGGCGCGCCGCCGGCAGCCCTAAGGGTGGAGGGGCGCGGGGTCCTTGCTGGGGCAAGGCGGCAGAGCGGAGTGAGGGCTGAGGTGAGCGGCGGCGCCGGGCGGGGGGAGCGGCGGGGACAGCGAGGTGAGGGGCTGTGTGCTGGGGGAGCGGCGGGGACAGCGAGGTGAGGGGCTGTGTGCTGGGGGAGCGGCGGGGACAGCGAGGTGAGGGGCTGTGTGCTGGGGGAGCGGCGGGGACAGCGAGGTCAGGGGCTGTGTGCTGGGGGAGCGGCGGGGACAGCGAGGTCAGGGGCTGTGTGCTGGGGGAGCGGCGGGGACAGCGAGGTCAGGGGCTGTGTGCTGGGGGAGCGGCGGGGACAGCGAGGTCAGGGGCTGTGTGCTGGGGGACCGGCGGGGACAGCGAGGTGAGGGGGCTGTGTGCTGGGGGACCGGCGGAGACAGCGAGGTCAGGGGCTGTGTCCTGGGGGAGCGGCGGGGACAGCGAGGTCAGGGGCTGTGTGCTGGGGGACCGGCGGGGACAGCGAGGTGAGGGGCTGTGTGCTGGGGGAGCGGCGGGGACAGCGAGGTCAGGGGCTGTGTGCTCGATGGATGAGGGTGAGAGCTGTTGGGGAGTCCGTCCCGGAGGAAGGGGTCGGGGCGAGGGGTAGGCAGCTCGGTCCGGGATGGGCGAGAGGATCGGGGGTTTGTCCCCAGTGGGCGGGATAAGGGTGAGGGTGAGGGGAGTCCAGGGGTTTGTCCTAGGTGGACGGGGAAAGGTGAGGAGAGTTGGGGGTTTGTTCCGGATGGACGGCGGGGGGGTGGGGAAGGGTGAGGGAGGGCCGCGGGGTCAGTCCCGGGTGGATGAAGGGATAGAGGGATCGGTCCCGGATGGATGAAGGGATTTGGGATCAGTCCCGGGTGGATGAAGGGATTTGGGATCGGTCCTGGATGGATGGAGGGATTTGGGGTCGGTCCTGGATGGATGGAGGGATTTGGGGTCGGTCCTGGATGGATGGAGGGATTTGGGGTCAGCTGAGAGAAGCACGTGTGTACTTTGGGGTGTCGCAGGTGGGCACTGGGAATCCCGGGGGTGGGGTGACAGTGCTGCGGTGTGTGAAAGTGTCAGGGTGTGTGGAGAGGGGCTGTTAGTGGAATAATGGATTATCCTGAGTTGGAATCCATGAGAATCACGGGGCTCAGCTTAGCTGTGGAATCCAGGCAGATCCTGCAGGCTCTGGAAGGAGCTTTGCCCTGGAGGTCTGTTCGGGCAGGGCTGAGCCTTGGGGTGCCAGGGGAGCATTGACTGCCGAAAATGAGGGGCTGGGGGTGTTTTGGGGGGCAGGAAGAGGGGTGCGTGGGGAGGAGATGGCTGTGAAGTGCGGGCAGGGAGGAGGAGGAGGTTACACCTGGGAGGAACTTCTGTCAGCTGGGCAGGGAAAATTTAGGGGAAAGCCTCAATCAGGTGTGGGAAGGGAGAGCACAGATGGAGGAAGAGCAGGATTCCCTGGAAAAGTGTTTTCAGGACTTTTGTTGATGGGAGGAGCCTGGGTTTGGTTTGTGGGCTGGGAAGGGAGGAATGCTGCGTGGTGGCACATTCCAGCTGTGGAGCTGCAGCTGGGACGTGTCCAAGTGGGTGACTGGCTGCTTGTGCTGCATTTTGGGGAGCTGCAGAGGGCTGGATTTGGGACTGTGGGTGTTCCTGTGCCTCTCCATGGCAAACCTTTGTGTTTGGGGGAGCAAGTGCTGGGATTTGAACCCCGGAAGTGTGACAGTGGGAGATGAATGTTGGCACAGATCAGCCAGAGAATTGGAGCTGTGAGGACCATCCTGAGCCCTGGGCAATCAAATCTGCAATGAGCATTTGTTTATAAGGCAACCCGAATTTGGAGTGAGCTTTGGGAAAGCTGCAGAGGAATTTTTGGGGAAAGCTGCAGAGCAGTTTTTAAAAGTGAGGACATGAACTTGCTCTGTTTGCCGTGGAGATGCAGAGCAGGAGTTCCTCAGGCTGGCACCAGTGGATAACAAGGGGCAGGGGAGTGAAGAAGTGCCAAGGACACTGTGTCAGGAGGTGCTGCTGGCAGCAAGGCTGGCTGGGCACTGGGACAACTTTCCAGTGGGAAGTGGTGCAGCAGTTCCTTGGGAAGCTCACTGGGCAGTATTTATTCACAGACACATTTGCAGCCCCAGTCACAAGCCAGGCTCCTCCTGGTCAGATTCCACTCACGGAGTGTGGTGGGAAGTGATTCCCTGTGCTGCAGTCTGCCCTGGGAGTGTCTGCTCCTCACCTTTTTGGCTCTGTGGGAGGCAGGCAGGTCTCTTCCCTTGGGATTGCTCCGGATAGAGCAGGTTGGACTGACATCAGCCTTTCCCTAGATTCCAAAATGAGTTCCATGCTGAGCTCCGCCCTGCGGAACCTCTCCGTGTCCTCAGCGTGGGCTGCCGGGGGCTGTGAGTATCTTTAACTTCCATAAACTTCTGGTTGAAGTGTTGGGTGTAGAGTGGATGCTGGGATCTGAACCTGTTCTGTTCTCACCTTTAAAAGGCTGACAGTGTTTATTTTTTATTCCCTAATTACGTTGTTGCCATGTTTGTCGCTTCCCACTTCCCATGGGGAAGAGTCTTGAGTTCACAGTTAACAAAACCTGGTCAAGTTCCTGAACAGAGTAAACCACCCCACATCTCACAGATGTTTAGATGTCTTACAGTGACATTATTTGCTTTTTTTAGCCCTTCTTACAGAGACCAGAAATGTTTCTGACCTTTTTTTTTTGTTTTTTTCCCCTTCCTTCTTTTCCAGTTGCTCGATCACTCAGCTGCTCCTCGCAGTTCCAAGCTGCAGGTAAAGGGAAAACACCAGGAATTTCAGTGGGTCTGTGCTAGACAAGGCTATTTTGGAAGTTGCCTCTCTTTCCCAGAGTCTTGTTGCACTTAAATCATGGAAATGGTGCAGAGTGCCTTAGTTGAGGTGCTCCTGAAAAGCTGCAAACAAGGAAAACTTAAGCAAACCAGTGTTTGCTGCAGAGTGCCTCAGTTTGCTCTCATCCTCTGAGTGCCCTGGCTCCCAACAGCCATTCCCAGTCTGCTCTTGTCTCCAAGCAGCCATTCCTGGCCCACCCCTGGCTCCCAGTGGCCATTCCTGGCCTGCCTCTCACTCCTCTCACTCACTCTCACTCCCAGCATCATTCCCAGTCCACCCCTCACTCCCAGCACCATTCCCAGTTTGCCTCTGGCTCCCAGTGGCTGTTCCTGGCCTGTCCCTCACTCCCAGCAGCTGTTCCTGGCCCACCCCTGGCTCCAAGCAGCCATTCCCAGTTTGTAGTCACAGTCCACAGTGAGTCTTGGGGTGATCCATGCTCTGGGATTCATGGTGGGTGTTGCTCAGGTGATTCATGCTCTGGGATTTTGGGAACAGGCCTGGACAGCATCTCCCCATCATCCCCTGGGCTTGGTGAAGAGCCTGAAGGAATCCCCAGCCAGTGCTGGAGTTTCATCCTGGCACTGACCTGTCAAACAATGCTGGATCATCACATCCCTTGTCTTGAACCTGTCCCAGCAGGGAGAGAATTTCTTCCCATTAGGAAGAAATTCTTGGCAGTGAGAGTGGTGAGGCACAGGCCCCATCCCTGGAAGTGTCCAAGGCCAGGTTGGACAGGGCTTGGAGCAACATGGGACAGTGGAGGGTGTCCCTGCCCATGGCAGGGGGTGGCACTGGATGAATTTTAAGGTCCCTTCCCACCCAAACCACTCCATGGTTCCAAGATTCCAGCTCAGGTGTCCTACCTTCCCTATCTGTCACTTAAGCACCAAGAGAGGACAATTCCCCTTGTTTTCTAGAAGTTTTTGCAGGATCTATATTAAAATTGTTGATATTGTTGTCACCATCATTTCTCTCTTCACAGTCCAGCCCAAGACTAAGAAGACCTTGGGCAAAACTGGGGTGAAGAATGTTGTGGTGGTGGAGGGTGTCCGCATCCCCTTTCTGCAGTCTGGCACCTCGTGAGTATCAAAGAGAAATTAAAATCCAGAAAACACCTCTGACTTGGTTAATACTTGACTCTTCCTGTGAAAAATCTCACATTTTCATTTCAGTGTAGTTATTCCTTTCAGTCTAGTTATTCCTAGGCCTAAAGACTGGAGGGGCAGTGAGTTGGGCTGCTGTAGTTTTTCCAGCTTATCTAATGCAAAAATGTGTTTGAGGAAGGTTGTCCATGTGTATGAATTTTGGGAAGAGTAAGGATTTATGGAGCATGTCTAGAGGAAGCTGTTGGTGAACTTATAGCAGATAAAATGACAAGTTTCACAGAACTGGCAGGACAGGGGCCAAAATCTGCTGTAGGCTCTTCTTCCTGGATTGTTGTGCCACCAAGTCCACAGCTGAACTAGGACCAGATCTGACTCTTAGTCAGGGTGGAGAAAGGATTTTTTATCTGCTGCTTTTCTGTGGGTGCAGTGCAGTGATTGGAGCCTCTCTGCTCTGGAGCCAGGCTGGGAGAGCTGGGGATGTTCACCTGAGAAGAGAAGGATCCAGGGAGACATCAGAACCCCTTCCAGGGCCTAAAGGAGCTCCAGGAAAGCTGGAGAGGGACTGCAGACAAGGGGTGGAGGGACAGGACACAGGGAATGGCTTCCCACTGTCAGAGGGCAGGGAGAGATGGGATATTGGGAAGGAATTCGTCCCTGGGAGGGTGGGGAGGGGCTGGCACAGGGTGCCCAGAGAAGCTGTGGCTGCCCCTGGATCCCTGGCAGTGTCCAAGGCCAGGCTGGATGGAGCTTGGAGCAGCCTGGGACAGTGGAAAGTGTCCCTGCCCAAGGCAAGGGGTGGACTGGATGAGATTTAGTGTCTTTTCCAACCCAAACTAGTCTGTGATTCCTTGAAATGTTTGATCTAAGACACATTTCTGGTCCATCCCCAGTTCTTGCTGCTGCTCTGTGCTCACAGGAGAATTCTGTACTGATTTCTGAATTGAGTATTATTCTCTACTGATTTCTCACACCTCTAAGTTCCTGCGTCTCTTCACCTTCCAGGTATGCAGATCTGATGCCACATGACTTAGCCAGAGCAGCACTGCAGTAAGTAAATGGAACACTGGAAGGGCTCAGAATTCTTGTTAAACTGCTGAGGTTTCAGGGTTGCAAAGCCAAGGCTCTGGGCTTGGCTCTGAACAGCCCAGGTATTTATTTTCCTGGCCTCCCTCCACAGTAGTGGGTGGCTTGAGCAGTGGGGTCTGTGTTGATGTTGGGGTTTGCAGTAGGTTGGTGGAATTTGGTTAGGTTTTAGTGAATTTGCTTCCCAGCTCTAGTTTTCCAAACACAGAGATCAAAGCTGCTGTTGAGGTGAGTTTACATCTGCTGGGAAAAGCAACCTGGGCAACACAGAGAAAACCAAGTGGCAACAAGGATCTCAAGCTAATTCTGTCACCCTGCCTGTCCCTTCTGCTCTGAGGGTCATTAGCAGTGGGTTTGTTTTGTTGAGAGGCAGAGCAAAGTGCTGTGGAGAAGAGGGAAGGCTTGGAAAAGCCTGGAGATGGCTGTCCCTGCATGCCTGGAAGAGTCCAAGGTCAGGCTGGACAGGGCTTGGAGCACCTTGTGACAGTGGAAAGTGTCCCTGCCCATGGCAGGGGTGACACTGGATGATCTTGAAGGTCCCTTCCCACCCAAGCCATTCTGGGATTTGATGATTCTATAAACCATTTAGTGGAAGGAGGGGTATGGGGGGTATAAAGTAGTTGCTTTAATGAAATTCTGTAATAATTTATAGTGAAATTATCCCCATGATTGTTTGCAGCCCATAATCAGGTCACAGACCCATATGCATATGAGGTTTCTCCTGAGCTGGGGGCAGAAGCTGTGGCTCTCTTGGTGCCTTGTTCTCCAGCCAAGCTGGCAGGAAGAGGATGTTGGAGAGGTTATTGCTGAATTCCCTTTGTTTTGATCCTCTCCTTAGGGGCCTGCTGACCCGGACCAGTGTCCCAAGGGATGTTGTTGATTACATTGTTTATGGCACAGTTATCCAGGAGGTGAAAACCAGTAATGTTGCCAGAGAGGTGGGTTCTGTTCAGTGTTTCCCTGGCAGTCTGATTTCTGCAACTGCTCTGAAGATGACAAATGCTTGATAAAAGTGAATTCCCAGTATTTTTGTTTGCTTAAATATGATTTGAGAGTATGAAGTAGTCATGCAGCATTTTCTCTTAAGTAAGTGCCTGGAACTATAAGGAAAATGATTTTGTGATTCTCTGCCTCCTGTTGAAATTTGCCACAGATTTGATTTAGCATAGTTTTTAATCAGATTTTCATATTTTAATTCTGTGAAGCCTCTGCTTGACTCTTCCCTGCAAAGGAAGGTTTTGTTAAGGATTGCTGATCCCTCAGCTCCTAAATACCAGTTGGACTCCAATGCTGCCTTACCCAATGTCCTGGGGAGGAGCAGAGTGTGCTGTGAGGGTTTGCTTTGTTGTGGTATTTATTTATTTGAGTTGGCTGGTCAAACACAGCATTTGCAGGATTTGAAGCAGAGCAGCTTTGCTGCCCTTTGTTCCAACAGCCAGAAAACACAATTCCTGTATTATCCACAGAGCAGCTGAGCCTCTGGAGTCATGTGCCAGGCAGCCTGATCTTTGCTGACCTGCAGCCTCTGATGTGCTCTGCACCTGGATAAATCCATGATGTAACCTGGGCTCCCTGGAGCTGGGGAGGTGCTGAGCAGCAGCCTCAGCCTCGTGAATGCAAGGTGGCTTTGGTCACCTGCCAGTCAGATGGGGCTGCAGGGTAATTTTAACTTGGGAACAACTGCTGAACTTTCAACTAGTTGGCCACATCCCAAGTAGGGAAGGTCTCTGGGCTGCTCAGATGAGTCACTGTTTGCTGCTCTCTGAAGCCACAGTGCCTAGTGCTGAGCTGTCTAAATCACCCCTTTCACATGTTGCCTTTGCCAAGAAGGTGAAGCAGAGATGATGTCAAGTAGTTGGAAGCTCTTTTGACGTGATTTTTAAAATGTGAGGGATGTGATTAGTTTGTCTCTTTATTAAAAAACGTGGAGAGGCAGTGAGTGTTCTCATAAGGTGGCTGAGAGCCTTGGCAGCAGCCTCAGCTCCTGCTTCAGAGTCTGGGGAGGGGAAGAGCTGTTGCCATAATTAACTGGAGGAAAACTCCATGTTGTTGTCTTAGGCTGCACCTGGCAAGGAGTGCTGGGCAGGGGCAGCTCTGGCCTGGGGAGCAGAAGCTTTGGGTTTAACAGCCACTGTCTGTTGTTGCAGGCTGCCTTGGGAGCAGGGTTCTCCGACAAAACTCCAGCCCACACCGTCACCATGGCCTGCATCTCCTCAAACCAGGCCATGACCACAGGTATGGGGGCTGGAATAACAAGCTGTGGGGTTGAGAAAGAGCTTGGGAATTCTTTTACAGCCCTCATGCAACTTGCACTGCTTGTGGATGTTAAAAAAACAACTGAAGAAGTGCTGGAATGGAAGGGAAAATGGGGTTGTTAAGTCTGGAGAAGAGGCTCTGGGGGGACCTTGTGGCTCTGCACAACTCCCTGACAGGAGGGGACAGCCAGGGGGGTCAGGCTGTGCTCCCAGGGAACAGGGACAGGATGAGAGGGAACAGCCTCAAGCTGTGCCAGGGCAGGGTCAGGTTGGACATCAGCAGGAATTTCTCCATGGAAAGGGTGGTCAGGCCTTGGCAGGAGCTGCCCAGGGAGCTTTGGAGTTCCCATCCCTGGAGGTGTCCAGGGAATTCCTGGATGTGGCACTGAGTGCTCTGGGCTGGGGACAATGTGGGGATTTGGCACAGCTTGGGCTCCATGATTTGGGAGCTCTTTTCCAACCTCAGTGACTCTGTGGAAGTTTTTTACCCAACAAAATGCAACATGAACCGAGTGTCTGCTGTAGCCCTGCAGCAGCATCTCTGTCCAATCTCTGTGTTTATTTGGGAAGTAAAGACTAACCATGGTGAGGAAATTGCTCCTTTCAGGCTCCTTTTATCTCTAGCTTAGCCTAAAAAGGGCTAAAAAATGAAAACCCAGCTCAAACTGCTGGGGCTATCCTTCCTTCCCTCCCTGATCTGTGTGACAAGTGGGAGCCAAGTGACAAAAGCTCATGTGTTACTGAAAGGCCTTGAGGAGGAACTGAAATGCAGGAGTATCCAGGGCTCTGCTGGGGTGAGTGTCCCTGCTCTGGCAGCATTCCTGGGAATGGCTCTCTTTGCAGGAGTGGGGATGATTGCAGCTGGGCAGTGTGACGTGGTGGTGGCTGGAGGTGTGGAGCTCATGTCTGATGTCCCCATCCGCCACAGCAGGAAGATGAGGAAGACAATGCTGACTCTGAACCGAGCCAAGAGCCTGGGCCAGAAGCTCTCCCTCATTTCCAAAATCCGCCCTGACTACTTTGCTCCTGAGGTATTTTTGTTTTTCAGGCATTTAGGTATTTACTAAACTGCTTTAGAAGGTATGAACAGGTAATGTTTTTGGCCCCAATGGAGAGGATTTAAGATGGGTAAAGTGGCTCCTGGGGTTCACCATGATCAATCTCTGTCCTCTGCTTTGGGTTAAAACATTGATTAATGCATCTCACAGCATTTGGGACTCTGCTTTTTCTTACCAAGTGTTCATCTTCAGTAAACCCAACCTAGTGCAAAACCTCTTTCTGCAGCTCCTGGATAAACTGTGCTGCAGATGACAGAAGTTTTTTCCCCCATAAATATAAAGTTTATTCTGAAGTGTCAGAAGAATTCTAGGGTCAGAGGAATTTTACTAAGTAATAGAAGTAACCCCCTTAGTAGTGGACAGGGGTATTCTCAGTATATGAATATAATTGTTACTTGATTAATTCATCTTAAATATGCCTTATGATTCCCATTCCTGGCCAAATCCTGCCGGGGGCAGGATGTGTTCAGCTCCCCTGAAGAGCATCCACAGGGCCAGGAGTAGAGTGAGCCACTGCTCTGTCCTGGGGGCCACAGGGAGGTGAATTGCAGTGTAGTGAGGAGGGAAAGGGCAGCACTTCCTTCCTTCCCACCCCGAGGTCTTTGCAAGGAAACTGCACCCATGCCAGGTTAAGTATGACAGAGCTGAGACCCCAAATCCACATAAGCTGTGAAAATTTCAGACTTGAAAGCACCCAGGGATTTCCTATGTACTGCTGGAAGAATTAAAACTAAGCCAAAATCGCCTCTGGGCTCCACTTTTGGATGAGGAGGTGTCTGACAAGGAGTTTTGAGGTCCCAGGATGTGTTGTTTGAGCTGAACCCAAAAGGTCTGGTCACCCTTTGTTAAATGCACAGGCAGCTGCTCTCAACACAGTTCTGGAACCCCTGGAGGAAGCAGCAGCCTGGACCTCATTTTTTTCTAAAATCTTGGAAAGAGATACTTCCTCTGACACATTTCACCGAGTCTGTTCTGCTCTGGTGTGTTAATTGGGTAGCTCCGAATTAACAAAGGAAAGGGCATCCCTCTGACTGTGGGGCTGAGCTCTGTGTGCTCCTAGGAGGTTTTTTCCCACCTGTGCTGACTTCCCCTCCCTGCTGGCAGCTCCCAGCTGTGGCAGAGTTCTCCACCAGCGAGACCATGGGACATTCTGCTGACCGCCTGGCCGCCGCCTTCGGCATCTCCCGCCTGGAGCAGGATGAGTATGCCCTGCGCTCCCACACGCTGGCCAAGAAAGCCCAGGACTCGGGGCTGCTGGAGGATGTGGTGCCCTTCAAAGTGCCAGGTGACAGTGCCTGTGTGCCACTCACTGCTGGTGGCAGCTCTGGGATGTTCTGGGGGTCTGGGTGGATTTTACTGTCTGTTTTTCCCCGGAGAATGGCTGGTGTAGGGATTTTGTGTTTGTGAACGCAGAATTTGGGGATATCTGGATGTGTAGACAGAATCATGGAATGGTTTGGGTGGGAAGGGACTTTGGAGATCACCCAGTTCCAGCCCCAGCACCTTCCAGGCTGCTCCAAGCCCCATCCAGCCTGGCCTTGGACAATTCCAGGGATCCAGGGGCACCACAGCTTCTCTGGGAATTCCATCTCAACCCCTCCCCACCCTCACAGAGAAGAATTCCTTCCCAATATCCCATCTAACCTTGCCCTCTGTCATATCTTTACATATCTAATCTTTTCGTGCCCCACATCTCTGCTAATGTGGTGACAGAGCAAGGAAAGTCAGGACAGTTGGACCTGGAATCGCCCTGCTCTTCTAGCCAGGCAAGAGAAACCACCTTTATACCCCAGAATATCAACAACAAACACAAGCCAAATAAAATCCCACTCTGATAACTCAGGTGCTGGATAGGAAGAACTGGAATGTGGCAGATTCCAGTTCACCAGGCCTCACTGGGAGTTGGAACAGTTTATTTAGGCTTAAATAAACAGGCTTATTTAGCAGCTGGCATAGTTATAAGTGGATATATTTGGGTTTTCCCAGTGCTCTTGATTCCTCAAAACTCAGCACATAAATGTAAACTGATTTAAGCCCAGTTCTCCATTTAGGCTTTTTAACCTAAATTTAAACTCTCTTCTCAACTGGGTTTCCCATGTGGTAATTTTTTCTTACAGTAAACAGATGGCAGCACTTTGTTTTTCTGTCTTCAGAGAAGAAGTGAGGTAGCTTCAATTTTTAAGTGCTGTTTTTAGCCATGTTAAATGTCCTGATGCCACAAATGGATTTTCCTTTTTTCCCTCCTCTCACTTATCCTGTACCCCACAATTTTCAGATTTTTTTTTTCCCTCTGGATTCCTGGTGATGAAATTCTCATGTGTTGCTGGTTTTTTAGTTTTAATACTCTTTTTCCTTCACCAGGCAAGGACACAGTTACCAAAGATAATGGGATCAGGCCTTCCTCCATGGAGCAGATGGGAAAACTGAAGCCAGCATTTGTCAAGCCCTATGGAACTGTCACAGCAGCCAACTCCTCCTTCCTGGTAATTCCTGTTCCCAGCCAGAAGGGAGAACTGGCCACTTGACCCCCTGCCTCCCTTAACTGGTGTAATCTGGGAATGAGCTTTTTAATATTGACTGTTTTCAGATTTTCCAAGTGTAACTTGGAACCAAGTTGTAATCTGGTGAATTTGGGTATTGTATTGTTTCATTTTAAAATCAGTAACAAAACCCCTCAAGTTTTGGGTTCTCTCAGCTGTTTCCTTCTCTGTAGCTGCTTCAGGAGGGTCAGTCCTTCACAGGCCCATGTAGGAATTCTGTCCCAGGATGGGATTGGTCACATACAACTAAAGTCAGTAGGTTTAGTCTGAATGTCATAAAATCATGTGGAAGGTGACTCTGCCCATGGCAGGGGGTGGAACTGGATGAGATTTAAGCTCCCTTCCAACCCAAACCATTCCATGATTTGTTATGCCAAACCCACAATGTTCATTTTTGTCGTGTGGTGAGCCTGTGGCTTCTGTCATCCCAGAATTATTCTCCGTTTTGGCATAGAGCTGGGAGGACAGGTGAGTGGTTGGGATAACCAGCTTGCCCCAGGCCTGGCAGGGCTTTCAGGCACCTCTGTCCTGTGTGAAACTGGGGGAATTGTGCCCGTGGGCTGAAGGAAGTGCTTCAGCAGTGTGTGTGCTGACATCATTAGTGATCATGCATCCACTTCCATCCATCCATTTCCATCACTCCGTCCACTCAATACACTCAATCCATCCTTCCATCCCCTCAATCCAGCAGGCTTTCCTTTGGCCCCTGTCATGGGGTGTCCTGGAGGCTCTGGTGGTGCTCAGCTCCTCTCTTTCTGAGGGCTCTGGGGCAGGCTGTCTGCCGGCTGTGCAGACCCTGCAGCCCTCACCTGGCTCCTCCCTGCTCATTCCAGACTGACGGAGCATCAGCCATGCTGATCATGTCAGAGGAGAAGGCCCTGGCCATGGGATACAAACCAAAGGCCTACCTAAGGTGAGAGGGGCTGCCCTAGTGACCTCTGCTTCTGCCTCCTTCTCCTCTCCCTGGCACTGACAGCCCTTCTCCTGCACAGGGATTTTGTGTACGTGTCCCAGGATCCGAAGGACCAGCTGCTCCTGGGGTAGGTGGAGATGGAGAGCATTCCCTACAGCCCCTGCTCCCACACCAGCCTTCTCTTGCCACCCTGGGTTTGTGGGAAATGCCTCAGGAGATGTTGCATCTCTCCAGGCTCACGAGGTGTGAGCAGGAGGGGAGGTGGGAGAGCAGCAGGAGCACCCTGGGATTGCTGGGGCACCTCAGCAATAGTTCCTGGGGACTGTGGGATGGGCAGAGCTGGGCCATGAACCCAGAGAAGGATGTGACTCTAGAAGAAGGGGGATGATGCTGACAGGAAACACTGATGCAAGACTGGTGTGACTTCCCTCCCTCAGCCCCACCTACGCCACTCCCAAAGTGCTGGAGAAGGCTGGGCTCACCCTGAATGACATCGATGTGTTTGAGTTCCACGAGGCTTTTGCTGTAAGTGCTCCTTAGAGGCATCTGGGATGCCTCCCTGTAGGCAACTGCTGTGGGTTTTTATCAATGTCACTCTCCCTTCCCTTGCAGGGGCAAATCCTGGCTAACCTGAAAGCCATGGATTCAGATTGGTTTGCACAGAACTACATGGGCAGGAAGTCAAAGGTAAGGCACAGTCACAACATTTTCCTCCTTGTCCCAAGTCCCTCTCCAGCTCTCCTGGAGCCCCTTGAGGCACTGGAGGGGGCTCTGAGGCCTTCCTGGAGCCTTTTCCAGACTGAACACCCCCAGCTCTTCCAGCCTGGCTCCAGAGCAGAGGGGCTCCAGCCCTTTGAACATCTCCATGGCCTCTTCCTCCTCCTCCTCCATTTTCTCTCCAGTTCAGTTTAACTTTGGAATTCCGGGGATCCCTCCTGGCAGCTGCCAGTGCTGGTGCTGCACAGCCAGGCTCTGACTCTGTCTGGTGAGAAGCAGTGATGCTTCTTGAGCTTGGGGTATGCAAATCCCAGTTTTACACAGTTTCTTTGGGAAATGAAATTTCTTTGGGATGCTATTCCCGTTGTCAGCAGGAGGTGGAGATCCAGAGCCACAATCCTTGGAGAGGAGGGAATTAAGGACGGTGTGAGTGGCTCAGTCCTTGCACAGTAAGGCTGCAGGTGAAGCAGGAACACCTTTGGGATGGTTTTATCTCCTCACCAGCCACCTGGATGTGCCATCCTGAACTGCTGTAGGCTTGCTGTTGGGATTAGATGGGATAACTCCCTTCCAGCCAGGTGGTTATGGGTTGTGACCTTCAGCATGTCCCTCTGTGTCCCTGCAGGTCGGAGCTCCTCCCCTGGACAAGTTCAACACCTGGGGAGGCTCCCTGTCCCTGGGCCACCCCTTTGGGGCCACTGGCTGCCGCCTGGTCATCACTGCTGCCCACAGGCTGAAGAAGGAGGGAGGACAGTATGGCCTGGTCGCTGCCTGTGCTGCAGGAGGGCAGGTAATGGTGCTGTGCTCCTGCATATTCCCTCAGGAGAGGGCAGGAATGGCAGCTCTGATCCTGCTGGGACTCTGGAATTCTGTCTGGTTACACCAGCTGCGGGTGCTGAGTGTCCAGAGCTTCCTCAGGCACCTCTGGCTGTCCCACACCACCACTCAGTCCTGTCCCTGTTCCCTGGAGCACAGCCTGACCCCCCTGGCTGCCCCTTCCTGTCAGCAGTTGTGCAGAGCCACAAGGTCCCCCTGAGCCTCCTTTTCTCCAGGCTGAGCTCCTTTCCCAGCTCCCTCAGTCCCTCCTGGAGCTCCAGCTCCTTCCCAGCTCCATTCCCTTCCGTGGACACTCTCCATTCCCTTCCCTGGACACTCTCCAGCCCCTCCAGGTCTCTCTTGTCAGGAGGAGCCCAGAGCTGCCCCAGCACTGGAGCTGTCCCAGCAGTGCCAGCACAGGGGACAGGCACTGCCCTGGCCCTGCTGCCACCCCAGAGCTGGCACAGCCCAGGGGCCATTGGCCTCTTGCCCACCTGGGCACCCCTGGGCTCATGTTCAGCTGCTGTGGCTCATGTTCTTGATGCAGTGCCCGGGAGCCCTGGTCTGTGTCTTTAATAATTAGTCTCATCTCTATTAATGAGTCATTTCAGTGATGTTTTCTCTCTCTCTGTTCCCAGGGACATGCAATGATCGTGGAGCTTTACCCCCAGTAATGGCACTGGGAGTGTTGTCTGCCCGTCCTGTGCCTGGCGATGCCATTTCAATGCACTAATAAATCCTACACCCAATCCTTCTTGGAGAGGGGATTTGTGGCCTTTATCAATCCCTTTTAGCTACTCAGCCAGTAATTTTTATCTAATGAGCACGCTCTATTCCACTTCCAGGAAAGGAACAGTTAATGTGGCTCTGAGTCTCTACAGGGTCCTTGTAACCTGTCTGATCCCTCTGGAAACTCCAGGATTTCTCCCTCTGGGGAACAAACATTATTCCAAAGCTCTCTATGGAGAGTTAAGTTTGGAGATCAGGAGAACGTGAAGCAGTGGGGGTGGGTGGGCTGAGAAGGGAGGTAATGCTGTGGGGAGGAGCAGCTCTTTAGGGCAGCAGGTTCAGTCCCAGGGGCTGAGCTGGGCTCTGAGGGGGCAGATTGCTCCATGCTGTCCAAATGCTGTTGGAATGAGCAAATTGCATCTGTCAAATGAATGAATGTCTCTGATGGAACCACAATAAATCAGGACAAAACCCAGTTCTGGCTGTTTTCTTTCCCTCCCCTCTCCTGAAATGCTTTGGGGACTGTTCCTGTGGTGTGTGTGTTGGGGGCTGTGAGCTGAAACCAGGTGTTGGCTCTGAAATGATGGAATCACAGACTGGTGTGGGCGGGCAGAGGCTTTTAAAGGTCATATAATTTTCCCCTTGCCATGGCAGGGACACCTCCCACTGTCCCAGGCTGCTCCAAGCCTCATCCAGCCTGGCCTTGGACACTGCCAGGGATCCAGGGGCAGTCACAGCTTCTCTGGGCACCCTCTGCCTCCCCACCCTGCCAGGGAACAATTCCATCCCAATATCCCACCTCTCCCTGCCCTCTGGCAGTGGGAAGCCATTCCCTGTGTCCTGTCCCTCCATCCCTTGTCCCCAGTCCCTCTCCAGCTCTCCTGGAGTCCCTTTAGGCTCTGGCAGGAGCTCTAAGGTGTTGATAAACTTCAAGTGTGCAGGTTTGTCTTTCTCCCAAGGGTTGGGGAAGATGAGACGTTTGGTCTTTTGTTTAATATCCTCGTTGTTTTCTTCACTCTTTCCTCATGGCTTCTGCTACCTGCCAGGGAAAAGAGTTTCTATTAAAGCACCTTGCAAACACCTCAGAGTCCTTTCTATGACAGAAGCAGTTTCTGCCACCCACCAGCTGCTGCCCAGCCCAGCTCCGGAGGCTCGATGGGTGCAGCACCTGGGATGTCCTGTTTATTCTGTACTGAAAATCTTGTGCAAGAGCATTTCAGGGGGAGAGGGGAACTGCCAGGGCCAGAGGGGCGGCGCCGGGTTGGGTTTAGAATCACAGAATTGTTTGGGGTGGAAAAGGAAACAGATCGTCATCCAGTCCAGCCACTCCCCCAGCGCTGCCAAGGCCGCCTCTGACGCATGTCCCCAGGTGCCACATCCACGCTGCTGTTCAATCCCTGCGGGATGGGCACTCCAGGCCTGCCCTGGGCAGCTGTTTTTTGGGGGGTTTAACCCCTTCTGGGCTGCGAGGGCAGAGCTGGGGAGCTGCAGGTGAGGGCTGAGGCAGGGCAGGGCTGCAGCCCGTCGGATGTGACTCACCCTGGAGGTTCATCTCGCTCCTCCCTCTGTTCCGCCGGAGCCTCTCGGGTGTCCCCACCGCCTGTGGGACCCTGGCTGCCATCGACACCACCGTGGCCGAAGCAGCTCCGGTGCGTCCCTTGCCCGTGTGGGTGCTCAGGGTAGCGGGGTGGGCTGGTGGCAGCGATCCGGGAGGGGCTGGGGGAGCCTCGGCAGAGCTCCTGCACGGCTCCCGCTATGGATGGAGCCCGCTGCAACCCAGCCCGGCCCTGTGCCTCGGCTTCTCGGGGCGCCCAGGGGTCCCTTGTGCCCGGGAGGGTCGTTCGTGGGACAGCGCTGGGGGTTTTGGGGCGCGCCCGGGGCTGTGCCCGTGGAGCCAGCGCCGGGGCAAAGGTTCCTGTCGCTCTCCTGCTGTTGGGCACGGAGCCGGAGCGAGGTAGGAGGCGGGGGGGATAAGAAGGAGGGTGTCAGGGGTCCCTGCCGGGTGGTTCCGGTGTCCCCTGCGGGCTCAGGGCGCGGGCGAGCCCGGGCTGGTGTCGCCGGGAGCAGCTCCTTGTGCTGTGGGACACGGGGGGGTGGCATCGAGCGGCACTACAACCCCCGATTGTGTCCCCCGAGGAGGGACCGAGTGATGGGGGTTTGCCGGGGTGAGGGCTGGAGGGGTTGTGGGGCTGGCAGGACTTGGGGGGATGGTCCGGGGGACACCCCAGTGACGGAACGCTGTTTGCAGGGGCCAGAGCTGCCCCCGTGCCCTGTTCCACATGGATCCCCCGGCGCAGGATGGGGCTGAGGGACCCCTGGAGGGGTGCCCCGAGATTGAGGTGACAGTGGGCAGGGGCTGGGAACCCCCGGATAACTGCAGTGGTGTCCCAGGGGAGTGGAGGACGGGGGGAACATCCATGGGTGGGGGATGTGAGACTCCCACAGGTGGATATTTGGGGACCCCCATGGGCAGAGGATGGGGATTCACACCAATGGAGGATGTGGGATACTCACAAGTGGAGGATGGGTGACCCCATGGGTAGATGTTTGGGGATCCACATGGGTGGATGATGAGATCCCACAGGAGGAGGTTTGGGGGTGTAAGAGATCCCCACGGGCAGGGGATGGGGGATTCCTACGGATAGTTGTGGTCCCCGGGGACGGAGGATGGGAGACCCACACAGGCAGGGGTCTGGGGACCCCCGTGGGCTGAGGATGGAGACGTGGGTGCAGCATCAGTGCGGGGATGTCACTGGCTGGGGAGGGGACACTGCAACGGAGCTGGCAGCTTCACCCTGTGGCTCCCATGGGCTGCGGGGCTCGACAGGACAGCCCAGCTCCCCCTCTGTTCCCGTCCAGGGGCCGCAGCGGCCGGCGGGGCGGTGGTCGGGGGCCGAGGTGGGCTCCTGGCTGGCGGCGCACGGCGGGGCCGAGGGGCTGGCGGAGCTGGCTGGGGAACACTCCCTGACGGGCCGAGTGCTGCTGCGCCTGACCGAGGGGTCCCTGCGGCGCATGGGGATCACCCCGCGGAGCAAGCGCCGGGAGCTGCTGCGGGAGCTGCTGCGGCTGCGGCTGCGGCAGGAAATCCAGGAGCTGCGGAGCATCGCTGGCGGTGAGCATCACCCCGCCGGGGGCAGGGCAGGGGCTGCACCACTCGGGGGATGGTGTCACCTTCCCCCCTCTCCCCAGAGTGAAGATGATGTCCCTGAGGGTGTCCTGGAGGAGCCTGTGGGAGCAGAGGAGATGGAGTGCGAGGACAAAGCAGCTAGGACTGGGTAACATGTGCAGGAATAGTGCTGGAGGAGCCCTGAGATCACCCTGATGCCTGAAAAATCCTGAGCCTTTCTGGCTGGTGCAGGAGTTGATAAGGACAGCAGAACCTTAGAAGCAAGATTTGATCCACCAGGCTGGGCATTTACCCCAACTAGGCGGACAGTATTCCCAGAACCGATCTTGCATGAAATAGAGGACCACAAACATAAAGCCACTCAGTGGAGTGCTGAAAAACTTCTGAAACATTTGCAAAAATCTGTAACTGGGTCTGAAATGGCTCGGATTGTACAATCAAGAATCCAACAAAGTACAGTTTATTAAAGAAACAACCCTAACATGGCTAACAAAGTAATGCCAGGAGCCATAAAACCTGGAAATGTTCTGGATGAATATTGGCAGATGGATTTTACTGAGTTGCGCAGAAAAGGAGTTTATAAATCCCTCCTAGTTCTGGTGGATACCTTTTCTGGGTGGCCAGAAGCTTTCCCTTGTCCCACCAACCAGGTTAGGGAAGTGACTAAAGTACTGTTGAATCAAATAATACCTAGATTGGGGGTACCTTTGGTAATGTCATCAGACAGAGGTTCCCACTAGATTGCAGAAGTGGTTCAACAGCTTAGGAAGGCCTTGGGAATAGCTTGGGATCTTCACAGTCCTTATAGGCACCAAGCAAGTGGCAAAGTGGAGTGAATGAATTATACAATCAGATTACAATTGGGTAAAATATGTCAGGAAACCTCCTTGACCTGGGGCCAATCCTTACCTGCTGCTCTACTTTGAATTAGAATTCAGCTGTGGGGCACCAGCAAAATCCCTCTGAGCTGCTCTATGGTTGACCCCACCAAGTACCACACTCCAGGAAACACACCTGTAAAAGGAGGGGTTGATTTGAATAATCACTTCATTTCTCTCAGTAAAACCTTATGTAGTAGTCATACGACTACTTTGTTGTGTGCCTGGGAGTCCTCCCTGCTCTCAGCCGAGAGTGTCAGCTCGATGGCTCAGATGGTGCAGCTGCTGGCGGTTGGCCTTGGCGCCGCTGGCTGACACCTCCTGCAGACGCGGATGGCTCGCGCAGAGGGGAGCTGCCCCTGGTGAGAAGCAGGTGCGGCGCGGTGGTAACAGGAAGGAGGTGAAAGGCTGCGGGAATGTCCTCTCCCATGCCCTACGGGTTCCCTGGGATAGGGGAGAGGGCTTCCCAGGCCTGGGGAGCGGAGCGACGGTGGAATGCAAGGCACGCAGTCTGTGGTCTTCCAGGGAATTTGTTGAGGGTCTTCGGGTGAGGGTCTGGGGACGGCGAAGAGGGACGGAGAACAGGGGATGGGTGTAGGGCTGGAAGTCCGGAGGCTGGGAGCCCCGAACAGACTGTTACAGGGGATTATAAGGGGAGGGAAAAGGGGAGGTGTGGAGGTTCACCGGTCCGAACCGGCCGGCCCGGAGCCCAGGGCTCCAGTTGTCAACGTGGCGCAGCTCCCCAAAGGGGATGCAGCTTCGTCCGAAGACTCCGAGGACAAAGTGTAACCTCCCACACCCCGCCCCCTGAAAGTTCTCTCTTTATTTATTGGTTAGAAGTTTAGTTACCCCGCCCCTGTTACGACCCCAACTGCCACCCCTATCTAGAATGTTCTGTTTCCCTCGCTCCCTCATTGGTTGGATTGTATCCCTCCCCTGGTTTTGTATCATTTGCTACCCTGCTTGTCCGTTAAGGCTGTACCCGAGCTGATTGGCTCCGCCCCTGCTGACCCGCCCCTGGAAACCCCGTAACCCCCACTTTAAAACCCCCAACTGCCGTTGCTCTGGGCTGTTCGTACCTCATGGATTCTGGGAGCCAGACTTCACGTCCACGGACAGCCTGAGAGCTTTTCGGGTGCCTGCTTCTCTGCTATCCCGTCAATAAAGCACCTTGAAGATCTCGCTCTCTGTGGTTCTTTGCCTCTCGGGGACTGGAAGCTGACTCGACTCCCCACCACTGGGCCTGACCCTCTGCCACAGGGCGGCCTACTCCTCCTCTCCCCATACGGGGAATCAGGCGGTGCCCCCGGGGGCCGACTGGTGCTAGTCTGGAGGGACGGAGCCGGAGCCGAGTGGGCTGAAGGCCGAGCCCAGCTCCTGCAACAGGGAGTGGCTAGCCTCGAAGGACCAACCAAGGAAGTCCGAGGGAAGAAAGAAAGGGGTACAAACCAATAGGGTTCTGATAGGGGAGGGTACAAAATTTAAAAGAACCAATGGTATACAAAACTCAGGGGAACAAAGGAGAAGTTTCTACCACAAAATCCATATATGAAAAGGGGATGGGGGAGAGTGCAGGACCAATAGTCTTTAACTTTGCTGCATGTTTAACTCCTCAGCCGCAGAGGCTCACTGTTGTTCTTCAAAAGGCTCCCTGACTTAAACAGTCTAGGCTGTCATTGCCTCCTACGGTTGGTCCTTCAGCCATTGAAACTTGCAGTCACAGCCTGCCACAACCTTACAGGATTTGCAGTGAGCAGTGGAGATCTCCAGACTGATGGGATTTGACACACCATGGCGCTAGTTCCAACCAGGAGATTGAGTCTGCTTGGAAGACTTGGAAGACTGCTCCACTCCAGCCAAAGTGTGAAAAGACCTTTCCAAGTACTATTGACAACTTTTACTGCGCTGTAAGGAGACAGAGTAAATCTGTGGATACATTTTTCCAGAATTAAAAGGGCTGAAGCCCCTTGGGAAGAAGTCAAGAGCTTGTCATGAGCTGATTTACAAAACCGAATGGCACTCGACCTTGTTTTAGCATCCCAAGGAGGAATATGCACTGTCATTAACTCCAGTTGCTGGACATGCATTGATCAAAGTGGTAGAGTGTCTACAGATGTCCAGGAAATTTGGAAAAAACCCCCAAATTTTACAATGCAAAGCTCAAGATGATGCCTCCTGGGCATTTGAAGAACTCTGGACCAAACTTCCTTCATGATTACCCAGCTGGACTTGGTAAAAGGTTTGTTTATCATCATCACCATCACAATTGTTGTATGGTTTTATCTTGCATCAAGATTCAGTGTTGCAGCTGTTGTAATGCCATACACGCTAAAATAAAATATAAAGACTGGTTAATATAAATATTAAGAGACTGGTTCCTGTAATGAACTTAGTCTCCAGAAAAGGGGGGACCTGATAAGGACAGCAGAACAAAACAGCACAGCCCTGGAGAAATAGATAAAGGGTGTAACTTAGACAAACAGAAGTCGTGAAAAACACAAGCAGGATGCCAGCTCAGCTCTGCAAGGCTGACAAAACGGAAGTTATGCAAAACAACAATACTGCCCTTACTCAAAAGCAGGGGTCAAGGAACAGCCCCCTAGAAAGGACACTGGATGTTGAAGACAGACCCCAAAAACCATATAAGAACTTCTGAAAAGGGGTGTGACTGTGTAAAATAAAGTCAAGTAAGCAGGGATAGCAAATGAATATGTAATCAGATCATAAAATCTCTGTTCACACTCGATCAGAGGAAGGATCCCCTGAGTGACCAGTGCTGCAATAAAGAAGGGCTGCTTTTTAGTACTCAAAACTGTGTTAGAAAGTTTCTACCTGGCCGATGTCAGTATCAGTCTGGTGTGTTCTACAGTGCAGAACTGCAGCCTCAGCTGGTTTTTGTACTGCTTCCAGTAAGTGTGAAACTGGCGTCCTGTGTTTGATTTGATGCCTTAAAAGCTGGTAAAAATAAGAGGCAGACACAGCAGTATAGGGAAAAAGGGTATTACCTTGGTTTTAATAGGATCCCAGGTGCACCCTTGTCTAAGGTGGAATCACGCTGAGGAGCACCCCTCGTGTACAACGCATATACAATTTTACGGACCTTACAAATTAGCATATCTACCTAAAATCTCCTAATAAGAAACTTAACAAATGAAGTAATTGTCCCCCTATTCTAATTATCCCCCCCTAAATGAGGCTACAATCTAGTTCACAAAAACATGTTCCAGAGAGGAGTCTCCGTCCAAGGTTGGAGCTTCTAGTTCTGAGATAGTAGGGATGTTTCATCTTCCCCAAAGAACCCCAAACTAGGCTAAATATCAGAGTACAAGGGTTATAGACATATAGGGCTAAGGTACAGGGAGTGAAAGGTGCAAGGAAAGGGAAAGTGTATAAACAATGTATTAAAAGGGTATAAAGAGAAAAGACAAAAACCATCAGGCATCAGATTGATATATCTTGTGCTGATAACAAACCGCTCTCTCCAGGGCAGGCACTACACCAGAAGAATCCATCCAGATGTTCACTTTCTTTTGCCCAGTTCCAATGTCCATGTTGGAGAAACCAGTTTGTCCTCCTGCACTGAAACACCTGATGCTGGAGCCTTGGGTTCAATTACCTCGCTCAGGATCACCACTGAGTATCCTCTTGTGTGTTTTCCACTGCAAACAGAGCTACTTGCATCCATGTATAATTCCCCATCTGGGCTCCCTATTGGGCTGTTCTTGAAATCTGGTCAGCTGGAAAAAGTATTTTCGATTGTTTTGTAGGCAATCATGTCCTGGAGTACTTTCTACTTTGGTGACCAACAGAAACACAGCAGGATTAACACTAGATGTGGGTTTGAGGGTCCAAAGCATCACTTGGCCTCCCTTTTGTTCCAAGCCCATCTGTGGTACCGTCTGTGGTACAGAGACTGTCCTGCTTTGTCCCAGAGTCAATTCCTGAGCTTCCTGAATCAACAGCACATCCTCTCGGAATTCCTGCTGCTGCTCCCCAGTTCCTGTGCCCTGGGCCAGTGGGCAGCAACACCCCAGTCAGGGCTCTCCGGTGTCTGTTGCAGAGAGGGAGGAGGTGAGGAGGGTTCCCAGGGCTCTGTTGGGCCCGGAGCTCTCCCAGGGTGTGGAGGAGTGTGTCCACCTCCCAGCACAGCTGGAACAGCAGCAGCTGCTCCCTGTCCATGGCATCTGGGGTTGCCAAGCTCCCTGCTCTCCACAGCCATCCCAGTGTGGCCCCGATGCTCTTCCACACCAGTGCCTTCAGTTTGGACTGAATCGTGGAATCATGGAATCCCAGAGGTTGGGAAAGCCCTCAGAGCCCATTGAGTCCAACAATTGCCCAGTACTGCCAAGGCCATCATTGCCCTATGTCCTCAGGTGCCACATCCACAGGGCTTTGAACCCCCCAGGGATGGGGATTTCCCCCTGGGCAGCTGTGCCAATGCCTGAAGAGCTTCCAGCAGGTTGAGGCAGCTTGAGGCAATGTCCAGGTATTCCAGCAGAGCAGCTCTGAGCTGCTGTCAGCCCTGAGATTTCCCCTTGAGCCACAGCTCTTGGCTCCCTCAGGATCTCCCTTCCAGAGAACATTCCCTACCACAGCTGCTTCCTGTGCCTGATCTCCACGGGGCTTCTCCCCCTTGTTGGAAGAAATCCCAGCAGGGCTGGAGGGGCTGCAGGGAATCAGGACAGACCCCACACCTTGTTCCTGCCTTCTCCTGACTGGCTGGGAGATCCCACAGCTCCCTGGAGCCAAGCCTGGGATGCTCTGGGCCAACTGGGGTCTTGGGGAGATGGGGCAGCCAGAGGAGCTGGAGCAGTGCAGCCAGGGAACAGGGTTAGCAAGGAAAAGCTCTCAGCCAGCAGAACCCACCCGTGAAGCAGCAGCTGGGGGTCACAGTGCCCTGATGCAGCTCCTGCCCCTTTTATTACTCTGCCAGAAATACCCCAAACTTCACTTCTAGAAAATGTACCCAGGATTATTAAATCCAGAGAATCCATGAATGGTTTGGGTGGGAAAGGGCCTTAAAACCCATCCCATTGCACCCCATGCCATGGGCAGGGACACCTCCCACTATCCCTGGGTGCTATTAGTCAATAGCAAAAATAATTAAATTATTATAATAATAATTATTGCAGGAGTCAAGAACAATCAAAATTAATACCAGAAATCAGCAATAGTAGATATCAAATACACATTATATTATGGATCACTACAATTTCATCACTGCTGAAGCAAACTTATACATGATGCAACACTAAAGAAACTTTTGAAAGATGACTTTATTCAGAAATATATCTATAAGATAGAAGCAGCTCCCTCTGCTGCTTTTCCCTGATGGAGCACCAGCCCTGGTAAGGGCTGAGGGCCTCACCTGCCCTCCAGGTACCAGCACAGCAGTTCAGGCACAGAGGTCTGTGCAACACCTGAGAGTTGACTGTGAGTCAACTCAGACATTGGCTGGTGTGGAAATTTGGCTCTGTTGTGTGTGGGGTGACTGAAACCACAGCTGGTGTGGAAATTTGTCTCTAATGCAAATCATCTGACTCCAAAATTGTTGTTCCACTTTGACACTTGTGCAGTTAACCACATGATTTCCTGTAATTGCCGCTCTGCCTCGAGAAAGGGGAAGCCGCACCCAGATGAAAGTTAAGGGCCCGATAACGAGGGGCTATGCTGAGCTTCTCTCAGCCCGGGAGCTGCAGAGCACAGAGGGAAACGGTAGGAGCTTGGGATGAGCTGTGGGGCTGGGAGCTGGGAGCAGCAGGGAGAGGGATCTTGTTGGGCTCCTGCTTCCTGTTCCAGGTGTTTTGCCATGGCTGGGGAGATGGCAGGGCAGGAGAAGAGGGGTGTGAGGGCAGCAGGCAGGTGGTGTCTGCTCTGAGCATGGGCTGCAGGAAGCCACCTTTGCTGGCAGCAGCTTTGGGGGAGCTCAGGGGAGCTGTGTGTGCTGTGGGGGCTGAGCTGGGAGGGGGGCTGGGGGCAGAGGGTTGGGAGTGGCAGGGGAAGGAGCAGGGATGGGGGGGGATGGAGTGGCACAGTGAAGTCTGCAGAGGCACAAAGCCTGGCACGAGAGCTGACTGCGGGGCTGGGCGGGAGCCAGCTCTGCCCCAGGGACAGACAGGGCTGATGGCTGTGGAAAGGGAGGGGGTCTGGGGGGCCTCCACAGTGCTGCCAGGTGGGAGGGAGAGCAGTGCTGCCGTTCTGCCACGTTGGCACCTGTGGAAGTGTCGTGGGTAACCCCAGAGAGCCTTAATCCCCAGCTGTGCCCAGGGCATTCAAGGAACCTTCAGAGCCCAGCCAAAGCAGAGGGACTGGAGAGGTGGTTTTGCTGAGGCTCATTACTCAGCTCTGAGCATGATTCCATGGAAACCAGTCCCTTCTCCTGGCCCCTTCCCTGTCCTGGGCATGGCCGTGGGATCAGTGGGACATGGGACAGTGGGGGGAGGTTATAGCCAAAGGTCACCAAGACCAGCCGAGAGAGGGGCTGGAGGCCACGGCCAGCACTCCTGGGAACACTGGGAAAAGCCCCTCTGCCATGGGTGAGCACATGGTGTGCAGTTGTGTGTCTGTGTGTGCTTTCACATGTGCGTGTGTGTGTGTGTGTGTACGCAGGGCGGAGGGTGTGCTCTGCCCCACTGCTGGCTCTGTGCTGGGTCCTCAGACTGCTCCAACACAGAAAACACCACATTCCTGCTGTTCCTCCTCTTGTCTCCCCAAACCCAAGGCGTTTCCCTCCTGCCCTGTGGCTTCCTGCTCCAGGGGGTCCCACAGCCTTGTGCTGGTGCTGACGGAAGAGGAACTCCTACACACCCCCAGAGCATCAGCCTCACTCTTCTACCCCAAAAGAAGAGAGACATTTTGGGAGCAGCCTGGCCATGTGTCCTGGCACTCAGATCCTGGGTGCTGGCAACATCTGTGCCCTCTTTCCATGTTGGAGAACACAGTGGGAGCTGCTGTTGGCAGCCCCTGAGCAGAGGGACTCGACCTCATTGTCCCCCAGGTGTTACTAATGGATCCTCTGTGGGTTTGCTGGGATGGTTCTGTCTGCAGGAGCTGTGCTGGGGGTTCCTGTTTCTCACCTTCCTTCTTTTGGGCTTGCTGCAGCCCAGGGAATTTCCGCAGCCTGCAGGAGCTCAGGGGATGTTTCCTGATGGGTGTGGAGGTTGTCTGTGGTGTCCCTGGGTTGTCCAGAGCATGGAGCTGATGTGATTGCTCCAACAAGCAGCATCCCCCATCCCTCCCCTGCTCATAGCTGGGGGTGTTCACCTGGAGAAGAAAAGGCTCCAGGGATACCTCAGAGCCCCTTCCAGTGCCTAAAGGAGTTCCAGGAGAGCTTGAGAGGGACTTTGGATAAGGGCCTGGAGGGACAGGATAAGGAGGAATGGCTTCCCACTGCCAGAGGGCAGGGATAGATCAGATATTGGGAAGGAATTCTTCCTTGGGAGGATGGTGAGGTCCTGGCACAGTTTGTCCAGTTCTGGCATTCCATGATCTTGGCTAAGGGGTGCAGGGCTGCAGCCAGGAGGCCCAGGTCTGGCCATCCCTTCCTGCCTTTCACGGAATCATAGAATCATTAGGGTTGGAGAAGATCTCCAATGTCATTGAGTCCCCCTTCTCACCAAACAACTTTTCACCCCAAACCAGGCAGCAGTCGCACAGTTGCACTTTCAGAGTACTGCAGGAAAACACGTGATTTAGAGGAAAGCAAGGGTTCTTCCCACACTGCCTCTTCAAAAGGGGAAGCAGGTCCCCCACAAAAGATCTGGGGACAGGATGGGCTGTGCTGGACTTCTCCCAGCCCAGGGGCTGTGGGGAACAGAGGGAGATGGTAGGAGCTTGGGATGAGCTGTGGGGCTGGGAGCTGGGAGCAGCAGGGAGAGGGATCCTGTTGGGCTCCTGCTTCCTGTTCCAGGTGTTTTGCCATGGCTGGGGAGATGGCAGGGCAGGAGAAGAGGGGTGTGAGGGCAGCAGGCAGGTGGTGTCTGCTCTGAGCATGGGCTGCAGGAAGCCACCTTTGCTGGCAGCTGCTTTGGGGGAGCTCAGGGGAGCTGTGTGTGCTGTGGGGGCTGAGCTTGGAGGTGGGTTGTGGGCAGAGGGGTGGGAGCAGGAGTGGCGGGGGAAGGAGGAGGGATGTGGGGGGATGGAGGGGCAGAGTGAAGTCTGCAGAGGCACAAAGCCTGGCATGAGAGCTGACAGCGGGGCTGGGCAGGCACAGATCCCTTGTGGAGCTCCTTCCCTGTGGCCAGCCTGTGCCCAGCCGGGAAATGCTCCCTGCAGGCAGGGCTGACCCTGCCCAGCCCAGGCACCCCCAGCCCTGTGGTGGGGCTGGATGGATGTGCTGCCCTGAAGGCAGGAGCGATGGGGTAGGGGGCTGGCCTGGGGCTGATGGTTAGGGTGGTTCTTGCAGCAGCAGAGCAGCTCCGTGGTGATGAGGGACAGGCACGGGACATCCTGTTGTCTCCAAGTCAATCATTCCTTTTCCTCCCCATACAGGGAGGATGGAATTTTCCTCTCCTACAGACTAAATGTCAGCACTCAGAGCACTCTGGTCCCTGGGGCAGCCCCTCAAAGGCAGCAGCACTCCCAGAGCCCATTTCCCTGTTGCAGGTGTCAGGAAAACTAATCCACAAACTCCAGAGGTTTATGTCCAAAAAGGAGATAGAAGAGTCCTGTAACTTCATTCATGAAAAAAGGGAGAGGTCATGGTCATTTCCCGTGGGGTCTCTCAAATTGCTAGAGGACACAACCTCTTTTTATCCTAATTTCCCCGCCTCATTTCCCTCTCTCTTTCCCTATTGGCCGAGGTACTTGAGAAGTACAGACTCTCCAAATTGTGTAATACAGATCCCCTTGTAATGAACATTTTCCCCTTTTTTGTTTTTTTTTGTGTCTCTGTTTCTTTTCTCTATATCCAGGGATTGAGCACAGCCTTGGGTGAGTAACAGTCTGTGTCAATTAATGGAATTCCTATTCCATGCTGCAGGGCATCCTGCAGCCTCATGGAGGCCGGGGGGCCACTGCCACCCCTGCTCAGGGAAGTGGTGGGTTCAGGGACTTCCCAGCACGAAGCCCACAGCTGTCCCACAGCCCCAGGCTGGCCTCACACCTCCACATAGGACACCAGCCCGCGCTCCCAGTCTTACATCTCTGTGCTCAGTGCTAACACTCCTTGCCTTAACCGTATTTCTCTGCACTCCCCTGTTGCCAAGACTGCTTCTCGAGTCCCTTTATTGCCCACCCTGGGCATGGATTGTCAAGACCCCTTCTTGACTCCTCTTGTTGCCCCCCCTGGGCATGATTGTCGAGACCCTTCTTCACTGTCCCTTACTGCCCTCCTTGGGTGTCCATGTCCTTATATTTTGGGATTGTCATCTCTTTGCTGGGACCCCTTTTCTTGCTTTACCTGTGGTACCCTCCATGTGTGCCCTGTCAGGTTTTCCTTCCCCAAAAAATTCTGGAGTATTTTGGGATAATCATCCCTTTTGCTGGGACCCCTTCCCAGCTTTACCTTTGCAATCTTCCATGAGTGACCTCCCAGGTTTACTCCCCAAAGTTCCCATTGTACTCACTGGTGAGATTTTCAGTGATTTAAGGCATCACTTCCCTGCAGACTCTTCACAGATGCCCCTGATCCACCACTCATCTGTCTCCTGGACAGTCGTGGGAACCCAATCAGTCACCTGGTGCTGGCCACCACCAAGGGGAGCTGATCACTGAAACTGGGTGAGGTGCACCTTCAGCTCTGCTCTCTGCCTGCTCCCCCCGGATGGTGGAAGGATCCCAGATGGGTCCCCATTTTGTCAGGAAAATTAATCCACAAACACCAGAAAATTATGTCCAAAAAATAAAAGACAGGAATCCTGTAACTTTATTCATGAATAAAGGGAAAGGTCATGGGCATTTCCCGTGGGGTCTCTCAAATTGCTAGAGGACACAGCCTCTTTTTATTCTAATTTCCTGGCCTCACTTCCCTCTGTCTTTCCGTATTGGCTGAGGTATGTGAGAAGTACAGACTCTCTGAATAGCCTAATACAGATCGCCTTCTAATGTACATTCCCCTCCTTTTTGTTTTCTTTGTGTCTCTGTTTCTTTTCTCTATATCCAGGGATTTAGCACGGCCTTGGGTGAGTAACAATCTGTGTCTCTTAATGGAATTCTTGTGGAATTTATGGTTCTTCCTATTGCTTCGTTCCCCTATCAGTATCGGGCTTTATCTACCAGCATACCTCACAGTTTGTTTGTAAAGACATTGCCCACTTGTTCCATTCACAGGGCTGTGGAAAACATTCTTGGGGGGCTGTTCCTGTGAAACGGGGTGCAGGCATTCCCATGGCAGGTCCTGCTGCTAGCCTTGCTGCTTCCCTCGTTTGCTTCCAAGGAGGAACTCAATCCTGAGTTATCCCATGAATGTGCTCAGTGCCTCTCTGCGGGCACTCACACAGGTGCATGGGGCTTTTTCACTTTTCTTGCAGCAATGGGAAGCTGGGCCAGGACTGCCAAGGGTGCCTGGGGCAAATTCAGGGTGTGGCTGGGCTGGAGTTAATGTTGTCCAGGGCAGCCCCCAGTTTCTGAGACTGAACCAGTGCTGGCAGCGCTCCAGTGGGAGAGAATCTGGGAGGGGACAGGGCTGGGACAAGTGGCCTGATTGGACAAGATCCAGTAGTGACCCTGAGCCAGCAGTTCCCTTTCCAAGCAGCCATCCTGCACTGAGGCTCTGCTGCCCAGGGGGCAGCTGGACATGTGCCTGCCGAGGGATCTTGGTGCCCCAAAGTCCCTCCTGTGCTCTGCCAGCAGGCCCAGCTTTCCTCTGCTGCTGCACTGTCCTTTTCTTGAGCCAGTGCCTTTTCCTGCTTCTGCTTTCCCCCTCCTGTCCCCATCCTGCTGGCAGGAGCACATGAGCTGCTGCTGCTGGGGGCTCAGTGCCTGCTGGGATCCAAGCCCAGTGCTGCTTCTCCCCCTCTCCGGGAGCCTGAGCTTCCCCCCAGCAGCAGCTGTGTGCTGTGGGCAGTGGTGGGACAGGGCCTGTGCTGTCCCATTGTCAGTGCTGTTCCCCAAGCTCTGCCCCCTCCACACCTTGTCTCCTGCCCCGAGAGCACAGATGTTCCCCCATCAGCCTCTCCCCCATCAGCACCCCCAAGCCCTTCTCTGCAGATCTGCTCTCAATCCATTCCCTTCCCAGCTCGTGTCTGTGCCTGGCATTGCCCTGGCCCAGGGGCAGCACCTGCACTTGGCCTTGTTGACTTTCATGGGCTTTGCTCTGTCCCACCTCTCCAGCATGTCCAGCTTCCTTCTGGTGACATGGGGGGAATGTGGCTTTAGGTCCCAGGGGAAACCCTGCTCTGGTCATGCCAGAAGAGACCTGAGGAGTCTTTGCTGCCTGGGCTATCCACTGTGGAGGAGAAGGTTTGGCCTCCAGTGCTCCCTGGAATGACTCTTCTGTGCTCATGGGTTGTCTTCTGCTGACTGTCTGCTCTTCTCCTTTAGGATTTTGGGCATTTCCTTCCTGCTGCTCTTCCTCCTGAGTTCTTGAGGTGGTTCCCATCTTCTTCTCCACACCCCACCGTTTGCCTCAGGCCTGCCACTGCTGCTGTGCTGTGTCCCCTGATGTGGGGACCTCAGCTGCCTGTGTCTACTGGGAAGCCAAGGCTGGGAGCAACAGGAGCATCTGCTGTGAGATGGATGAGTGGAAACAGAGCCCACAGCCTTTGCATGGGATGCCCAGATCTGCATGGATTCCTGAAGGAAAGCTGCCCCTGAAGGCTCTGGAAGGGTGGAGGAGCCCAGTCCAAGCCCCTTGGATCGATACTTGTGCTGGTAAGAGTCTTGTGGCCTTGGTGGAGGCCGAAGTTGAATGCTTGGGAAGGTTTTGTGCATGGAATAAATCTCACCAGTGTCCACCAAAATTGTGACTGGGACAATTCTCAGGGTTGTGTGACAGTGTCCAAAACTCCAAAGGAGTAAAGGCAGGTGTACAGTGAGAGTACCATCTCCATTAGGGTGAGAATCATGGAATCATGGAATGGCCTGAGGTGGAAGGTGTTTTTCCAGCGGGCAGGGCGTGCACAAAAGACACAGACGCCAACTTAAGGAATGATACTTTGCAAAACTGCAAAGAATCACAAAAAGATAAGCTCAGGAATGCACCTGTCCCAGTTTAAAAGGACAGGTGTCTGCCAAGGAAGGTGGGAACCTTCTTGGAATGGAAAAGATGACCTCCTCACTCCAAATTAATATACCTTTAAATTTATGGGGCTTTCAGGCACGTATGTGGGAAAAGGAATAGTAGTGCTTTACTAGAATACATATAACAAGAAGAACTGTTGCACATAACAAGAAGAAGACTGTTTATTCTAGTAAACAGTTCTTAAGCAGAATACATATAAGAAGACAAACAAACAGCAACAACAGCAACAACGAACAACACAGAAACCCAATAGCAGCCTTCTCTCGCCCGTTAAGCAATTTTCCCTTTGGTGTTGTCATGACCGCAACCAGCAGAGGGCGCTGGCGGGGGCAGGGCAGGGGCAATGATTCCCCCATGGCTGCAGGGGGCGCTGTGGCACGAGCTCAGCAGCCTCTCCACCTGGCAATGGCAACTCAGGCAGGAGGTAGAAGGGAGATGGGTCCTCTTGCAAAACTCCCAGGGAAGATGGTTCACTCCTCTTGCAAAACTCTTAGGGAAGATGGGTCACTCCTCTTGCAAAACTCCCAGGGAAGATGGCTCCTCTTGCAGAACTCACAGGGAAGATGGGTCACTCCTCTTGCAAAACTCACAGGGAAGATGGGTCACTCCTCTTGCAAAACTCACAGGGAGCAGCTGGTCTCAGTGCCAGTCTGGGTGGCAAGCTGGACTTTAGCAGTAGCCTCGGAGTAGCAGGCTGGAAGAGCAGAGGTGAGCAGACCCAGGGTGGCAAATCAGAGTGTAGCAATAGCCCCAGAGCGGTGGCAGGAATAGTGGGCAGCCAGATGGACCCGGGAAGAGAGAGAAGGCAGAGCAGGGAGTGTTCCAAATTTCCCCTGGCTCTCAGGTGTTCTGTGTGATGTCCTGGTGACAGCAGCAGCAGCAGCTGGGCTCCCCTAAGCAGCCAGGAGATGCTTCCTCCAGAGAGAGGGAGGAGGTGAAGGGCCTGGGTTTCCCCTGAGGCACCCAAAGAGATGGTGAGGCTCCTGCCAGCAAGGTTGGGTGTCAAAAGGTCCCAGTTGAACTGCTGCTTTTGTGAGCAGGGCTCACCCACAGTAAGGAGAAGCAATGAAAGAAAACTCTGCAATAGCAGCAAATCCTCTGGGCAGCAGCAGTCCAGCACCAAAATCACAACTGTCTGCTCCCCAAGCCGGGCAAGGACAGCTAAGAGACTACTGCAACCGCACTGCTTGCCCCCTCTCTCCCTGTAGTAGTAGGAGCGTTTGGCCTCCTTCAGGCCCAGCGGGCCTTACCAAAGGCCTGGCTTCGGTCCACTTCCTCTCTTACTCCGCTCTCCGGCAAGCTCAGTTGACTAAGGGTCTAGCTGTTGTGGTAGCACGCAGGCAGTCCTGGTGGAGAAAGGCAGGAGGCAAGGAGGCGCGGGCAGCGAAAGGACGCACAGCAAGCAGTCTGCGGTTCTCCAGAGGTGTATTGTAAGGCGCGTCGGGGAAGGTCCGGGAGCGGAGAGTTGGGGTGGAAAGGCAGGGATGGGCATGGGGTCTGGAACTCTGGAGGCTGCGAGCTGTCGGCAGCAGTTCTTCAGCCCCGAACAACCAGTGACATAGGGTTTTAAGGGGAAGGAGAAGGGGAGTGGTTTGGCACGCAGCCAACCGGGAAGACAGTAGGGAAGAGGGACAGGGGTATCAACCAATCATTACATACAGGGGGAGGACACAGAATTCAAATCAACCAATGCTGTGCAACTCAAGAGGGGAACAAAGGAGAACAGTCTAGAAGCAACCTATATATGGCGAGGGGGTGGGGGAGGACTCCGGGCCAGTGGTCTTCTTTGCTGGTGCATACATTACCACAGGGACTCATGGGCTGATCTTCCTGTCACCATGAGTGAGACAGCACAGGCTGTCCCTGCCCCTACGGCCGGCCCCCTGGCTGGAAACTTGGAGGCATAAACCTCCGCACCTCCCAAAACCATTACTATGGAATTCTAAGATGCCCAGCTACGTCTTTTTTCTCTTGAGTACCATCCATTCATCATCTCTGGGAAAACAAATGGGAAGAAAATTCCCTGAGTGTAAAAACAAAAGAGAAAAAGCCTAACCCCCAACAGCACCCAATTGTTACTACCAAAGGCTGCTTGTAGTAAAGATAAGATACATCACAAGGTAACCTAAGACTTTACCATCATCCAGGTCCACACATCAGCTGGGGAGTCCCTGTCACAGCAAAGGAATGGAGACCCAATCCCAGTAGCTGGGAATTCCTGTGGTGCTTCGACCCACAGACAGCGAAGCTTCTAACTTTGCTGTGAGAGGGCTCAGCTTTTATAGTGTTGAATAAACAAACTGATAGCACTTCCAGTGTGGGAACATCTGGGTTTATTCTCCTCTTGGGTTCCTCCCAAAGCCCGGCCAGTGCTCAAGGAGGATCCAAGGGAGTTGTCTTTGATCCTACACTCCCAAACAAGGCTAGAGTTCATGGCCTTGTTCCATTTCTAAATACAGAAAGGTAAATACATGTTTTGCCAAAAAATGGATACACAGATCATATTGCTAATGACACTTCATTAATGAGTGGATACATATAACATTTAGTTTGAAAGCTGATCTACAGGTCAACTTTGGCTCAAGGCCTGTTGTTCAGTCCTTAGTACTTCAGAAGGGACACACAGGGATCCTGGGAGAGATGAGATTGAATTACTGAAATCCAAAAAACTCAGATCAACTGGATTTCCTTGATCAATTCCATGCGTTAAGGTGTCATAAAAGGAAATCCAGTGGGACGAGCAGGGAGTGTGGGGTGCCTGTGGCGACAGTGTGTGAGCGCTGCCTGTTGGTGCTGGGAGCAGCAGGCTGGGCCAGCCAGCAAGCAGTGCAGCCGTGGGGCTGGGCAGAGGGTGCAGGATGCAGGCAGGGCTGTTGGATGGGCAGAGGGGCTGTGGCAGTGCTGGAGAGGGCCAGGAATGCCCTCAGCTGACTGCAGTTGTGGATGGAGGAGTCCTAGGGGGAGGGTGTGGGAGATGGTGAAGGCAGCACCTTGTCCAGGGCAGGGTGTGTGGCTGAGTGAGTCTGTGTGTGTGTCTGTGTGTGTGTGTGCTGTCTCTGGGATACACACTCAGCTTCTGGGCTGGTCCTGCAAACAGGAAAGCCCGAGGCCCATCCAGTGTGCTGGGAAGGAGGCCCTGGGTCCTGTGCCCTGCCAGGCTGGGCTCCAGCAGCCTGCTGGGAGCAATCCCCAGGGCCACAACTGCTGCACAGCCTCTGCCAGGAGCCTGGGGCCTCTGACAGCACAGCTTAGGGAAAGTCTCTCTTCTTCCTCCACAGCCATGGCTTCACAGGAGGACACACAAGAGGAGGATGCAAAGGCACAGCTCCTGGCAGAGGCATTTCAGGAGGAAGGACTGGATGCTGAATACTGGCTGCCCAAAATGTCAGAGATCCTGGGAGTCAAGTGCAGAGAAGCTCTGCAACATCTGGAATACAAAGACTACCTCCGTCTGGAGTGTGAAGTACAGCACCCCTGGGAGAAGAAGGCACTCCAGAAACTCCTGAAAATAACAGACAACAAAACAACTTCTAAAGAGCTGCAGAAGCATCACTTGGAGAAGACAAAGCAGAGACAAGAAGTGGCCAAACAAGCCCTGAACGATCTGACAGAAATGCTTAACAGCCGCAGCCACAGCCAGGATGCTCTGAGACAGAAAGCAGAGATTCTGCGGCAAGCCATGGAGATTCCCACCGGGTTCTACCCACTGCTAAGGAAGCCCTTGGCGGATATGCTGGAGAGCATCCAGAAGCAACTGGAGCAGCAGGAGTTGTCAGCAGGCAGCAGGGAGAACATCTCTGACACAGAGGTGCTGAGGCAGGCATCGGGGGGACTGGCCCTGCAGGGCATCTACAGAACCAGCAGAACTGAAGATGTGCTGGCAAAGCGAGAGCAGCTCCTCAGGGTTCCTGAGGGATTCCAGCTGGCTGGTCCGGAGCAAGGATCGCTGCTTGAGAGGAGGGAGTTCTCCTCCTCTGTGGCAGAATCCACTTTTACTAAGTCCATGGAGCAGCTGGGCTTCAGCATCAGTGTTTCAGCCAAAGCTGTGTTCTGGGGGATTAATCTGGGAGGGGGTGTAGATCACAGCAGCTCCTCACAGTCACAGGACACCCACCAGTCCCGCTCTGAGCAGAGCTACTTTTGCACCACCAAGTACCAATACATCCCTCTGGCCTCCTGCTACTTCCCAAGGCATCAGCTTCGCCTCTCGGATGCAGCTCTGCGGGAGCTGCAAGACATGGAGCAGATTTTGAGATACACTGGGGAAGAAAAGGCCCACCTGCTGAATAGGAGATGTGAAAGGTTCTTCAGCAGGTTTGGGTCCCATGTAAACCAGGGTCCCATCCACTTTGGGGGGATATTTTGGTGGAAGGCATCTACAGAAGGATTCAGAGCCAAGCAGCGGGAAGAGATGAAGCGACAAATTTCTGAAGCACTGAACATCTTTGTCAGTGGCAACTACGGTGACTTCAGGACACATTTTGCAGGGGCCCTTGGTGTTTCCAAATCCTGCTCTAAGTTGTATGTCCTGGCAAGAGCTAGAGAGATTTTCCACACTGTGATTCAGCTCTCCATGGCCAACACAGGGGGCCCATCAGACACAACTTCTCTTCCTCAGTGGAAAAAAGGGCTTGTGTCTGATAACACAACATGGTGCGTTATTGACCGTGGCTTTCAGCTGATCCCAGTGTGGGAGGTGATCCTGTGCAATCACAGCAGGGATTTTCAGTCTGTTGGTCACATGAGCAGAGCCCTCAGGGCTGCATATAAAGCACTGACGAATCAGAGCGTCAGCACAACTTTTGGAGAGGAACTGGAAATTGCAGTGCAAAAGGCCAAGGCTTTCATGGAGATTGTGAAGACCTGGGAGGTGACGGTGGATGAAAGGAAGCTGCTCAGTCTGATGGAACTGAAAGAGGATCTGAATGCAAAAACCATGAACTACAGTGTGTGGATCAATGAGTGCCTGTCGGACAAAGCCCTGCAGGACTTCCTGGTGAACACTGTGCGGAGTTGCCAGGAGTCACCTCCAAAAAACACCACCTCTATCAAGGTAATGTTGAGGAGCCTCCTGGATCCTCATATCTACTCTGTCAAGGACTTCCCTGAGGCTTCCTTCATTATGCAGTGGATCTTCCAGTCTGAGCACATGCTTCCCAAATCTCCTCAAGTCTCTGAGCTTGAAGAGCTCATCAAAACACTGCAGCAAATGATGGAACACATCCATGCTGTCACCTATGCACCAGAAAGCTCTGCTTCTGCTGTTCACGAAGCAAAGATAGAAGCTACCCTGACGACCAGCCTCGCCATTTATTCCTTACTCCAGTCGCTCCAGGAAAGGGCTCAGAAGGACATGGAACTGCTGGTGCTCTTGATTGTGACCAGCATGGGGTACCAGCTAGAAAGCAGCACTTTTCCATACCTCCTTGGACACCCAGAAATTCAGTACATGGCCAAGGAAATGGAAGCGGCACATGAGGAGTATGTGAACCTGAAGGAGCAAGATGCCGACAGAGCTGAGGCCTCCCTTCTGCTGCTGGGTCTGACTGTGACACCTGAAAGCCGAGAGCTGTCCCCTGAGCAGAAGAGGGAGCGTTTAGTTTTCATGGAAGATCACATGAAAGGCTTGTGGTCCACACGGGTCAAGAATCTCCTCCAAAAGCACAGTGCAGGCACAGACTGGGAGAGGCTGGAACGGGACTTGCATTCCTTGGTCAGAGGGTGCTTGGACGAGAAATTGGATGAACGGAGGATGCAGAACATACTCAGAGACCTGGCAGACACTTTTCCAACACCTGAGCCCCCCAGTCAGTCCCAATCCAAGTCAGATGGCAGCAAATCCCAAGCAAATGAAGCCATTGCAAACCAGGAGTTTCTTCAGTTGCTTAAGCGCCTTGGACTTGAAAGTCATTATCCAAGAAAAATGGGGATGGGATATTTCTATACCATCAGCAAGACATCTCTGCAGGACAGCCAGCCCAGCCAGGACAAGGAACTGCCATTTCACTTCTTGCAAAAGCTGTTAACCATGGATTACCGGGTGAGGTACGTGAGTTGCAGGGATGAGAGCAACCAGGGACTCGCACCCCTGCCACAAACCGCAGAGCATGAGCCTGAAACCTCAGACGTTTTTGAAAACTTTCTCCATCTTTTGATGGAAGCAGCCCCTGAACCTGCAAGGAGGGACAGCCGTGTGCACCCCATGGACCTGCAGATGGCCATTTTCCATTGTGCTGATGACTTCCTGAGACAGACCCTTGCAACCAAGCTGGCGTTCTGCCAACTGGCGCTGCCTCTGCTGGTGCCCAACCCGTGCACTTCACACATCGAGTTCCCACTCTTTGCCCTCAGCCAAATCCAAAGGAGCTGGAAAGAGGCAGAGAAGTCAGGAGAGGAGGCTGGAACAAAGAGTTACAACAACAAACTCATGTCTCAGGCACAGACACCCATTGTGTCCTTCATCCGCGTTGGCAGCTCGGCCTCCTCTTCCAAGTCTCAGCTCCTGAATGCTCTGCTGAACAAAGGAAAACACGACACTTTCTTCCACCGCCACTGCAGAGGCAGCACCAGAGAGTGTTTGCTGATGGAAGGGGTGGTGGAGATTGCCTGGTACTGCCCCCGAGGAAGCCCTGATGACACCTTTGAGTGCTGCGTGGCTTTCTGTAACCTGCATGGAGACGCCAGGGATCATGGAGCACAGCTGCAGTTCCTGCAGGAGATATCTGCTGTCAACGTGGCTCTCCTATCTGAGTTGGAGCACATGGACAACAGAGGGAAAAAGCTTCTGCAGGGCCTGTTGCAGTCACAAAGGCCTCTGGTTTGTCTTCTCACAGAAAAAGAGAATGTTGCAGCTGGACGACCTAGAGAAATTACAATAGGGATCAAGAACAAAAATGAAGCAGAACTGGTGGTCCAGTTGACCAAAATAATCAGGGACCTCCTGGAAGGGTCTAAACCAAGTTTCAGTCTGGACGCCTGCCTGGACAAAGCTCGCCAGCACGGATTCTTAGTGGATGCAGATCAACCCGCGTGTGTGACAGCAAAAGCAAAGGCAAAGGAGCTGGTGGAGCTTCTGAAGAAAGAGAAACTGTCCAAGATCAAATCCCGGCTGCTGCCCCTTCAAGGAAAACTGTGGTACCTGTGGTGCAAAAAGGACAAAGAACTCACTCGCTTGCAGGAGAAGAGGAACAAAAGCATCGAGCATCATCGCAGCCAAATTGAAAATGAGAAGGCAGCAATAAGAAGAAAGCAATTAATGCAAGCTTTCCCTCTCAACCCACTGATGATATCATTCCTTGGTTTTCTCCAAGTAGAGCCAGTAGACACCAAGAAATACTTCTTGCACTGGATGAAGGTCTTTATGGATGCCCTGTCCTGTGGTCCCCTTGAAGAACTGAGGAGAGACTATCACGAGTTATGGTCTGAAATGCGAGAAAGAAAGAAAAGCAGTGAGAAAACCAATGTGAATGCTGAGTTTCTGAGTCAGTTGGAAGCCCTCTCTGATGAAATCAACAATTCCTCCATCGGCCTGGAGCACCTTATGCGAGAGGTAGGGCAGACTTATGAAGCTCTGGAAGTACTGAACTCCAGTAATGAGTATTTTGTCAAACTGCCAGAAATTGCAGCAGATCTGATGGTTTCAGGGTATCCTGTGGAGCTGATGGATGGGGATGCTTCTTACGTACCCTTGCGCTGGGTGGGAGCAATCTTGGACAGCTTAATTGAGAGGCTGGGGGACAAACGAGTGTTTGTGCTCTCCGTGCTCGGCATCCAGAGCACAGGCAAGTCAACCCTGCTGAATGCCATGTTTGGTCTGCAGTTCAAAGTCAGCGCGGGGAGATGCACCCGTGGAGCCTTTATGCAGCTCATCCCAGTGGGGGAGGAGCTGCAGCAAGAGGTGGGCTTTGATTTTGTGCTGGTGGTTGACACAGAGGGACTTCGTGCCATGGAGATGGCCAGTAAACAATCCCTGAACCATGACAATGAGCTGGCCACCTTTGTCATTGGAATCAGCAACATGACTATGATCAATGTCTTTGGAGAAAATCCATCAGAAATGCAAGATGTTCTCCAGATTGCAGTGCAGGCTTTCCTGAGGATGAAGAAAGTCAATCTTTCCCCAAGCTGCATCTTTGTCCACCAAAACGTGGGAGAAGCAACTGCCAAGGGGCAGAACATGGAAGGACAAAGGCGTTTGCAGGAAAAGCTGGATGAAATGACGGTGGTAGCTGCCCAGCAGGAATTCTGTGACATCTCCTCCTTCAGTGACGTCATCGGCTTTGATGTGAACACCCACATTCACTACTTTGCTCACCTGTGGGAAGGAACTCCCCCAATGGCACCACCCAACCCCAGCTACAGCCAGAAAGTCCAGCAACTAAAGAGCAAAATCCTCCAGGCTGCCCAGAAGGAGTCACAGTGCAGCATTTTGAGGCTCTCAAGCCTGAAAGTTCGTATTGGTGACCTCTGGAATGCTTTGGTCAATGAAAACTTTGTTTTCAGCTTCAAGAATTCCCTGGAGATTGCTGCACAGAGGAAACTGGAAACTGCCTTAAGTCAGTGGACCTGGAGGCTGAGGAGTCACGTCTTAGATTTACAGTTGAGACTAGACAACAAAATTCGGAATGGGAACTTGCAGAATGTCACCAGAGAACACCTTGAAGGGCTGGTGCGAGAGACAAGTGATGCCATTGAGAAAGAAGTGGAAAAGTATTTCATTGAAGAGAAAGACTGTGAGACACTGGTCCAGTGGAAATCAGGCACAGAGCTGAAGCTGAAAGAACTAAAAGAGACTCTTCTTTGTGAGACAAAAAAGAAATGTGAGAATCTTATTGAGCTACAGAAGGAGCAGAGGAAACTGGATCAGAGGAAGTTGGAATATGAAGATGAGCTCCTGAGAAGGAGTAGGGAGTTGGCTCTGACTCTGAAAGGGAAGAGCCTCAGTGAGAGGGAACTGAGAGACAACTTTTCTCTTGTCTGGAATAAGTGGATTGCCGAAGTCTCCCGTGCTGCTCCTCCTCTGGAACGGGTGGATATCGATGTGGAAATTCAAGATGTCCTTCTAGAGCACTTTAAGGAGCCAGGTTTCCATAAACTGATCATGTCATTTCCCAAAGACAGAGGATTTTCTTTTGATCCGGAGAAACATGTCACGAAGAAAAAATATTTCAATATCATTCCTGTAAACATTACCAATTTTAATGTGAACGTTTTGCAGCACATCACAGACAACATCATAGCGCGTGTGAGGGCAAACATTGATAAGAAGGAAAAGGAGAAATGGGATTTCAGTCGAAATTTTATTCATGAAATACTCAATGAAGTACAGGAAGGTGTGAACTCTGTCCCCAGCAGTGCACACTGTGCTTTTAACAAAGATTACAGCATAGATTTGTCTCTGTATCTGTGCAGAGCATCAGCAGAAAGGTTTAAAGCCATGCATGAAGCATTCCGAAAGGCAAATGACCCAGTCGTGTACCTGAACAGCAAGAGAGAAGATTTCTTCAAATCTTTCCAGATTTCCTGCCAAGGAGCCACTTCAATTACAACTTTTGCTCTTTTCCTTTGTGACAAGATTGCCCCAGCACTTCGCAGGGCAGTCTATGAGAGAACAGCTAAAGCCATTGCTGAGGACATGCAGGGCAAATTCCCAGATTTCCAGGGCAGCAGAGCTAATCTGGAAGTTTCCATCCTGAGATACCTGACAGAACAAGAAAATTTTGAGTATTTCAAGCAATACCTTTATTTCCCAAAACACTTTTTTCAGAATTACATTGAGAAACAAGTTAAGAGTTACTGTTTAGATGGGAGTGGGAGGCTGGGCAAGTTTTTAAATATCTCTCTTAATCTTCTCTATGAAAACATCCAGTCAGCTGTTTCTTTATCGAACCAAATTGTCAAACACAGAAAAGACAGAAAGGACAGTGTCTCTGTGTGGCTGGATGAGTTTTGCAGGGAAGTGACTGAAGTGATCAACTTGCCCAGAAGCGATCTGAAGGGCATTGAGCATCAGGAGGTCATAGACATTGAGTTCCTGAGTGGTGCCATGGCAGAAGCTCTGGATGACATGAGGAACAGGCTCAGAAAGGAATTGGCTGATGCTGATATGAGCTCATTTTCAAGGCAGCCTCACACCATCCTGGCAGAGAAGTTTTCGGGGTGCTGGGAGCAATGTCCCTTTTGCGGGGCTCTCTGCACAAACACCATGCAGGAACATGATGGAGACCATCAGGCGGTCTTCCATCGCCCAGAAACTTTGAAGGGAACCAAGTGGGATGGGACTGACCACTTGGTCATTGATATTTGTTCCAGCCTTGTTGCAAGTGATTGCAGATTCAAAGTATGTGAAGGCAAACGGATCCGCTACAAGAGATACCGGGATGCTGGACATCCTTTTTGCACTTGGAAAATTCTTCCTGATCCTTCCATGCAAGCCTACTGGAAATGGTTTGTGTGTCATTTTAGGACAGAGCTGGAAGATTTGTACAATGGGAAATTTCAGGGCAAAGGAGAAATCCCTGAGGCATGGCAGAGAGTTACCAAGGAGCAAGCACTGTCTGAGCTGGACAAGCGTTAGGCCATGTCCATGGCAAGGAAGAACCACAAGAGCTTTGCAGTTTAGAAGAACTTTGTACCAGGCTCTCCACAAAATGCAGTTTCAATGCTGACACTCTCAAGCCACCACATGCATGCAATGGTATCTAATTTCTCCCAAATTAGGTGAAATAAGGCACGTTACTGCCGCCAGTGCTCAGCAACTTCCTCACTTCATGATAAAACCAGAATCCTCTTGCCTTCTTAACCATAAACATTACCTAAACATGTCCTAGAGCCAAACCAAACCCCCTCCTTGGGGCGACTGGCCATGTGGCCAAGTCTGAGCCCAAGGGCCAGGGGAAGAGCCAAGGCAGCACTCAAAGCACTCCTTGGATCAGCTGCTCTGAGACAAGAAGGGACAGTGCCCCAAAGGCAGTTTTCCTGCAGCAAGGAGGTGTCCTGCTCAGACAAAAGTCTGCAGGGCTTGACGGCAGCTCCCCGCTGGCTGCAAGCTGGGCTGCTTGACTTATGAGCATCATCCTTCTCTCCCTCACTGCAGCCTCCTGGATCAACTGAGGCCGTTCTCCCAGCAGGAGCTGTTGTGTCTCTGGGCTCAGGAAAGCAATGACACAACAGCCCCAGGGCTCAGGCAGTGTTTTGTTGTAATGTGGGTTCCCTCCCCTAATCCTGCCCCCCGACCCTTCCTGACTGGCTGATGTGAGTCAGGACTGCCTCCCAGTCCCACGGATAAAAGCCCAGAGGGACCCGGAACCACGTCTCTGTGATTCCGGCCTCAATGGAACTCACATCCTTCCCTGTCTCCCCTCTCCACTCCACAGTTCCCCAGTATCTCCCCTTATTATCCTAATAAATCACCATGGAAATCTGGAATGGAACAGCTGCCTCTCTCAACCTGTCACCATCTACAAAGACCCCGTCTGGACTGCCTCCCAGCTTGCGGCCGTTGAGAGCCCTCCCTGTGTGTTCAGGCTCGGGAGCAGTCCTCCCCCACGCAGCGGTGGGGGGGGCTGCTCGTGAGTCCATGCCACTGCAGTGCTTTCACTTCCTGTCCTGGGCTTTCACTGCCTGTCTCAGAGGTGCTCTGCATGTGTCCAGGGCAGCCACTCCTGCTCAGCTGCCTGGGGCTGCTGCCCTTCCCTGCAGCCCTCAGCCCTGGCAGGAGCTGCTCCTGCCCTTGGCCTGGCTGCTGAGCAAGAGCCTTTGGAATGGCCCATGTGGAGAATCCCATCTCCCAGCACCTTCCACAGCAGCTCTTGGGGCAGTGCTAGTGCTGTCCAGGCAGGCTGGTGGCAGCGGAGCTGTGCTCTGGAGAAGGTGGCAGCAGCTGGCACTGCCCCAGGGAGGTGTGAGGGGTTTTGCTGTGCAGGTGCTGCAACGCCACTGGCCATGGGAGGGCCAAGGCCTCCTGGAGAGCTGGCTGGAGGGCTGCTTCAGCCTCATCCCCTGCAGGCTCCGCTAATAAAGGAGTTGATTTGGACCATGCTGCTCTGTGTCTCCTTTATGTTGAGGGGAGCCACAGCTGGGGGTGACTCGAGCTCTGTGTGGTGCAGACAGGAAGGGGACAGGTGGTTGGCACTGGGGGAGGGGGTGTGGCAGCAGAGGCTCTCCTCCATTCAGGGTCTCTGCTCCAGGAGCAGCTTCACCATCTGCAGGGACAGCAGAGAGGGCAGGAATTCCCAAACCACAACATCCAGGGAAACCAATGTGAGTGGCAGGTGCCAAGGGAGGCAGCAGTGGGAACCAAGCCTGGCCTGTCCCATGCACGGAGGGCTGAGAAGGTTGATCCCAGTGAGGTTCTGTGCTCTGGAGCTGCTCAGCTGGGAACCTGCTGGATATAAGTGTTAGTAACAATATAACTTTTAAATACTAGGGGCTATTCAACTTTAGATCAATTAATATTTTACCCATATATCTCTATGGACTTTACCTGTATAAGGTTTGGAGCAAAACCTGTAAAAACCATGTGTGTTTGGAATATTTTCCTTGGCACATTCTGGCCAGAAAATAATGTCTGAAGTCACTTTAAATATAGTGTTAGAGTGTTTTTTAATTTTCTTCCCAATTTTCAGTAACAATTTTGGTGACCACAAAGGGACAGGATGCTGTTAATTGCTCCATAGATTCTGGGATCATGAGGGGCTCCCCCATCATGCCTGTAGATTTTATCCAGAGAGACCTCTTGGTCCCTGGAATCCAATGAGTTCAATGCAAGATCCCATTGTTTTTTATTTAAGGTTTTACTTTTGGGTAAAATATAAGGTTGATGGTATAATTAGATAATGAGAAAAAAATCACTAGTGATGAATACATGCCTAAGTCTGAGTTTGAGTCTTGGTACCCTGTTGCTGTGCATTTCTGACTTTGAGTCTTGGTGTGTATTGGAATTGGACTTTCCTGCTGGCTTGTTGCATATTTCTGACATGCTTGTTGCATGTTTTCGAGTTTGAGTTTCGGTGTCCAGTTGACACATGTTTTCGAGTTTGAGTCTCGATGCCTAGCTATAATGCAATTGCAGCTTGCATTGGAGTTAGAGGCATAACTATAAGTGCTCTGAATTTTTAAAGAGTTATTGTGCGCATGAGAATCACATGTGTGTGTTTTGTTGGTATATAAATCCATGCAGGAACACCCGTGAGATAAAAGTAACTTGCTGAGTGTTGAAATGTGTTCTGAATGCCTGTTGAATTTTTTGTGTATGCTCTTTCTCTGAATATTTTAATAAGTATACATTTGGGACTCCTGTGTGAGTTTAACTGGCATTTGTGAGCATAAAGCCCTCTTTTTGTGCCAAATTTTAGTGATTACAAAATTCCATATGGGTTTAAAATTATCTTCACATACTTGAGAAGGAGGAATACCTGGAATTTCGCCTTTGGGCTGTATTGTGCAAAATTGGAAAAAGTTTAAAGGTGACCCTTTAACCTATAAACAGTTGATAGAATATTGTAACCACTGGTGGCCAAGTGTCATGGGTTGATGGTAAATAATGGTGTAGTCCCCTGTCATCTGCTTTATGCCCAGAAGAAAAAAAAACCCTCTTGTAACTGGAGCCGAGGCTGCTCTGGCAAGAGTGTTTGGTTTTTTTTCTCCTCCATTCATGGACTCTTTTCAGGGGAGTAACTGGGTTACACACATTCCTCTGGCTTGTTAGCTGCAGCAGCTGTGAAAAGCTATTTTCCTGGGACTGCTTCTTCTTTGTCTTCTTCTTAAACATTTTTCAATTTGCTTTCTTGTCTGAGAATCAGAAGATCCCCGGGAGAATGGTAGGTGAGAATCCTCCAGGGAGCCACTGGAGCGACTCCCCCTGGTGTCCTGGGACCCCCCAGAGGGGGAAGCTATGCCAAAGGAAAAAAGACACCAAAATCCATCAGCTGTTTACTCAGGTTTAATAAGTCCTTTTCCCGTTTCCTGTGCCTTGTGGGCATTTTGTTATGTTTTGTTAAATAAACAGGTTTTTTCACTTTCCTCCGAGAAATTCTTTTAGTGGTTGGGGCAGGAAGTGCCTAAACCCTTTTCCTTTGGTGGGGGGTGTTCATTCAGAGTGCTCTCTCCTAAACTTGTCTCTAACCCAAGATACGGAGTTATCCATTAGATAATAAGGAGAAATGGCCATGTAATGTGTGTTTGGATTCTGATACAATCTTGCAGCTAAGGCTATACTGTTGAAAAAAAGAGAAGTGGAATTGTCCCTGAAACTATGGGAAAACCAAAAACCCTCCAACAACATTTTTGGTGTTAGAGAGTCAAGGCATTACTTAATTTTCTGGCCAGGATGTTGTTCTGACCAGGATGTGCCACAGAAATCAACTCATCCACACGTAGCCCAGGTGTTCAGAGAGAATAATTCCATGACACATGAGCTTTATTAGATTTCCCCCGAACTTTATGCAGTCCAAAATCTATAGAGATTCATTGGTTCAATGTTCATTGGTTCCAAGTTATGTAGTTCTCAGCATTTGGTTTCTTCTTGGTTACAGATTTCTTTGCCCCTTCTGCTAATTAAGTCCTCATTCTTATCTCTCTTTTCCCAGACCAGGTGTCTCAGACCATGGCAGGGGTGTTGTTTGGAGTCGATGGTCTGTTAATGATGGTTGATGGCTGTTATCTCTTTTTTATCTTCTGTGCTACTCCCAGTCTGTTGAGATGTTAAGCTTATCAGGCCTCACCTAGAGGAACAATGGCTTGGGAAGAAACTTTAGTTGCCTTCCTCTAGGGCAAAAGTGAACAAACCTAAATAAAGTTATATAAAAAAATTTAAACTGGTATGTTTTCTAACAGAATGAAATACCTTACATAGATTTGTTCTGTGAATTGAAAAATAATCTGGATTTACGAAAGAAATGTGGTTTGTTACCAAGAGAGCCAAAGCAGTGGATGTAATGGCTTTAAAGAAAGATATTACAAGTAAATCTCTGGAATATGGTTGTGTAGAATGTTGTAGTGGGAAGAGGTGTCTGAGGCATGATCCTGTGGAAGAAGAGGTTGAATTTTTAGTATCCCCTGGAAGAAGGGAAAGGGGGTCAGCTGCTGGGGAGCTTCCTGCAGCACGGGATGAAGAGGGAACAAATGGGCATGTTGAAGGTGAAGGGACGTTGAGTCTGGTGGCAGGTAGAACCCGAAATGGAGTACAAGACAGGAACAGGGGAAGGGGGGTAATTCAAGCCCCAATTCAGCAAGCTGCCAAGATGGAAGGACCAGTTACTGTTAAGGTGCTGTTTTCAGTAGCAGATTTAAGATCCATCCTGGATTAATGATAAAACTTCCTCTCCTCTGAGAGTGAAGGGCCCCGACACCCCCTCCCCCACCCACAACAGAACCTCTTAGATGGAAGTGAAGAAAAAACTATTTATTTAACAAAACCAGGCAGAGCGCCCTGCAAGGCACAGGGGAAGGGGAAACCAAGGTGAAAAGGAGTTATTCAACCTGATTAAAAAGTCCTTTTCCTCAGATGCAGCCCCTCTCCTCCTCGCCCCGCCCCGGGGCCGGGTGGAGCTCCCTGGAGAGCTCTGCTGTCCTCTGGCCCTCCTGGGTCTTCGGGTGACAAAGCAGATCGAAGAGAAGGGGTCCAAACGAGGAAAAAGAAAAAAAAGAACGGGAACAGAGTTCACTCCGACCGCCGTCCCGCACACAGTCTCTGCCGAGCCAGGAATCCTCTCCCAGAGCGAGGCCACATTCCACTCCTCGTTTCTGCGAAACACATATTTAAGAATCATCAAAATCAACATGCTATATAGAATAAATCCACCCCTAGGACTTCTACTACAATTCTACTTTAAAACAGAACTTAATTCTTGTTTGCCCATAACTTCTCCTGGTCAGTGTTTTTATCTCAAAACACTCATGACTCTTTCCCCGTACGGGCCACCAAAAAATGTCATGGTTTTTCGACAGGACATTGCCAGGAGGACGCACGAAAAGAGGGCAACCAGGCTCCAAGCTTAAAGTTGCAAAAAGTGTTTAATTACCTAACAGAGTTGGAGGATAAATGTAGGTAAAAATAAACTTTTCATACAGTTTTGGTTTACTCCTCCCTCCCTTTTACGAACTTGTGGTATTCACCTTTTTTCTTCTTTTACAGTCAACAAGCCGGGTGGTGGGGGGGCAGGGTGTGGGGTCTCTTTTCAGTTCACAGAGCAGATTCTCAAATTTACTCATCACCACAATTCTTCTACTACAAATACTCTTTATCTCTACTTATTTCTCTCTCTCTCTAGACAGTTTTCCTTTCTGCTCTCACCCCCACCCTCTTAAGAAGCAGTCTCTGCACTCACCCCCCCCCCTTTTCCTTTTTTCCAAACCAGCAACACAGACAGGGGGCAGGTTGAGGGGTCCTCTGGTCAGTCCAATCAGGAAAAGAGGTTCTCTACTTAGCCAGGGGATCCTTCCCACGAGAGACAGTCCTTTGAGAACTTCTTTGGCGTGGGTCCAATCTCACGAGCAACATCTCGCCCGAAATTCTGCTGCAACATGAGTCTTTTTGTCCATAGGGTGCTGTGCAGACTTTCTCAAGCCGAGGCCAGGCTGTTTCTATGCCAGGAGCAAGGCCTTTCTCTCTTTTGGAAGGCCTTTGCAGTTTTAACTCTTAGATGAGACTCCCACTGGTTCACAGTCTTTTCCAGGCATCCACCTGCTCTTCTGGCGTGGGCTGTGGGTGATTTTCTGCACTCCTGTGGACTCCATGGGCTGCAGGGGACCTCCTGCCCCCCCCATGGCTTTTACTGTGGCTAGCAGAGGGTTTTCAGCTCCAGCACTGGGAGCACTTCCTCCCCCACCTTCTTCACTGACTTTGGCGTTTCCATGCTGTTCTCTTTCACATGTTTTCACTTCTACCTCTTCCTCCTCCAACTACAAAGAAGTGAAAAAAGTGCGTGCCTACTTTGTTTTGAATTTTTCTTAAATATGTTTTCACAGAGGCGTAACTAGCACTTCTAATTGGCCCAAACTTGGCCGGCAGCATGTCCATCACCTTCAGAGCCATCAGAGATTGGCTCTGCTGGACTTGATGTAAAAACTTCTAGAACTTGCACTCAGGACACACAGGAGCCATCTTTGTGCCACACCCCACCCCTCAGACACCTCCCCAGACCTACTACAACAGCTTCTGAGGGGTCCAAATTTCTCTTAGATGTTAAAAACACTTCACTGATGTTTTGGGCCAGTCAAAACCACCACAGCATGCCATCCCAAAAGCTATAAATATATCTAGGCTATATCAAGTAATTCCAGGAAGGGATGAAACCCCTTCTGATTTTTATCAGCGACTCTTGGATGTGGCCAGGAAATATACTAATCTGGACCCTGAGAGAGAGGAGGATGCATTACTGTTAACAACATTATTTGTGGGGCTATCTGCTCCAGACGTAAGAGGAAAACTTCAAAAACTGGAAAGGGAGGATTCTAGAAATATGAACAAATTGCTGGATATAACCAAGAAAGTTCATAGCAACAGAAAGGACAACAGGGATATAAAACTCATAGCAGCTATGAGAGGCCAGAGAGAATAAAAAGGAGACATAACAGACTATCATAATGAAGCCTCAGGGGGAGGCAGTCATCCTGAAACCTCAGGGAGGGGTGGTTATTGTGGAAACCCAAGGAGGGGTGGTTCCTGAGGAGTCCCAAGGAGAGGCAGTTACTGTGAAACTCCAGGGAGGGGCAGTCCTCGCAGCCAGTACCTGGGTAAAAAGCAATGCACAAGTTGTAAACAAGAAGGCCACTGGCAGCAGGACTCTCCACAAAGAAATGAGCATACCCTTAATGAAACTGTAAAACCTTTAGAATTAGATGAAGCACGAAGGGGACCAGGGAAGTCATCCCCAGCTGACCTACTGGTTACCCTGATGCTGGGGGACAAACAAGTTGATTTTCTGGTGGTTATGGATGCAACTTACTCTGTTCTAAACACTTGCAAGGGGGCTTTTAGCCAAAACACTGTAATTGTCACAGGTGCCACCGGGAAAAGCAAAAACTTGTCATTCTTTTAACCTCTAAAATTCAAAATAGGTAAAACATGGCTAACTCATCAATTTTTATATATGCCTGAATGCCAAATGCCTTTGCTTGGAAGAGATATTTTAAGTAGGTTGGTGTGGCTGTCGAGCCGCTAGCAGAGTAAAGAGGACCAGGTTCTCAATGGCATAATAAAGTGTCTTTTTTCATTTACTTCCAACTTACATAGACTTTTGAAAGGTCACCCAGATTGGTCAGTCCAAAACCTCCCCCTGAGCCAATTGGCCAGGCCTGAACTATCTAAATCTCGAAACACTGTTTTTAATAACATCCAAACTTTATCTTTGTTTATAAAACACAAGAAAAAGAAAGAAGAGAGTTCCCATGGGAAAGGTCTGTGCTAGCCACAGGTTGGATGCAAAAATAATTAAAACTGGACGAATGCAAGTGTGTATTCCTAAAAGTAAAGCCCTGGAAGCCCAGGTTTTTATGTTGTTACAGGAACCAGACACATCAGAAATAATCCCAGAGGAAGTAAAAAAGGCTATCACTCTATTGGTGTGCGTCCTGGATTAAAGACAAATTCCTCTAGGTGGAGAGCGCTCTGAACAAATGCCTCCCCCCACTCACAACAGAATTTCTTCAATGAAACTGAAAAAAACCCCCTATTTATTTAACAAAACACTCAGAGTGCCCTGCAAAGCACAGGGGAAGGGGAGAACAGGGGAAAAGGAGTTATTAAACCTGAGTAAACATGTTGCTGGTGAACTTTAGTGTCCTTTTCTCAGACATAGTTTCCCCTCTCTGAGGGCCCCCAGGGGCTGGGTGGAGTTGCTCCAGTAGCTCTCTGGAGGACTCTTGTCTGCTGTGCTCCGGGGCTCCTTGGGTTTTCCAGGCGAGAAAGCAAATCGGAGAAAAGGGTCCAAAAAGGAAGATGACGAAGAGGCAACCCCAGGGAGAAACTTGCAGCGTCAACAGCAGTTGCAGCAGCCAGTCCCAGGAGTGTCTTTTCCTCTGCCTCACTTCCCCTGCAGAGAGGCTTGGGGAAGAGTTTTAAACAACCTGCTCTCCTCCCATTGGCTGAATGCGGTTAAAGCTACAGGACCACGTTTTCTGAGCATATGAACAATGACAGGGGAATACACAGGATTACCATCACCCCAGGACAGTGTGGGCCACCATAATTCCAGGGAAATCAAAAGCAGCAGAACCAGTAAGAATACAGTTGAAACCTGATACAAAACCAGTAAGACAGAAACAATATCATTTAAAGTTAGAAATCAGAAAAGGATTAGAAAAACTAATTGCAAATTTTTATAGCATGGACAATTAAGAGAATGTGAGTCAGTATATAACAATCCTTTCCTACCTGTAAAAAAGTCACATACTAATGAATATAGATTAGTACAAGATCTCAGAGCTGTTAACAAAATAGTGCAAGGCATTCACCTGGTGATAACAAACCCCTGTACACTTTTAACCACAATTAAAGAGTCTGATGAATGGTTCACTGTTTTAGATCTTAAAGATGCTTTCTTCTGCATACCTCTCTACAATGAAAGTCAACCGCTGTTTGCTTTTGAGTGGGAGAACACCTCAACGGGTTGCAAGACCCAATTAACCTGGACTGTCCTTCCACAAGTCTTCAAAAATAGTCCCACTTTGTTTGGTAACCAACTGGCAAAAGAATTGGAAGTGTGGAAAATAAAAAATGAAGGAATCACTTTGCTACAATATTTTGATGGTATCCTGATTGCTACAAGGTCTAAAGCAGACTGTGTTGAAATGACTGTAAGTTTCTGGGACAAGCTAGTTACAGGGTATCAAGGAAGAATGTGGCAGCGCAGTCTTGCAACTCTCGGGCGACCACCCTGCGCAGTATAAAGAGGGGGGTCGCCCGCAGCCAAAACACGCCAGGTGGGCACGTGGCTGCGGCAAGCGGTGGAGCTGCTGGGGACGCGAGCTGCTGTGGAGGTGCGGCAATATAAGAAGTGCAGGATGGCGGTCTGAGATTTCCAGGGAATTTATTAAGGTCCACAGGTGAGGGTCCCGGCACGGCGAATAGGAACGGAGAGGTAAGGGAGGGTGAAGGGGCTGGAAATCCAAGATGGCGAACCCTGAGTGAGGTTCTCACAGAGGGTTAAGAGGAGAGGGAAGAGGGGTGTAGTTAGCTCTGAAGAGTCAGTCAGGGAAAGCCAAAGGGGAGGAGCTAAGGAGGGGAGAGGGGTACACCGATAAGCTTACAGTATGGGAGGGTACAGGCTCCTGCTAGGGAGAAATTTCTGGAACATAAACCATATAGAGAAATCCTATGAGCGCACTGCAATAGAAGAAGGCCCCAGTTGCCAAAGAACATGTAACCTATCTGGGATTCACCATTTGCTGGGATAAGTGAAGTCTTGGGACCGAGAGAAAGGAAGCAATCTGTCAGACTCCGGAGCCAAGTTCTGTACGTGAGTTAAGAACTTTCCTAGGAATGGTGGGTTGGTGTGGCTTATGGATTTCTAATGATGGACTTCTGGTAAGGTCCTTTTCTAATGCCCTGAAAAAAACAGAAGAAATATTAAAATGGACTCCAGAATGCCAGATGGCTTTCAGAGACTCAAAAAGAGCCCTAATGTCTGTGCCTGCATTAGGATTGCCTGACCTGACCACACCCTTTGAACTGTTTGTGCATGTGTCTTGGTTTGAAAGACAGGTGTCTTCTAAGAGAGGTGCTGTGGCTAGCACAGGTTCTTCCCGTGGGAACATTTTGCTATATTTCATAAACAAGATAAAGTTTGGATGTTTTGCAAACAGTTTCTCCGGATTGAGTGAGTTTGGGCTTGGCCAATTGTGCCCAGGGGGAGGTCTCGGGCTGACCAATCTGGGGCACTTCTGTAGACTCTATATATATGGAATTCAAAAACAATAAAGTCCCTTTTTCTCCTCTCTTCGCTTGTCTGAGAACTTGGGTCAGTCCTCAGCTAGCCGCTCAACAGCGACAAGGTGGAACCCTCCCTTAGAATAGAGAATGTGATCTCCCTTCCCTCCGAATTATTTTAATTTTGAAATCAAGGGCTTGCAGGCAGACGTATGGGAAAAGGAATAACAGTTCTTTACTAGTATCTATAGCAGAGTAAACAAGCAATAGCAAGAATAACAACAACAAATAGAACCAGAAACCCAATAGCAGATGTCTTTTTGAGCTGTCGAGCACTTTCCCATTTGGTGCAATTACGGTCGCAAGCAGGAGGGGCGCTGTTGAGCTCCCGGCTGGGCAGGGCAGGTGCGATGACTGCCGAGCGGCTGCAGGTGGCACTGTGGCGCAGGGTCAGGTCAGCCTCATATAACTGGTAACGGTGGAGGGCTGAGAAGCAGCCAGGCAGCTCGGAGTGGCGAGGGGGTGGCAGGGGCTGGCTCTCTCTCCCGGGCTAGCCAGCGAGGTAGCACGCACTCTGCAGTTACAGCAGATGTCGTGGTCTCATGTGGCGAAAACAGGGAGGGCGGCAGGGACAGCCGGCCTCCCCCGCAGTTGCAGCAAAAGGCAGCTGGGAAAGGTGCGCGTTCCCAGCGGGGAAAAGGGTTGGATCCCACACTTTTCCCCAGCAAAAAGCTCACCCAGCCAGAAGGAGAGGGCAGAGCACAGTTGGCTCTCCCGCAGTTGCAGCCAGAAGCAAAAGCAGTTGCTTTCCTCCTGATGTCTGACGGACGAGTGCTGGTCCCAAGGGCCGGCGTGCCTCTTCCCCTTGCCCCACCTAGCCACAGGCTTTGGTCTCTTACAAAAGAATTGATGGCTCTAATCACACAGATATTTGTTGCTTAGTAACAGGGATGGAGAAAAAATTCCAACGCCCCCAACCTCCAACAGCATGAATGTTTGTACCTTGCTTTAGGAGTGTTGGTTCAGAGGTGGGGCACATGTAAAAGAGCTATGGGATATTTTTCCAAACAGCTGGACAACATAAGGTGGGTGGCCCAGCTGCCTTTGAACTGTGGCAGCAACAGTCCTTCTGATACAAGAAGTCCAGAAGCTAACTATGGGCCAGAAAATGACTGTCTATGTTCCACACATGGTTTTCTCTGTCTTGGAAAAAAAGGGGGGCCACTGGTTATCCCCAGGTCGAATGCTTAAGTATCAAGTTGTCCTATTGGAACGACATGACATGGAATTAAAAACTACAACTGCCCTGAACACAGCTATGTTTCTTGAAGGTGTACCAGAGTTCCAAGGAGCCGTACAACATGACTGTCTTCTAACTATTGAACAAGTTTATTCCAGCAGAGAAGATTTAAAGGACAGTCCAGTGGAAAGTCTGGATAGGGAACTCTTCACAGATGGTAGTAGCTTTGTGTGGGAAGGAAAGTGAAGATCCAGGCATGCTGTTGTAACCCAAACTGAGGTAATTGAAGCCAACATGTTACTTATTAACACTTCCACACAAAAAGCTGAATTCATTGTCCTACAATGAGCCTTAGAATTATCTAAAGGTAAGAAGGTCAACATATGGACTGATTCTAAATAGATATTTGGAGTGCTACATGCTCATGGAGCTATCTGGAAAGAACGAGGGCTCCTCTCAACACAAGGATCTCCTATCAAATATGGACATATCATTAAACAGCTTCTAGATAGCATTTGGTTAACAATCTAAGTGGCTGTTATACACTGTAAAGCTCATCAATTTGGAAATTCACCAACTAATGTTGGAAAGAGATTGGCATATAAAACTGCTAAAGAGGTGGCAGAGAAAAGCATCCTTACAGCCATTCCATCAAAATGCACGAACCTTCCATAAGTAACCCTGGAATACAAACCCATTATAAAGTGTTAGCTGCAGAGTTAAAAGCTCCCCTAAATTGTCAAGGATGGTGGGACACATCACAGAGACAAGTGATAGTACCTCAAGCAGTATTGAGACAAATAGCTGAAGATAAACATAGAGAAACACATTGGGAGTCAGAAGTTATTATAGATAGGTTAAAGCCACAAGTAGTTAGCGTAAGAATGACTGGAATAATTAAAAGTTGTATTGGTTTGAAAACAAACCAGTGGGAGATCACAAGTCAAGATTGAAATTAAAAATAAGTGAAATAATACAAGGAAAAGCATTGACAAAGTCAGATACACCCTAACACCCTGTTAGGGTGGTAGTAGCAGTCCAACTGAAGTAGTCCAGTTGAAGCAGTGATCCTGTGAAGGTCTAGTCTCCAGCTGAAGATCCAGTAGTAGCTCTTGTCCTCTGGGAACCCAGTAGACAGGGCTAGCTCAGGCAGTTCCAAGGCCAGGTTATATCCAGGTGGGAACACCTGGCTCCTCCCTCCTGGGCAAAGCATCCCACAATGGGATGAGATAAGTCCATGAGTCACACGGTGGGTCCCTGATGGCCCATTGCCTGTCATCCGGGGTGGGTCGTTAGCAGGTGATAGCAGCTAACGGCCCACAGCTGGTGGTAATAGAATACTTAAACACATCTATATTGCAACCTAGGACAAAAGTATAGTTGGGAAGTGTAAAATATGTTTGCAGAACAATCCTCAGTCTTACAAAATACCTTCTCATGGGACTACAAAAAGAGGAAATTGTCCTGGTGACTATTGGCAAGTTGATTTCTCTGAATTACCTCGGCAAGAGGGATATCTATACCTGTTAGTTTTGGTTGATACATTTTCTGGATGGCCTGGATCTTTTCCCTGTTGCACCAACAAATCAAGGGAAGTTACTAAAATATTACTGAAAGAAATAATACCTCAATTTGGAATTCCATTAGGAATGTCCTCGGATAGGGGACTCCATTTCTTGGCAGATATTGTGCAAAAGCAGTCCAAAACGTTAGGACTCAATAGGGATTTACATACTCCTTGGAGACCACAATCCAGTGGAATGGTCGAAAGAATGAGCCAATGCCTAAAACGGCAAATGAGTAAAATCTGTGAAGAAACCTCACTTAAGTGGCAGCAGGCCCTTCCTCTGGCCTTATGTAGAATTAGAATTCAGCCAAGCTCCAAGGATGAGATCCTGTATGGAAGACCCTACCGAACTGTAACTATTCCTGGAAAAAACCATGTAATGGGTGATCATAATTTAAAAGAGTATGTAATTTCCTTAGGAAAAATGGCTTTTATCACTGAATAAATTTGTTGTTCTAGCCTCACCAATAACACTGGATTTTCAAGTTCACCCACATCAGCCAGGAGACTACATCTGGTGGTGGAGTGAAGGACACCTCCAGCCCAAGTAGAAAGGACCATTTCAAGTTCTGTTGACTACTCATACAGCAGTAAAAACGACTAGTGGAGACTCCTGGATCCATTACTCATGAATCAAGCCAGCCCTAGACCCAGAAGAACCACTCTGGGCAGTACAAATCCATTGCAAATAAAGCTGCAACAGAGTCAGAGACACTAAGATGGGAAATACTGAACTGTTTCTTTTACATTTTCAGAATATTACAGCCTGATTATTTTTGTTTGGAATAGTCAACCGTCCTAGCAAGGCCTTGAGACTGGCAAACCTAGGTTCAAATCCCAGATGGGTAAGTGGGCAAAAAGAAGGAGACACATATTGAACAAATATTGAACCTGACGCCTGGAAAAGAAACTCACACCTAAAACTCATGCAGGCCGTGACACTGCTAACAAACAGCAGTTGGATTTGTTTTCAGTTTCCCACTCATTCAGATGAAGGTATACAAATGATGGGACTTCCAACACTGAACGCATTCTGCGATAGTTTTCCTCCAGCTGATAAGGCACCTTTTTAAAGAAAAGGCAGTATGCAGCACCATAGACACACAACTCTTATCAGTAAAAGTAACAGCTATAAATGCTCCCTGTGTTCAGAGATGTCCAGAAAAACCAGAGACAACCCCACTGCAACAAACAAACACACTGAATTGTATACCAGGAATGGTATACATGAATAATGGTGGGAAACTACGCCAAATGTAATTTGTATTTAGATGTAACAAATAAAAGTATCCTAAATACACACTGATGGCCTATTCCAGATAACATGGGATATTACTGGCTCTGTGGACATTTAGCTACAAAAGCTCTGCCACTTAAATGGCAAGGAATATGCACTATTGGAACAGTAGTACCAGAAATAAATATAATTAATAAGTCAGAATTCCCCAAAGGACATCTGCGATCCTTTATCACATGACATAAACAAGATCTCAATCCATTAGTTGAGAAGTCCTCTGGGTTTGACAAATTTATGAGAGGACTCGTACCATGGTTAGAGGTACCTGCATTGGAAAAAGCTGTTGTAAACATCTCAGGAGTTATTGAACAAATAGAAAACCGAACCAGTGATGCAATTGGTGTTTTACAACAGGAAGTCACCAGCCTTTCTAATATAGTCAAAGAAAATCTAATGGCTCTAGATCTGATTCTGGCTTCCAAAGGTGGGGCATGCACAGTCATTAACATCAGCTGCTGTGTGTATATAGATCAGACCCAGAGAATACAAACTGGTCTGGAAGAAATAAGAAAGAATTTTGAAATCTTTCAAGAAATATAAAAGAAGCAAGGAGTAGATTATAAAAGAACCAAGGGGTAGATATATTCGACTGGATTACAACATGGATTCCAAATCTGAATACAATCATAAGAAAGCTAGTTGGCATTATTATCATAGTTCTGACCATAATGATTAGTTTATGGGTCTTAATCCAAATTTGCAAATTAGGATTGAAAGGGAGTGTCCTTACAAGCAAACTGCAGGTAGATAAAGTCAGATTCTGAGAGATCAAAGAAACAATGGGAAGTAATTAGATAGGAATTCCACTAATTGACTTATCCAAGACTGTGCTAAACCCCTGAATTGAGCTAAAATAAAAGAGACAAAAGGAAAAGAAGAAGGGAGGGGTTACACGTTAGAAAGGGGGTCTGTATTACGCAATTGGGGAAGTCTGTACCTCTCGAGCACCTCAGCCAATAGAGAAAGAGAGGGGGAAATGCAGCCAGGAAATTAGGATAAAAAGAGGCTGCATCCTCTATTAATTTGAGAGACCCCATGGGAAATGCCCGTGATCTCTCCCTTTATTCATGAATAAAGTTACAGGACTCCTCTGTCTCCTTTTTGGGTATAAACCTCTGGTGTTTGTGGATTAATTTTCCTGACAAACTGGGGACCCATCCGGGATCCTTCCACCATCTGTGGGCAGTGGGCAGTGGGCAGTGAGAGAAGCTGAAGGCGCATCTCACCCAGTTTCAGTGATCAGCTCTTTTTGGTGGTGGCTGGCACTGGATTGATTGGGTTCCTGAGACTGTCTAGGAGACAGATGAGTGGCAGATCAGGGGGATCCATGAAGAGTCCACAGAGAAGAACTACTGAAAATCTGACTGGTGAGTACCAATGGGATCTTTGGGGAGTAAACCTGAGAGGGCACCCATGGAGGACAGCCCAGGAAAACCTGAGAGGGCACTGATGGAGGGTAGCACAGGTAAAGCTGGGAAGGGGTTCCAGCGAAAGGGATAACGATCCCAAAATATAAGGACATGGATTCCCAAAGGGGAGCAGTAAAGGAAAGTCGTGAAGGGTCTCAACAATCATGCCCAGGGTGGGGCAACAAGGGGAGTTGAGAAGGGGTCTTGACAACCCATGCCCAGGGTGAAGCAACAAGGGGAGTGCAGAGAAATATAGTGAAGGCAAGGAGTGGCAGGACCAGGACCATGGCCTGCAGTCTTGTGGGGAAGTGCAGGGCTGAGCTGGGGCTCTGGGACAGCTGCAGGCTCAGCACTGGGTGGTCCCTGACCCCACCACCCTCCGGGACAGGGGCGGCAGTGGCCCCCTGGCCTCTATGAGGCTGCAGAGGGCCCTGGCCACCTGTGGTGCTGCTGGCTGTGCCCACTGGGAGTGCCAGAGGGGGGCCTGCTTTTGGACACTACAGAAGGAATATCTGGGAAATTTGTATTGTACATGGAAATATCAGGATTTTCTTTTAAGAATTTTGTTTGGGTTACTGGAGAAACAAATTATTTTGAACTGTAGGAGAATAAGCACCCACAGGCAGTAGGGGGGGTGGGGGCTAGATGAAGGACAGAATAAGCCCCTGGGTGAAGTGGTTAGAAACATACAGCAAGTGTATGTGAGAAGGAATGAGAAAAAGGTGATTGCAGAGTTGTTATAGCCCTGGAAGAATATACTGCAGGGCCCATGGGGGTCCCTGGACATAGGGGATGGGGTCAGCCACCAGGATTTGGCAAAGGCATTCCCTCCTCAGCAGAGAAGAGATGACTGAAGCAGCGATTGGGAAGGAATCAGTGTGCTATCTGCAGGGCAGACGGACACTGGAAACAGGAATGTCTGCAGAAACAGCTGGATCCTCAGGAAGAGGAAGTCCAGAGATTAATAGAGATTAATTGTTAGAAATGTCAGGGGCTCCCATTATACCAGGGACCCACCACACAGGAGCCCTTGATAACTTTTAAGGTGAGCTTGGATCCAGAGGAGATGTGTTTCCTGGTAGACGCAGGGGCCTCTTGATCCACTTTGAGTTTATATCCCTAAGAGGGGGGATCAACAAGATTTTTACAACAAGATCTTTACAACAAGATCGTTACAACAAGATAATTATTCAAGGATGAGTGGAAAAGATGAGCAGGTGTGTTTTATTCAACCGCTATTGGTAGATGTAGGAGATAGATTTGAAATGCATGAATTTCTGTTTGTTCTTAATTGTGATTGTAATTAACTGGGAAGAGATTTGATGGCTAAAATGGGAATGCAGATTAGTTTTGTGAAGAATGATAGAGAGGCTAACACTGTGGTATCTCTGTGTAAAATGACTGAGAAGGCTTGTTGCAGTGTGCTAATAGGATTTCTGTATATGGTTTATGTTCCAGAAATTTCTCCCTAGCAGGAGCCTGTACCCTCCCATGCTGTAAGCTTATTGGTGTACCGTTTTCCCCCTTAGCTCCTCCCCTCTGGCTTTCCCTGGTTGGCTCTTCGGAGCTAAACACTCCCCTCTTCCCTCTCCTCTTAACCCTCTGTGAGAACCTTGCTTGGGGTTTGCCATTTTGGATTTCCAGCCCCTTCACCACCCCTTGCTCTCCGTCCTTCTTCACTGTCCCCGGACCCTCACCTGTGGACCTTAATAAATTTCCTGGAAATCTCAGACCGTGATCTGGCACTTCTTTTATCGTCGTGCCTCCACAGCAGCTCATGTCCCCAGCAGCTCCACCAGGTTCTTGAGTACCTGGTAGTTTGGTTTCCTAGTAGCAAGGATGGGGAAAATTCCACCCCCCAACCTCCAACATTATCCACCCCATATTTTTCCATTCCAACATGTTACATTGAACTGAAACCTTATAACTATATACACACATGCATTACCTTGATTATATACATTCAGATATGGATACAGGCACAGTGTTATGGGCAATTCAACCCCCACTAAGGTCCCCCTGAGGTATGCATCATGTCTCTCCATCCTCTTGCATCACCCACCAGGTGCACCCTGGTTCCCGAGCAAAGACAACCCCATGGGTGGGTTTGTCTTTACTTGATGCAGAATTAATCCAAGCAGTTTTTCCCAGCATGCCTCTCATGTGTACCACTGGAATTTTATCCCCATCTGCTGTTTTCAGGGGTTCAGATTAGGCAGGGCCAGCTCAGTTGGTGGAGCCTTGGGTGTTAACTAGCCAGGTGGCCTTGGCTAAGTCCCCCCGCCTGAAGCCTTCAAGATGGTTTTTAGCAGACCATTGTATTGCTCCACTTTGCCAGCAGCAGGTGCATGATAAGGAATGTGGTACACCCACTCAATGCCATGTTCCCTAGCCCAGGAGTTTATGAGGCTATTTTTGAAATGAGTCCCTTTGTCTGACTCAATTCTCTCAGGGGTACCATGCCTCCAAAGGACTTGCCTTTCAAAGCCCAGGATGGTGTTATGGGCAGTGACATGAGGCACAGGGTAAGCTTCCAGCCACCCAGTGGTGGCTTCTACTGTTGTGAGCACATAGCACTTGCCATGGCAGGTTTGTGGCAGTGTGATGTAATCGATCTGCCAGGCCTCCCAATACTTATATTTGGACCACCTTCCACCACATCACAGGGGTTTCACCCACTTGGCTTACTTGATGGCAGCACATGTCTCACAGTTATGGATTACCTGGGAGATACAGTCCATGGTTAGATTTACCCCTTGGTCCCGTGCCCACTTATAGGTGGCATCTCTGCCCTGCTGGGTGGAAGCATCATGGGCCCATTGAGCTAAAAACAGCTCTCCCTTGTGTTGTCAATCCAAATCTATTTGTGACACCTTTATTTTTGCAGCCTGATCCACCTGTTCATTGTTTCGGTGTTCCTCATTAGCTCAACTCTTGGGGACATGGGCATCCATGACGGACCTTCACAGGTAGCTTCTCTACCCAAGTGGTAATGTCTCACCACGCATCAGCAGCTAAGATTGGTCTTCGTCTACACTGCCAGCTGGCCTTTTTCCACCTTTCCAGCCAACCCCACAGGGCATTGGCTACCATCCATGAATCAGTGTACAGGTACAGCTTTGGCCACTTCTCTTGTTCAGCAATGTCCAGGGCCAACTGAATAGGGCTTTGTGTTTGGCAAGTTGGCTTGATCTCCCCTCTCCTTCTGTAGCTTCTGCGACCTGCCATGTGGGGCTCCACACAGCTACTTTCCATTTTCGATTTTACCCCACAATACGACAGGAACCATCAGTGAAAAGAGCGTAGCGTGTTTCATCTTGTGGCAGTTGGTTGTAGGGTGAAGCCTCCTCTGCACGAGTCACCTGTTCCTGCTTCTCTTTGTCAGTGAGACCAAAGTTTTCACCTTTGGGCCAATTTGTAATTATTTCCAGAATCCCAGGGTGATTCGGGTTTCCAATATGGGCATGCTGTGTAATGAGGGCAACCCATTTGCTCCATGTGGCATTGGTGGCATGGTGGGTAGGGAAAACCTTTGCCTTGAACATCCACCCCAGCACTGGCAGTTGGGGTGCGAGGAGAAGTTGTGCTTCTGTGCCAATTACCTCTGAGGAGGCCTGGACACCTTCATAGGCTGCCAGGATTTCCTTCTCTGTGGGAGTGTAGTTGTCTTCAGACCCTCTGTAACTTCAGCTCCAGAATCCCAATGGTCGCCCTCGGGTCTCACCAAGCACCTTCTGCCAAAGGCTCCAGGACAGGCCATTGCCCTTGGCTGCAGAGTACAGCATATTCTTTACCTCTGGTCCTGTCCTGACTGGGCCAAGGGCTACTGCATGAGCGATCTGTTTAATCTGGGAGAAGGTTTGTTGCGGTTCAGGGCCCCAGTGGAAATCATTCTTCTTGCGTGTCACCAGGTAGAGAGGGCTCACAATCTGGCTGTACTAGGGGATATGCATCCTCCAGAAGCCTATGACGCCTAGGAAAGTTTGTGTCTCCTTCTTCTTGGTTGGTGGGGACATTGCTGTGACCTTATTGATGACCTTGGTGGGAATCTGGCGCTGTCCATCTTGCCACTTCACCCCCAGGAACTGGATCTCTTTGGCAGGCCCCTTGACTTTGCTTTATGATGGTGAAACGGGCTTCCAGGAGAATCTGGATGATTTTCTCTCCTTTCTCAAACAATTCTTCTGCCGTGTTCCCCCACACAGTGATATCATTGATGTACTGCAGATGTTCCAGAGCCTCACGCTTTTCCAGTGCAGCTTGGATCAGTCCATGGCAGATGGTGGGACTGTGCTTCCATCCCTTGGGCAGTCAGTTCCACGTGTACTGCGCACACTTCCAGGAGAAAGCAAACTGAGGCCTGCACTCTGCTGCCAGAGAGATGGAGAAAAATGCATTGGCAATGTCAATAGTGGCATACCACTTCATTGCCTTGGTCTCCAGCTCATACTGGAGCTCCAGCATGTCTGGCACAGCAGCACTCAGAGGTGGGGTCACCTCATTCAAGGCACGATAATCCACAGCCGATCTCCATTCTCCGTCCGATTTGTGCACGGGCCAGATGGGGCTGTTAAAGGAGGATGAGTGGGCCTTGCTGTCCACCCCTTGGCTCTCCAGCTCGTGGACCATCTCATGGATGGGAACCATAGCATCTCGATTTGTTCTGTATTGCTGGCAGTGCACTGTTGAGCCTGGCAATTGGTACTCATTGTTCCTCCACCTTCAGAAGTCCAACTGCAGAAGGGTTCTCTGATAGTCTGGGCAAGGTGTTAAATTGCCTAACACCCTCTGCCTTGACAGCAGTTATTCCAAAAGCCCACCTGAGTCTTTTGGGTCTTTGAAATAGCCGTTACAGAGGAAATTTATGCCCAGAATACGTGGGGCCTCTGGACCAGTCAAAATGGGATATTTTTGCCGCTCTTTCCCAGTCAGGCTCACCTCAGCTTCCACCAGGGTCAACTGCTGTGATTCCCCCATCACCCCAGCAATAGAAATGGGTTCTGCCCCCACAAGTCCTGATGGCATTAGGGTACTCTGCACAACTGTATCAACTAATGCTTCATATTTTTGTGGCTCTGATGTACCAGGCCATCGAATCCACACAATCCAAAAGATGCGGTTTTCCCGTACCTCTACCTGGCTAGAGGTAAGGCCCCTATAGCCGTGGTTATCATTTCCTTCCTGGTCATACATTCTAGAGGTTCCTTCAAGGGGATATGACATGTTATCTTCCCTCCTGTTGTACCTAGCAGGTCAGCCATGGGAAGTTGAGGCTACCTTTGCTTTAGCGGAACCCCCTCGGCTAGCATTTTCCTCCTTAAGCTGATGCATCCTGTGCTGCCAGGACAGAAGTGGGCTTCCCATCCCACCTTCTCATGTCTTCCCCATGGTCATGCAGAAAGAGAGAGGGTGTACCCTCTCTCCCTAGCCGGGGGACGTCGGACTCTGGTGTTGGGGCCTGTGACTCTCACTGGTGCCACACTGTTTTTCCTCACCTCGTCCCTCACCTCCTCCTTCCACTCCCTCATCTCATCTTTCAACTCCTTAACCACAGCAGAGACCTGAGCCTGTATTGGGCCATTGATCACACTTGCATAATATCTGAGCTTGTCAGCTATGGAACCCACTGTCTCTCAGTTGTCATCGACATTAATTGTTGCAATAAAAGTGGCATATTGGGATGGTCCTAGATTTGCTAGGTTCCACAACATTTGCCCTGTGCACTTGACCCTGTCAGGATAATTTTTGTGCTGTCCGTCTCTCCCAAAAAGTACCTCCAGTACTTCCACTTCTCTCAGCTGTTGGGTCCCTTCCTCAATGGTCTTCCAGGACAGTCTATGGTACTGCTCCTGCATTCTATTCTGTTTTTGTGAACAAACCTCTCTCTTACACTCATTAAAAGCCTCTCGCAGACAGAAAGGCGCCCTGACTCCCTCATGAACACACTGTCAACACCTGGGTCCTGGGCCAAGGATCCTTAATTCCCTGCCTCATTACTATCCAGCTGCATGCCTGGGCCCGTAAGGTCCCAAACCTGAAGTAACCAGGTTGCATAACGTGCACATTGCATAACGTCATTTCACAGATTACGGATACTGTTTTACGGCAGGGACCCAGTGATGATCAGGGGCTCAGACTCCACTGCTGGTTGTGAGGGCCCTAGCTCCCCATTGTCATTAACTGGGCGTACTGATTTGGTTTTATACTTTGTCTGCACCACAGGGGCAACTGCTGCTGGCTGTGCCTGCTCTCATGGTTCAGCTGGAACATGGACGGTTGTAATTTCTGTGGGTTCCGCTGCTGCTGCATCGGACTCCTCCCGTTTGGGATGAGGAGAGGGTTTCTCACCAGCTGGGGAAATGTATTCCCTCAGCACATCATGTATCTCTGTTAGTGTGGAAAACACATAATCACTGAATGATTATATGCAGGTGCCTTTGTTCTCAAGCTTGGGAAGTCGGGGTAACATCCACCCAAATCTGACTTCAACATTGATCTGAAGTGAATACATTTTATACCTTCCCTTACATAACAGTGGTATGATCATATGTTAATCATCAACTTAACATTGTTCTATTGTTTTCTCCCAAGCATGACTTTAAGCCCCCCTCCTCCTGCAATATTTCTGATTTATTTCACAGGTGTGAATCCGCATCAGTTAACTGAAACAATCCCGATATTTTCTAAGCAATCTTCGTATTCATGCCAACCTGACCCTGTACAAGCAGTTCTTACCTACTCCCGTTCCCAAAGCCTATTCTTAACTATCCCGATTTTAAAAACATTTTAACCCTATGTTAACATCTCCTTCACTAGTATCCCCACCCAGTCCAGGTGGTTCGTTTCTGAGGCAGGCTGTTGGACAGGGTCAGGCCATGGGGCAGGGTCAGGCTCAGAGGTAACCTCAGGCTCTGGGACAGCCCTGCGCTCTGTGGCTACATTCTTATTCCCAGGGGCAGCTATTAGGATGGTTACCCAGGGCAGTCTCACCATATCTCGGAATGCAAAGTGGAGTAGATGTATCAGCAACACCAACCACTGTACAGTGTCATTAGCATCCAGAGAGTATTTGAACCTTTCGAGCACTAGTAGGGTAGGCCCAAAGAAATGGGTGAAGGGTTGAGAAAAAACTTCCCCTGGTGTTGGCTCCTCACAAAAGGTACTATTACAAAACACACTCCAAAATCATGTACTCACGCTGTTAAGTGCCTGTAACCATGTGCCTGCCATCCAAAGGACGTGAAAAATCCTCACCTTATTGGCCCATTGTGCTGTGGTTGTTTAGCTTAGCCCAGAACATCAGTAAGGTATCTTTAACATCCAAGAGAAATTTAAACACCACAAAAGCTGTTGTAGTAGGCCTGAAGAAATGGCTGAGGGGTGGGGAGTGGCACAAAGATGGCTCCTGTGTGTCCTGAGTGAAAGTTCTGGAAGTTTTTCACCAAGTCCAGCAAAGCCAGTCTCTGATGGCTCTGAGAATGATGGACATGCTGCTGCTGGGGCAATTAGAGGTGCTAGTTACACCTCTGTGAAGACATATTTAAGAGAAAATCAAAACAAAAGTAGTCACGCACTTCTTTTTAGCTAGAGGAGGAGGAGGTGGAGGTAAAAATATGTGAAGGGAGAACAGCATGGACACACCAAGGCCAGTGGAGAAGGTGAGGGAGGAGGTGCTCCAGACATCGGAGCTGAAAACCCTCTGCTAGCTGTGGTGAAGGCCAGGAGGGGAGCAGGTGGTCTCCCTGCAGCCCATGGAGTCCACAAGGATGCAGTAATCCACCCACAGCCCACGCCAGAGGAGCAGGTGGATGCTTGGAGGAAGCTGTGATCCAGTGGGAGTCTCATATAAAGAGTTAAAGCTGCAAAGGCCTTGCAAGGGAGAGAAAGGCCTTGCTCCTGGGATGGAAGCAGCCTGGCCTCAGCTTGGGAGAGTCTGCACAGCACCTTACGGACAAAAGGACTCACATTGCAGCAGAATTCGGGCGGGATATTGCTCGTGAGATTGGACCCATGCCACAGAGGTTCGCAGAGGACTGTCTCTTGTGGGAGGGACCCTGTGGCTAATCAGAGGACTGCTCTCCCTGATGGACTGACCAGAGAAAAAAAATCCTTTCCCTGCTCCTGCCCGTGTTTGTTGTTGGTTGGAAAGAGGGAGTGGGGGGGGTTGAGTGGACAAATGGCTTCTTAAGAGGGAGAGGAGTGATTGGAGAAACTGTCTCTAGAGAGAGAGAAAGTGAACAGAGAAACAGTATTTGTAGCAGAATTGTAGTGATGAATGGATTTATGGACTAAGAAAAAACCCCATACCCTGCCCCCTACCCAAGCTGTTGGTTGGAAGGAGGGAGCGGGGTTAGTAGAAAATGGGGTCTTATGAGGGAGGGGGGTGAGTGAACAAAATGGTGTCTAAAAAGCTTATTTTTACCTCTCATTTATCCTCCGACTCTGTTAAGTAATTAAATCACTTTGCAACTTTAAGTTTGGAGCCTGCTTGCCCTTTTCTTCTGTGTGTCCTGCCATCAACGTCCTATCTCACTTAAATAATGAATTTGGTGTATGTTTAACAGTTTTTTCCTTTCCCCTCTCCTGCACGTCTGCGGCAGGAGAGAGCAGGGGTGCCAGGCATTTAGTCAGGCTCAAACCCCGACATGTTCAAATTGGATAACAGCCACAATAGCCTTTGTTATAGGACCCACGATTTGATACGGGGGTGTGAATGGGAAAAGTGTAGCCACGAGTATGTGCCAGCTGAACCAAGGTATGCCGGAGAACATGGTGCCACTTACTGAGGTTTCTATGTTCAGCACACTAAAGTAAGTCTCCCAGAAACTGTTATTATTTTTGCACTTTTTTCTCCCAATGTCTCTGAGCCCCACATTGGGCGCCAATATCTGTCTTGGTTTGAAAGACAGGTTGTCTGCTAAGAAAGGTGGAAACTTCCCTTAGAATAGAGAATGTGAACCCCCTCCCCTCTGAATTATTATAACTTTGGAATCAAGGGCTTTCAGGCAGAGATATGGGGAAAGGAATAACAGTTCTTTACTAGTATCTATAACAAAGTAAACAAACAACAACAGTAGCAACAATGAACAAAAATCAGAAACCCAGTGGCAGATGTCCCTGGGCTACCAAGCACTTTCTCATTTGGTGTAGTTACAGTCACAGCCAGCAGGAGCACTGTTGAGCTCCTGGCCAGGCAGGGCAGGTGGCAATGACTCCTGAGCAGCTGCAGGTGGTGCTGTGGCATGAGGTCAGGTCTGTCTCACAGGGTTGGTAATGGCAGCAGGGCTGGGCAGCAAGCAGTGTGCAGCAGAGAGGCTGGAGCAGCAAGCTGGAACAGCAGGAATGGCTCACCCGGGCTAGCCAGCAAAGGTGGCAGGAACTCCGCATTCACGGCAGACGCTGCGGTATGTTCTGGCGAACGGGGTGGGGGCAGCGACAGCCGGACTCCTCCGCAGTTGTTGCAAAACACAGCCGGGGAGGCACAAGCTCCTGGCAGGGAAAAGGGTTGGAATTCCATGCCCTTTTCCAAGCACAAGCTCACCTAGCCAGGAACAGAAGCCAGTGCAGAGCTGGACGTCCTGTGGTCACAGCTAAAGGAAAAAGAACAGCAGCTTCCCTCTGTCTCCTCTGGTGCCCAGCAAGCAAGTGAAGTCAGACCTCTCCTCCCCTTACCACACCCAGCCACAGCATTTATCTCTTGCAAAAGAGTTAACGGTCCTTGAGCAGGTGCTGGTTGTTGGTGTCCTGCTAACAGGGATGGAGAAAAATCCACCCACCCCCAACCTTCAACAATGGTTCATCCAAAGTCATCTATTTGATTGCCTGCAGACGCAATCAACTCTAACACTGAAAGATTCATTCTCTCTGCCTGCAGGCATTCCTGATTCTGTTTCTTTGCAAATAGCACATTGATCTTTTCCTAATCGTCATAATTGAAAACCTCCTCAACCTGCTCTGCCTCTTCCCCAATAACTCCTCTCTCTCCTTTGGGACCCATTAGAGCAGCCATGAGTTTTCCATCTTTACCTTCCCAAGCCAATTCTCTGTCTCTGTTATTATACAATTCCCATGAAGATTCTACCAATTTATTTATGTTTCTGGAGTCTTCTGCCCTCAGTCTCTATAACTTCCTTATTGTGTCTGGAGCCAATTGTCCCATAATTATGTCTGCCATTTGTAACACATCTTCCCTGTCAGGATCCACGCTAGCAAATTTCCCATCTGTATCCATTAATCATTGATGGAAATTGGAAGGAGATTCATCCTTTCCTTGGATTACTTGATACAATTCTGACATAATTATAGGCTTTGGAATTGCATGTTTCATACAAAAAGAGATTAATCTCTGACACCTGCTCAAAAGATCCCTGTGTTGGTAGGGATCCAGTCTTGGATCAGCAGCTGGAAAACATTGATCTGATGTTCCTGGTTGTGCATTTTGGGCATGAACTTGTTCTGCCTCTTCCTTACCTTTGCTACCACTGTTGTCTTCTCATCTATATTCAGCTGCTTATCTGAAGCAACTGGAGTGTCATTCCAGTTGGTATCCTGAGTCCTTACAATGGTCTCAAAGGCCTTACCTGCCTTCTTGGGATTTACCCTGTAAGTCCCTGCCATGTATTTCCAGGACTTCAACTTGCTTACTGAAAGAGGCACTGTTGCCATGACTGGTCCATCTGCACCTACTGCCCACCTGAGAGGGGCTTGAATTGCTCCCCTTCTCCTCATTCTTTTTCTCTCCTCCTCAGCATATTCTCCCTGCCACTGGATTAAATTCTTCTACACTTTGTGGGGAAGAGGTTTTGCAAGGAAAAGCTGTCAGCCACTATAACCTGTTTGTGAAACAGCAGCTGGGGGTGTCACAGAGCCCTGATGCAGCCCCTCCTTCCCCCTTTATTACACACTTCCAAAAATTGACTTCTAGAGAGTGTCCCCAGGATTAATGAAGTGGCCCAGAGAATCCTGGAATGGTCTGGGTGGGAAAGGGCCTTAAAGCCTGATTTAGGGTAAAATAGAAATTATTAATTTAAAAGAACTAGAAGCTGGATAATAATAATTATAATAACTTTTGAGCTGATTTAGAAGGCCAGAGGTTGGATAATGATTTACTAAGATTTGCTTGCTGAAAACCATTTATTATTCTTCTAATGATTTTGTGTCTACCCAGTATCAGGGAGGATAGAGAGAAGAGAGCCAAATACTTGAGAAAAACCATTGAGTGTGACCAAGCATCCCACCCTTGGACCCCAGGACCGGTACGAGTTGGTTCTCAGGCTTGGACTTGGACCAAGAACCAAGGGAGCATGCGCAAGGGAACAGGGTGAACAGTTCATCATGAGGAAGACTATCAATCATGCTGTCATCAATCATGTGGGACCCCTGCCCACAATTAATTTGAGACACTGCGCTTGTGCAAGCATATTTAAATGAACTTTGAACTCATTATAATACGAAGCGGGGATAGGTAATGAATATGTATAGGGGTTTTGTCTAACTTTATGCATATGTAATCTATAACCTAATACAAACCTAGTGAAGAGCTGCTGACAGTGTGCATGCCTTTGGAGGGGCTACCCCCCATGCACCCCAGCTGGAATAAACACATACCTACTTCATAACTATCTGAGCTGTGGAGTCAATTCCGTGCCTCAAGCCCATCCCATTCCACTGCCTACCATGGGCAGGGACACCTTCCACTATCCCAGATTGCTCCAAGCCCTATCCAGCCTGGTCTTGGACACTTCCAGAAATGGAACAGCCACAGCTTCTCTGGGAATTCCATCCCAGCCCCTTCCCACCCTCACAGGGAAGGATTTCTTCCCAATATCCTATCTATCCCTGCCCTCTGGCAGTGGGAAGCCATTCCCCTTGTCGTGTCCTCTCAGGCCCCTGTCCAAAGTCCCTCTCCAGTTTATTTTACCTGTACATACATCCCACTATCACAGTTTACAATATTATTATCAGCAATCAGTTGTATCCCAGTACTCATGTGATACTAATTAATTACAGCAGTAGTCAACTAATTAATTACAGCAGTAGTCAAATAATTGTAGCAGCAATTATAAATATTTAAATTAGTAGCAGCAGTCAATAGCAATAATAATTACATTAATATTATACTGATTCTAGCAGCAGTCAATAGCAATCAAAATTAATGCCAGCAGTCATCAATAGCAGCAATCAAATACATATTATATTATGGATCACTAGAATTTTATCATTGCTGAAGCAAACTTCTACATCATGTAACACTAAGGAAACTTAAGAAAGATGACTTTATACAGAAATATATCTATAAGAGTGATGCTGTGCTCCCTCTGCTGCTTTCCCTGATGGAGCAGCAGCCCCGGTAAGGGCTGAGTGCCTCACCTGCCCTCCAGGTACCAGCACAGCAGTTCAGGAACAGAGGTCTCTGCAACAGCTGAGGACTGAGTGTGGGACAACTCAAACCACGGCTAGTGCGGAAATTAGGCTCTATCTCAAATCATCTGACTCCAAAATTGTGGTTCCACATTCACACTCTGTTGCAATAAAAAGCGTGACTTCCTGTAATTGCCCCTCTGCCTCTAGAAAGGGGAAGCCGCACCCAGGTAAGAGCCAGGGCAGTATAAAGAGGGGCTGTGCTGAGCTTCTTCCAGCCTGGGAGCTGCATGGCATGGAGGGAGACGGTAGGAGATTGGGATGAGCGGTGGGGCTGGGAGCAGCAGGGAGAGGGATCTTGTTGGGCTCCTGCTTCCTGTTCCAGGTGTTTTGCTATGGCTGGGGAGATGCCAGGGCAGGAGAAGAGAGGTATGAGGGTAGTGGGTGTGTGGTGTCTGCTCCGAGCATGGGCTGCAGGAAGCCACCTTTGCTGGCAGCAGCTTTGGGAGAGCTCGGGGGAGCTGTGTGTGCTCTGGGGGCTGAGCTGGGAGGGAGGGTCGGGGGCAGAGGGGTGGGAGTGGCGGGGAAAGGAGGAGGGATGCGAGGAGATGGAGGGGCAGAGTGAAGTCTGCAGAGGCACAAAGCCTGGCATGAGAGCTGCCAGCGGGGCTGGCTGGGATGGAGGGAGCCACTCTGCCCAAGTGCCACATGTGGGTGGAGGCTGGTGACAGTGAAAATGGAGGGGTTCCAGGAGGAGCCCCCGAGGTGCCACTAAGTCAGAGGGAGAGCAGTGCTGCTGCCCAGCCGTGGTGGCACCGGCATTGGCCTCATGGATCACACCTGTGGCCCCAGAGAGCTCAGACTCCTGCCTGTGCCATGGCCTAGGGCATTCAAGAAACCTCTAGAGACCAATGAAAGCCCGAGGGACTGGAGAGGGGATTTCACTCTGGCACATTCCTTGGCTTCAAGCATAATTCCGTGAAATTCATTCAAATCTCCTGGCCCCTTGCTGGGCTCCAAGCATGGCCCAGAGAGCAATGGGAATAGGGGGACAGTGCAGAGAGGTGACACCCATAGGACACCAAGAGCAGCTCAGAGACACAGTAAGGGACTGGAAGCTAAGGCCTGCACTCCTGAGAACACTGGGAAATGTTCCTGTGCCATGGGCGTGCACATGTGTGTGAGCACAGGATGTGCATATATGTGTCTGTGTGTGCTGTCACATGTGCACATGTATGTGCATGTGTGTGTAGAGGGGAGGGTGTGCTCTGCCCCACTGCTGGCTCTGTGCTGCGACCTCAGACTGCTCCAACACCTGGGAACACCCCGTTCCTGCTGCTCCTCCTCTCATCCCTCCCAACCAAACCCAAGATGTTTCCCTCTTGCCCTGTGGCTTCCTGCTCCAGGGGGTTCCACAGCCTTGTGTTGGTGCTGAGGGAGGAGGAACTCCTACACACCCCCAGAGCATCAGCCTCACTCTTCTACCCCAAAAGCAGAGGGAGATTTTGGGAGCAGCCTGGCCATGTGTCCTGGCACTCAGATCCTGGGTGCTGGCAACATCTGCACCCTCTTTCCATGTTGGAAAACACAGTGGGAGCTGCTGGTGGCAGCCCCTGAGCAGAGGGACTCGACCTCATTGTCCCCCAGGTGTTACTAATGGATCCTCTGTGGGTTTGCTGGGATGGCTCTGTCTGCAGGAGCTGTGCTGGGGGTCCCTGTTTCCCACCTTCCTTCTTTTGGCCTTGCTGCAGCCCAGGGAATTTCCCCAGCCTGCAGGAGCTCAGGGGATGTTTCCTGATGGGTGTGGATGTTGTCTCTGGTGTCCTTGGGTTGTCCAGAGCATGGAGCTGATGTGATTGCCCCAACAAGCAGCATCCCCCATCCCTCCCCTGCTCATAGCTGGGGGTGCTCACCTGGAGAAGAGAAGGCTCCAGTGATAACTCAGAACCCCTTCCAGTGCCTAAAGGGAGAGGAGTGCTCTCCAGGAGAGCTTGAGAGGGACTTTGGACAAAGGCCTGGAGGGATAGGACAAGGAGAAATGGCTTCCCACTGCCAGAGGGCAGGGATAGATTGGCTATTGGGAATGAATTCTTCCTTGGGAGGATGGTGAGGCCCTGGCACAGTTTGCCCAGTTCTGGCATTCCATGATCTTGGCTGAGGGTTGCAGGGCTGCAGCCAGGAGCCCCAGGTCTGGCCATCTCCTTCTGCCTTTCATGGAATTGTAGAATCATTTGAGTTGGAAAAGACCTAAAACATCATTCAGTCTCCCTTCTCACCAAACAACTTTTCACCCCAAACCAGGCAGCAGCCACCCAGTTTCACTTCAACACTGGTGCAGGAAAACACGTGATTTAGAGGAAAGCAAGGATTCTTTCCCCACTGCCCCTATAAAAAGGGGAAGCAGGTCCTCCACAAATGATCCGGGGACAGGATGGGCTGTGCTGGACTTCTCCCAGCCTGGGAGCTGTGGGGGATGGAGGGAGACAGTAGGAGCTTGGGATGAGCTGTGGGGCTGGGAGCTGGGAGCAGCAGGGAGAGGGATCTTGTTGGGCTCCTGCTTCCTGTTCCAGGTGTTTTGCCATGGCTGGGGAGATGGCAGGGCAGGAGAAGAGGGGTGTGAGGGCAGCAGGCAGGTGGTGTTTGCTCCAAGTGTGGGCTGCAGGAAGCCACCTTTGCTGGCAGCTGCTTTGGGGGAGCTCAGGGGAGCTGTGTGTGCTGTGGGGGCTGAGCTGGGAGGGAGGGCTGGGCGCAGAGGGGTGGGAGCAGAAGTGGCGCGGGAAGGAGGAGGGATGTGGGGGGATGGAGGGGCAGAGTGAAGTCTGCAGAGGAACAAAGCCTGGCACGAGGGCTTCCAGTTGAGCTGGGCAGGCACAGATCCCTTGCGGAGCTCCTTCCCTGCCACCAGCCCATGCCTGGCTGAAAAACGCTCGCTGTAGGCAGAGCTGACCCTGCCCAGTCCGGGTGCCCACAGCCCTGTAGTGGGGCTGGATGGCTGTGCTGCCCTGAGGGCAGGAGCGATGGGGGCCAGGGGCGGACCTGGGGCTGATACTGGGGGTGTTCCTGGCAGCAGCAGAGCAGCTCCATGGTGATGAGGGGCAGGCATGGGACATCCTGCTCTGTCCCCGGGGCTGGAGGTCATTCCTTCCTTTTCCTGCCCATACAGGGAGGGTGGGATTTTCCTCTCTTACTGTCGAACTGTCAGCACCCAGAGCACTGTGGTCCCTGGGGCAGCCCCTCAAATTCAGCAGCACTCCCAGAACCGATTTCTCTGTTGCTGGGGTGGGGAAAACACTCTTGGGGGGTTGTTTCCTTGAAACAGGGAGCAGGCATTCCCATGGCTACCCCATTGTCAGTGCTGTTCCCTGGGCTCTGCCCCCTCCACACCTTGTCTCCTGCCCCAAGAGCACAGATGTTCCCTGGAAAGCCTCTCCCCCATCAGTACCCCCAAGTCCTTCTCTGCAGATCTGCTCTCAATCCATTCTGTTCCCAGCTTGTGTCTGTGCCTGGCATTGCACTGGCCCAGGGGCAGCAACTGTACTTGGCCTTGTTGACCTTCATGGGCTTTGCTCTGTCCCACCTCTCCAGCATGTCCAGCTTCCTCCTAGTGTGAAGAGGTGCATGGCTTTAGGTCTCAGGTAAACCTTGCTCTGGTCACCACCCCAGAATGGTCCTGTCGAGTCTTTGCTGCCTGGGCAGTCAGGAGTGGAGGAGAAGGTTTGGCCTCCAGTGCTCCCTGGAATGAATCCTCTGTGCTCATGGGTTGTCTTCTGCTGACTGTCTGCTCTTCTTCTTTAGGATTTTGGGCATTTCCTTCCTGCTGCTCTTCCTCCTGAGTTCTTGAGGTGGTTCCCATCTTGTTCTTCTCCACACCCCACCGTGTGCCTCAGGCCTGCCACTGCTGCTGTGCTGTGTCCCCTGATCTGGGGCCCTCAGCTGCCTGTGTCCACTGGGAAGCCAAGGCTGGGAGCAACAAGAGCATCTGCTGCGAGGTGGGTGAGTGGAATTAGAGCCAACAGCCCTCTCACAGATTGCTCAGATCTGCACGGATTCCCAAGGGAAAGCTGCCCCTGAAGGCTCTGGAAGGGTGGAGGAGCCCAGTCCAAGCCCCTCAGATAAATACCTGTGCTGGTAAGAGTCTTGTGGCCTTGGTTGAATGGAAGCTGAATGCATGGGAAGGTTTTGTGCATGGAATAAATCTCACCAGTATCCACCAAAATTGTGACTGGGACAATTCTCAGGGTGTTGTGACAGTGTCAAAAACTCCCAAGTTGTAAAAGCAGATGTCCAGTGAAAGCTTCAGATCCATTATGGCGAGAATCATGGAATGCCCTGAGGTGGAAGGTCATTTTCCAGTGTTCAGGGTCAGCACAAAAGACACAGACACAAACCTAAGGAATTGGTATAGTTTACTGATACCACTCCAAATGCAAATTCCCCTCCACACTATGGAGATTTTCCTGAAATGGCTGACAATTACTGAAATGACACAGATGCACAATACGCAATACTCGACAAAAAATACACACCACACAATGAAAAGAGCTGCCTTTTTGTTACCTCCTGTGGTGTTCTGGAATCATAGCTTCCTTACCCCTCAGGGGTATTCCTTTTAAAATTTGCTGGTAGGAAAAATGCCTTGTAAGATGTATCCGATCTAGTCTGGAAGGAGGCTACCAGGTCCCCACCCCCTTCTGGGTGTGCCAGGAGAACTGATGCCTGAAGAACCTAGAAATGAAACAACACACTTTTGAGATAATATTAGTGTAGGAGGTAATATAAAGGTTGGTCTTTATTGGAGGCCTGCAGGGGCAGATATGGAAAATGTCCACAAAATGCCTGCCTCCCCCCCACCCCTGCCTCAGGTGAATACAGTTTTGTAAGTTTGGCAAATTAGTACTTTTGACAAAAGTCACCAATTAGAGACATAAGAGGTGAGGTAATTTCTCTTGGTTCAACCTTCTCTAAATCCTCCCTCCTCAGATGGAAATGAAACTTTTTTTATGAAAATGTGTGTTGAAGGGCTGTTTTTGGCCCTGGTTCCCAAGAAGATCCAAGATAGGATAGAGGCCTTGGAATGTGTTTTTTCTTTCTGCCTAGGGAAAGGTAGGGAAAAATACTAGGACTACAAATACAGTAATATGCCACAGAACTACAAATATATGTGCAAAGAGTATAGAGAATATAAAAAAGAAAAAGGCAAAAATTATTTGGCATAATTTTGTAATGTGAAACTGCAAAGAATCACAAAAACATAAGCCCAACAAATCACCTGTTCCTGTTTAAAAGGACAGGTGACTGCCAAGGAAGGTGGGAACCTTTCCAGGATGGAACAGATGAACTCCTTCCCTCCAAATTATTATACGTTTGAAATTACGGGGCTTTCAGGCAATGATGTGAGGAAAGGAATAATAGTTTTTTACTAGAATATATATAACAAGACAAACAAGCAACAACAATAGCAACAACAACAAAAATAACCCAGAAAACCCACTAACAGCCTTCTCTCACCTGTCAAGCAATTTCCCCTTTGGTGTAGTTATGACCACAACCAGTAGGGGCACTGGCAAACCCCAGCAAGGCTGTGGCTTCAGTGATGCCCTTGGAGCCAGCAGAGGGCGCTGGTGGGAACAGGGCAGGGGCGATGATTCCCCCATGGCTGCAGGGGGCGCTGTGGCGCGAGCTCAGCAGCCTCTCCACCTGGCAATGGCGACTCGGGCAGGAGGTAGAGGGGAGATGGCTCCTCTTGCAAAACTCCCAGGGAGCAGCCGGTCTCAGTTACTGGCAAGCCACTCCCAATAACTGGGAATTCCTGTGGTGCTTCCAGCCACAGACAACGAAGCTTCTGACTGCTGTGAGAGGGCTCAGCTTTTATAGCACTGAATAAACAAATTGATGTCACTTCTAGTGCAGGAATATCATTTGGGTTCCTCCCAAAGCCTGGCCAGAGATCAGTGAGGAACCAAAGGAGTTATCTTTGATCCCCTACATCCCCAAACAAGGCCAGATTTCTGATTTCATGGCCTTGTCCAATTTCTAAATATGGACAGGTAAATACATGTTTTACCAATGAATAGATACGTAGATCATATTGCTAATAGTACTTAGGTAATGTCTAGATACATATAATGTTACATTGGGAGGTTCATCTAGAGGTCAACTTTGGCTCAGGGTTGGAGCGATGAGACACAAACTCCCAATGGTTTCAGCAAAGAGAATTGTTTACTGTCAGCCACACATATACACTGTACTAATAAGCAAAAATTTTATACTGTGCTAAAATTATCCTGACTAAAAATATTCTAGTTAGCATTCTTGTTAACTAAACAAACACACTCTGACTGCCTGCCACAACCCTTACCATCTTTACATCACTGTCTATGTGCCCTCTTGACCAGTCAACATTCTGGTCAGGTGCTGGTCATGCAGGGTTTGCATAACTTGTTTTTGCCTGCATGACAACTGTAGTTTTCCCAAAGTAATTTTCAGTGAGCAAAAGTGAGGAAAGGTGAGGAAAAGTGAGGAAAGGTGAGCAAAGGCCCCTTAGACTTTTCTTGTCTCCCACACAGGGTCTGGTGTTCAGGCCTTGGTACTTAGGAAGTATTGCATAGGGATCCTGGGGGAGAAAGGATTGAAAGCTTTACTGAAATCCAAAAAGCTTTGATCAACTGCATTTCCTTGATCAATTCCATGGGTTAATGAGTCATAGAAGTAAATTCAGTGTGATGGGCAGGACTTTCCCCACTTGAGCCTGTGCTGGCTGTGACCCATGACAGCCTTGTCCTTCAGGGGATTTTCAATCCAAAGTGACCTGCACTGATGGAGCCCAGCACCCTCCAGAGCCTTTTCCCAGGGACCCTCCCTAACTTGCTCCATGAGCAGCCTGAAGTCTGCTCTCCTCATGGCCAGGGGTGAAGGTTTCCTGGCACTTTGCCTCCTGTCACCAGAGATTTTAAACTCGGTGGCTCCGTGGTGACTGTGGCCAAGACACCACCAATGGCCACTTGCCTGATGAGACCCTCAGTGGTAACGAGCAGCAGATCACAGAGGGCACCTCTCCCAGTCAGCAAACAGCCTCTCCAGTCACTCCTGATGGGCCAGAGGATGTCCCAGGCACAGCTGTGGGCAGGGACATGGTAGATTTTGCCCCTGCACTGGGTGGACCCCCTGAGTGTGCCAGGAAGCAGCTCCTGGGAGCAGGCATGAGTGGGGCGAGAGAGGGGCTGTGTGCTGGCAGGTGGAGCAGCAGCACAGGTCAGAGCCTGTGTGGCCATGCTGGATGTGGGGGGAGAGTGTCTGGGGAGTGTGGGGTGCCCGTGGGGGGAGTGTGTGAGCGCTGCCTGTTGGTGCTGGGAGCAGCAGGCTGGGGCAGCCAGTGAGCAGGACAGCCGTGGGGCTGGGCAGAGGGTGCAGGATGCAGGCAGGGCTGTTGGATGTGCAGAGGGGCTGTGCCAGTGCTGGAGAGAGCCAGGAATGCCCTCAGCTGACTGCACTTGTGGATGGAGGAGGCCTAGAGGGAGGGCGTGGGAGATGGTGAAGGCAGCACCTTGTCCAGGGTAGGGTGTGCAAATGAGAAAGCAACAGGCCCATCCAGTGTGCTGGGAAGGAGGCCCTGGGTCCTGTGCCCTGCCAGGCTGGGCTCCAGCAGTTGGCTGGGAGCAATCCCCAGGGCCACAACTGCTGCACAGCCTCTGCCAGGAGCCTGGGGCCTCTGACAACACAGCTAAGGGAAAGTCTCTTTTCTTCCTCCACAGCCATGGCTTTGCAGGAGGACACACGAGAGGAGGATGCAAAGGCACAGCTCCTGGCAGAGGCATTTCAGAAGGAAGGACTGGATGCTGGATACTGGCTGACTAAAATGTCAGAGATCCTGGGAGTCAAGATCAGAAACGCCCTGAAACATCTGGAATATATGGAGTACCTCAAGCTGGAGTGCGAAGTACAGCACCCCTGGGAGAAAAAGGTGCTCCAGAAACTCCTGAAAATAACAGACAACAAAACAACTTCTAAAGAGCTGCAGGAGCACCACTTAGAGAAGACAAAGCAGAGACAGAAAGTGGCTAAACAAGCGCTGAATGATCTGACAGAAATGCTCAACAGCCACAGCCACAGCCAGGATTCTCTGAGGGAGAAAGCAGAGACTCTGTGGCAAGCCATGGAGATTCCCAAAGAGTTCTGGCCACAGCCAAAGCAACCCTTGGCGGATATGCTGGAGAGCATCCAAAAGCAGCTGGAGCAGCAGGAGTTGTCAGCAGGCAGCAGGGAGAACATCTCCGACACAGAGCTGCTGAGGTGGGCGTCAGGGGGACTGGCCCTGCAGGGCATCTACAGAACCAGCAGAACTGAAGATGTGCTGGCAAAGCGAGAGCAGCTCCTCAGGATTCCTGAGGGATTCCAGCTCACCGGTCCAGAGCAAGGATCGCTGCTTGAGAGGAAGGAGTTCTCTTCCTCTGTGGCAGAATCCACTTTTACCAAGTCCATGGAGAAGCTGGGCTTCAGCATCAGTGTTTCAGCCAAAGCTGTGTTCTGGGGGATTAATCTGGGAGGGGGTGTAGATCACAGCAGCTCCTCACAGTCACAGGACACCCACCAGTCCCACTCTCAGCAGAGCTACTTTTGCACCACCAAGTACCAATACATCCCTCTGGCCTCCTGCTACTTCCCAAGGCATCAGCTTCACCTCTCGGATGCAGCTCTGCGGGAACTGCAAGACATGGAACGGCTTTTGACCTACACTGGGGAAGAAGACAAGGCCCTCCTGCTGAATAGCAAATGCGAGAGTTTCTTCAGCAAGTTTGGGTCCCATGTAAACCAGGGTCCCATCCACTTCGGGGGTATATTCTGGTGGAAGGCATCTACAGAAGGATTCAGAGCCAAGCACCAGGAAGAGATGAAGCAACAAACCTCTAAAGCACTGAACAGCTTTGTCAGGGCCAGCTATGGCATCACTGGGGCCAGTGGTGCACAGGCCCTGGATATTGCCAGATCCAGCTCAAAGGTAAGAGCTGGAGAAAGTTCCTGCTCAGCGATTCAGCTCTCCATGGCCAACACAGGGGGCCCATCAGACAGAACTTCTCTTCCTCAGTGGAAAATGGGGCTCGTGTCTGATAACACAACGTGGTGCGTTATTGACCGTGGCTTTCAGCTGATCCCAGTGTGGGAGGTGATCCTGTGCAATCACAGCAGGGATTTTCAGTCTGTTGGTCACATGAGCAGAGCCCTCAGGGCTGCATATAAAGCACTGACGAATCAGAGCGTCAGCACAACTTTTGGAGAGGAACTGGAAATTGCAGTGCAAAAGGCCAAAGCTTTCATGGAGATTGTGAAGACCTGGGAGGTGACGGTGGATGAAAGGAAGCTGCTCATGCTGATGGAGCTAAAAGAGGATCTGAATGCAAAAACCATGAACTACAGTGTGTGGATCAATGAGTGCCTGTCGGACAAAGCCCTGCAGGACTTCCTGGTGAACACTGTGCGGAGTTGCCAGGAGTCACCTCCAGAAAACACCACCTCTATCAAGGTAATGTTGAGGAGCCTCCTGTATCCTCATATCTACTCTGTCAAGGACTTCCCTGAGGCTTCCTTCATTATGCAATGGATCTTCCAGACTGAGCACAGGCTTCCCAAATCTCCCAAAGTCTCTGAGCTTGAAGAGCTCATCAAAACACTGCAGCAAATGATGGAACACATCCATGCTGTCACCTATGCACCAGGAAGTTCTGCTTCTGCTGTTCATGAAGCAAAGAAAGAAGCCACCCTGACCACCAGCCTCGCCATTTATTCCTTTCTCCAGTCTCTCCAGGAAAGGGCTCAGAAGGACATGGAACTCCTGGTGCTCTTGATTGTGACCAGCACGGGGTACCAGGTGGAAAGCAGCACTTTTCCGTACCTTCTTGGACACCCAGAAATTCAGTACATGGCCAAGGAAATGGAAGTGGCACATGAGGAGTATGTGAACCTGAAGGAGCAAGATGCTGACAGAGCTGAGGCCTCCCTTCTGCTGCTGGGTCTGACTGTGACACCTGAAAGCCGAGAGCTGTCCCCTGAGCAGAAGAGGGAGCGTTTAGTTTTCATGGAAGATCACATGAAAGGCTTGTGGTCCACACGGATCAAGAATCTCCTCCAAAAGCACAGTGCAGGCACAGACTGGGAGAGGCTGGAACAGGACTTGCATTCCTTGGTCAGTGGGTGCTTGGATGACAAATGGGATGAACAGAGGATGCAGAACATACTCAGAGACCTGGCAGACACTTTTCCAACACCTGAGCCCTGCAGTCAGTCCCAATCCAAGTCAGATGGCAGCGAATCCCAAGCAAATGAAGCCATTGCAAACCAGGAGTTCCTCCAGTTGCTCCAGCGCCTTGGACTTGAAAGTCACTATCCAAGAAAAATGGGGATGGGATATTTCCACACCATCAGCAAAACATCTCTTCAGGACAGCCAGCCCAGCCAGGACAAGGAACTGCCATTTCACTTCTTGCAAAAGCTGTTAACCGTGGATTACCAGGTGAGGTACCTGACTTGCTGGGACGAGAGCAACCTGGGACTCGCACCCCTGCCACAAACCTCAGTGCAAGAGCCTGAAACCTCAGACATTTTGGAAAACTTTCTCCATCGTTTGACGTTAGCAGTCCCTGAACCTGCAAGCAGGGACAGCCACGTGCACCCCATGGACCTGCAGATGGCCATTTTCCATTGTGCTGATGACTTCCTGAGACAGACCCTTGCAACCAAGCTGGCGTTCTGCCAACTGGCGCTGCCTCTGCTGGTGCCCAACCCGTGCACTTCACACATTGAGTTCCCACTCTTTGCCCTCAGCCAAATCCAAAGGAGCTGGAAAGAGGCAGAGAAATCAGGAGAGGAGGCTGGAACAAAGAGTTACAACAACAAACTCATGTCTCAGGCACAGACACCCATTGTGTCCTTCATCCGCATTGGCAGCTCAGCCTCCTCTTCCAAGTCTCAGCTCCTGAACTCTCTGCTGAGCAAACGCAAACATGACACTTTCTTCCACCGCCACTGCAGAGGCAGCACCAGAGAGTGTTTGCTGATGGAAGGGGTGGTGGAGATTGCCTGGTACTGCCCCCGAGGAAGCCCTGATGACACCTTTGAGTGCTGCGTGGCTTTCTGTAATCTGCATGGAGACGCCAGGGATCATGGAGCACAGCTGCAGTTCCTGCAGGAGATATCTGCTGTCAACGTGGCTCTCCTATCTGAGTTGGAGCACATGGACAACAGAGGGAAAAAGCTTCTGCAGGGCCTGTTGCAGTCACAAAGGCCTCTGGTTTGTCTTCTCACGGAAAAAGAGAATTTTGCAGCTGGACAACGTAGCAAAATCATAACAATAGGGATCAAGAACAAAAATGAAGCAGAACTGGTGGTCCAGCTGACCAAAATAATCAGGGACCTCCTGGAAGGGTCTAATCCATGTTTCAGTCTGGATGCCTGTCTGGACAAAGCTCGCCAGCATGGATTCTTAGTGGATGCAGATCAACCCACATGTGTGACAGCAAAAGCAAAGGCAAAGGAGCTGGTGGAGCTTCTGAAGAAAGAGAAACTGTCCAAGATCAAATCCCGGCTGCTGCCCCTTCAAGGAAAACTGTGGTACCTGTGGTGCAAAAAGGACAAAGAACTCACTCGCTTGCAGGAGAAGAGGAACAAGAGCATCGAGCATCATCGCAGCCAAATTGAAAATGACAAGGCAGCAATAAGGAGAAAGCAACTTGATCAAGCTTTCCCTCTCAACCCACTGATGAAATCATTCCTTGGTTTTCTCCAAGTAGAGCCAGTAGACACCAAGAAATACTTCTTGCACTGGATGAAGGTCTTTATGGATGACCTGTCCTGTGGTCCCCTTGAAGAACTGAGGAGAGACTATCACGAGTTATGGTCTGAAATGCGAGAAAGAAAGAAAAGCAGTGAGAAAACCAATGTGAATGCTGAGTTTCTGAGTCAGTTGGAAGCCCTCTCTGATGAAATCAACAATTCCTCCATCGGCCTGGAGCACCTTGTGCGAGAGGTAGGGCAGACTTATGAAGCTCTGGAAGTACTGAACTCCAGTAATGAGTATTTTGTCAAACTGCCAGAAATTGCAGCAGATCTGATGGTTTCAGGGTATCCTGTGGAGCTGATGGATGGGGATGCTTCTTACGTACCCTTGCGCTGGGTGGGAGCAATCTTGGACAGCTTAATTGAGAGGCTGGGGGACAAACGAGTGTTTGTGCTCTCCGTGCTCGGCATCCAGAGCACAGGCAAGTCAACCCTGCTGAATGCCATGTTTGGTCTGCAGTTCAACGTCAGCGCGGGGAGATGCACCCGCGGAGCCTTTATGCAGCTCATCCCAGTGGGCGAGGAGCTGCAGCAAGAGGTGGGCTTTGATTTTGTGCTGGTGGTTGACACAGAGGGACTTCGTGCCATGGAGATGGCCAATAAACAGTCCCTGAACCATGACAATGAGCTGGCCACCTTTGTCATTGGCATTGGCAACATGACTCTGATCAATGTCTTTGGAGAAAATCCATCAGAAATGCAAGATGTTCTCCAGATCGCAGTGCAGGCTTTCCTGAGGATGAAGAAAGTCAAGCTTTCCCCAAGCTGCATCTTTGTCCACCAAAATGTGGGAGAAGCAACTGCCAAGGGGCAGAACAGGGCAGGACAAAGGCGTTTGCAGGAAAAGCTGGATGAAATGACGGTGGTAGCTGCCCAGCAGGAATTCTGTGACATCTCCTCCTTCAGTGACGTCATCGGCTTTGATGTGAACACCCACATTCACTACTTTGCTCACCTGTGGGAAGGAACTCCCCCAATGGCACCACCCAACCCCAGCTACAGCCAGAACGTCCAGCAACTAAAGAGCAAAATCCTCCAGGCTGCCCAGAAGGAGTCACAGTGCAGCATTTTGAGGCTCTCAAGCCTGAAAGTTCGTATTGGTGACCTCTGGAATGCTTTGGTCAATGAAAACTTTGTTTTCAGCTTCAAGAATTCCCTGGAGATTGCTGCATACAGGAGACTGGAATCTGCCTTTAATCAGTGGACCTGGAGGCTGAGGAGTCACGTCTTAGATTTACAAATGAGACTGGTCAACAAAATTCAGAATGCGAACTTGCAGAATGTCACCACCCAACACCTCGAAGGGCTGGTGCAAGAGACAAGGAATGCCATTGAGAAAGAAGTGGAAAAGTATTTCAGGGAAGACAAAGACCGTGAGACACTGGTGCAGTGGAAATCAAGCATAGAGAACAAACTGAAAGAACTAAAAGAGACTCTTCTTTGTGAGACAAAAAAGAAATGTGAGAATCTTATTGAGCTACAGAAGGAGCAGAGGAAACTGGATCAGAGGAAGTTGGAATATGAAGATGAACTCCTGAGAAGGAGTAGGGAGTTGGCTCTGACTCTGGAAGGAAAGAGCCTCAGTGAGAGGGAACTGAGAGACAACTTTTCTCTTGTCTGGAATAAGTGGATTGCCGAAGTCTCCCGTGCTGCTCCTCCTCTGGAACGGGTGGATATAGATGTGGAAATTCAAGATGTCCTTCTAGAGCACTTTAAGGAGCCGGGTTTCTATGAACAGATCATATCATTTCCCAAAGGCAAAGGATTTTCTTTGTCCTTGGAAAAACATCTCACGAAGAAAAAGTATTTACACTTTATCCCTACGAGCATTTCTGATGCTGAAGTGATCAGTTTTCAGCATATCACAGACAACATCATAGCGCGTGTGAGGGCAAACATTGATAAGAAGGAACAAGAGAAATGGGATTACAGTCGAAATTTTATTCATGAAATACTCAATGAAGTAGAGAAAGGTGTAAACTCTGTCCCCAGCAGTGCATGCTGTACTTTTAACAAAGATTTCAGCATAGATTTGTCTCTGTATCTGTGCAGAAAATCAGCAGAAAGGTTTAAAGCCATGCATGAAGCATTCAGAAAGGCAAATGACCCAGTTGTGTACCTGAACAGCAAGAGAGAAGATTTCTTCAAATCCTTCCAGATTTCCTGCCAAGGGGCCACTTCAATCACAACTTTTGCTCTTTTCCTCTGTGAAAAGATTGCCCCAGCTCTTCGCAGGGCAGTCTATGAGAGGACAGCTAAAGCCATTGCTGAGGACATGCAGGGAACAGTCCCTGATTTCACGGGCAACAGAGCCAATCTGGAAGTTTCCATCCTGAGATTCCTGGCAGAACAAGAAAATTTTCAGTATTTCAAGCAATACCTTATGTTCCCAAAACAATTTTTTCAGAATTACATTGAGACACGAGTTAAGAGTTACTGTTTAAATGGGAGTGGGAGGCTGGGCAAGTTTTTAAATATCTCCCTTGATCATCTCTATGCAAAAATCATTTCAGCTGTTTCTTTATCAACCCAAATGACCAAAGACAGAAAAGACAAAGAGGATAAAATCTCTCTGTGGCTGGATGAGTTTTGCAGGGAACTGACAGAGGTGATCAACTTGCCCAGAAGTGACCTGAAGGGCATTGAGATGATCAACTTGCCCAGAAGTGACCAGAAGGTCACAGACATTGATTTCCGGAGCAGTGCCATGGCAAAAGCTCTGGATGACATGAGGAACAGGCTCTGTGAAGAATTTGCTGATGCTGATATGAGCAAGTTTTCAAGGCAGCCTCACACCATCCTGGCAGAGCAATTTTCGGGGTGCTGGGAGCAATGTCCATTTTGTGGGGCTGTCTGCACAAACACCATGCAGGAACACGATGGAGACCATCAGGTGGTCTTCCATCGCCCAGAAGCTTTGAAGGGAACCAAGTGGGATGGGACGGACCAACTGGTCATTGATATTTGTTCCAGCCTTGTTGCAAGTGATTGCAGATTCAGAGTATGTGGAGGCAAACGGATCCGCTACAAGAGATACCGGGATGCAGGACATCCTTATTCCACTTGGAAAATTCTTCCTGATCCATCCATGCAGGCCTACTGGAAATGGTTTGTGTGTCATTTCAGGAGAGAGCTGGAATTTTTGTTCAAGGGGAAATTTCAGGGCAAAGGAGAAATCCCTGAGGCATGGCAGAGAGTTACCAAGCAGCAAGCACTGTCCGAGCTGGACAAGCGTTAGGCCATGTCCGTGGGAAGGAAGAACCACAAGAGCTTTGCAGTTTAGAAGAACTTTGTACCAGGCTCTCCACAAAATGCAGTTTCAACGATGAAACTCTCAAGCCACATGCAGACAATGGTATCTAATTGCTCCCAAATTTGGTGAAATAAGGTGCGTTACTGCAGCCAGTGCTCAGTAACTCCCTCCTTCATGATAAAGCCAGAATCCTCTTGCCTTCTTGCCATAAATGTTTCCCTCTGCTTTGTCCTTGGGCCAAACCAAACCCTCTCCCTGGGGCGATTGGCCATGTGGCCAAGCCTGAGCCCAAGGGCCAGGGGAAGAGCCAAGGCAGCACTCTAAGCACTCCGTGGATCAACTGCTCTGAGACAAGAAGGGACAGTGCCCCAAAGGCAGTTTTCCTGCAGCAAGGAGGTGTCCAGCCTGTCACGCTGCAGTGGTTGTTGTGGCCAAATTGCAGGACTTGGCTCTTGGACTTGTTAAACTTCATGTTTTTGGGCTCAGCCCATCTATCCAGCCTGTCCAGGTCCTTTTGCAGAGCCATCCTACTGTCCAACAGACTGACACATGCTCCCAGCTTTGTGTTATCTGCAAATTTACTGATGGTGGACTCAATCCCCTCATCCAGATCATCAATGAAGATGTTAAAGAGGACTGTCCCCAGCACTGACCCCTGGGGGACCCCACTAGTGACTGGCCGCCAACTGGATGCAGCACTGTTCACCACCACTCTCTGGGCTTGGCCATCCAGCCCGTTCTTACAACAAAGAGTGCACCTGTCCAAGCAGTGAGCTGCCAGCTTTTCCAGGAAGATGCTGTGGGAAATGGTGTCAAAGGCCTTGCTGAAGTCCAGTTAGACAGCTTCCACAGCCTTTACTGCATCTACCAGGCAGGTCATCTGGTCATAAAAGGAGATCATGTTGGTCAAACATGACCTACCCCTCCTAAACCCATGCTGGCTGGCTCTGATACCTTGGCCATCCTATAGGTGCTGTGTGATGGCACTCAAGATGATCTGTTCCATAATCTTGCTGGGCACTGAGGTCAGGCTGACAGGCCTGTAGCTTCCTGGATCCTCCTTCTGGCCCTTCTTGTGGATGGGCATCACATTGGCCAGCTTCCAGTCATCTGGGACCTCACCAGTGAGCCAGGACTGATGGTAAATAGTGGAAAGTGGCTTTGCAAGCTCTTCTGCCAGCTCCCTCATCACCTTAGGATGGATCCCATCTGGTCTCATAGATTGATGGGATCTATTTTAGAGACCTGTGAGCCATCTCAGCGGGTCAGCAGGTCTCTCACTGCTTCCTCCTGGATAACAGTGGGGGAATATTCTGCTCCCTGACACCATCTACCAGCCCAGGACAGTGGTCCTGAGGACAACCTGTCTTTCTGTTGAAAACTGAAGCCAAGAAGATGTTCAGTACCTCTGCCTTTTCCTCATTTTTAGTTACTAAATTCCTTCCTTTCTGTGTCTAATAGAGAATGGAGGTTGTCCTTATCCTTCCTTTTGGCATTAATGTATTTATAAAAAGATTTTTTTATTGTCCTTCACAGAAGTTGCCAGTTTGAATTCTAACTGGGCTTTTGCATCTCTGATTTTTTTTTTCTACATGCCCTAGTGTTGGAGGTTGGGGAAGTTGGAATTTTCCTCCATCCTGTTACTAGGGAACAAATGTCTAAGTGCTCAGAGCTATTAAGTCTTTTGTAAGAGACAAAGACTCTGGCTGGGTGTGGTGAGGAGAGGAAGCTCTCCGCCTGGAAACTCGTTCAGGACACCAGGAGGAAAGGGACTGCTTTTGGCTTCAGGTTGCGACCACGGGAGATCCAACTGTGCTCTGCTTATCTCCTGGCTGTGTGAGCTTTTGCTGGGGAAAAGGCATGGGATTCAACCTCTTTCCCCACCGGGAGTGTGCGCTTTTCCGGGCTGCATTTTCTGCAGTGGCTGCGGGGGAGCCTGGCTGTCACTGCCGCCTGCCCCGTTTTCACCAGAACACACCGTGGCATCTGCTGTGACTGCACAGTCCCTGCCACCTCACTGCCTAGCCTGGGAAAGCCAGCCCCTGCCGCCCCGCTTTGCCGCTCCGAGCTGCCTGCATGCTCCTCAGCCCGTCCGCCATTACCAGCTGCATGAGGCTGACCTGACCCTGCGCCACAGCGCCACCTGCAGCTGCTCGGGAGTCATCACACCTGCCCTGCCTGGCTGGGAGCTCAACAGCATCCCTGCTACTTGCGACCGTGATTACACCACGCGGGAAAGTGCTTGGCAGCCCAAAAAGACATCTGCCACTGTTTTTCTGGTTTTGTTTGTTGTTGTTATTCTTGTTATTGCTTGTTTACGCTGCTTTAGAAACTAGTAAAGAACTGTTATTCCTTTTCCCCAGACCTTTGCCTTAAAGCCCTTGATTTCAAAGTTAAAATAATTTGGAGGGAAGGAGGGTCACATTCTCTATTCTAAGGGAGGATTCCACCTCTCTTAGCAGGTACCTGTCTTTCAAACCAAGACACTTAGCAACCCTCTTAAAGATTTCCTGAGATACCTGACCCTCTTTCCAAAGGTCTCTTCTGTATCTCAAAGATACAGCCTCTTTTTTTCCTTAGTTCCTTCATAAGCTCCTTGCCCATCCAGGCTGGTCATTTTCCTCAGTGACTCATCTTTCAGACTCACAGTCTGTTCCTGTGCCTGCAAGATTTCTGTTTTAAAGCACATCCACCCTTCCCGAACTCCTTTGTTTTTAAGGGCTGTTTCCCACAGGACTCTCCAAATAAGTCTCTTTAATAGGCCAAAACCTGGCCTCTGGAAGTCTAGTGTGAAATGTTTATTGATGCACTTCCTTGTTTCACAAAATATTGAAAGCACTATAATTTAGTGATCACTGTACCCCAGATGGCCTCCAACCACCACATCTCCCACCAGCCCACTTCTATTAGCAAACAGCAGATCTAATGTAATCCCTTCCCGGGTCAGCTTTCTCACCAGTTCTGACAAGAAGTTGTCTTCCACACACTTGAAGTGTGGAGGCACTCCTAGACTGCCTCTTTTCTGCTGTGTTGAGTTCCCAGAAGATGTCTGGTAGGTTAAAGTCACCTACAAGAACAAGGGCTGGTGATCTTGAAACATCCTCCAGCTGCTTGTAGAATAAACTACCTACCTCTTCTTCCTGATTGGGTGGTCCATAACAGACTCCCAACAGGATGTCAGCCTTATTGGCCTTCACCTTAATCCTTACCCATAGGCATTCCACTTCATAATCATTAGTTTCAATTTCCACATCATCAAAATAAACATAACATAAAGGGCCTAAGATAAAGGGCCACCCCTCCACCTCCACCCCTCCACCTCTTCTCCCTCTCCTGTCTCTTCTGAAGAACTTGTAGCCATCCATTGCAGCGCTCCAATTATGGGAGTCATCTCACCATAGTTTCCTTGATGGCAACTATGGCATAGCTTTCTTGCTGTACCATGGCTTCCAGCTCCTCTTGTTTGTTGCCTATGCTGCATACATTATTGTACATACACTTCAGCGGGGCTGCTGACTTCACCCCTGACTCTGGCTTACCACCCTTGGGCTTGTTTCTGGAGAGCCCAGTTGCATCCTCTTCCCCCTTCAAACCTAGTTTAAAGCCCTCTCAATGAGTTCTGCCAGTTCATGGGCTAAAATCCTTTTGCCCTTAACAGATAGATGGAGCCCATTAGGCTCCAGGAGGCCAGGTGCCATAAAAATTGACCCGTGATCAAAGAACTCAAAATTCTGCCAATGACACCAACCCTTGAGCCACTTGTTGATAATGTGGGCTCTCCTGTCCTTTCCTCATTTGTCTCTGCCACCAGAGGGACTGAGCAAAACACCATTTATGCTCTTACCCCATCAACCACTTGACCCAGAGCCCTGAAGTCCCTTTTAACTGCCCTGGTGCTCTTCTTTTCAATCTCATTACTGCTAGCCTGGAGTATCAGTAGTGGATAATAATCAGAGGGCTGAATCAGCCCAGGGAGTCTCCTGGTGACATCCTGTGACATCCTGTACCCAGGCCCCAGGTAGGCAACAGACCTCCCTGTGGGATGGGTCTGGGTGATATACAGGGCCCTCTGTTCCCCTCAGAATGGAGTCGCCTTCTACGACTACCCTTCTTTTCTTAATAATGTGTGAGGTAATGATCTATCTGACAGACCAAGTGTAATTGGGAGGCTCTCCAGGCAGATTATTTTCTTCAGTGTCATCTGGGTGACCCTCTGGATCCAAGGCCTCATACCTATTCTGAAGCAGCACCTTGGTGAGGTGATGGGGGTCGCGAGGGATTTTTATTACCTCCCCAAGGAGGGACTCATTTCTTCTTCCCTTCATCAACTAAGTCTCCTCCTTCTGTCTGACTGTAGGAGGCATGGGAGTCCTCTGACTCCTGGGGGGCTTCTCTCAGGGATGGAAGGATGAAACTCCACCAGTCTATTTCCATTTCACTTTCCCTAATACTCCGTGGTCTTTCTACTTCCTCCTTAAGTTCAGACAAAGTCAAGTTCTTAACCAGACAAAAGAGATCATTCACCTGTTTCCACTGTAGGCAGGTGTCTTTTGCATCATCCTGTGGTACTACTGACAGGCTCAAACACTCCTCACAGGAAGGGGTCTGGGGAGATGTGTCCTTCTTGGAGGGTTCTGTTTCTCCTGGCACACTTTTACAAGCAATAGCTTTTGATCATCTAGAGACCATTGCTGAAAGAAAAAACCAAAAAAAAACCCACCAACCAAAATCAAGCCAAATGAAATGAATATGCTATTAGCAGAAGGAGCTTGCAACCTTGCCTGCTTGCCCTGCTTGCGTGAACTGCCACGCAAACTGCTGTGCCACACCCTCAGAGATGTGCCACACCCGTTTGCCCGCTCCAGGTCCCAGCGCTCCCTAGAGCTTCTTTTAATCAAAGCTCCATAGCTGGAGTAAGCCCTGCCCTGTGCCTGAATGGCTAGCGAGAACTCTAGTCATTTGGGCATCATCCTTCCCTCCCTCACTGCAGCCTCCTGGATCAACTGAGGCTGTTCTCCCAGCAGGAGCTGTTGTGTCCCTGGGCTCAGGAAAGCAGTGACACAACAGCCCCAGGGCTCAGGGAGTGCTTTCACTGCCTGTCTCAGAGGTGCTCTGCATGTGTCCAGGGCAGCCACTCCTACTCAGCTGCCTGGGGCTGCTGCCCTTCCCTGCAGCCCTCAGCCCTGGCAGGAGCTGCTCCTGCCCTTGGCCTTGCTGCTGAGCAACAGCCTTTGGAATGGCCCATGTGGAGAATCCCATCTCCCAGCACCTTCTGCAGCAGCCCTTGGGGCAGTGCTGGTGCTGTCCAGGCAGGCTGGTGGCAGCGGAGCTGTGCTCTGGAGAAGGTGGCATGTTGTAGTTCATTTCCCCTCCCCTAATTCCTCCCCTCTGACTGTCCCTGACTGGCTAATATGAGTCAGCACCGCCTCCCAGCCCCATGGATAAAGGCCCGGCGGGACCAGGAACCGCCCTCTTCGATTCCGGCTTCCGTGGAGTTCACATCCTTCCCTGCCTCTCCTCCCCTCTCCCCCCCTCTCCCCCCCTCTGCCCCCTTCCCCAATCCCCTTCCTTCTTATTCTAATAAACTGCTTGGAAACCTGGAATGGAAGAGCTGCCTTTCTCAAACTGCTACGATTCTGCAAAGATCGCGTCTGAAAAAGCCTCACAGCCTGCGGCTGCAGAGAGCCCTCCTGGTGTGTTTAGGCTTGGGAACGGCTCCCCCAGGCAGTGTGGGGGGGCCGTTTTTGAGTCTGCACTGCTGCAGTGGCACCAGCTGGCACTGCCCCAGGGAGGTGTGGGGGGTATTGCTGTCCAGGTGCTGCAACGCCACTGGCCATGCGAGGGCCAAGGCCTCCTGGAGAGCTGGCTGGAGGGCTGCTTCAGCCTCATCCCCTGCACGCTCTGCTAATAAAGGAGTTGATTTGGACCACGCTGCTCTGTGTCTCCTTTATGTTCAGGGGAGCCACAGCTGGGGGTGACTCGAGCTCTGTGTGGTGCAGACAGGCAGGGGACAGGTGGGTGGCACTGGGGAGGGGGTGTGGCAACAGAGGCTCTGCTCCATTCTGGGTCTCTTCTCCAGGAGCAGCTTCACCATCTGCAGGGACAGCAGAGAGGGCAGGAAGCCCCAGACCACAACATCCAGGGAAATCCATGTGAGTGGCAGGTGCCAAGGGAGGCAGCAGTGGGAACCAAGCCTGGCCTGTCACACACACGGAGGGGTGAGAAGGTTGATCCCAGTGAGGTTCTGTGCTCTGGAGCTGCTCAGCTGGGAACCTGTGGGACAAAAGGGGAATAGGCCCAAACTCTGCCAAGCCCAGCCCTGGCCAAGCAGACCTGGAGGAAGTGAGAGGAGCCAGAGCTGGGCCATGTGAGTGTGTGCTGCAAGGGCTGAGTGCCAGGGCCTGGGGACACCTGGGCTGGCAGGGGATTTGGGCTGGCTCCTGGAGCCAGACTGGGAGTGGAGGTGTCCCTGGCCATGGTGTCACCTCCTGGGCTGAGTGGGGAATGTCCCAGTGCAGCTCCTGGAGTGAGTGGAGGGGACCCAGTGCCTCAACTGGCACAGTGGAGAGGACCCAGTGGAGCAAGGGAGGGTGGCCTCAGGCCTAGGCTGGGCTATCAGGAGAGTCCAGGATCCCTCACCTGCTACCCTCCTCTGTGCCAGCTCCTTCTCCAGTACAGCCAGATGGTTCTCTGCATCCCTCTCGGTCTCTTCCAGGACTCCTTGGCCAAAGTCCCCCTCAGTGGGATCATCTGGCACCTCCTTCCTTGCAGGCCTTGCTTTGGGAAGGAGCTCAAACTGCTCAAAGGCCTGTTCCAACTTCAGCCGTTCATGGAGTCAGTGCCTTCCAGTGACCCCAGGAGGCAGAAGCTCTCCCAGTGTGCAATGGGTTGGACTAAGGGTGCAGTGACCCTACCTGGCTCCCAAGGAGTCAGTGGGGAAATCCAAGAGCTGATAGTGTTGGGAAGTGACTGTAAAGAGGAGCAGGAACTCTCCATTGGGGTCTGTCTGCTGCATACACTGGGAAAGACAGGGCTGGGGAAGGAGTGGGACAGGGCTGGGGTGCCAGGCTGGGAGGAGCTGGGTTCGGGAATTGCAGATGGGGAGGTTTGAGAGCACCATCTTTTCTCTTACTTTCCCTTCTTGCCTTTCCTCTCTTCTTCCTCCCCTCCTCCTCCTTCTGCTCTGGACCCAGGCTGGGAGAGCTGAGAAGGTCCAGCCTGGAGAAGAAAAGTTCCAGGGAGACCTCAGAACCCCGTCCAGTTCCTAAATGGGCTTCCAGGAGAGCTGGAGTGGGACTTAGGACAAGGGCCTGGAGGGACAGGATGAGGGAGAACGGCTTCCCACAGCCAGAAGGCAGAGATAGATGGGATCTTGGGAAGGAATTCTTCCTTGGGAGGATGGTGAGGCACAGGGTGCCCAGAGAAGCTGTGGCTGCCCCTGGATCCCTGGCAGTGTCCAAGGCCAGGTTGGACAGGGCTTGGAGCACCCTGGGATAGTGGAAGATGTCCCTGCCCATGGCAGTGATGCCTAAATAACTTGAGTCAAAGTTAGAAGATGCTTATATAGCTTGAGTTATAAGATATCAATATAACCTGAATCATAACTTTCTATACTATGTAATAGTTAGTCTATGGGTAACTAGTTGCTTAATGCTGAATAGATAAAAACCAAACAAACAGAAAAACTCACCAGGTGGATAGTTTACAAGAATGGACAGGTATAGTTTCAAAAATCGACATATATATCTATATTGGGAAGCAACAGGATGTACTAATGAGAAATTTGCAAATGTAAAGCCAATTAGTCACAAAATGAAGAATTTACACTGGTTAGATTCAGAAAGACCGCAGAACACCATAACTGCGCATGGTCTGAAAACAAAGTTGAAAAGTTCAGATGCGAGGAAGACCTTGAGCCTTCATCAATGAAGACCCCCAAGACCACCTAAATTGGGGAGGTGCAAGCACAGTGCAGAAGAACTATTTATAACTATGAGATAATATTACGTAAATTAGTTCCGAGACATATATGATGATGTTATAATGACATAGCAATATTAAAAAATACTTCCTGTATAAATAAACCACAGCACTTGACAAGGGTGGGTGAGTTAGGTGGCAGGATCCCCCTCACCTCCAGTGCTGCAATAAACAAATAGGTATTTGGTAATAGGTTTATTGTCTCTATGGACAGCAGTCCATGGGGTTTCATTTCCAGCCTGTCTTTTCAAGCATCGAAAGTCCCTCTCCAGGTTTTTTTATGTAGATATGCATCCAACTATCACAGTTTACAATATTATTATCAGCAATCAGTTGTACCTCAGTGCCCTAATGATTCTAATTAATTACAGCAGCAATTATAGCAGCAGTTAATTATAAAGAATTATATTCATAGCAGCAGTCATAATTACATTATTATTTCATTAATTATTGCAGCAATCAAGAGAAATCAAAATTAATACCGGCAGTCAAAATTAGCAGACATAGAATACACATTATATTATGGATCACTACAATTTTATCACTGCTGAAGAAAACTTATACATGATGCAACACTAAAGAAATATATGAAAGATGACTTTATAGATAAATATATCTGTAATAGAGATGCTGTGCTCCTCCTGCTGCTTTTCCTGATGGAGCGCCAGCCCTGGTAAGGGATGAGGGCCTCACCTGCCCTCCAGGTACCAGCACAGCAGTTCAGGGACAGAGGTCTCTGTAACAGCTGAGGGTTGAGTGTGGGACCATTCAACCCACGGCTGGTGCAGAAATTGGGCTCTAATTCAAATCATGTGACTCCAAAATTGTGGTTTCACACTCTGCTGCAGTAAAAAGCCTGATTTCCTGTAATTGCCCCTCTGCCTTGAGAAAGGGGAAGCTGCACCAAGAGAAGAGGCAGGGCAGTATAAAGAGGGGCTATGTTGAGCTTCTTCCAGCCTGGGAGCTGTGTGGCACAGAGGGAAATGGTAGGAGCTTGGGATGAGCTGTGGGGCTGGGAGCTGGGACCAGCAGGGAGAGGCATTTTGTTGGGCACCTGCTTCCTGTTCCAGGTGTTTTGCCATGGCTGGGGAGATGGCAGGGCAGGAGAAGAGGGGTGTGAGGGCAGCAGGCAGGTGGTGTCTGCTCCGAGCATGGGCTGCAGGAAGCCACCTTTGCTGGCAGCAGCTTTGGGGGAGCTCAGGGGAGCTGTGTGTGCTGTGGGGGCTGAGCTGGGAGGGGGGCTGGGGGCAGAGGGGTGGGAGTGGGAGGGGGGGGAAGGAGGAGGGAGGCAGAGGAATGGAGGGGCACAGTGAAGTCTGCATAGGTGCAAAGCCTGGCACGAGAGCTACCTGCAGAGCTGGCTGGGATGGAGGGAGCTGCTTTTCCTGTGTGACACATGTGGCTGGTGGCGGTGAAAAGGGAGGGGATCCAGGAGGACGCCCCAGAAAGAGCCCCCGAGGTGCCACTAAGTCAGAGGGAGAGCAGCACTGCTGTCCGACCATGGTGGCACGGGCATTGGCCTCGTGGATCACACCTGTGGCTCCAGAGAGCTGAGACTTCCAGCTGTGCCAGGGCCCAGGGCATTCAAAAAACATCTAGAGCCCGACAAAAGCCTGAGAGACTGAAGAGGAGATTTGACTCAGGCCCATCCCTTGGCTCCAAGCATGATTCCATGAAAATCACTCGCTTTTCCTGTCCCCTTGTCACACTCCGAGCATGGCCCCGAGGGCAGTGGTACAGTGGGACGGTGCAGGGAGGTGACAGCCACAGGACACCAAGAGCAGTTCAGAGACACAGTGAGGGGCTGGAAGCCAAGGTCTGCACTCCTGGGAACACTGGGAAATGTTCCTGTGCCATGGGTGTGCACATGTGTGAGCACAGGATGTGCATCTGTGTGTGTGCATGTGTGCAGAGGGGAGGGTGTGCCCTGCCCCACTGCTGGCTCTGTGCTGGGTCCTCAGACTGCTCCAACACCTGGAAACATCCCATTCCTGATGATCTTCCTCTCATCCCTCCCACCCAAACCCAAGGCGTTTCCTTCCTGCCCTGTGGCTTCCTGCTCCAGGGGGTCCCACAGCCCTGTGCTGGTGCTGAGAGAAGAGGAACTCCTACACACATCCAGAGCATCAGCCTCACTCTTCCCCACCAAAAGCAGGGAGACATTTTGGGAGCAGCCTGGCTACGTGTCCTGGCACTCAGATCCTGGGTGCTGGCACCATCTGTGCCCTCTTTCCATGTTGGAAAACACAGTGGGAGCTGCTGGTGGCAGCCCCTGAGCAGAGGGACTCGACCTCATTGTCCCCCAGGTGTTACTAATGGATCCTCTGTGGGTTTGCTGGGATGGTTCTGTCTGCAGCAGCTGTGCTGGGGGTTCCTGTTTCCCACCTTTCTTCTTTTGACATTGCTGCAGCCCAGGGAATTTCCCCAGCCTGCAGGAGCTCAGGGGATGTTTCCTGATGGGTGTGGAGGTTGTCTCTGGTGTCCCTGGGTTGTCCAGATCATGGAGCTGATGTGATTGCTCCAACAAGCAGCATCCCCCATCCCTCCCTTGCTCAAAGCTGGGGGTGTTCACCTGGAGAAGAGAGGGCTCCAGGGATACCTCAGAGCCCCTTCCAATGCCTAAAGGTGTTCCAGGAGAGCTGGAGAGGGACTTTGGATAAGGGCCTGGAGGGACAGGATAAGGAGGAATGGCTTCCCACTGCCAGAGGTCAGGGATAGATGGGAATTGGAAAGGAATTCTATTCTTGGGAGGATGGTGAGGCCCTAGCGCAATTTGCCCAGTTCTGGCATTCCATGATCTTGGCTAAAAGGTGCAGGGCTGCAGCCAGGAGCCCCAGGCTCTGTCCATCTCCTTGTGCCTTTCATGGAATCATAGAATCATTAGGGTTTGAAAAGTCCTCCAATGTCATTGAGTCCCCATTCTCACCAAACAACTTTTCACCCCAAACCAGACAGCAGCCGCACAGTTGCACTTTCAGAGTACTGCAGGAAAACACGTGATTTAGAGGAAAGCAGGAGTTGCTCCCTGACTGGACCTATAAAACGGGAAGCAGGTCCCCCACAAATGATCTGGGGACAGGATGGGCTGTGCTGGACTTCTCCCAGGCTGGGACCTGCAGAGCACGGAGGGCTATGGTAGGAGCTTGGGATGAGATTCTTCCCAAGAGGGGAAGGGAGCAATATCTTGTTGGGCTCCTGCTTCCTGTTCCAGGTGTTTTGCCATGGCTGGGGAGATGGCAGGGCAGGAGAAGAGGGGTGTGAGGGCAGCAGGCGGGTGGTGTCTGCTCTGAGCGTGGGCTGCAGGAAGCCACCTTTGCTGGCAGCTGCTTTGGGGGAGCTCAGGGGAGCTGTGTGTGCTGTGGGGGCTGAGCTGGGAGGGGGGCTGGGGGCAGAGGGGTGGGAGTGGGAGTGGGGGGGAAGGAGGAGGGAGGCAGGGGAATGGAGGGGCACAGTGAAGTCTGCAGAGGAACAAAGCCTGGCACGAGAGCTGCCTGTGGAGCTGGGAGGGATGGAGGGAGCTGCTTTTCCTGAGTGACATATGTGGGTGGTGGTGGTGAAAAGGGAGGGAGTCCAGGAAGAGCCCCCGAGGTGCCACTAAGTCAGAGGGAGAGCAGCACTGCTGTCCGACCATGTTGGCATGGGCATTGGCCTCATGGATCACACCTGTGGCGCCAGAGAGCTCAGATTCCCAGCTGTGCCAGGCCCCAGGGCATTCAAGGAACATCTAGAGCCTGACAAAAGCCTGAGAGACTGGAGAGGGGATTTGACTCAGGCCCACCCCTTGGGTCCAAGCATGATTCCATGAAAATCACTCACTTCTCCTGGCCCCTTGTCATGCTCCTGGGCATGGCCCTGAGAGCAGGGGTAACGGTGGGATGGCTCAGAGAGGTGACAGCCACAGGACACCAAGAGCAGTTCAGAGACACAGTGAGGGGCTGGAAGCCAAGGCCTGCACTCCTGGGAACACTGGGAAATGTTCCTGTGCTATGGGTGAGCACACGTATGTGAGCACAGGATGTGCATGTGTGTGTGTCTGTGTGTGCTTTCACATGTGCACATGTGAGAGTGTGTGTGTGTGTGTGTGCATGGGGGAGGGTGTGCTCTGTCCCACTGCTGGCTCTGTGCTGGGTCCTCAGACTGCTCCAACACCTGGGAACACCCCATTCCTGCTGTTCTTCCTCTCATCCCTCCCACCCAAACCCAGGGCATTTCTCTCCTGCCCTGTGGCTTCCTGCTCCAGGGGGTCCCACAGCCTTGTGCTGGTGCTGACGGAAGAGGAACTCCTACACTCCCCCAGAGCATCATCCTCACTCTTCTACCCAAAAGCAGAGGGAGATTTTGGGAGCAGCTTGGCCATGTGTCCTGGCACTCAGATCCTGGGTGCTGGCAACATCTGCACCCTCTTTCCATGTTGGAAAACACAGTGGGAGCTGCTGGTGGCAGCCCCTGAGCAGAGGGACTCGACCTCATTGTCCCCCAGGTGTTACTAATGGATCCTCTGTGGGTTTGCTGGGATGGTTCTGTCTGCAGGAGCTGTGCTGGGGGTTCCTGTTTCTCACCTTCCTTCTTTTGACCTTGCTGCAGCCCAGGGAATTTCCCCAGCCTGCAGGAGCTTAGAGGATGTTTCCTGATGGGTGTGGAGGTTGTCTCTGGTGTCCTTGGGTTGTCCAGATCATGGAGCTGATGTGATTGCCCCAACAAGCAGCATCCCCCATCCCTCCCCTTCTCAAAGTTGGGGTTGCTCACCTGGAGAAGAGAAAGCTCCAGGGATGCCTCAGAGCCCCTTCCAGTGCTTAAAGGTGTTCCAGGAGAGCGGTAGAGGGACTTTGGACAAGGGCCTGGAGTGACAGGATAAGGAGGAATGGCTTCCCACTGCCAGAGGGCAGGGATAGATTGGCTATTGGGAAGGAATTCTTCCTTGGGAGGATACTGAGACCCTGGCGCTCTTTGCCCAGTTCTTGCATTCCATGATCTTGGCTAAGAGGAGCGGGTGGTTGGTTTCTATCCACCAGGCCCAGGCTCTGGCCATCTCCTTGTGCCTTTCATGGAATCATAGAATCATTAGGGTTTGAAAAGACCTCCAATATCATTGAGTCCCCATTCTCACCAAACAACTTTTTTACCCCAAACCAGACAGCAGCCACCCAGTTTCACTTCAACACTCTTGCAGGAAAACACGTGATTTAGAGGAAAGCGAGGGTTCTTCCCTCACTGCTCCTATAAAAAGGGAAGCAGGTGCCCCACAAAAGATCTGGGGACAGGATGGGCTGTGCTGGACTTCTCCCAGCCTGGGAGCTGTGGGGGATGGAGGGAGATGGCAGGAGCTTGGGATAAGCTGAGGGGCTGGGAGGTGGGAGCAGCAGGGAGAGGGATCTTCTTGGGCTCCTGCTTCCTATTCCAGGTGTTTTGCCATGGCTGGGGAGATGGTAGGCCAGGAGAAGAGGGGTGTGAGGAGAGCAGGCAGGTGGTGTCTGCTCTGAGTGTGGGCTGCAGGAAGCCACCTTTGCTGGCAGCTGCTTTGGGGGAGCTTGGGAAGTCATGTGCGCTGTGGGGGCTGAGCTGGGAGGGGGGTCCAAGAATTTGGCATGGCCTTGGTTGAGCAACCGTCTGTGTCAATTAGTGGAATTCCTATGGAATTTATGGTTCCTCCCATTGCTTTTTTCACCTATCGGTATCTGGCTTTATCTTCCAGCAGACTCACAGTTGGTTTATGAAGACATCTTCCTCTCATTTCCTTCAATCCCTCCACATCTTTTGTAATTGTAATTGTCTTTACAAACATTTATTATCATTGTCTTAATTTTCTCTTCCTGGGTCTGTTTTGATTATTTGCAGTGACATGATTTTCGGTCCTTTTGTAGACATTTCTGGATCAATAGGCATAGCTACTACCTGCATCCCCTTGATCACATGCTGAATGAGTTACACTAAGCAAGGTGTCATGCATGGTAAAAAGATTAGAGTTGCTATGACAAATAAGAGGGGAAAAAAGCATTTGTTTAACGCACAGTCCACCAGGTAACCATGAAACCTTGTCCTGTTCCCATCCTTTCCATGTTCGGACTGGTACATGAGCTAACTTTCTCATTGTGTTTGTAATTTGTTTCACCACTTTCCCATTGTCATCCACTTGCAGACAACAGGTTGAGTCATTGAATTTTCCACACCCTCCCCCTTCTGCTGCTAAGAGATAATACAGAACCATCTGATGTTGGAATATTGCATTCCTCGTTTGAGTGGATTGGTCAGCAAGAAGGTCAAGAGCTGTAGCTGTCTGGTTGGTTGTTATTTCAAAGACAGCTTGTAACCTAATTATCTGGTTCAAATTATAAATGGATTCTCTGGCACATGATATTAATTTGTTTGTATTCAAAGCACTTGGTCCATAGTGTTGTATGATTCACTCTCATGGCCATTCATCTTCTCCCAGTTTTTGGGTGCTCCCTCCAGCCTGGGATGCATCAATTGACCACTTTTTTCCTAAACAGATCATCATATACCTTGATTCCTAATTGATTTCCCTTAAGTTGTGCCAGCAAAAAGAATGGTCTAATATACCCTACATAACTTATTCCTCACCAGTTTGGAGGTAATGGGCGATAAGCATGTTGGCCACAAATCCCATAACGCCCGTTCAAAGCCCAGGCTCCATTGGCAAATGGGCCTTCCCAATTTTCATCATCAGTTGGTGGGTCAAAATACAGCTTCCTTCCTGGGCCTAGCAGTCCTCCAACAATAGTTGCCCTACCACAAGAGTCACAATATTTCCATTTCCAAGCTACAACATGAGGTTTCCACCTACAGTTACATCCCAGATCTGTTTTATTAGATCTGGACAAAAACTTACTCAAAAGGGTTCAAGTTCTGTTCCAGTGTTGCCACTTCCACTGATAGTCATTGACAACATGTGTCCTACTTGTGGAATTATCTCAGGGGTAGCTTATAAATGATTGGTCAAAACAACCCATCCTTCCCCACTGCTTTACAGCCTCCAAAATCACTTTGGTAATTATTGTAGGAACACCTTACCCAGTTACCATTAGTGAGCTTAATGTGCGTTTGATTCCATCTGCCTCGATACTTGGAGCAATAGTAAGGAGGGCAGTTGGGGACCCAGCAATCTAAACCCAAAGATAAAGTCCAGTCCCAAACACTTTTTCCCATGTATACACTCCGCGCTGTATTTAGAAAAGAAATGTCTCTTTCAGAAGAATGAAGTCACCATGGACTTCCTTCCTCATCCCAAAATCCTGTTCCATTATGGACTTCACTCAGGGTGCTGACCCACCATTTAGGTTCAACCAGGCTAGCCACCCATGGCCAGTCTTCAGATCCTCCTTGCTCTTCACAGACCCAACAATTTCTATCACTAGCTTCAAAAGGTGTTTCTTTATTTCTCCATTCATTCTTTCTACTGAATCGAACTCTGCGGGTGCCAGGGGGTATGGAGGTTCCATTGTATGCCTAAAGCAGCCATGACCCCTTGAAGGATCTTTTCTGTGAAATTAATTCTCCTATCTGAGTCTATTGCTTCCACAATCCCGTATCTTGGAATTATTTTTTCCAAAAATACTTTAATAACCGATTAGTTGCTGAAACAGTTGGGAATGCTTCTGGCCACCCTGTTGGCTGACCTACTATTACCAGAAGATATTTAAACCTTGCTACTCAGGGCTTTTCAGTAAAATCCTCCTGGCATTTTTTTAAAGGAACATACAGCCCAAGGCCTCCCTCTCCTGGCAGTTTTCTTTGTAACCCTGTTACTGGCTTTAGCACAAATCAAGCAACCTTCAATAGCTTGCATTGCCAGGGTAAAAAGACCCTCTGCAGCGTACATTTTGAGGAAGACTTCTGCCAGTCCTCGAGAGCCCCAGTGATTCCCTTCATGGAGTGTTTTTAATGTTTGTAAGACCAGAACCTTTAGTATCCACTGTTTGCCATCCTTTGTAAACCAATTATCCCCTCTTTTCTCTGCCCCACTATTTTTAATTATCTCAAGCTCCTGTTGTGGAAAGGACAGTTTCTTTGGCAGTGGTGGGGCTGCTGGGAGTAAAGGGAGTATCTTAAGGGATTTCTGGCAACCATGCAGCTTTCTGAGCCTCTCCATCAGATAATTGGTTACCTATTGCTTCTCTTGAGCACCCTGCCTGGTGTCCTCTAATGTGGATTATTGCTACCCCTTTTGGTAAATTCACCACCTCTAACAGGTGAGAAATTAGGCTTTTGTGAGCTAGCATTTTTCCCCTGCAGGTTAATAAACCTCTTTCTTCCCATAATCTCCCAAATGTACATATCACTCCATATGCATACTTACAATCAGTGAAAGTATTCACTATCTTGTCCCGATATAATTCACAGACTCTCACAAGTGCACACACCTCCGCTGTCTGAGCTAACCATGTGGGTGGCAACCTCCCCCCGCCTCTTCTAATTCCCTTCCCTAAATGATAGCATATCCTGTAACTTGCTTCCCTTCTATCAACTTTGAAAACCCATCAATAAACACATTTTCTCCCTCAGGCTAGGGAGTGTCTCATAAGTCTTCCCTAGCCTAGGTCTGAAGATCTATCACTTGAATGCAGTCATGGGTTTCTTCCTGGCCCCCCTCTCCAGGGCCGTTCAGACAGGAGGCTGGGTTAAACCCTTCCCCACTTCTCAATTCTAAGTCCTCCTGTTCCATTAAACAAGATTCATGAAGTAATAACCGAGCGCTGGTCATCCACTTAGAGGCTCTTTCAGTTCACAAAGTTTTAACTTGGTGTAAAACTTTAACTATCAGATATCCTCCTAGTGTCAGTTTTTGGGCCTCAGTTCCCATCAAGGCTGTGGCTGCACAATTCTGCAGACGATGTGGCCTCTGGCTACATTCTGAGACATTCTGAGACAATGAGTAGCCTCTGGCTTCTGGGTCTAACAGCTTAGAAAAAAAGCAATAGGCTGCCATGTTCCCCAAAAGCAGCTGCCAAATTTCCCAAAGCATGAGGGGACAACACTTTCCCCGAAAGCTGCTTACAAAATCCAAAGCAGGTATTGGAACCTGCTTTTTCCCAGGCATGAGACTTTAACATCAAAATCAACTCAGACACCGAGACTCTAACTCAGAGAGGACTGGAACCCCTCGGGGACTTGAACCCCAGAAAAAAACACAGCAGCTATCAGACTTGCTTTTTCCAAAGCAAAAAGGGGCCACCTCTCTCCCAGGCAGCGGCCACAAAATCCACTACAGGTATCAGACCTTCTTTTCTCCAAAGCACAAGGGGGACCAATTTCCCCAAAAGCAGCTTGCAAACTCTTGCAGGACTTGAACCTGCAATTCTTTATAGTTGAGACTTCAACTCAACGCTCTCCAAAGCACCTGAGCAAAACCCTGCTCAAAAACACCTTGCAGGACTCAAACCTTCTTTTACAAGGAAACCTCATTTTTAGCACTGTGCAAGACTCAAACTTGCTTTTTACAAGGCAAAAACACTTTGCAGGACTTGAAGCTGACTTTTGCCACTCCCAGAGCATGGGGAACCACACTTTGGGGTTTATTTCAGCATAAGCCTTCTCAGACATTTTACACGGAGATACCACAGTGTTAGCCTCTGTATAATTCTTCACAATGCCTTCTGCTGACTGTCTGCTCTTCTCCTTTAGAATTTTGGGCATTTCCTTCCTGCTGCTCTTCCTCCTGAGTTCTTGAGGTGGTTCCTATCTTCTTCTCCACACCCCACCGTTTGCCTCAGGCCTGCCACTACTGCTGTCCTGTGTCCCCTGAGCTGGGGATCTCAGCTGCCTGTGTCCACTGGGAAGCCAAGGCTGGGAGCAACAGGAACATCTGCTGTGAGGTGAGTGAGGGGAATCAGAGCCAACAGCCCTTGCACACATTGCCCAGATCTGCATGGATTCCCAAGGGAAAGCTGCTCTGAAAGTTCTGGAAGGGTGCAGGAGCCCAGTCCAAGCCCGTCGGATCAATACCTGTGCTGGTAAGAGTCTTGTGGCCTTGGTTGAATGGAAGCTGAATGCATGGGAAGGTTTTGTGCATGGAATAAATCTCCCCAATATCCAAGTGAATTGAGACTGGGACAGTTCTGAGGGTTGTTTTCTTTTGCCGAGACAAACTTTCTAAATAATATTAAAGTGGTAATATAAAGGGCAGTTCTTTAATGGAAGCTATCAGATGCAGAAAATACAGCTATGCACATGTGTAGTATCAGATTTCTACAGTTTTTGTAAGTTTTTTTAGTTAGTATACCTAGCAAGTACATCCAATAGGAGACTGGTTGCCCTGGTGACCCACCCTTGAACCAGCCCCATGGAGTCTCTCTCTTAGCTCTATATTTTGTTGTATCTCTTTAAGTGCTGGTACAAGCAGGGTGTCCTTGTTAGAAATTATTTGCTTGAAAATAAGACTACACTGAATTTCAAGAAGGTGTCATAAGTGTATGAGAAAGGATAACCTACTATTTTAAAGTGTGTGAAAGTGTTAAAAACTATACATGTGTATATTAAAAATCTACAAAGCTACAAATATATAAAAAGCAAAAAAAACTTTAGGCAACACTGTAACAGTGTCAAAAACCCCAAATGTGTAAAGGCAGGTGTGCAGTGAGAGCGCCAGCTCTGTTAGGGTGAGAACCATGGAATCATGGAATGGCCTGAGTTGGAAGGTGTTTTGCCAGTGGGCAGGGTCAGCCCAAAAGACACAGACACCAACTTAAGGAATGAATATAGTTTACTGTAATGCAAAACTGCAGTTGTACAAAGGATTTGTCACACCCTAGAACAGTTAAATGTACAGAGGTGAACTGAGGTCGCTTTAGTTTGTCAGAAAGGAGAAATACCAATCAGATATTCTCAAGAGGTCCAAAATACACAAAAGTTTGCAGGCAAAAAATACATGATTAAATTAAGGAACTTTGGCAAAGGATTTAATACAACACCAAATTCAACATAAAACACTAACATATATAGTGTTAGTGTTAGAATAAACAGAGCATTAATTTGGTATTTAACTTAACAGAAACCTTGCCCAGTCAACCTAGAAACCTTTAAACCCATAAGATTTTTAGTTACCCAAAAATGTTCCATGTAAAGAGGATAAGAAGAAAGAAAGAAAGACAGAAGAGATACAGAAAACCACACATACAGCTACCAACACCTAGGGTTCCAGGGTGGGTGAAATAGAAAAACAGAGGGAAGCTGGCAGGTTCCAGACACATGTGGTTCCCACATGGCTTTTAAGCCCCAGGGTCTTTGTGAGCCTTCCCTCCCTGGTGGGACTTTGTTGCTCGGCCACTCAGAGGCTGGGTTAGAATGCTGCCAGGGTGTGACTGTGTCCTGGTTTAAAAGACAGGTGTCTGCTGAGTGTTACGAATGGAGAGAGGAGCGCTTGGGTAAGTCCCTGCCTCTGCCCAGGCCTCTGGCAGTAGGCAGTAGCTTTATTGAGGTGGCCAGCACCCCAAAACCACTCTCACTTGCAATTTCTTTATAATGGATGATCAGGCTAATTACAACATGAACTATTTTTTGAAAGGACCAAGGAAACAGACATAAGACTTTAAACAGACTACTTACTACACAGGAATAAAATGAAAGAGGTCTACTAGGAGATAAAAATGCAGTGCACGATAATAAAGGTACCTATGTTACAGCTAGCAAAGAAATAACAATGTCACTTACCAACGAATGATAGTGGTGGGCAGAGAATCTCCTAATTCCGCTCAATCCCCTGAGGAAGTAACTTGATGCCAATATCTTGGTCATCAAGGAGAACACTCTATACACTCAGAGAGCGTAAGAGATTTCTGATTTAATGAAAATCACAATGGTCTTTTATAGTTGTAAAAGTGCTTGTGTCTGTAGTCACTAATTTTGGTTATCCTTTCCCACAAATTCAAAGGCACAATGTTTATTGCTGGCTGAGGAGATTCTGAGCTGAGATAGAATCTCACTACAAGGCAAGAGATTCTGCTGATGTAGCCATATGGTTGAAGTAGATAAGTCTCAGGGGTGAAAGGTCCTGTCACACCAAGGAACGTGGGAACTGCCCTGGAATGAAAGAGATTACGCCCTCCCTCCAAATTATTATAACTTTGAAATTACAGGACTTTCAGGAAAAGATATGGGAAAAGGAATAACAGTATAACAGTTCTTTAATATATATATACATATATGTGTATATATATGTATATACACATGTGTGTATATATATATATAGATATAACAAGACAGACAAACAGCAACAACACAAAAAAAAAAAAAAAGAAATACAAAAAAAAAAAGAAAACTTACTAACAGCCTTCTCCTACCCATCAAGCAATTTCCCCTTTGGTGTAGTTAGGGCCACAACCAGCAGGGGCTGGTGTTGGCCTGTGTCAAGGAAGAGGGGCTGCAGTGATTCCTCCGTGGCTTCAGGGGATGCTCCAGTGCAAGCCCTGAGCCTCCCCAGGGGTTAATGGCAGCCCTGAGAAGAGAGAGAGAAGATGGGGGCGGTTGGAGGGTGGTGTTTGGTTTCCCCGTACCCTCGTATGTCTGGTGTGGCATCCTGGGGATGGCAGCTCCAGTGAGGTTCCAGGCCACTAGCAGCTGGGAAGGTGCTCTCAATAGGCAGTAGGAGAAACTCCACAAGAACACCCAACCCCCTGGGTGGGAAAAAGTCCAGCACTAAACACCTCAAGCATCTCCTGTTCAAGCCAGGCAAAGACTGAACAACCCCATCTAAGAAATTTCCAAACCCACACTGTTTCTCCCCCCTCCCTCAGAGCCATTCCAATGGTATGCCAAGGCATTGGCTACTTCTTTTGTAATTGAGGCCCATTTGCCATTTCCATGACAACAAATGGGAAGAAAATTCCCTGAAGAAACCTAACCTCCAACATTATCCACCTGAATTTTTTTCCCATACCAACACGTTACATGAAGCTTAGACCTTTAAACTATATACATGCATGCATTATCCTAATTATATACATATATACATGCAGATATGGCATACATGGATACAGGCATAGTGTCATGGACAACTCGCCTCAAAATAAGGTCCCCTTGAGGTATACATTGTTTTTCTCCATCTTTCTGCATTACCCATGAAGTGCAACCCGGTCCCTGAGCAAAGACAACCCCATGGACGGGTTTGTCTTTGCTTGAGGCAGAATTTATCCAGTCTTTCCTAACATACCTCTCATATGCACCACTGGAACCTTATCTCTATATGTTGTATGCAGGGGCTCACATTCGGCAGGGCCAGCTCGGTTGGTGGAACCTCTGGTGTTAACTAACCGTGTAGCCTATACTAAATGGAGATCCCACTGCTTGGAGGTCCTACCTCCCACTGCCTTCAATGTTGTTTTTAATAGTCCATTGCACCGCTCCACTTCCCCAGCAGCTGGTGCATGGTAAGGAATGTGGTACACTCATTCAATACTGTGTTCTCCAGCCCATGTGTTTATAAGGCTATTCTTGAAATGAGTCCCATTGTTGGACTCAGTTATCTTGGGGGTATCATGTCTCCAAAGGACTTGCCTTTCAAGGCCCAGGATGGTGTTCTGGGTGATAGCATGAGGCACATGGGTGATCTCCAGCCATCCAGTGATTGCTTCTACCATTGTGAGCACATAGTGCTGGCCATGGCGGGTTTGCAGCAGTGTGATGTAATCGATCTGCCAGACCTCCCAATACTTATATTTGGATCACCGCCCACCATACCTCAGGGGCTTTACCCATTTGGCCTGCTTGATTGCAGTGCAAATCTCACAATCATGGAGAACCTGGGAGATACAGTCCATACAGATCCACCCCTCGGTCTTGTCCCCACTTATAGGTGGCATCTCTGCCCTGTTGTCCTGAGGCATCATTGGCCCATCGAGCTAGGAACAACTCTCCCTTGTGTTCCCAGTTCAGATCTATCTCTGACACCTCTATTTTTGCAGCCTGGGTCACCTGTTTGTTGTTTCGGTGTTCCTCATTATCTCGACTCCTGGGGACATGGGCATCCACATGACAGACCTTCACAGGTATCTTCTCTGCCCGAGTGGCAATGTCTTGTCATCCTTCAGCCGCCCAGATTGGTTTTCCTCTATGCTGCCAACTGGCCTTTTTCAACCTCTCCAACCAACCCCACAGAGCACTGGCTACCATCCATGAATCAGTATAGAGCTAGAGCTTTGGCCACTTCTCTCATTCAACAATGTCCAGGGCCAACTGGATGGCTTTGAGTTCGGTAAATTGGCTTGATCCACCTTCTCCTTTGGTAGCTTCTGCATCTTGTTGCATGGGGCTCCCTATAGCTGCTTTCAATTTTCAGTTAGTCCTTACAATGCAACAGGAACCATCAGTGAAAAGAGTATAGCGTGTTTCTTCTGTTGGCAGTGGTTATACGGTGGAGCTTCCTCAGCACATCACCTGTTCCTGCTCCTTTTTGTCCATGAGACCAAAGTTCTTACCTTTGAAAGGCCAATTCATAATTATCTCCAAGATCCTGGGGTGATTTGGGTTTCCAATATGGGCACACTGTGTAATCAAGGCAATCCACTTACTCCATGTAGTGTTGGTGGCATGATGGGTAGAAAGAACCTTTCCCTTGAACTTCCACCCCAGCACCAGTAGTCGGGGTGCCAGGAGAAGCTGTGCCTCTGTGCCAGTCACCTCTGAGGTGGCTTGAACTCCTCCATAGGCTGCCAGAATTTCCTTCTCTGTTGGGGTGGGGTTGGCTTCAGACCCCCTGCAACTTCAGCTCCCAAATCCAAGTGGTCTGCCTCTATTCTTGCCAGGCACCTTCTGCCAAAGGCTCCAGGACAGACCATTGTTCCCGGCTTCAGAGTAGAGTACATTCTTCACTTCTGGTCCTGTCCTGACTGGGCCAAGGGCTACTGCATGAGCAATCTCCTGCTTGATCTGGGTGAAAGCCTGTTGCTGTTTGGGACCCCAGTGGAAATTGCTCTTGTGGGTTACTAGGTGGAGAAGGCTCACAATCTGGCTGTGCGCAGGAGTGCGCATGCTCCAGAAACCCATGGCGTCTAGGAAAGCTTGCGTTTCCTTCTTGCTGATTGATGGAGACATTGCTGTGATCTTGCTGATGACCTCAGTGGGTATCTGATGCCATCCATCTTGCCGCTTCACTCCCAGGAACTGGATGTCTCAGACAGGTCCCTGGACCTTACTCTTTTTGGTGGCAAAACCAGCTTCCAAGAGAATCTGGATGATCTTTTCTCCTTTCTCAAATACTTCTGTTGCTCTGTTCCCCCGAAAATGATGCCATCTATGTACTGCAGATGTTCTGGAGCCTCACGCTTTTCCAGTGCAGCTTGGATCAGTCCATGGCAGATGGTGGGACTGTGCTTCCATCTGTGGGGCAGTTGATCCCAAGTATATTGCATGCCCCTCCAGGTGAAGGTAAACTGGGGCCTGCACTCTGCTGCCAGAGGGATGGAGAAAAATGCATTAGCAATGTCAATAGTGGCATACCACTTCGCTGCCTTGGACTCTAGCTCATACTGGAGCTCCAGCATGTCTGGCACAGCGCTCAGTGGTGGAGTCACTTCATTCAAGCCATGATAGTCCACAGTCAATCTCCATTCTCCATCAGATTTGCACACAGGCCAGATGGGGCTGTTAAAGGGTGAGTGGGCCTTGCTGACCACCCTTTCACTCTCCAGCTAATGGATCATCTTGTGGATGGGAATCACACCATCTCGATGAGTTCAATACTGCTGGCAATGTACTGTTGAGGTGGCAATCGTAACTCATCGTTCTTCCATCCTCAGGAGTCCTACTGCAGAATGATTTTCTGATAGTCTGAGCAAGGTGTTCAAGTGCCTAATGGCCTCTGTCCCCAGAGCAGCAATCCCAGAAGCCCACCTGAGTCCTTTTGGGTCTTTGAAATAACCACTCTGGAGGAAATCTATGCCCAGAATACATGGGCCCTCTGGACCAGTCAAAATGGGACGTTTCTGCCACTCCTTCCCAGTCAAGCTCACCTCAGCTTCCAGCAGGGTCAACTGCTGCCATGTCATGCCAGCAACAGAAATAGTTTCTGCCCCCACATGTCCTGACGGTATTAAAGTACACTGCACACCGGTGTCGACCAAAGCCTCATATTTCTAATGTGGTTCTAATGTGCCAGGCCATCAGATCCATGCAGTCCAAAAGACTATTTTCCCAGGCCTCTACCTGGGTAGAGGCAGGGCCCCTCTAGTCCTGGCTACCATTCACTCCCTGGGTGTACATTCTGGAGATTCCTTCAAGGGGATCGGAGATATCATGCTCCCTTCTGTTATACCAAGCAGCTCGGTCACAGGAAGCTGAGTCTACATTCATTTTGTCAGAACTCTCAGTTAGTGTTTTCCTCCTTGATTTTATGCACCTGTGCTGCCAGGACAGAAGTGTGATTTCAATCCCACCTTTTCATATCTTCCCCATGCTCACACTGGAAAAACCACAGGTCAGCTTGCGGGGTGCACCCCCTCTCCCTAGCTGGGGGATGTCAGGCTCTGACACTGTGGCCTGCAACTCACACTGGTGCCACATAGGAATGATTCTTCCTTACCTCCTCCCTAATCTCCTCTTTGAGACTCTTACCTACAGCAGAGACGTGAACCTGCATTGGGCCATTGACCATACTCTCATAATTCTTGAGTTTGCTGGGTACAGAACCCACTGTATCTTGGTTGTCCTTGGCATTATTTGTTGCCATGAAGTGGAGTATTGGAACAGCCCTAGATGTGCCAGGGTCCACAACATTTGCCCTGTGCACCTGACCTTGTCAGGGTCATTGTAATTCTCTCTGTCCCTTCCAAAAAGGGTCTCTAATAATGCCCTTTCTCTCATGCGCTGGATCCGTTCCTCAATGGTCTTCCAGGGCATTCTATGATGGTGCTCCTGCAGTCTGTCTCTGTCTCAGAAACAAACCTCTCTCTTACAATCATTAGAAGCTGCTCCCAGAGAGGAAGGGGAGAGTGTGTGAGGGCTGCCTGTTGGTGCTGGGAGCAGCAGGCTGGGCCAGCCAGCAAGCAGTGCAGCCGTGGGGCTGGGCAGAGGGTGCAGGATGCAGGCAGGGCTGTTGGATGGGCAGAGGCTGTGCTAGTGCTGGGGAGAGCCAGGAATGCCCTCAGCTGACTGCACTTGTGGATGGAGGAGTCCTAGGGGGAAGGGCATGGGAGATAGTGAAGTCAGCACCTTGTCCAGGGCGGGGGGGGGGGGGGGGGGGGGGGGAGGGTTGTGTCTGTGTCTGTGTCTGTGTCTGTGTCTGTGTCTGTGTGCTGTGTCCTGGATACACACTCAGCTTCAGGGCAGATCCCGTAAACAGGAAAGCCCCAGGCCCATCCAGTGTGCTGGGAAGGAGGCCCTGGGTCCTGTGCTGTGCCAGGCTGGGCTCCAGCAGCCTGCTGGGAGCAATCCCCAGGGCCACAGCTGCTGCACAGCCTCTGCCAGGAGCCTGGGGCCTCTGACAACACAGCTTAGGGAAAGTCTCTTTTCTTCCTCTACAGCCATGGCTTTGCAGGAGGACACACGAGAGGGGGATGCAAAGGCACAGCTCCTGGCAGAGGCATTTCAGGAGGAAGGACTGGATGCTGAATACTGGCTGCCCAAAATGTCAGAGATCCTGGGAGTCAAGTGCAGAGAAGCCCTGCAACATCTGGAATACAAAGACTACCTCCGTCTGGAGAGTGAAGTACAGCACCCCTGGGAGAAAAAGATGCTCCAGAAACTCCTGAAAATAACAGACAACAAAACAACTTCTAAAGAGCTGCAGAAGCAGCGCTTGGAGAAGACAAAGGAGAGACAAGAAGTGGCCAAACAAGCCCTGAATGATCTGACAGAAATGCTTAACAGCCGCAGCCACAGCCAGGATGCTCTGAGGGAGAAAGCAGAAACTATGTGGAAAGCCATGGAGATTCCTAAAGAGTTCTGGCCACCACCAGAGCAACCCTTGGTGGATATGCTGGAGAGCATCCAGAAGCAGCTGGTGCAGCAGGAGCTATCAGCAGGCAGCAGGGAGGACATCTCTGACACAGAGGTGCTGAGGCGGGCGTCGGGGGGACTGGCCCTGCAGGGCATCTACAGAACCAGCAGAACTGAAGATGTGCTGGCAAAGCGAGAGCAGCTCCTCAGGGTTCCTGAGGGATTCCAGCTCACTGGTCCGGAGCAAGGATCACTGCTTGAGAGGAAGAACTTCTCCTCCTCTGTGGCAGAATCCACTTTCACCAAATCCATGGAGCAGCTGGGCTTCAGCATCAGTGTTTCAGCCAAAGTTGTGTCCTGGGGGATTAATCTGGGAGGGGGTGTAGATCACAGCAGCTCCTTGCAGTCACAGGACACCCCCCAGTCCCGCTCTGAGCAGAGCTACTTTTGCACCACCAAGTACCAATACATCCCTCTGGCCTCCTGCTACTTCCCAAGGCATCAGCTTCGCCTCTCAGATGCAGCTCTGCGGGAACTGCAAGATATGGAGCAGCTTTTGAGCTGCACTGGGGAAAAAGACAAACTCACACTGTTGAAGATGTGTGAGAGTTTCTTCAGCAGGTTTGGGTCCCATGTAAACCAGGGTCCCATCCACTTTGGGGGGATATTCTGGTGGAAGGCTTCTACAGAAGGATTCAGAGCTGAGCAGCGGGAAGAGATGAAGCAACAAACCTCTGAAGCATTGAACAGCTTTGTGATGGCCAGCTATGGTGACTTTGGGGACACTATAGGAGGGGCCATGGATATTTCCAAATCCAACTCACAGGCTTCTGTCCTGGTGAGAGCCAGAGAAAGTTCCCATACAGCGATTCAGCTCTACGTGGTCAACACAGGGGGCGTATCAGACACAACTTCTCTTCCTCAGTGGAAAAAGGGGCTCATGTCTGATAACACAATGTGGTGTGTTATCGACCGTGGCTTTCAGCTGATCCCAGTGTGGGAGGTGATCCTGTGCAATCACAGCAGGGATTTTCAGTCTGTTGCTCAGATGAGCAGAGCCCTCAGGGCTGCGTATAAAGCGCTGACAAATCAGAGCGTTGACACCACTTTTGGACAGGAACTGGAAATTGCAGTGCAAGAGGCCAAAGCTTTCATGGAGATTGTGAAGACCTGGGAGGTGACGGTGGATGAAGAGAAGCTGCTCATGCTGATGGAGCTGAAAGAGGATCTGAATGCAAAAACCAAGAACTACAGTGTGTGGATCAACATGTGCCTGTCGGATAAAGCCCTGCAGGACTTCCTGGTGAACACTGTGCGGAGTTGCCAGGAGTCACCTCCAGAAAACACCACCTCTATCAAGGTAAAGTTGAGGAGCCTCCTGGATCCTCATATCTACTCTGTCAAGGACTTCCCTGAGGCTTCCTTCATTATGCAATGGATCTTCCAGACTGAGCACAGGCTTCCCAAATCTCCCAAAGTCTCTGAGCTTGAAGAGCTCATCAAAACACTGCAGCAAATGATGAAACACATCCATGCTGCCACCTATGCACCAGGAAGCTCTGCTTCTGCTGTTCATGAAGCAAAGATAGAAGCCACCCTGACCACCAGCCTCGCCATTTATTCCTTTCTCCAGTCTCTCCAGGAAAGGGCTCAGAAGGACATGGAACTCCTGGTGCTCTTGATTGTGACCAGCACAGGGTACCAGGTAGAAAGCAGCACTTTTCCATACCTCCTTGGACACCCAGAAATTCAGTACATGGCCAAGGAAATGGAAGCGGCACATGAGGAGTATGTGAACCTGAAGGAGCAAGATGCCGACAGAGCTGAGGCCTTCCTTCTGCTGCTGGGTCTGACTGTGACACCTGAAAGTCAAGAGCTGTCCCCTGAGCAGAAGAGGGAGCGTTTAGTTTTCATGGAAGATTATATGAAAGGCTTGTGGTCCACACGGATCAAGAATCTCCTCCAAAAGAGCAGTGCAGGCACAGACTGGGAGAGGCTGGAACAGGACTTGCATTCCTTGGTCAGAGGGTGCTTGGATGACAAATGGGATGAACAGAGGTTGCCGAACATACTCACTGAAATGGAAGGCACTTTTCCAACACCTGAGCCCCCCAGTCAATCCCAGTCCAAGTCAGATGGCAGCGAATCCCAAGCAAATGAAGTCATTGCAAACCAGGAGTTCCTCCAGTTGCTCCAGCGCCTTGGACTTGAAAGTCACTACCCAAGAAAAATGGGGATGGGATATTTCCACACCATCAGCAAGACATCTCTGCAGGACAGCCAGCCCAGCCAGGACAAGGAACTGCCATTTCACTTCTTGCAAAAGGCATTAACTGTGGATTACCAAGTGAGGTACCTGACTTGCTGGGATGAGAGCAACCCTGGACTTGCACCCCTGCCACAAACCGTAGAGCAAGGGCAGGAATGCTCAGATTCATTTGAAAACTTTCTTGATAATCTGACAGAAGCAGCCCCTGAACCTGCAAGGAGGGACAGCCATGTGCACCCCATGGACCTGCAGATGGCCATTTTCCATTGTGCTGATGACTTCCTGAGACAGACCCTTGCAACCAAGCTGGCGTTCTGCCAACTGGCGCTGCCTCTGCTGGTGCCCAACCCATGCACTTCATACATCGAGTTCCCACTCTTTGCCCTCAGCCAAATCCAAAGGAGCTGGAAAGAGGTGGAGAAGTCAGGAAAGCAGGCTGCAATCAACAGTTACAACAACAAACTCATGTCTCAGGCACAGACACCCATTGTGTCCTTCATTCGCATTGGCAGCTCAGCCTCCTCTTCCAAGTCTCAGCTCCTGAATGCTCTGCTGAGCAAACGCAAACATGACACTTTCTTCCACCGCCACTGCAGAGGCAGCACCAGAGAGTGTTTGCTGATGGAAGGGGTGGTGGAGATCACCTGGTACTGCCCCCGAGGAAGCCCTGATGACACCTTTGAGTGCTGTGTGGCTTTCTGTAACCTGCATGGAGATGCCAGGGATCATGGAGCACAGCTACAGTTTCTGCAGGAGATATCTGCTGTCAATGTGGCTCTCCTATCTGAGTCGGAGCACATGGACGACAGGGGGAAACAGCTTCTGCAGGACCTGTGGCAGTCACAACGGCCTTTGGTTTGTCTTCTCACGGAAAAAGAGAATGTTGCAGCTGGACAACCCAGCAAAAACATAAAAATAGGGATCAAGAACCGAAATGAAGCAGAACTGATTGACCAGCTGACCAAAATAATCAGGGATCTCCTGGAAGGGTCTAATCCACATTTCAGCCTGGACACCTGCGTGGACAAAGCTCGCCAGCATGGATTCTTAGTGGATGCAGATCAACCTGCATGTGTGACAGCAAAAGCAAAGGCAAAGGAGCTAGTGGACCTTCTGAAGAAAGAGAAACTGTCCAAGATTAAATCCCAGCTGTTGCCCCTTCAAGGAAAACTGTGGTACCAGTGGTGCAAAAAGGACAAAGAACTCACTCGCTTGCAGGAGAAGAGGAACAAGAGCATTGAGCATCATCGCAGCCAAATTGAAAATGAGAAGGCAGCAATAAGAAGAAAACAACTTGATCGAGCTTTCCCTCTCAACCCACTGATGAAATCATTCCTTGGCTTTCTCCAGGCACCACCAGCAGATACCAAGAAATACTTCCTGCACTGGATGAAGGTCTTTATGGATGACCTGTCCTGTGGTCGCCTTGAAGAACTGAGGAGAGATTATCACAAGTTATGGTCTGAAATCCTGGCAAAAAAAAAAAAGCAAGGAAAAAACCACTGTAAACACTGAGTTGCTGATACAGCTGGATGCTCTCTCTGATGAAATCAATGATTCCTCCATCGGCCTGGAACACCTTATGCGAGAGGTAGCGCAGATTTATGAAGCTCTGGAATTAATGGACTCAAAGAATGAGTATTTCGCCAAACTACCTGAGATTGCAGCAGATCTGATGGTTTTGGGTTATCCTGTGGAGCTGATGGATGGGGATGCTTCTTACCTGCCCTTGCACTGGGTGGGAGCAATCTTGGACAGCTTAATTGAGAGGCTGGGGGACAAACGAGTGTTTGTGCTCTCCGTGCTCGGCATCCAGAGCACAGGCAAGTCAACCCTGCTGAATGCCATGTTTGGTCTGCAGTTCAACGTCAGCGCAGGGAGATGCACCCGCGGAGCCTTTATGCAGCTCATCCCAGTGGGGGAGGAGCTGCAGCAAGAGGTGGGCTTTGATTTTGTGCTGGTGGTTGACACAGAGGGACTTCGTGCCATGGAGATGGCCAATAAACAGTCCCTGAACCATGATAATGAGCTGGCCACCTTTGTCATTGGCATTGGCAATTTGACTGTGATTAATATCTTTGGAGAAAATCCGTCAGAAATGCAAGATGTTCTCCAGATTGCTGTGCAGGCTTTCCTGAGGATGAAGAAAGTCAATCTTTCCCCAAGCTGCATCTTTGTCCATCAAAACGTGGGAGAAGCAACTGCCAAGGAGAAGAATATGGAAGGACAAAGGCGTTTGCAGGAAAAGCTGGATGAAATGACTGTGGTAGCTGCCCAGCAGGAATTCTGTGACATCTCCTCCTTCAGCGACATCATCGGCTTTGATGTGAACACCCACATTCACTACTTTGCTCACCTGTGGGAAGGAAATCCCCCAATGGCACCACCCAACCCCACCTACAGCCAGAATGTGCAGCAACTAAAGAGCAAAATCCTCCAGGCTGCCCAGAAGGAGTCACAGCGCAGCATTTTGAGGCTCTCAAGCCTGAAAGTTCGTATTGGTGACCTCTGGAATGCTTTGGTCAATGAAAACTTTGTTTTCAGCTTCAAGAATTCCCTGGAGATTGCTGCATACAGGAGACTGGAAACTGCTTTTAGTCAGTGGACCTGGAGGCTGAGGAGTCACGTCTTAGATGTACAAATGAGACTGGACAACAAAATTCGGAATGAGGACTTGCAGAATGTCACCAGAGAACACCTTGCAGGGCAGGTGCAAGAGACAAGTGATGCCATTGAGAAGGAAGTGGAAAAGTTCTTTGGGGAAGACAAAGACTTTGAGACACTGGTCCAGTGGAAATCAGGCACAGAGCTGAAGCTGAAAGAACTAAAAGAGACTCTTCTTCTTGAAACGAAAAAGAAATGTGAGAATCTTATTGAGCTACAGAAGGAGCAGAGTAAACTGGATGGAAGAAAGTTGGAATATGAAGATGAGCTCCTGAGAAGGAGTAGGGAGTTGGCTGTGACTCTGAAAGGGAATAGCCTCAGTGAGAGAGAACTTAGGGACAACTTTACTTCTGTCTGGAACAAATGGATTGCTGAAGTCTCCCGTGCTGCTCGTCCTCTGGAACAGGTGGATATTGATGTGGAAATTGAAGATGTCCTTCTAGAGCACTTTAATGAGCCAGGTTTCCATGCACAGATCATATCATTTCCCAAAGAAAGAGGATTTTCTTTTGATCCAGAGAAACATGTTATGAAGAAAAAGAGTTATCACATCTTCTCTCGGAGCGTTTCCAATGCTGATGTGATCAAGTTTCAGCACATCACAGAGAACATTATAGCATCTGTGAAGGAAAACATTGATAAGAAGGAAATGGAGAAGAGGGATTACAGTAGAAATTTTATTCATGAAATACTCAATGAAGTACAGGAAGGTGTTAACTCTGTCTCCAGCAATGCAACCTGGACTTTTAACAAAAATTACAGCATAGATTTGTCTCTGTATCTGTGCAAAATGGCAGCAGAAAGGTTTAAAGCCATGCACGAAGCGTTCCGAAAGGCAAATGACCCAGTCGTGTACCTGAACAGCAAGAGAGAAGATTTCTTCCAGTGTTTCCAGATTTCCTGCCAAGGGGCCACTTCAATCACAACTTTTGTTGTTTTCCTTTGTGACAAGATTGCCCCAGCTCTTCGCAGGGCAGTCTATGAGAGAACAGCTAAAGCCATTGCTGATGACATGCAGGGCAAATTCCCAGATTTCAGGGGCAGCAGAGCTAATCTGGAAACTTGCATCCTGAGATTCTTGGCAGAACAAGAAAATTTTGAGTATTTCAAGGAGTACCTTAAGTTTCCAAAACAGTTTTTTCAGAATTACATTAAAAAACGAGTTCAGAGTTACTGTTTAGATGGGAGTGGGAGGCTGGGGATGTTTTTCGATTCCTCCCTTAATCTTCTCTATGGAAACATCCTGTCTGCTGTTTCTTTATCAACCCAAATTGTCAAAGACAGAAAAGACAGAGAGGACAAAATCTCTCTGTGGCTGGATGAGTTTTGCAGTAAGCTGACAGAGGTGATCAACTTGCCCAGAAGTGACCTGAAGGGCATTGAGCATCAGGAGGTCACAGACATTGAGTTCCTGAATGATGTAATGGCAGAAGCTCTGGATGACATGAGGAACAGGGTCAGGAAAGAATTTGCTGATGCTGATTTGAGCTCGTTTCCAAGGCAGCCTCACACCATCCTGGCAGAGCAATTTTCGGGTTGCTGGAAGCAATGTCCCTTTTGTGGGGCTGTCTGCACAAATACCATGCAGGAACATGATGGAAAACATCAGGTGGTTTTCCATCGCCCAGAAGCTTTGATGGGATGTCAATGGTATATGACAGACAAATTTGTAATTGATATTTGTTCCAGCCTTGTTGCAAGTGATTGCAGATTCAGAGTTGGTGAAGAAAAATGGTTCCCCTACAAGAAATACCAGGATGCAGGACCTCCTTTTTGCACTTGGAACATTCTTCCTGATCCATCCATGCAGGCCTACTGGAAATGGTTTGTGTGTCATTTCAGGACAGAGCTGGAAGCTTTGTACAAAGGGAAATTTCAGGGTAAAGGAGAAATCCCTGAGGCATGGCAGAGAGTTACCAAGCAGCAAGCACTGTCTGAGCTGGACAAGCGTTAGGCCATGTCCATGGCAAGGAAGAACCTCAAGAGCTTTGCAGTTTACAAGAACTTTGTACCAGGCTCTCCACAAAATGCAGTTACAACTATTACACTCTCAAGCCACCACACGCAGATAATGGTTATCTAATCACTCCCAAATTTGGTAAAATAAGGTGCGTTACTGTGGCCATTGCTCAGCAACTCCCTCGCTTCATGATAAAGCCAGAATCCCCCTGCCTTCTTGCCTAAACATTGCCTAAACATGTCCCAGAGACAAACCAAAACCCCTCCCTGGGGCAATTGGCCTCGTGGCCAAGCCTGAGCCCGAGGGCCAGGGGAAGAGCCAAGGCAGCACTCTAAGCACCTCGTGGATCAGCTGCTCTGAGACAAGAAGGGACAGTGCCCCAAAGGCAGTTTTCCTGCAGCAAGGAGGTGTCCTGCTCAGAGAAAGGGCTACGGGGCCTGAGGGCAGCTCCCCACTGGCTGCAAGCTGGGCTGCTTGGCTTTTGGGCATCATCCTTCCCTCCCTCACTGCAGCCTCCTGGATCAACTGAGGCTGTTCTCCCAGCCTTTGGGGCAGTGCTGGTGCTGTCCAGGTAGGCTGGTGGCAGCAGAGCTGTGCTCTGGAGAAGGTGGCAGCAGCTGGCACTGCCCCAGGGAGGTGTGGGGGGTTTTGCTGTGCAGGTGCTGCAATGCCACTGGCCATGGGAGGGCCAAGGCCTCCTGGAGAGCTGGCTGGAGGGCTGCTTCAGCCTCATCCCCTGCATGCTCTGCTAATAAAGGAGTTGATTTGGACCATGCTGCTCTGTGTCTCCTTTATGTTGAGGGGAGCCACATCTGGGGGTGACTCAAGCTCTGTAAGGTGCAGACAGGCAGGGGACACAGGGGTGGCACTGAGTGAAGTACTAAGGTCTGAACAACAGGCCCTGCCTCAGGTCTGAACATTAGGCCCTGAGGCCAAGTTGACCTGTGAATGAACGTTCAACCAGACATTCTATGTTATCCGCTCATCCGGCTATCATATGTTAGCCATATGATAAATGTATCTGGTCATTAATGAAGCATCATTAGCAATATGATCTATGAAGGTGCTTGTTAGTGAAACTTGTATTTACCTGTCCATGTTTAGAAATCGGACAAAGCCATGAAATTAGACAACTGGCCTTGTTTGGGGGTGTAACATCAAACACTGGGGCAAGCACAGACTTTTCCCATGAGAAGTCTTTCTTCTTCCTGTGTTTTATAAACAAAGATAAAGTTTGGATGTTGTTGGAACAGTGTCTCAAGATATGAATGATTCAAGCCTGGCCAATCAACCTGGGGGAGGTTTTGAATTGGCCCAATCCGAGTGATCTTTGAAAGTCTATATAAGTTAGAATTAATTAATAAATTTAGAGCGATTCACCACACATTCGAGCCTCAGTTTCTCTCTCTCTGCTAGCGGTTTGTCGGAGTTTGGGGAAGGCCTTAGAATTTTTCTCCATCACTGTTACTAAGCAACAAATAGTTGGATGTTTAGAGCCATCAAGTCTTTTGTAAAAGACAAAAGGTGTGCTTGGGCAGGGCAGGGTAAGGGAAGAGCCGGCCCTTGGAACGCTCTCTCATGGTTCAGACGCTGAGAGGAGAGGCTGCTCTTTGCTTTTTGGCTGCGACCAGAGGAAATCCAACTGTGCCCTGGGTTTTTTTCTCTCCTGGCTGGGTGAGCTTTGATTCAACCTTTTTTCCCACTGGGAAGTGCACGTTTCCCCGGGCTGCATTTTCTCACAGCTGCTGCCGGGAGAGTCCGGCTGCCTCTGCTGCCTGCCCCCGCCCTCTGCCGCACGAGACCGCGGCGTCTGCTGTGACTGCAGAAATCCTTGCTACCTCGCTAGCTAGCCGGAGGGGAGAGAGCCAGCTCCTACCCCTGCCGCCCTGCTTTCTCACTGCTCCAAGCTGCTTCGCTACCCTGCATGCTTTTCAGCCTGCCTGCCATTACCAGCTGCCTGAGGCTGACCTGACCCTGTGCCACAGCGCCACCTGCAGCCGCTCAGGAGTCATCGCACCTGCCCTGCCCGGCCAGGAGCTCAACAGCGCCCCTGCTGCTTGCAACCGTGATTACACCACACGGGAAAAGGCTCAGCAGCTCACAAGTCATCTGCTATTGGTTTCTGGTTCTATTTGTGGTTGCTATTATTGTTATTGCTTGTTTATAGATACTAGTAAAGAACTGATATTCCTTTTTTCCCATACCTTTGCCTGAAAAGCCCTTGATTTTTTTTTCAAAATTAAATAATTTGGAGGGAGGGGAAAAACCACATTCTCTGTCCTAAGGGAGGGTTCAACCTCTCTTGGCAGACATCTGTCTTTCAAACCAAGACACGGTTCAACAGCGACAAAACACTACTCTCTTTTTTCCTTCTTGAGCCCTGGCCAGGCTTTGGGTGGAACCCAAAAGGAGAATGAAACCAGATGTTCCTGCACTAGAAGTGATTTCAGCTTGTTTATTGAACAATATAAAACCAGGATCCTCTCACAGTGAATTCAGAAGCCTTGTTGCCTGCAGGTAGATGCACTCCAGTAATTCCCAGTTACCGTGAGTGGTTTTCCAGTCCTTCACTGTGACAAGAGCTCCCCAGCTGATGTGTGGATCTGTAGGATGGTAAAATCTTGGGGCAACTGGTGATGAATCTTTCCTAATTACTGTAGGAAATCTTTTGTCGTAATGATTATGCACATTGCTGAGCTTATCCTTTTGTGATTCTTGGCAGTTTTGCTTTACAGTAAAATAACACCTATTCCTTAAGTTGGTGACTGTTTCTTTTGTGCTGACCCTCCCCACTGCCAAAACACTGGGTGAGGGTCTGGGGCGGGGATGTGACAGCAGAGGCTCTGCTCCATTCAGGGTCTCTGCTCCAGGAGCAGCTTCACCATCTGCAGGGACAGCAGAGAGGGCAGGAAGCCCCAGACCACAACATCCAGGGAAACCAATGTGAGTGGCAGGTGCCAAGGGAGGCAGCAGTGGGAACCAAGCCTTGCCTGTCACACACACAGAGGGCTGAGAAGGTTGATCCCAGTGAGGTTCTGTGCTCTGGAGCTGCTCAGCTGGGAACCTGCGGGACAAAAGGGGAAGAGGCCCAAACTCTGCCAAGCGCAGCCCTGGGCAAGCAGACCTGGAGCCAGTGAGAGGAGCCAGAGCTGGGCTGTGTGAGTGTGTGCTGCAAGGGCTGAGTGCCAGGGCCTGGGGACACCTGGGCTGGCAGGGGATTTGGGCTGGTTCTTGGGGCCAGACTGGGAGTGGAAGTGGCCCTGGCTATGGTGTCACCTCCTGGGCTGAGTGGGATTGCTGTGCTCCTATTGGAGTGGAGGTGTCCCAGTTGTTATGGTTTTAGGCTTCTCAGTGTATTTTTTCCCATTATCATCACAATGTCCGTGCAGAGGGGAATAATTGATAGCCAGCAATTAATTGACACAAAGAAGTAGCTAATAGCCCTCACATGCCAACTGAATCCCTTGGAGAGAGGAGGGAATAAAGGGTTTAGCAGTTTTGACTTGTGGTGTTCTTTTGCTCTGGGACTGAAGGCTGCCCGGGGCTGCCACACGGCATCTCCTGGAGTCACACTGCCTTGCCCTGGACTTTCTGTGCCCCAGCTCAGCACTTCTGTCGCGTTCTGCCTGCCCCCCACTTGTGTCTGCTGCTCACAAGAGGTTTCCAGCACCGCCCCCCGACTCAGACCTCGGCCTCTGCCAGCCCTGGCGCCTGCTGTTACCCACATGAGTGTGCAGGAACCTCCTGAAAGGAGGAGCAGCCTGCTCTTCCCCTCTCATGCCAACATCAGCCCAGACCACCCAGGGAAGTTCCAAGCTCACATCAGACCCTGCTGGCAGTGTGACAGTCACTGCAGCCTTTGCCCTGCTGTGGTCATAACTCTAAGAAATAGCACTTCGAGGGTTATAAGCTTCTGTTATTGTGGTGTTATTCGTTCTGTTTGGTTCTATGTATTTTCTAGTAAAGAATTGTTATTCCTTCTACATTTTTTGTCTGAAAGCCTCATGATTTCAAAGTTATAAGAATTTGGGGGGCATCTTCTTTCTATTCCAGGAAGGTTCCTGCCTTCCTTTGCAAATATTTTTTTTTAACCCAAGACAAGTGTGGTGGTTTTGATTGGCCCAAAACATCAGTAAAGTATTTTTAACATCTAGGAGAAATTTGGACCCCTCAGAAGCTGTTGTAGTAGGCATGGGGAAGTGTCTGAAGGGTGGGGTGTGGCACAAAGATGGCTCCTGTGTGTCCTGAGTGCAAGTTCTGGAAGTTTTTACATCAAGTCCAGCAGAGCCAATCTCTGATGGCTCTGAAGGTGATGGACATGCTGCCGGCCAAGTTTGGGCCAATTGGAGGTGCTGGTTACGCCTCTGTGAAAACATATTTAAGAAAACATCAAAACAAAGTGGGCACGCACTTCTTTCACTTCTTTGTAGTTGGAGGAGGAGGAGGTGGAGGTGAAAATATGTAGAGGGAGAACAGCATGGAGATGCCAAGGTCAGTGAAGAAGGTGGGGGAGGAGGTGCTCCAGTGCCCCAGGTGCTGGAGCTGAAAACTCTCTGCTAGCCACGGTGAATGCCAGGGGGATGCAGGAGGTCCCCCTGCAGCCCATGGAGTCCACAGGGATGCAGAAATCCACCCACAACCCATGCCAGAGGAGCAGGTGGATGCTTGGAGAGAGCTGTGGCCCAGTTTGGAGTCTCGAAAGAGTTAAAGCTACAGAGGCCTTGCGAAGGAAAGAAAGGCCTTGCTCCTGGGATGGAAGCAGCGTGGCCTCGGCTCGGGAGAGTCTGCACCTTATGGACAAGAGGACTCATATTGCAACAGGAGTCGGGCAGGATGTTGCTTGTGAGATTGGACCCACGCCAAAGAAGTTCCCAGAGGACTGTCTCTTATGGGAGGGACCCCTGGCTAAGTAGAAAAACCCCTCTCCCTGATTGAACTGACCAGAAAACCCCTCTCACCCTGCCCCCTGTCTGTGTTGCTGGTTTGGAAAGAGGGAAGGGGGGTGAATGCAGAGACTGCTTCTTAAGAGGGTGGGGGTGAGAGCAGAAAACTGTCTGGAGAGAGAGAGAAACAAGTAGAGATAAAGAGTATTTGTAGTAGTAGAAGAATTGTAGTAATGAATAAATTTGAGAATCTGCTCTGTGGACTGAAAAGAGACCCTACACCCTGCCCCCCTACCCGGCTTGTGGATTGTAAAGGAGGAAAGGGGGTGAATACTATGGGTTCGTAAGAGGGAGGGGGGGGGGAGTGAACAAAATAATGTATGAAAAGTTTATTTTTGCCTTGCATTTATCCTCCAATTCTGTTAGGTAATTAAATCACCCTTTTTGCAACTTTGAGCTTGAAGCCTGTTTGCCCTTTTTCGTGCGTCCTCCTGGCAATGTCCTGTCTCAAACCCATGACAACAAGCTATAAAATGGAATATAAATATTAAGAGACTGGTTCCCATAAGGAATTTAGCCTCAAGGAAAGGGGGGCCTTGATAAGGACAGGTGAACAGAACAACATTTTACTAAGGACAGCAGAACAAAACAGCACAGCCTTGGAGAAATAGATAAAGGGTGTAACTTAGGCAAACAGAAGTCATGGAAAACACAAGCAGGATGCCAGCTCAGCTCTGCAAGGCTGACAAAGCAGGAGTTATGCAAAACAACAATACTGCCCTTACTCAAAAGTGGGGGTCGAGGAACAACCCCCTAAAAAGGACACTGGGTGTTGAAGACAGACCCCAAAAACCATATAAGAACTTCTGAAAAGGCGTGTGACTGTGTAAAATAAAGTAATACATATCCATCAAAAAAGCGGGGATAGCTAATGAATATGTCATCAGTGTGTATGATAACAACTCTGTTCCCCTGATGCTTGGTGCACTTGATTGGAGGAAGGATCTCCCAAATGACCAGTGCTGTAATAAAGAATGGCTGCTTTCTAATGCTCAAAACTAGGTTAGAAATTTTCTGTCTGGCTGATTTTGGTATCAATGGCCACTAATTAAAACTGAATGTGTGTATGGTGGCTCAGAGGATGAATCACCTCAAACAACAAGTAAAGAAGTCCCATACATGGCTACTGAATTAGCCACACGGATAAATGAATATGGTCAAACCTCCAAGGAGTCTGAGTATGTCTGGAGAATCTACCTCAGTGGAGGGGATCACATTTTACAGTCAGATAAAAAGGATGAAGGGTATTGGGGATTCAGTATCTTCCTGACTGCAGGAGACAATTGAGCTCCCTGGTCTCTTAGACAGACAGCAGCTTACAGGGCTGGCGGACTAAATCTCCTGGAAAGGGGAGATCCCCAGGCAATAGTGGGAACTACTGGTCAAATAGTGGAGAATATGCAAAAAGCTGACTGTTTGCAAGTGATTCATGACCGAGAATTAAAACTTCGACATGAACCTCCCAAAGTGATACCAGTAGATCGCAAAAGAATGACCCCCCCCTTGTCAGAGGACTTCCAGAGCCCCTAACACTCATGGGTGTTCAGCTCCAAGTTCAGATAGTAAGCCTCACAAATGGGGAAAGAGCTGTTGCCACCCCAGAAGGGCCTATAACCCCTGATCGTAGTCACAGAGAGCATAAAATCTGGGCCTGGGGAGAAGTGACAGAAGAATTGATTAATTATAGCAGAAAATACTGTCCAGTGCCTCCCAGTAAAACTGATTCCAAAGGACTCCATGTGAATGGAAAACATCATTGCCCCCAACAATACCCAAAAAGGTGGTATTTTCCCCTGGACAGGGAGGATGAGTTAACATGAGGGATGAACACAGAAGAAAATAAATAATCTTTGGATTATGGGTTTGCAAAAGGGGAACCCAAAAACTGTTATGGATTATCAGCCTAGTGATAAAGTGGAGTTATTATTGAAAGGGTGGCTAACAAAGGAGGGATTATCTGAAGTTGCTGTCCCTGCTATAGCTCCTCCCTTGGAAGATCCACAAAAAGAAAAGGAGGCGGGAAATCCTTTCCTTCATCCCCAGTAGGTGTGCCAGGGAACAAAGGTTGGCTTTTTATCAGAAGGCTCACTAAAAACTCAAAAGGAGATTTACTAATAACTTGTGCTATTGGTCCCCATAAAGTCCCCATCATTTTTTTCACAGATACTGGGGTGAAAGTCAAAGTCAAAGACACTTCCTCATGGAGTGTTGTGCCCTCATGCAAGTGTATATTTGTAGGGGATGCTTTTGGGTACCCACAACCCCAAATGACAGCTAAAGTGAAATGTTGGTTAGTGGGGAAGGAAAGGCAGTTGCAATCCTAATGGTTTTAGGAGAATTTCCAGTGAATCTATTGGGAACTGATCAAGGGGTTCATGAAATATGAAACCACATTGACCAAGGTGTATGCACTGCCTTACCTGAGTCTGCTGAGCAAAGTCTTGGATTAATGATAAAATTTTTTAGGTGGAGAGCACTCCAAACAACCCTTCTTCTGAGAGCTAAGGGCTCTGACATTCTCTTTCTTACTTGCAACAGAATTTTTTAGATGAAAGTGAATAAAAAATTATTTATTTAACAAAATTACACAGAGTGCTCTGCAAGGCACAGGGGAAGGGGAAAACTAGAGAAAAGGAATTATTAAACCTGATTAAACAGCTGGTAAACTTTAATGTCCTTTTCCTCAGACATAGTTTCTCCTCTCCGGGGTCCCCCCAGGGGCTGGACGGAGTTGCTCCAGTAGCTCCCTGAAGGATTCTTGTCTGCCGTCCTCCGGGGCTCCTTGGGTTTTCTTGGCGAGAAAACGAATTGGAAAATAGAGGTCTAAACAAAAAAAAAAAAAAAAAAAAAGATGGAAAAGAAAAAAAACTAGAGGAACAGAGCTATCTCAACAGCCGTCACAGCCGCAGTCTCCAGAGAGTCCTCCTTCTCCTCCTCCTTGCTCCCCCGCAGCAAGGCTTGGGGAAAAAGTTTTCAAAACCACCCATGCTTCTTTCTGCTGCTGAGTGCAGTTAAAGCCACAGGACCACATTTCTGAGCATAAAAGCTAACAATGAGGAATACAGGATTATCATAACATCACTCCAAGACAACAGTCTTTTATGATACCAGTGAACTTATCCTTTATTTTTTACATGACCAATGTAACCTCTCCAATGTACTGAGGTTAACAGTGGGCAAAAGAAAAGAGAGGAGTTTGGATAGACTGGGAAGCCACTCCCATGGTGCATGGAGCTTACCAGACCTGGAGCCATCCCTCTAATGCACTCCACAGTTTATCATTAAACAAAAGTCCTGTAACTTCACATGCTCAAAGATAATTTAATAAACACACACCCAATTTTATTTTAAGAAAAACATGCCCAATGAGTAATTTTGTCATGCATCAAACCCCCAAATCCTGTCACTGAAGATAGTGAAGGTGAACTCGGGCCAGAAAAAAAAAATCTTTGAGGAACAGAGCAGGACCAAGCCATGTTACTTTGATCCACAGTGGGATCCACTACTGTCACGGTTCTGACTCTGCCAAATGCCAGGCACTCAGGGCAGCTGCTCACTTGTTCTCTCCCCTGCCACAGCTGGGGAGAGGAGAGGAAAAAAATTAACAAGTGATCATGAGTTGAGGTAGAGGAGAAAACACTTCAAGGGTAAAACAGGCTCAACTTAGCTGCAAAGTGAATTTATTACTAACAGAGTCAGAGGAGTATAATGACGAGTAAAATAAGGCCATAAAGACATCGTTCTTCCCCCCAACCCCTCTCTCCTTTCCACCCACAGCACAGCAGGACAGGGTATGGGGGTTTGGGTCAATTCATCACTGAGATCTCCTGCTGCACAGGGAGAGGAGTTCTTCCCCTGCTTTGCCGTGGGGTTCCTACCACAAGAGACAGTTCTCTGTGAACTTCTCCAGCGTAGAACCACTCCAGGATGGGTCCATCTCACAAAGCAGCAGCACACACACGCTGCTGCAGCCGGAACTCCTCCCACGGGCAGACAGTCCTCAAAACTGCTGTGGTCTGGGGTCCCTTGTTCACGGGGTGCAGACCTCCAAGGGCTGTTCCATCTTGGGAGCAAAGCCTCTCTCTCCATGGGGTCTCCCAGCGAACCGCAGCCTCCTCCAGGCATCCACGCACTCCAGTGTGGACACCTCCCCATGGGCTGTGAGTGGATCTGTGCATGCCCTGTGGACCCCGTGGGACGCAGGGGCACAAATTCTCCACCATGGTCTTCACCATGGCCTGCAGAGGAATTTTTTCTCCAGTGCCTGGAGCACCTCCTCCCCCTCCTTCTCCAGTGACTTTGGTGTCTCCATGTTGTCCCCTCACGTATTCTCACCTCCTCCTCCTTCTCTGGCTAGAAAAAACTGCATGTGCACTTTTCTTCCTAAATACGTCATCACAGAGGTGTAACCAACCTTTCCAATTGGGCCAGGCTTGGCCAGCGGCATGTCCATCATCTTCAGAGCCATCAAAGATTGGCTCTGGTGGACATGGTGAAGCTTCCAGAAGCTTCTCACAGAAGCTATCTTTGTAGCCCCCCCACTACTAAAAACTGGGCCAAACAAAACCAACACAACTGTTTAATCCATTATACACATCAGAGCAATATGAAGCCAATGATGCTATGGCACTCAACACCCATTGGTGTGTGCAGCTCCCCAGTATAACAAATGTAGAGCCTATGACTGAAGTAATTTAATGTGGGCATGGTCCGGAAAAACATCATTTGTCTTGTATGCAGAACGTAAATTTGTAGAGCCTAAATTTACAGTATCCCAACTAGAGAGCAGCCCTTTATTCAGTTGCTCAAAGGTTATAACATGCAAAGTAGGACCAGGAGATCCTCCAGAAGTGCATTTTTTGTCCCAAGTCCAGACATTAATATGGGACATGTGTAGTTGTTGGAGACATCCCTCAAAAGGCTGGAAAAATCAAGATGAGCAGTAGAGCTCACATCTGCTTAAGCAATGTTGAAACCTGATCATCCATTACCCAATCCAAGGTGCCTTATTAAATAATGAGGCATAAATCACCATTCTTGATTTTAAAGATAAAACCCATTGTAAAGAAGCCAAGTACTCAGTTCCCTTAGGAATGGCCTGGGGGTGCTCCAATGGAAAATTTTGTTCACACCTCTCGCCGTGTTGGAGGTTAGAAATTTTTCCTTTTTTTTCTTTCGCTCTGGGAATTTTGTCCCATATCTTTCCTAAGAGACAATAACAACTGATATTTAAGAGACAAAAGAAATGGCTGAGGTTGGGGGAAAGGTGCAGCTGGCTACTCTCTTAGCTGAGGGGTTTTCTCTTGGGCAGGGCAGAGACACCATGAGATTTTGGCTGGGAGGTGAGGGGCTGGGCTCAGCTCATTGTTCTGTCTTGCTTTTGGGATCGAAAGGAATGGTCAAGCTGCTGCTTAGTGCAGGAAGAATTCACTGCCACTGCGGAGTCCAGCCTGTTACTGCTCTCTTCCTTACTGTGGGTGAGCTTTGCTCGTAAGAGTAGCCATCGAACTGGGACCTTATTAACACCTGATCTGACTGGAAAAGACTTTCGCCATCTACTCAGGTGCCTCAGCAGAAAACCCAGGACGCCCACCCCCTCCTCCTTCCCGAAGGGCGTGTCTCCCCAGCTGCGTGGGGCAGCTGCTACGGAGAAGTCCAGCTGCTGCTGCCAAGCCCTGCTGCGTGGGGCTTTTTTGGTACATTTTAACGCAACACACCAGGTCCACCGAACCCTCTGCGGCTCCTGCTAGGGCTGCGGAGCTCCTGCTAGGGCTGTGGAGCTCCTGCTACATGTGCTTTGTCAACCCAGGTGTGCTCGCCTCTGCCATTTCCAGGTTGCTGCTCGCAAGGTCTCCTGCTGCAGCCCATTCAGTTTCCCAAGTGGCACTGAAACTGGCTGCTTCCCGTGAGTTTGCAAAAGAAAGCACCTTTTCTCTGTCTCTTCCTCCGGCTGAGTCGCCTTTAACCAAGTGAAGACGTGGTTGAGCTCTCACTACAGCGCCCCCTGCAGCCGCGGGGGAATCATTGCACCTGCCCTGCTCAACTGGGAGCCAACAGCACCCCTGCTGGCTGTGACTGTAACAACACCAAAGGGGAAAGTTGACAGCCAAGAGAAGGCTGTGGTTGGGTTACTGGTTTTTGTGTGTAGTTGCTGCCATTGTAGTTTGTTTGCCTTGTTATCCATATATATATTAGTAAAGAACTGTTATTCCTTTTCTCATATCTTTGAATGAAAGCCCCTTAATTTCAAAGTTATTATAATTTGGAAAGAAGTGGGTCATATTCACCATTCCAAGGGAGGTTCCTGCCTTCCTTGGCAGAAACCTGTCTTTCAAACTGAGACACTCTGAAATCAGAGAATGCTTGACTGAGGTGCAGAGTCAGAATCTCCTATGTCTGTCGCAAGTGCATCTTCAATTTTGCTAAAGTATCCAAAAGACAAAATTATAGTAGCATCCCTTCCTCAGAAGCAACACAAAGATCAAAATGGCAAATTCTGAATTATTATAACACTTAATAAACAACAGCACTAATGCTTGAAAACATTTTCACCTCCTCAGCTACTCTAAAAAGGCATCAGTTTGTATCAGAAAACATTACTTGTAAATTACATTTGTCGAGCAACTGGACACAACGTGTGTTTGGAGAGCTAAACACCCATGTCCAACAGGCTTCCAAACTGGCATTACAAAATAGATTAGCTCTAGATATGTTGTTGTTGAAAGAACAAGGTGTATGTGGAATGTTACAATTGTCTGAAGCAGAATGTTGTAAAATTATTGACAATGACTCATCCTCCATCAAGGAGGCAAGAACTAAAATGAGAGAAACAAGTGATCGTACAGGAGAATTGTCTCAATCTATGCAACCACAAAACTGGTTTGATGAATTAGATCGTGGATCACAGATTGCTACCACCCTGAAGTCTTTAGTACTTACCCAATGGAGAAAAGAGTTGGTACAAATTGGAATAGCAAGGATTACCAGATTTGTATTTGTAATTATTGGCATTGGGCTGGTTAAATGTATGATAATGGGCTTGCTAAACTCACTTTCCCTCTCTGTTCCTGTACCTATCAAAAATCTATTTCTTTGTTCCCCAGCTGTAGTGCAACCAGGGGTTAAGCTGGGATGATTCCCAGGTCCTCTTCATGCCTCATCCAAAATCATCTATTTGACTGCCTGCGGAGTGGACTCTAACACTGAAAGATTCATTCTCTCTGCCTGCAGACATTCCTGATTCCGTTTCCTTGCAAACAGCACATTGATCTTTTCCTAATGGTCGTAATTGAAAACCTCCTCAACCTGCTCTGCCTCTTCCTCAATAACTCCTCTCTCTCCTTTGGGACCCATTAGAGCAGCCATGAGTTTTCCATCTTTACCTTCCCAAGCCAATTCTCTGTCTCTGTTATTATATAATTTCCACGCAGTTTCTACCAATTTATTTATGTTTCTGGAGTCTTCTGCCCTCAGTCTCTATAACTTCCTTATTGTGTCTGGAGCCAATTGTCCCATAATTATGGCTGTCATTTGTAACACATCTTCTCTGTCAGGATCCATGCTAGCAAATTTCCCATCTGTATCCATTAACCATTGATGGAAATTGGAAGGAGACTCATCCTTTCCTTGGATTACTTGATACAATTCTGACATAATTATAGGCTTTGGAATTGCATGTTTCATACAAAAAAAGATTAATCTCTGACACCTGCTCAAAAGATCCCTGTGTTGGTGGGGATCCAGTCTTGGATCAGCAGCTGGAAAACATTGATCTGATGTTCCTGGTTGTGCATTTTGGGTATGATCTTGTTCTGCCTCTTCCTTACCTTTGCTACCACTGTTGTCTTCTCATCTATATTAAGCTGCTTATCTAAAGCTACTGGAGTGTCATTCCAGTGTGTATGATAACAACTGGAATGTTATTGGGTCATTACAATGGTCTCAAAGATCTTACCTGCCTTCTTGGGATTTACCCTGTAAGAGTTGGAGCCTGGCTCACAGAGGGAGGCCATATGAATATGTTTCTTAAGCTCAATTCAACCTGTGTGACTGACTCTGAAGTCTCTTTCCCAGGAGATAATGAAACATAAAGAGCCAAGGATGTGAGCGTCACAAAAGAATGTTAAACAAGATTAAGCAGTCACATAGACAGAGCTTTAGCTAATGCTTAGAGAGCGTGATTAAAAGTTTATAACCAATTAGCGAGTTAGTTTAGGCATGTGAACAGTACCTTTTATCAAATCATATGTAACAGTGTGTCGCGTGAACAGTGCTACTTGTCTATAACAATGCTTGCTTCCTGAAAATAAACGAGATGACACCGATACCTCTGGGGGGAGTGTGTTATACTCTGGATGATCCCCAACTCTGTAAGTCCCTGCCATGTATTTCCAGGACTTCAACTCAGTTACTGAAAAAGGCATTGTTGCCATGACTGGTCCATCTGCACCTACTGCCCACCTGAGAGGGGCTTGAATTGCTCCCCTTCTCCTCATTCTTTTTCTCTCCTCCTCAGCGTATTCTCCCTGCCACTGGACTAAATTCTTCTACACTTTGTGGGGAAGAGGTTTTGCAAGGAAAAGCTGTCAGCCACTATAACCTGTTTGTGAAACAGCAGCTGGGGGGTCACAGAGCCCTGATGTAGTCCCCCTTGCCCTTAATTACACACTTCCAAAAATTGACTTCTAGAGAGTGTCCTCAGGATTAACAAAGTAAGGCAGAGAATCCTGGAATGGTCTGGGTGGGAAAGGGCCTTAAAGCCCATCCCATTCTACCCCCTGCCATGGGCAGGGATACCTTCCACTATCCCAGATTGCTCCAAGCCCTATCCAGCCTGGTCTTGGACACTTCCAGAAATGGAACAGCCACAGCTTCTCTGGGAATTCCATCCCAGCCCCCACCCACCCTCACAAGGAAGGATTACTTCCCAATATCCCATCTAACCGTGCCTGTTGGCAGTGGGAAGCCATTCCCCTTGTCGTGTGCTCTCAGGCCCTTGTCCACAGTGCCTCTCCAGCTTATTTTACCTGTACATACATCCAACTGTCACAGTTTACAATATTATTATCAGCAATCAGTTGTATCCCAGTGCTTATGTGATTCTAATTAATTACATCAGCAGTCAAATAATTATAGCGGCAATTATAAGTACTTAAATTAATATCCGCAGTCAATAGCAATAATAATTACATTAATATTATACTGATCCTAGCAGCCGTCAATAGAAATCAAAATTAATGCCAGCAGTCATCAAGAGCAGCAATCAAATACACATTATATTATGGATCACTAGAATTTTATCATTGCTGAAGCAAACTTATACATGATGTAACACTAAGGAAACTTATGAAAGATGACTTTATACAGAAATATATCTATAATAGTGATGCTGTGCTCCCTCTGCTGCTTTCCCTGATGGAGCAGCAGCCCCGGTAAGGGCTGAGTGCCTCACCTGCCCTCCAGGTACCAGCACAGCAGCTCAGGAACAGAGGTCTCTGCAACAGCTGAGGGTTGAGTGTGGGACAGCTCAAACCACGGCTAGTGCGGAAATTGGGCTTTACCTCAAATCATGTGACTCCAAAATTGTGGTTCCACATTCACACTCTGTTGCAATAAAAAGCGTGACTTCCTGTAATTGCCCCTCTGCCTCTAGAAAGGGGAAGCCGCACCCAGGTAAGAGCCAGGGCAGTATAAAGAGGGGCTGTGCTGAGCTTCTCCCAGCCTGTGAGCTGTGTGGCATGGAGGGAGACGGTAGGAGATTGGGATGAGCTTTGGGGCTGGGAGCACCAGGGAGAGGGATCTTGTTGGGCTCCTGCTTCCTGTTCCAGATGTTTTGCCATGGCTAGGGAGATGGCAGGTCAGGAGAAGAGGGGTGTGAGGGCAGCGGGCGGGTGGTGTCTGCTCCGAGCATGGGCTGCAGGAAGCCACCTTTGCTGGCAGCAGCTTTGGGAGAGCTCGGGGGAGCTGTGTGTATTGTGGGGGCTGAGCTGGGAGGGGGGCTGGGGGCAGAGGGGTGGGAGCAGGAGCGTCAGGGGAAGGAGGAGGGATGCAGGGGGATGGAGGAGCACAGTGCAGTCTGCATAGGTGCAAAGCCTGGCACGAGAGCTGCCTGTGGAGCTGGCTGGGATGGAGGGAGCCGCTTTTCCTGTGTGACACGTGGGTGGTGGTGGTGAAAAGGGAGGGGGTCCAGGAGGAGCCCCCGAGGTGCCACTAAGTCAGAGGGAGAGCAGCACTGCTGTCTAACCGTTGTGGCACCGGTGGATTGGCCTCGTGGATCACACCTGTGGCTCCAGAGAGCTCAGACTCCAGCCTGTGCCATGGCCCAGGGCATTCAAGGAACATCCAGAGCCCAACGAAAGCCTGAGGGACTGGAGAGGGGATTTCACTCAGGCACATTCCTTGACTCCAAGCATGATTCTATGAAAATCACTCTCTTCTCCTGGCCCCTGTCATGCTCCGAGCATGGCCCTGAGAGCAGTGGGAACAGTGGGACAGTGCAGGGAGGTGATGGTCACAGGACACCAAGAGCAGTTTAGAGACACAGTGAGGGGCTGGAAGCCAAGGCCTGCACTCCTGGGAACACTGGGAAATGGTCCTGTGCCATGGGTGTGCACACATGTGTGAGCACAGAATGTGCCTGTGTGTGTCTGTGTGTGCTTTCACATGTGCGTGTGTGTGTGTGTGTGTGTGTATGTGTGCATGGGGGGAGGGTGTGCCCTGCCCCACTGCTGGCTCTGTGCTGGGTCCTCAGACTGCTCCAACACCTGGGAACATCCCGTTCCTGATGTTCTTCCTCTCATCCCTCCCACCCAAACCCAAGGCATTTCTTTCCTGCCCTGTGGCTTCCTGCTCCAGGGGGTCCAACAGCCGTGTGCTGGTGCTGAGGGAAGAGGAACTCCTACACACCCCCAGAGCATCAGCCTCACTCTTCTCCCCTAAAAGCAGAGAGACATTTTGGGAGCAGCCTGGCCATGTGTCCTGGCACTCAGATCCTGGGTGCTGGCAACATCTGCACCCTCTTTCCATGATGGAAAACACAGTGGGAGCTGCTGTTGGCAGCTCCTGAGCAGAGGGACTCGACCTCATTGTTCCCCAGGTGTTACTAATGGATCCTCTGTGGGTTTGCTGGGATGGCTCTGTCTGCAGGAGCTGTGCTGGGGGTCCCTGTTTCCCACCTTCCTTCTTTTGGCCTTGCTGCAGCCCAGGGAATTTCCCCAGCCTGCAGGAGCTCAGGGGATGTTTCCTGATGGGTGTGAACGTTGTCTCTGGTGTCCCTGGGTTGTTCAGAGCATGGACCTGATGTGATTGCTCCAACAAGCAGCATCCCCCATCCCTCCCCTGCTCAAAGCTGGGGGTGCTCACCTGTAGAAGAAAAGGCTCCAGGGATACCTGTGAGCCCCTTCCAGTGCCTAAAGGGGTTCCAGGTGAGCTGCAGAGGGACTTTGGAGAAGGGCCTGGAGGGACAGGATAAGGAGGAATGGCTTCCCACTGCCAGAGGGCAGGGATAGATTGGGAAGGAATTCTTCTTTGGGAAGATGGTGAGGCCCTGGCACAATTTGCCCAGTTCTGGCATTCCATGATCTTGGCTAAAAGGTGCAGGGCTGCAGCCAGGAGCCCCAGGCTCTGTCCATCTCCTTGTGCCTTCCATGGAATCATAGAATCATTAGGGTTGGAGAAGACCTCCAATGTCATCGAGTCCCCGTTCTCACCAAACAACTTTTCACCCCAAACCAGGCAGCAGCCACCCAGTTGCACTTTCAGAGTACTGCAGGAAAACATGTGATTTAGAGGAAAGCAAGAGTTGCTCCTGCACTGCCTCTATAAAAGGGGAAGCAGGTCCCCCACAAAAGATCTGGGGACAGGATGGGCTGTGCTGGACTTCTGCCAGCCCAGGAGCTGCAGGTCATGGAGGGAGATGGTAGGAGCTTGGGATGAGCTGTGGGGCTGGGAGGTGGGAGCTGTAGGGAGAGGGATCTTGTTGGGCTCCTGCTTCCTGTTCCAGGTGTTTTGCCATGGCTGGGGAGATGGCAGGGCAGGAGAAGAGGGGTGTGAGGGCAGCAGGCAGGTGGTGTCTGCTCTGAGCATGGGCTGCAGGAAGCCACCTTTGCTGGCAGCAGCTTTGGGGGAGCTCAGGGGAGCTGTGTGTGCTGTGGGGGCTGAGCTGGGAGGGGGGCTGGGGGCAGAGGGGTGGGAGCAGGAGCGGCGGGGAAAGGAGGAGGGATGGGGGGGGGATGGAGGGGCAGAGTGCAGTCTGCAGAGGTGCAAAGCCTGGCATGAGAGCTGATAGCGGGGCTGGGCAGGCACAGTTCCCTTGCAGAGCACCTTCCCTGCCACCAGCCTGTGCCCAGCTGTGAAATGCTCCCCGCAGGCCCGGGCACCCCCAGCCCCGCAGTGGGGCCAGATGGCTGCGCTGCCCTGAAGGCAGGAGAGATGTGGGATCGTTCCTCTTCCTCCCCATGCGGGGAGGGTGGGATTCTCCTCTTTTACAATCCAAACACCAGCACCCAGAGCACTCTGGTCCCTGGGGCAGCCACTCAAAGGCAGCAGCACTCCCAGAGCCCCTTTCCCTGTTGCACTCTTGGGGGGCTTCTCCTGTGAAACGGGGTGCAGGCATTCCCATGGCAGGTCCTGCTGCCAGCCTTGCTGCTTCCCTCGTTTGCTTCTAAGGGGGAACTCAATCCCAAGTTATCCCATGAATGTGCTCAGTGTCTCTCTGTGGGCACTCACACAGGTGTGTGGGGCTTTTTCACTTTTCCTGCAGCAATGGGAAGCTGGGCCAGGACTGCCAAGGGTGCCTGGGGCAAATTCAGGGTGTGGCTGGGCTGGAGTTAATGTTGTCCAGGGCAGCCCCCAGTTTCTGAGACTGAGCCAGCGCTGGCAGCGCTCCAATGGGAGAGAATCTGGGAGGGGACAGGGCTGGGACAAGTGGCCTGATTGGACAAGATCCAGTAGTGACCCTGAGCCAGCAGTTCCCTTTCCAAGCAGCCATCCTGCACTGAGGCTCTGCTGCCCAGGGGGCAGCTGGACATGTGCCTGCTGAGGGCATCTTGGTGCCCAAAGTCCCTCCTGTGCTCTGCCAGCAGGCCCAGCTTTCCTCTGCTGCTGCACTGTCCTTTTCTTGAGCCAGTGCCTTTTCCTGCTTCTGCTTTCCCCCTCCTGTCCCCATCCTGCTGGCAGGAGCACATGAGCTGCTGCTGCTGGGGGCTCAGTGCCTGCTGGGATCCAAGCCCAGTGCTGCTTCTCCCCCTCTCCGGGAGCCTGAGCTTCCCCCCAGCAGCAGCTGTGTGCTGTGGGCAGTGGTGGGACAGGGCCTGTGCTGTCCCATTGTCAGTGCTGTTCCCCAAGCTCTGCCCCCTCCACACCTTGTCTCCTGCCCCGAGAGTACAGATGTTCCCCGATCAGCCTCTCCCCCATCAGCACCCCCAAGCCCTTCTCTGCAGATCTGCTCTCAATCCATTCCCTTCCCAGCTCGTGTCTGTGCCTGGCATTGCCCTGGCCCAGGGGCAGCACCTGTACTTGGCCTTGTTGACCTTCATGGGCTTTGCTCTGTCCCACCTCTCCAGCATGTCCAGCTTCCTCCTGGTGGCAGGGGGTGCATGGCTTTATGTCTCATGGGAAACCCTGCTCTCATCACCACCTCAGAAGGGCCCTGAGGAGTCTTTGCTGCCTGGGCAGTCAGGAGTGGAAGAGAAGGTGTTGCCTCCAGTGCTGCCTGGAATGTATCCTCCGTGTTCATGTGTTGCCTTCTGCTGACTGTCTGCTCTTCTTCTTTAGGATTTTGGGCATTTTCTTCCCAGTACTCTTCCTCCTGAGTTCTTGAGGTGGTTCCCATCTTCTTCTCCACACCCCACTGTATGCCTCAGGCCTGCCACTGCTGCTGTGCTGTGTCCCCTGATGTGGGGACCTCAGCTGCCTGTGTCCACTGGGAAGCCAAGGCTGGGAGCAACAGGAGCATCTGCTGTGAGGTGGGTGAGAGGAATCAGAGCCCACAGATTGCCGAAATCTGTATGGACTCCCAAAGGAAAACTGACTCTGAAGGTTCTGTGTCGTGGTTTCATACTGGCCAAATGGCAGGCACCCACAACAGCCACTCACTTACTCTCCCCTGCCACAGCTGGCAGAGGAAGGAAAAAAAATTAACAAAGCATTTGTGGGTTGAGTAAAGAATTGGGGGGAAACACTACAAGGGCACAACAGGCTCAGTTTAGGAATATAAAGTTTGTTTATTACCAACAGAGTCAGAGGAGGATAATGAGAAGAGAAATAAGACACCATTCTTCCACCCAACCCCTTCCTCCTTCCCACCAATAGTGCATAGAACAGGGTGTGGGGGTTTTGGTCAGTTCATCACTGAGATCTTCTTCTGCTGCTCAGGGAGAGGACTCCTTCCCCTGCTTTGCACCATGGGGTCTCTCCCACAGGAGACAGTTCTCTGTGAACTTCTCCAATGTAGATCCAATCTCACGAGAAGCAGTCCTCCCAAAACCACTGCAATGTGAGTCCCTCCCATGGGCACACAGTCCTCCCAAAACTGCTGTGGCGTGGGTCACTTGTACACGGGGTGCAGACTGCCAAGGCCTGGCTGTTCCATCTTGGGAACAAGACCTCTTTCTCCATGGGGATTCCCACTGGATCACAGCCTCCTCCAGGCATCCACCCGCTCTGGCGTGGGCACCTCCCCACAGGCTGTGAGTGGATCTCTGCATCCCCTGTGGACTCCATGGGCTGCAGGGGCACAGCTGCTCCACCATGGTCATCCCCACAGCCTACAGAGGAGTCTCAGCTCCAGCACCTGGAGCACCTTCTGCCCCTCCTTCTCCACTGACCTTGGTGTCTCTGAGTTGTTTGCCTCACATGTTGTCACCTCCTCCACTTCTCTGGCTAGAAAAATAATTTGTTTTAATTTAGAAATTTTAGAAGAATCTTTGTTTTAATTTTCTTCTCAAATATGTTATCACAGAGGCATCACAACCATCTCTAATTGGCACAATCTTAGCCAGCAGCATGTCCATCTTCAGAGCCATCAGGGATTGGCTCTGTTGGATATGGTGGAAGCTTCTAGCACCTTTTCACAGAAACCACCTCTGTGGTCCCCCCACTACCACAAACCTGGAAATGGAAAACCAACAGTCTCTGGAAGGGTGTAGGAGCCCAGTCCAAGCCCCTCGGATGAATACCTGTGCAGGTAAGAGTCTTGTTGCCTTGGTGGGACAGAAACTGTATGCTTGTGAAGGTTTTGTGCATGGAATAAATCTCTCCAGTATCCGAGCTGAGACTGTGACAGATCCTGGGGTTGTGTGACAGTGTCAGAAACCACAAAGGTGTAAATGTAGGGGTCCAGTGAGAGCACCAGATCTGTTAGGATGAGAATCATGGAATGATGGAATGGTCTGAGTTGGAAGGGACACACAAGGATCCTGGGAGAGATGGGATCTAAACCTTTACTGAAATCCAAAAAGCCCAGATTCAGAGGATTTCCTTGATCAATCCTGTGGGATATTTGGCCATAAAAGAAAATTCAGTGTGATGAGAAGGACTTTCCCCTCCTGAGACCAATGCTGGCTGTGACCCATGACAGCCTTGTACTTCAGGGGATTTTCAATCCAAAGTGATCAGCACTGATGGAGCCCAGCACCTTCCAGAGCCTTTTCCCAGGGACCCTCCCTTACTTGCTCCCTGAGCAGCCTGAAATCTGCTCTCCTCATGGCCAAGGGTGAAGGTTTGCTGGCACTTTGCCTCCTGTCACCAGAGATTTTAAACTCGGTGGCTCCGTGGTGACTGTGGCCAAGCTGGCCAACAATGGACACTTGCCTGATGAGACCCTCAGTGGTAACGAGCAGCAGGTCACAGAGGGCACCTCTCCCAGTCAGCAGACAGCATCTCCAGCTACTCCTGATGGGCCAGAGGATGTCCCAGGCACAGCTGTGGGCAGTGACAAGGTGGATTTTGCCCCTGCACTGGGGTGGGCCCCCTGAGTGTGCCAGGAAGCAGCTCCTGGGAACAGGCATGAGTGGGGCGAGAGAGGGGCTGTGTGCTGGCAGGTGGAGCAGCAGCACTGGTCAGAGCCTGTGTGGCCATGCTGGATGTGGGGGGAGAGTGTCTGGGGAGTGTGGGGTGCCCATGGGGGGAGTGTGTGAGCACTGCCTGTTGGTGCTGGGAGCAGCAGGCTGGGCCAGCCAGTGAGCAGGGCAGCCGTGGGGCTGGGCAGAGGGTGCAGGATGCAGGCAGGGCTGTTGGATGGGCAGAGGGGCTGTGCCAGTACTGGAGAGAGCCAGGAATGCCCTCAGCTGACTGCACTTGTGCATGGAGGAGCCCTGTGGGGAGGATGTAGGTGATGGTGAAAGCAGGACCTTGTCCAGGGCAGGGTGTGCAAATGAGAAAGCCCCAGACCCATCCACTGTGCTGGGAAGGAGGCCCTGGGTCCTGTGTCATGCCAGGCTGGGCTCCAGCAGCCTGCTGGGAGCAATCCCCAGGGCCACAGCTGCTGCACAGCCTCTGCCAGGAGCCTGGGGCCTCCGACAGCGCAGCTTAGGGAAAGTCTCTTTTCTTCCTCCACAGCCATGGCTTCGCAGGAGGACACACGAGAGGGGGATGCAAAGGCACAGCTCCTGGCAGAGGCATTTCAGGAGGAAGGACTGGATGCTGAATACTGGCTGCCCAAAATATCAGAGATCCTGGGAGTCAAGTGCAGAGAAGCCCTGCAATATCTGAGATATGTGGAGTACCTCAAGCTGGAGTGCGAAGTACAGCACCTCTGGGAGAAAAAGGCACTACAGAAACTCCTGAAAATAACAGACAACAAAACAACTTCTAAAGAGCTGCAGGAGCATCACTTGGAGAAGACAAAGGAGAGACATGAAGTGGCCAAACAAGCCCTGCATGATCTGACAGAAATGCTCAACAGCCACAGCCACAGCCAGGATGCTCTGAGGGAGAAAGAAGAGTCTCTGTGGCAAGCCATGGAGATTCCCAAAGAGTTCTGGCCACAGCCAAAGCAACCCTTGGCGGATATGCTGGAGAGCATTCAGAAGCAGCTGGAGCAGCAGGAGTTGTCAGCTGGCAACAGGGAGAACATCTCTGACACAGAGCTGGTGAGGCAGGCGTCAGGGGGACTGGCCCTGCAGGGCATCTACAGAACCAGCAGAACTGAAGATGTGCTGGCAAAGCGAGAGCAGCTCCTCAGGGCTCCTGAGGGATTCCAGCTCACTGGTCCAGAGCAAGGATCTCTGCTTGAGAGGAAGGAGTTCTCCTCTTCTGTGGCAGAATCTACTTTCACCAAATCCATGGAGCAGCTGGGCTTCAGCATCAGTGTTTCAGCCAAAGCTGTGTCCTGGGGGATTAATCTGGAAGGGAGTGTAGATCACAGCAGCTCCTTGCAGTCACAGGACACCCCCCAGTCCCGCTCTGAGCAGAGCTACTTTTGCACCACCAAGTACCAATACATCCCTCTGGCCTCCTGCTACTTCCCAAGGCATCAGCTTCGCCTCTCAGATGCAGCTCTGCGGGAACTGCAAGATATGGAGCAGCTTTTGAGATGCACTGGGGAAGAAGACAAACTCACACTGTTGAAGATGTGTGAGAGTTTCTTCAGCAGGTTTGGGTCCCACGTAAACCAGGGTCCCATCCACTTTGGGGGGATATTCTGGTGGAAGGCTTCTACAGAAGGATTCAGAGCTGAGCAGCGGGAAGAGATGAAGCAACAAACCTCTGAAGCATTGAACAGCTTTGTCATGGCCAGCTATGGTGACTTTGGGGACACTATAGGCGGGGCCATGGATATTTCCAAATCCAACTCACAGGCTTCTGTCCTGGGGAGAGCTGGAGAGAATTCCCACACAGACATTCAGCTCTACATGGACAACACAGGGGGTGTATCAGACACAACTTCTCTTCCTCAGTGGAAAAAGGGGCTCATGTCTGATAACACAACCTGGAGCGTTATTGACCGTGGCTTTCAGCTGATCCCAGTGTGGGAGGTGATCCTGTGCAATCACAGCAGGGATTTTCAGTCTGTTGGTCAGATGAGCAGAGCCCTCAAGGCTGCATACAAAGCGCTGACGAATCAGAGTATTGACATCACTTTTGGAAAGGAACTGGAAATTGCAGTGCAAAAGGCCAAGGCTTTCATGGAGATTGTGAAGACCTGGGAGGTGATGGTGGACGAAAGGAAGCTGCTCAGTCTGATGAAACTAAAAGAGGATCTGAATGCAAAAACCAAGAACTATAGTGTGTGGATCAATGAGTGCCTGTCAAACAAAGTCCTGCAGGACTTCCTGGTGAGCACTGTGCGGAGTTGCCAGGAGTCACCTCCAGAAAAAACCACCTCTATCAATTTAATGTTAAGGAGCCTCCTGTATCCTCATATCTACTCTGTCAAGGACTTCCCTGAGGCTTCCTTCATTATGCAATGGATCTTCCAGACTGAGCACAGGCTTCCCAAATCTCCCAAAGTCTCTGAGCTTGAAGAGCTCATCAAAACACTGCAGCAAATGATGGAACACATCCATGCTGTGACCTATGCACCAGAAAGCTCTGCTTCTGCCATTCATGAAGCAAAGATAGAAGCCACCCTGACCACCAGCCTCGCCATTTATTCCTTTCTCCAGTCTCTCCAGGAAAGGGCTCAGAAGGACACGGAACTGCTGGTGCTCTTGATTGTGACCAGCATGGGGTACCAGGTGGAAAGCAGCACTTTTCCATACCTCCTTGGACACCCAGAAATTCAGTACATGGCCAAGGAAATGGAAGCGGCACATGAGGAGTATGTGAACCTGAAGGAGCAAGATGCCAACAGAGCTGAGGCCTCCCTTCTGCTGCTGGGTCTGACTGTGACACCTGAAAGTCAAGAGCTCTCCGCTGAGCAGAAGAGGGAGCGTTTAGTTTTCATGGAAGATCATATGAAAGGCATGTGGTCCACACGGATCAAGAATCTCCTCCAAAAGCACAGTGCAGGCACCGACTGGGAGAGGCTGGAACAGGACTTGCATTCCTTGGTCAGAGGGTGCTTGGATGAGAAATTAGATGAACAGAGGATGCAGAACATTCCAAGAGACCTGGCAGACACTTTTCCAACACCTGAGTCCCCCAGTCAGTCCCAATCCAAGTCAGATGGCAGCGAATCCCAAGCAAATGAAGCCATTGCAAACCAGGAGTTCCTCCAGTTGCTCCAGCGCCTTGGACTCAAAAGTCACTATCCAAGAAAAATGGGGATGGGATATTTCCACACCATCAGCAAGACATCTCTGCAGGATAGCCAGCCCAGCCAGGACAAGGAACTGCCATTTCACTTCTTGCAAAAGCTGTTAACCGTGGATTACCAGGTGAGGTACCTGACTTGCTGGGATGAGAGCAACCCAAGACTTACTCAAATGCCAGAAACCACAGAACAAGAGCAGGAACTCTCAGATTCATTTGAATACCTTCTTGGTGTTTTGAAGGAAGTAGCCCCTGAACCCACAGGCAGGAACAGCCATGTGCACCCCATGGACCTGCAGATGGCCATTTTCCATTGTGCTGATGACTTCCTGAGACAGACCCTTGCAACCAAGCTGGCGTTCTGCCAACTGGCGCTGCCTCTGCTGGTGCCCAACCCGTGCACTTCACACATCGAGTTCCCACTCTTTGCCCTCAGCCAAATCCAAAGGAGCTGGAAAGAGGTGGAGAAGTCAGGAAAGCAGGCTGCAATCAACAGTTACAACAACAAACTCATGTCTCAGGCACAGACACCCATTGTGTCCTTCATCCGCATTGGCAGCTCAGCCTCCTCTTCCAAGTCTCAGCTCCTGAATGCTCTGCTGAGCAAACGCAAACATGACACTTTCTTCCACCGCCACTGCAGAGGCAGCACCAGAGAGTGTTTGCTGATGGAAGGGGTGGTGGAGATTGCCTGGTACTGCCCCCGAGGAAGCCCTGATGACACCTTTGAGTGCTGCGTGGCTTTCTGTAACCTGCATGGAGACGCCAGGGATCATGGAGCACAGCTACAGTTTCTGCAGGAGATATCTGCTGTCAATGTGGCTCTCCTATCTGAGTTGGAGCACATGGACAACAGGGGGAAAAAGCTGCTGCAGGGCCTGTTGCAGTCACAAAGGCCTTTGGTTTGTCTTCTCACAGAAAAGGAGAATGTTGCAGCTGGACGACCCAGCAAAATCATAACAATAGGAATGAAGAACAGAAATGACGCAGAACTGATGGACCAGCTGACCAAAACAATTGGTGATGTCCTAGAAGGGTCTAATCCACATTTCAGCCTGGAAGCCTGCCTGGATAAAGCTCGCCAGCATGGATTCTTAGTGGATGCAGATCAACCTGCATGTGTGGCAGCCAAAGGAAAGGCAAAGGAGCTGGTGGACCTTCTGAAGAAAGAGAAACTGTCTGAGATCAAATCCCAGCTGCTGCCCCTTCAAGGTAAACTGTGGTACCAGTGGTGCAAGAAGGACAAAGAGCGCACTCGCTTGCAGGAAAAGGGGAACAAAAGCATCGAGCATCATCGCAGTGAAATTGAAAATGAGAAGGCAGCAATAAGAAGAAAACAACTTGATCAAGCTTTCCCTCTCAACCCACTGATGAAATCATTCCTTAGCTTTCTCCAGGCACAACCTGCAGATACCAAGAAATACTTCCTGCAGTGGATGAAGGTCTTTATGGATGACCTGTCCTGTGGTCGTCTTGAAGAACTTAGGAGAGACTATCACAAGTTATGGTCTGAATTGCAGGAAAGAAAGAAAAGCAGTGAGAAAACCACTGTAAACACTGAGTTGCTGAGACAGTTGGATGCCCTCTCTGATGAAATCAATGATTCCTCCATCGGCCTGGAACACCTTATGCGAGAAGTAGGGCAGATTTATGAAGCTCTGGAAGTAATGAACTCAAAGAATGAGTATTTTGTCAATCTGCCTGATATTGCAGCAGATCTGATGGTTTTGGGTTATCCTGTGGAGCTGATGGATGGGGATGCTTCTTACGTGCCCTTGCGCTGGGTGGGAGCAATCTTGGACAGCTTAATTGAGAGGCTGGGGGACAAACGAGTGTTTGTGCTCTCCGTGCTCGGCATCCAGAGCACAGGCAAGTCAACCCTGCTGAATGCCATGTTTGGTCTGCAGTTCAACGTCAGCGCGGGGAGATGCACCCGTGGAGCCTTTATGCAGCTCATCCCAGTGGGTGAGGAGCTGCAGCAAGAGGTGGGCTTTGATTTTGTGCTGGTGGTTGACACAGAGGGACTTCGTGCCATGGAGATGGCCAATAAACAATCCCTGAACCATGACAATGAGCTGGCCACCTTTGTCATTGGCATCGGCAATTTGACTCTGATCAATATCTTTGGAGAAAATCCATCAGAAATGCAAGATGTTCTCCAGATTGCAGTGCAGGCTCTCCTGAGGATGAAGAAAGTCAATCTTTCCCCAAGCTGCATCTTTGTCCACCAAAACGTGGGAGAAGCAACTGCCAAGGAGCAGAACATGGAAGGACAAAGGCGTTTGCAGGAAAAGCTGAATGAAATTACTGTGGCAGCTGCCCAGCAGGAATTCTGTGACATCTCCTCCTTCAGCGACGTCATAGGCTTTGATGTGAACACCCACATTCACTACTTTGCTCACCTGTGGGAAGGAAATCCCCCAATGGCACCACCCAACCCCAGCTACAGCCACAATGTCCAACAGCTAAAGAGCAAAATCCTCCAGGCTGCCCAGAAGGAGTCACAGGGCAGGATTTTGAGGCTCTCAAGCCTTAAAATTCGTACTGGTGACCTCTGGAATGCTTTGGTCAATGAAAACTTTGTTTTCAGCTTCAAGAATTCCCTGGAGATTGCTGCATACAGGAAACTGGAAACTGCCTTTAGTCAGTGGACCTGGAGGCTGAGGAGTCACATCTTAGATGTACAAATGAGACTGGACAACAAAATTCGGAATGAGGACTTGCAGAATGTCACCAGAGAACACCTTGAAGGGCAGGTGCAAGAGGCAAGTGATGCCATTGAGAAGGAAGTGGAAAGGTTTTTTGGGGAAGACAAAGACCGTGAGACACTGGTCCAGTGGAAATCAGGCACAGAGCTGAAGCTGAAAGAACTAAAAGAGGCTCTTCTTCTTGAAACGAAAAAGAAATGTGAGAATCGTATTGAGCTACAGAAGGAGCAGAGTAAACTGGATGCAAGGAAGTTGGAATATGAAGATGAGCTCCTGAGAAGGAGTAGGGAGTTGGCTGTGACTCTGAAAGGGAAGAGCCTCAGTGAGAAAGAACTGAGAGACAACTTTACCTCTGTCTGGAATAAGTGGATTGCCGAAGTCTCCCGTGCTGCTCGTCCTCTGGAACAGGTGGATATCGATGTGGAAATTGAAGATGTCCTTTTAGAGCGCTTTAAGGAGCCGGGTTTCTATGCACGGATCACGTCATTTCCCAAAGGCAGAGGATTTTCTTTTGATCCAGAGAAACATGTCATGAAGAAAAAAGGTTATCACATCTTCTCTCGGAGCGTTTCCAATGCTGGCCTGATCAAGTTTCAGCACATCACAGAGAACATCATAGCATCTGTGAAGGAAAACATTGATAAGAAGGAAATGGAGAAGAGGGATTACAGTAGAAATTTTATTCATGAAATACTCAATGAAGTACAGGAAGGTGTTAACTCTGTCTCCAGCAATGCAACCTGGACTTTTAATAAAGATTACAGCATAGATTTGTCTCTGTATCTGTGCAAAATGGCAGCAGAAAGGTTTAAAGCCATGCACGAAGCGTTCCAAAAGGCAAATGACCCAGTTGTGTACCTGAACAGCAAGAGAGAAGATTTCTTCCAGTGTTTCCAGATTTCCTGCCAAGGAGCCACTTCAATCACAACTTTTGCTGTTTTCCTTTGTGACAAGATTGCCCCAGCTCTTCGCAGGGCAGTCTATGAGAGAACAGCTAAAGCCATTGCTGATGACATGCAGGGCAAATTCCCAGATTTCAGGGGCAACAGAGCTAATCTGGAAACTTGCATCCTGAGATTCCTGGCAGAACAAGAAAATTTTCAGTATTTCATTGGGTACATTATGTCCCCAAAACAGTTTTTTCAGAGTTACATTGAGCTACGAGTTCAGGGTTACTGTTTAGATGGGAGCAGGAGGCTGGAGACGTTTTTAAATATCTCCCTTGATCATCTCTATGGAAAAATCATTTCAGCTGTTTCTTTATCAACCCAAATGATCAAAGACAGAAAAGACAGAGAGGATAAAATCTCTCTGTGGCTGGATGAGTTTTGCAGTAAATTGACAGAGGTGATCAACTTGCCCAGAAGTGACCTGAAGGGCATTGAGCATCAGGAGGTCACAGATATTGAGTTCCTGAATGATGTAATGGCAGAAGCTCTGGATGATCTAAAAGACAGGCTGAAGAAAGAATTTGCTGATGCTGATATGAGCTCGTTTCCAAGGCAGCCTCACACCATCCTGGCAGAGCAATTTTCGGGGTGTTGGGAGCGGTGTCCCTTTTGTGGGGCTGTCTGCACAAACACCATGCAGGAACACGATGGAGACCATCAGGTGGTCTTCCATCGCCCACGAGCTTTGCAGGGATGGAGGTGGAGTGGAATGGGCCAACTGGTCATTGATATTTGTTCCAGCTCTGTTACAAGTGATATCAGATTCAGAGTTGCTGATGGCAAATCTATCCCCTGGAAGAGATACCGTGATGCAGGACCTCCTTATTCCACCTGGAAAATTCTTCCTGATCCATCCATGCAGGCCTACTGGAAATGGTTTGTGTCTCATTTCAGAACAGAGCTGGAAACTTTGTACAATCAGAAATTTCAGGGTAAAGGAGAAATCCCCGAGGCATGGCAGAGAGTTTCCAAGGAGCAGGCACTGTCTGAGCTGGACAAGCATTAAGCCATGTCCATGGCAAGGAAGAACTACAAGAGCTTTGCAGTTTAGAAGAACTTTGTACCAGGCTCTCCACAAAATGCAGTTTCAACGATGATACAATAAGCCACATGCAGACAATGGTATCTAATTATTCCCAAATTTGGTGAAATAAGGCATGTTACTGCGGCCAGTGCTCAGCAAGTCCCTCGCTTCATGATAAAGCCAGAATGCTCTTGCCTTCTTGCCATAAACATTTCCTTCTGCTTTGTCCCAGAGCCAAACCAAACCCCCTCCCTGGGGCAATTGGCCATGTGGCCAAGCCTGAGCCCAAGGGCCAGGGGAAGAGCAAAGGCAAAGGCAGCACTCTAAGCACCCCTTGGATCAGCTGCTCTGAGACAAGAAGGGACAGTGCCCCAAAGGCAGTTTTCCTGCAGCAAGGAGGTGACCTGCTCAGAGAAAGGGCTGTGGGACCTGAGGGCAGCTCCCTGCTGGCTGCAAGCTGGGCTGCTTGGCTTTTGGGCATCATCCTTCCCTCCCTCACTGCAGCCTCCTGGATCAACTGAGGCTGTTCTTCCAGCAGGAGCTGTTGTGTCTCTGGGCTCAGGAAAGCAGTGACACGAGAGCCCCAGGCCTCAGGCAGTGCTTTCACTGCCTGTCTCAGAGGTGCTCTGCATGTGTCCAGGGCAGCCACTCCTGCTCAGCTGCCTGGGGCTGCTGCCCTTCCCTGCAGCCCTCAGCCCTGGCAGGAGCTGCTCCTGGCCTTGGCCTCGCTGCTGAGCAAAAGCCTTTGGAATGGCCCACGAGGAGAATCCCATCTCCCAGCACCTTCCACAGCAGCTCTTGGGGCAGTGCTGGTGCTGTCCAGGCAGGCTGGTGGCAGCGGAGCTGTGCTCTGGAGAAGGTGGCAGCAGCTGGCACTGCCCCAGGGAGGTGTGGGGGGTTTTGCTGTGCAGGTGCTGCAATGCCACTGGCCATGGGAGGGCCAAGGCCTCCTGGAGAGCTGGCTGGAGGGCTGCTTCAGCCTCATCCCCTGCACACTCTGCTAATAAAGTTGTTGATTTGGACCACGCTGCTCTGTGTCTCCTTTATGTTGAGGGGAGCCACATCTGGGGGTGACTCGAGCTCTGTGTGGTGCAGACAGGCAGGGGACATGGGGTGGCACTGGGGAGGGGGTGTGACAGCAGAGGCTCTGCTCCATTCAGGGTCTCTTCTCCAGGAGCAGCTTCACCATCTGCAGGGACAGCAGAGAGGGCAGGAAGCCCCAAACCACAACATCCAGGGAAACCAATGTGAGTGGCAGGTGCCAAGGGAGGCAGCAGTGGGAACCAAGCCTGGCCTGTCACATGCATGGAGGGGTGAGAAGGTTGATCCCAGTGAGGTTCTCTGCTCTGGAGCTGGAGCTGCTCAGCTAGGAACTTGCGGGAGAAAAGGAGAACAGGCCCAAACTCTGCCAAGCCCAGCCCTGGGCAAGCAGACCTGGAGCCAGTGAGAGGAGCCAGAGCTGGGCCATGTGAGTGTGTGCTGCAAGGGCTGAGTGCCAGGGCCTGGGGACACCTGGGCTGGCAGGGCATTTGGGCTGGTTCTTGGAGCCAGAGTGGGAGTGGATGTGCCCCTGGTCATGGTAACACCTCCTGGGCTGAGTGGGATTGCTTTGTGTAGCATCGAGGAGCAAGGCTACGATCTCCTTAAGTCTTGTTTAGAAAATCTCCTCATTAAGAAAGAAGCATGCCTTTTTTTTACCCTTCATCTAGAGGGCTTGGTGTGGATTGGCTGCACACTTGTCAATCACATGCCTTCCTTTCCAATCTCCATACAGCGTCCACTCATCTCACTGACCAATTCCTGCCTCTTTCAGGTGGCTTTTGGGCGGACCTAACAGCCATCCCCCACATCTCTCCCTTCTTTGTTTATTCCATGAAAACACGAACCATATCCCGAAATTGACGTTATTTAGAGCAGTCTGAACAAGTAATAAGGCAACAGTGTTTTAAAAACACCAACATGAACAATATCAATTCACATACACCGTGATGCAACCAATTTCGTGTGGTGACTTGTGGAGACCCTCTGCCCTACGTTCATCATGTTGGCCCCTGACTCCCCCCTTATTTTGTTTTTAAGCTGGGCTATTATCGGTTTTAGTGTTTGGGAGACCTAAAATTCTAAAGCAGGTTGGCCAGTGCCATGTGACATCACAGGGCTTCTCTCCTGTGTGTGTGGTTGCCATTAAAAAACAAGAATAAGTGTTTAACTCTGTAAAAACGAAAAGGGGATAAGGGAGCTCTCTAAATGAATGCAGAATAATTTACAGTATTAGTGATTTCTTTATTATCCAATTAAAATCTGTACCAAGGCATCCCCCGGCTAGATCCTTTGCTTGGCTCTGGAGCGTCTGCAGCTGCTCCCGGCCTTTCAGAAACAACCATGCTAATACTTGCAAAGGATAAAGCAGCAACGTTGAAACTTCAGGATGCAAAGGTACGTAAAGGAAAACAGTCTCACAGATCTATAACTACTAGAGACTAATTGAGGGGAGTTGTTGCAGGTGATGGAAGTCCAGGATGCATAACAGTGGTGTGTTAGGCCCACTCTATCTATATGGTGGTTCCAAAATGGCCTAAAACATCCCTTCCCCATAATGTATATAGTATGGCAGCGAGAAATGGTGCAATCTGAGCAGTTTGCCCACGGGGGCCAGTAACAAGCCGGAGGTGTGTGCTCCGTATGGTGCGCTGCATTCTCGGGCCCCGATTAGGGTCAATGTGGGGTTAATTGTGGGCCAACCAATAGGCCATTCATAGCTTTTTATGATGTAGACATCTTCTCCAGTATCATCAAGACCTTTACATTTTCTGCCATCTATGCTGCATACCAGGGTTGGCTGAGCTGTTGTGATAGAGCTTGTCCAAAATATCTGTGGGTGGCCTGTGCTCCCAAAGCTAGCTGTGCCACTCTTACCCTTCACAGAATCACGGAATCACCGGGTTGGAAAAGACCTTCAAGATCACTGAGTCCAACCCATGCCCTATGTCGGAGTTTGGGGGCCACTGGAATTTTTTCTCCATCCCTGTTACTAAGCAACAAATATCTGGGTGATTAGAGCCATCAAGTAGTTTGTAAGAGACAAAAGGGTGTGCTGGGTGGGGCAGGGGAAGGAAGCAGCCGGCCATTTGAGACTGGCACTCATTCCGTCGGACACCAGGAGGAAAGGGACTGCTCTTTGCTTCTGGCTGTGACCGCCGGTGATCCAACTGTGCTCTGTCTTCTCCTCCTGGCTAGGTTAGCTTTGATTCAACCTCTTTCCCACTGGGAGTGCACATTATCCCAGCTGTGTTTCTCGCAGCAGCTGCGGGGGAGTCCGGCTGTCCCTGCCACCCCCCCATTTCCGCCACACGAGACTGCAGCATCTGCCGTGACTGCAGAATCCTTGCTACCTCACTGGCTAGCCTGGGAGAGCCAGCCCCAGCCTCCTGCCACCCTGTTTTGCTGCTCCGAGCTGCCTGCATGCTTCTCAGCCTGGCTGCCATTACCAGCTGCATGAGGCTGACCTGACCCTGTGCCACAGCGCCACCTGCAGCCGCTCGGGAGTCATCACACCTGCCCTGTCTGACCGGGAGCTCAACAGTGCCCCTGTTGCTTGCGACCGTGATTACACCACACGGGAAAGTGCTCGGCAGTTCAAAAAGTCATCTGCTATTGGTTTCTGGTTCTATTTGTGGTTGCTATTATTGTTATTGCTTGTTCAGAGATACTAGTAAAGAACTGTTATTCCTTTTCCCATACCTTTGCCTGAAAGCCCCTGATTTCAAAATTAAAATAATTCAGAGGGAAGGGAGATCACATTCTCTGTCCTAACGGAGGGTTGCACCTCTCTTAGCAGACACCTGTCTTTCAAACCGAGACACTCTAACACCACCTCAACTAAATTATGGCACTGACTGCCACATATCACCACCAAGAAAGAAGAACATATTGAGGTTCCTCGAGGCAGTGTGGAAACCCAGGGTGGTGTGGAGAACTGCCAGATAACAACCTGCTTCACCACCTGTTTCCTCGATCTGCTCCTTTTGTTTTGTAAATGTGACCCAAGCAGTGAGTATGGTTCCCATGCCCTAACTGAGGTGGGGATCCAGTTTCGTGCACAAAGGAACTCGAGGGAGGTAAAGAATCATTTTCCCTTAGTTCATTATCACAAGCATCACCACTATATTTTCATTAGTGTCAGGGGGATCAAGACACTCGGGCATGTACAAAATTTGGTAGGTTAGCCACTTTTGCCTGAGTTTGAATTTTAACAACTGGAAAAATGGCCTATTTTCCTTCTTCTGTATCTCACCAACTATATGTATTGTCTCTGACTGAGCTTTCCTTTACATGCATTCAACAGTGAATGTGTTGCTTCTGTATGTATCAAAAATCTATTACAACCAGGGGTTCAGCTGGGATCATTCCCAGGTCCTCTTCATGCTTCATCCAAAGTCATCTGACTGCTTGCAGAGTGAGCTCTAACACTGAAGGATTCATTCTCTCTGCCTGCAGGCATTCCTGATTCCCTGTTGCCTTGCAAACAGCACATTGATCTTTTGCTAAGGGTCATAATTGAAAACCTCCTCAACCTGCTCTGCCTCTTCCCTGATAATGCCTTTCTCTCCTTTGGGACCCACCAGACTGGCCATGGCTTTGCCATTCTCACTTTGCCAAGCTGACTCCATTATTATATAATTTCCATGAAGATTCTACCAATTTATTTACGTTTCTGGAATCCTCTCCCTCCAGTCTCTATAACTTCCTTCTGAAGTCCAGAGCTGATCGTCCCATTGGGTGGCTGCCATGGGACAATGAATGATGGAGAGTGGCTTGGGGAGCTCTTCCATCAGCTCCCTCAGCTCCCTTGGATGAATCTCATCCAGCCCTGTAAACTTAAAAGTGTCTCAGCAGGTCACCAACTGCCTCCTCCTGCATTACAGGGGATCTGTTCTGTTCCCTATCCCTGACTACCAGCCCAGGGACCTGTTTGTCCCCAGGATTATTTGCCTTAATATTAAAGACTGAGGCAAAAAAGGCAGTAAGTACTTCACCCTTTCCCTCTTCCTTGGTGACAATGGTCCCTTCTGTGTCCATAAAAGGATGGAAATTTTCCTTGGCATGGGAAGGTGGGAACAGTCCTGGGAAGGTGAAAGCAGCCCCAGAAAGATTGGAGCAGCCCAGGAAGGTGGGAACAGTCCTGGGAGAGTGGGAGCAGTCCCAGGAAGGTGGGAGTAGCCTGCGCTGCCGGCACCCGGTGTGCTGCCAAAACCTATTGTCAGTGGCAATCCATTAATTCCATTACACCTACCGCAGCAATCCGCTTAGGGGAAGCCATGGAGAGGCTGAGAAAGGAGGAGGCATCTCTTAAATACACCTAGGCTTTATCCCGGGGGAAGCGCACAGCCCAGGGCACGGCAAGAGGCCGCAGGGCTCTCAGGCTCTGCTCCAGGTTTGCCACCAGCCTGAAACTTTCTCCGCTGCTCCTGGGACAGCTTCACCCGCATCCCGTGTCACTGCTGTCACCCGTGTGTCCCTCGTGCTGCTCTGAGGTTCCCCAGCCCAGCTGTGGCTGCTCCCCCACATCCTGCAGAGGTGTTCTGAGGGCTGGAGCCCCTCTGCTCTGCAGCCAGGCTGGGAGAGCTGAGGATGTGCAGCCTGGAGAAGGATCTGGGGAGACCCTTCCAGTGCCTAAAGAGGCTCCAGGAGAGCTGGAGAGGGACTCGGGACAAGGGATGGAGGGACAGGACACAGGGAATGGCTTCCCAGGGCCAGAGGGCAGGGAGAGATGGGATATTGGGATGGAAATGTTCCCTGTGAGGGTGGGGAGGCCCTGTCACAGGGTGCCCAGAGAAGCTGTGGCTGCCCCTGGATCCCTGGAAGTGTCCAAGGCCGGGTTGGAAAGGGCTTGGAGCAACCAGGGACAGTGGAAGGTGTCCCTGTCCCTGGAATGAGATGGTCTTGAGGGTCCCTTCCTATCCAAATTGCTCTGTCATTTGATGAATCCATCTCTGCCCTCTGCCCTCCAGCCCATTCCCTGCTCCACCTTCTCCCCAAGTTCAGCAGAAAGGACAAACACCAGTAAAAGGTGTGGAAAATTTTATTCTTTATGGAACTTTATTAGCTTTCTGTTTGGCTTAAACACAATAAATATTTCAGCAATAGCATTCAACAGACTGGAATTCACACCCACTGCAGTACCTGAAAACCCAGACTCCGGACTCTGGGAAAGCCATCAGGGTCCCTGGGCTTGCAGCAGCTCAATGTGTGCCACATCAGTGTCCCCTTCAGCCCAAGGGACAGGGGCAGGGCAGTGTCCCTTGGCAGGAAGGGATGGGGACAGATTTTGAGATCTCCAAACAGCTCTGACCAAAAGAGCTCTGCAGGTGCCCCAGGCTGAGGCAAATGGCACCTTGGAGGGTGAGCAGGGAATTACCCCAAAAATCTCTACTCCTGGGGCAGGGATGGCCCATCCACTGCCCTGGAGACCAGCCTAGGGACCTCTCCAGCCAGGTCTGACCACACCTGGAGGGGCCAGAGGGTCTTTTCCACAAGAACAGAGGTCAGCGAAGCTCCCATCATCACCATGGAATCACTGGGGTTGGAAAATCCCTCTGGGCCCATGGAGTCCAACCATTCCCAGCACAGCCAAGGCCACCACTGTCCCATGTCCCCATGTGCCACAACCTCATGACTTTTAAATCCCTCCAAGGATGGGGACTCCACCCCTGCCCTGGGCAGCTGTGTCTGGGCTGGACAGCCCTTTCCAGGAAGGAATTGTTCCCAATATCCAACCTAAACCTCCCCTGGCACAGCTTGAGGCCATTTAATTTTGTCCTGTCCCTGTCCCACCAAGAGCAGCCTCTGTCTCACCTCAGCCACTGCTTTGACATAAGGCAGAGGTGAACAAAAGCAGCAGGAGCCAAGGCTGGTTTCCCAAAAGCACCCCTTCCCAAGGGACGTTCCAGCTCTATCAGAAGCAGGCATGGACACTCTTGGAAGAGAAGAGTTTAGGGTCCTCACTGGAGCAGAGATCAAACCAGCTCTGACTCTGGGCTGCAGGTCCTCAATGAGCCAGGTGGTGACACCAGGCCAGCTTTTTTAAGAGAGTTTAAAGATGTTCCCAGAGCCTTGGGAAGTCCCACTTCCAGCACGCTGCTCCTGGCTCTGGCAAAGTCTTGGGAAAGGTGGATGATGGTTATGAGGAGAGACAGCTGCCAAACCCCATCGTGACCAACCAGGGGCTCTAGGAGAGCTGGAGAAGGTCTGGAGGGACAGGACACAGGGAATGGTTTCCCATTGCCAGAGGGCAGGAATAGATGGGATATTGGGAAGGAACTGATCCCTGGGAGGGTGAGGAGGCCCTGTCACAGTGTGCCCAGAGAAGCTGTGGCTGTCCCTGGATCCCTGGAAGTGTCCCAGGCTTGGAGTAACCTAACACTATCCCTGGAAGAAGAGACAACACAGATCAGCTCTCAGGCACCAGGCAGGAGCTGAGGAGCCAGGACCTGCCCTCTCCATCCCCCGGAGCACATCCCATGGGAAGGACAGAGCCCAGCCAGTGACCACCAGCACAGAACATCCCCCTCAGGGGCTGTTACCCAATAACACTTTAATTTTTAAAACCTAAACCCATGGTGGGTAATAGAGGGGTTGGTTCTCAGCCATCCCACAGGGTTTGGTCTGGTTTTTTCCATTCCCCTCTCAGAATCCAGGAGCAGAAATCACTGGATTTGTAAAAGCCTAAGGAGAACCCCCCATCCCCAGCAGTCACCTGGCCACTGGAATGGGCTCTGCTCCCTCCCTGTCCCCACCAGGCACAAGCCAGCCCAAATCCCAGCACTGATTTAAGGGTTTTTTTCTACTTTCAAGGTGCAATAAATTAAGGCACCAAAGAGCCAGAACTCCCCCAAGATAAAGCCTGTGCAGAGAAAGCAGTTCCAGTTTTGGAGAGGGATGTTTTTCCTACACACCAAGACTTAAGCTCAGACAACTCCTCCCAGGCTTAGAAGCATCCCAGTCCTCAGGGGCCAGTGATCCCCACGGGAAGAGACAGGACAAAGCAAGTGCCAGGTTTGGGAACCCAGAGTTCAGCTGGAAGCCTGAGGGAACAGCTCAGTTCTTCCCTGGTGGGGCAAACACAAAACTAGACAGAAAATCATCCAACATCCACATTTTTTCAGTGTTGCCAGCCCAGCTCTGCTATCTGAACATGTCCCATGGGAAACTGTGTCCCAGTTGAAGACTCCCTCTAATTCCTGTGTGAGCGGAGCTTAAAATTATCTCCATAATTCTATTTCATGAAATAGCAGGAGTCAAAAATTCAAGTGCAGCCCAAGTTATTTGTCCATGGAGGGGTTTTTCTCTGTTGTGCAACATCAGTAAAACGGATTGGAGGAAGCTACTTTATTAAATAAACTCCAAAAACCATCCGCCCCCTCTCCCAGCCCTGCCGCAGCCATACGGACACGTGAGCACACGGAGATCCGGAGCTTCCCACGATGGATGGCAGCCCTGGGAAGGGCCCAGTTTGTCCTTGCAGGCCAGGGACTGCATGACCAGGGACTTGCCATGACCAGGGACTGACCAGGGACTGACCAAGCAACCCACGAACTCACAAGCTCAACCTCAGGGTTTCCAGTCTCGTCGTCGGCATGACAGTGATTCCAATTTCCAGAAAGAAAAGCATTAAATAGCAGTTACACATTGAAGGTTTCCAGAGCAGGAGGAGGCTTTCCCTGCAGAAGGAAATTGCTCTGACCAAGCTGTGATGCTCCATGTTGCACAACAATCAGCATCTGAAGGACTTTGTTCCCATGGTAGTTCCACCTGCATGATCAGCTGTGCTTGTTCGCTTCCGGATGCAGCCTTTCCAGAGCCTGGCTTTAAGCTACACTCTTCATTCAAGCACAAGTCTTCATTGAATCAAGCCAACAGGAAAGAAAATCAGCATTCAGTCTTCACCACCCCATTCAAACTCAATTATAAAAACAAATTAAAAAATAAAATCAACGCAAACATGTCTTTGATAAATGGACAGTAAACAAAGAGATGCCTGGATGAGACACACAGCCGCTGGGGACAAAGAGAGGGAGATCTGGAAAGGTTCCCACCACACACCCTCTGGGAGGTTCCTGAAGGTGCACACACGACCAACATGGGGCTTCAGGTGTTTCTCCCAGCGGTGGAATCGCAGTTGGGAAGGGCCAGGCCGTCCCTGATTGTGGAAAAGGGGCTCAGGCAGCAGGAAAGAACCCACAGAGCAAATCCACACTGGTAGGAATGGGGAGAGCTTGGCTCTGTGGTCTCAGCCACCTTCCATAGCCCAGACCCCACTCCCAGACTGGGAACACACATGGACACACAGGAACGCGTCGAGATGTGGTCTCAGGTACCACACAATGTGCAGAAGCCACATTCCCACTCCTACAGGAAACTCAGCCCTGATTTTCCAAGCCCCCCAATTACAAGTTTTGAGTGTCTTGTCCTTCTTCCCCCCTGAAAAAAAACAAAGGTGCAAGTATTTGCCCAAATGCAGAAAGGTAGGACAGGATGTGGAAGAACTGTCACCATCTGCTCCCAAAGTACCAGTCCAGCACAGGGACTGTCCAGCAGGACTGGGGACAGCCAGGAACTCCCCTGACCACCAGGATGTCCCTCTGCCCTCGGAGGAATCAGCTGTGTTGGTTTTGGTGGCAGGCCAAGGTGCTTTGCTCAGGTAAAGCATTTACATCCCCAAGCAGCTTTCCCTGAGCAAGGGCTGGAGTCGGAGGCTTCTCTGGGAACATTCAGCTGGTCTAAGGTACAATAAGAGCGACCTGAAAGGCTCCTCCTCCTCCAGCTCCACCCAAAACCCGAAGCTTGCAGGGATGGAAGAGCAGCGGGAGCTGCCCTGGCCCAGCCCCGCCCTGGCTGCAGTGAATCCCGCATGTCCTTGGCCCTGTCCAGAGGATAGTTTGGATCTGTGGTGATGGCTGAAGTATTTACAGGTATTTGCAGCAGGTATTTACAGTCCTTCTGCAGCCCGCAGGCCGATTTTCTCCTCCTCTGCTCCCAGTCAGTCCGGAGTGGGCTTCCGTAGGGAGAAGGGCCGGATGTTGAAGTGCCTGCTCAGCTGGCTCACCTGGAGACAGACATGGGATTGGGTTATGCCGGCTCCCGGGGGTTATCCCAACTCCCAGGCATGAGCAGGGGAGTAGGCAGAGCCCAGACCTGCCCCCTGTTCCCACCAAGCCCCTGCCATCCACTCTGCCTACCCTATCCCTCCCACCCCTGCCCAGAGCCCATGTCCTGCCCAGCCCTGTCCCCCGTCCCTGTCCCCAGGCACTGGCTCCACAGGGAGCAGCCCTGCTCCCTTCCCACACCTTTCCAAGTGACAGCCTGGTCTCCCTGGGAGCAGGCTCACCTCTGTTCCTGCCCACCTCAGGGGCAGGAGTTGGGAATGCTGAGCCCAGGCCTGCAGGATTTTACCCTGCTTCTTAATTATTTTGTTTAAATCAATTTGATAATCTCACATATCTATATAAAATAGTCCTGAATCCATTCAAAGTGGGAGCTGGATCATTTACTTCCTGCAAAAGGAGGCTGAGCTGGGCACAGTCAGGGCAGAGGCTTTATTCCTAATGATTCTTCCTAAATTCAGAGCAGTTGGGGATTATGCCCCAATCCCAAAGCCTTTAAAGGCTCTTCAGCTCAAAGTGACTTTTCTGGAAGAGGAGCCAGCACAGATGGGCCCTTGGAAAGCCAGAGGGAGGGAAGGAGGGAACAGAGAGGAGCAGAGCACCGGGAACCTCCTGGAAGGGGATGGGAAGGAGGATTACACCATCCGCTCAGCCCCATCTCCAGCTGTGATTCCAAGACCAAATTTATTTAAGCTTCTTAGTAATTCAAATCCTTCTTGCACAGAAGCCTCATTACACTAATTGGAAAGACAAGGCAACCTGGCTATTACTCCTTGGCTGTAATTACAGCTGGGACTCGACTCTGGAGGCTCCAGGGCAGAGCTGGGGCTCCCAGGGGAAGGGGCTTCCCAAGGAGGGTGTCCCCAGCTCAGCTGGGACATGTGGTCCCTTGTCCTCCTTCCTCAGCAGCTTGCTGGGGCATTTCCAATGGAACTCTGGGCTTCTCCAAGTTCGTTCTCTCTCTTAATCAAAGCTCAGGGAGCCAGGCAGAGCAAGAGGAGGAAACCAATCCCTGGATCTGTGCACAGACCTCGCAGCAGGGGAGGCCCTGGAGCTGCTGTGTTCCCACTCTCCCTAGCAGGACATCCCCACTCCATCCTGGCTCTCCCAGCACCTTGGAGACCTCACTGGGAGACTTCAGAGCCCCTTTCAGTGCCTAAAGGGGCTCCAGGAGAGCTGGAGAGGGACTTGGAACAGGGGATGGAGGGACAGGACGCAGGGATAAATGGGATATTGGGGAGAAATTGTTCTCTGTGAGGGAGGGGAGGCCCTGTCACAGGTTACCCAGAGAAGCTGTGGCTGCCCCTGCATCCCTGGAAGTATCCAAGGCCGGGCTGGATGTGGCTTGGAGCAACCTGGGACAGTGGAAGGTGTCCCTACCCATGGCAGGGGGTGGCACTGGATGAGCTTTCAGGTCCCTCCCAACCCAAACCATCCCAGGAGTTTGTGCTTCGTTTCCAACTCGGCTGACACACCTCAGGGGAAGGACAGCCCCTGTCACATCCTGTGCAGCTCCTTGCAAACCCATGCAGCCTTCCCAAGCCTCTCACTAGGAATCCAGTCCAAATCCCATGGGCTCACAGGCAGCACCACAGAGCCATTCCCAGTGACACTCCCGGTTTTATGCAGAGCATTCCCTGCCCCAACCAGCAACACTCCCAGTGGCAGCCCAGCCCAGGAGCTGAGTCACCTACCACGACCACTCCATAGTGGATGTGTGCCAGGGTGAGGAAGGCAGTCAGCAGGTACAGCAGGAGCGTTTCGCTGCCCGGAGCCAACCCGGACACCACCAGGAGCAGCACGGCCGCGATGGGGAGCAGCATCCAGTTGAGGGGCTGGCACCTTGTGCTGCTCATCTGGCACACGATCAGCTGGCACTGAGGGGACAGGGACAGAGCCTGAGCCTGGTGTGGGCTCTGGGAGCCACAGCTGTTTGTCCCCAGGGCACAGGGGATGGTGACTGATGTGAGCTGTCACAATGTCCCCTGTGCTGGCACTGCTGGGACACCTCCAGTGCTGGGAGTAGCTCTGGGCTCCTCCTGACAAGAGAGACCTGGAAGGGCTGGAGAGTGTCCAGGGAAGGGAATGGAGCTGGGAAGGGGCTGGAGCTCCAGGAGTGGCTGAGGGAGCTGGGAAAGGAGCTCAGCCTGGAGAAGAGAAGGCTCAGGGGGACCTTGTGGCTCTGCACAACTCCTGACAGGAGGGACAGGCGGGGGGGTCAGGCTGTGCTGCCAGGGAACAGTGACAGGATGAGAGGGAACAGCTTCAAGCTGTGCCACGGTAGGGTAAGGTTGAACATCAGGAGGAATTTCTTCCTGGAAAGCATTGTTAAACACTGAAACAGGCCCAGGGAGGTGCTGGAGTTGACACCATATTTAATCCCTTAAGGGATTTAAAAGCCCTCTGGATGTGGCACTTGGGGACATGGGGTAGTGTTGGGACAGTTGGATTTCATGGTCTCCAAGGGATTTTCCAACCTTAACAATTCCATGATTCTATGAATATGCAGTTAAATTGAATTTTGACCAAAAATTTAGTCCCTCCCATTTTAAGTTTATCCGCAAAAAGAGGCAAGAACTCCTTGCCCATCAGCACTTTGCTGCTCACAGCACATGTGAAAACACGCAATTCAACCAATTCTCCCATTCCTCAAGCATAAAGCAGAAGTTCTTACAGAGATGTTGGCGAAGGCTGTTCCAACCATGAAATAGAAGAGCCTGGGCTGGACCTCCAGGATGTCAGTGGGGGACAGGAAGATCCAGGTGGTGCAGAGCAGGAACAGCAACACCGGGGACACGAGGGGCAGCAGGATTTCATACACAGAGTGGTGCTTCAAGGTGTTATTTTTATAGGCCCTGAAACACAAGCAAAAAAATGCAAATACATGGAATCACTGAGAAATCCCTGGTCCTGCCTGCAGTAAAGTACTGCAGGGGCTCCAAGAGAGCTGGGGAGGGACTGGAGTGACCGGACAAGGGGGAATGGGTTCCCATGGACAAAGGGAATGGTTAGATGGAATATTGGGAGGGAATTCTTCCCGTGAGGTTGGAGACGCCCCGGCACAGTTTCCCAGAAAAGCTGTGGCTGCCCCTGGACCCCTGGAAGTGTCCAAGGCCGGGTCAGATGGGACTTGAAGAACCCTGGGATAGTGGAAGGTGTCAGGATAGGGACTGGATGAGCTTTAAGGTCCCTTCCCACCCGAACCCTCCTGGGATTTTACAAACTCACTTGTAGAAGTTGTACAGGCTCATAGGCAGGGTCACAGTGAGGGCACAGGCTGGAAGAGAAAAGTGCCACATTAGTGCCCCAGGGCAGAGGGGACGCCCCGTGCACCCCGAACAGCCGGCTCTGGCTGGGCTCTGCTTTAAGTTCCCTACACCAAAAATAGCTCCGAGGGTGCCCCAGGAATAGCTCAGCACGTTTGGAAGTAGCTGCTCCCAAGTCTGGCCCAAGAGCTGTAATTAAAAGTTAAGGTCTGCTGTAAATTGAAGACATTTCCATTTGAAAGAGCTGCATTAAGGAGCTCGGTTTTGTGCTTTAAACAGTGACAAAGTTTAATTATAATACAACTCTAATGAGACATGAGGTGAGTGCACACTTCTCAAGTGACATGGGCAATTTGCTGTTTCTCTGGCTCTGTGCAAAGATTTTCAGTGCCAACAGTACCAAAAAGTTGTCATTTAACTGGATAAATAATACAAAGCACCCAAATAATTGAAAAATCCTGACCTCAATCAGAACCATCAACACTATCCATCATTCCAGCACAACTCCTTCCCTGTTTATCCAGCAGAATGTGTGTGAACAGAGCTGGAAATATTCCTGCTTTAATAACCCAGCTCCTCTCCCCCGTGTGGGAATTGGGCTCAATTTCTCATATAGGAAAAGCACATTCATTATTCATGTGAAGTCACACAGCTGTCAAAGGAAAGCTGGGGACATCCACCTGATAAAAGTGCAAGAAGTAGATCTAACCCACCAATTAACTCGAAATTAAGCAATTATGAAGAACACCTGAAGGGACACAGAAAATAAACTGAGCAGAACTTGTGAATTAGGAAACTGGCATTAAACAACATCAGCTCAGCTCTACCTTTTCCAGTGGCTTATTTTGACTGACCACAGGAGAGCAAGGCTGGGACTTTATCTCAATTTTATTATTATTATGATGATGCAATGTTTAGGTGGGTGGATGGAGGGCAGGATCCCCAAACAGCACAGCTCCCACCCACCTCCATGGCTGCAACCTCCCTCCCACACAATGTTTGGGCTCTGGGGTGAGCCCCAGAGCAGCAAAACAAGTGTCCTGACCGCTCCAAACCAGCCCAAGGCCTCACTGGGAGCCAGGTCCCACCCCCCTGCTGCACATTGGGCTTTATCCCCTGAAATCTCTGCGTTTATCACACTGGTTTTATCCCCAGGCTCTCACTGAAAACAAACTGAGCTTCCCTGGAGTGAAGTCAGCCCAGGCAGAGCAGGAGTTAAGTTCTCCAAAATAACTCTGCAGGAGACAACCCTGTTTTGAAATCCTGGGAAAGGGTAGGCTGTGAGAACACCCTCAATTAGTCACTTCAACAACAGCCCGGGGCAGCAAACAGAGCAGTGTTAGCAGGTCATTAGCAGGGGGTTTGGGGAAAAGGTGCAGTTTAAAAGACAGGCTTCAACATGGAGTTTCTTACCAATAATCATTGCAGTGAATAGGTCTCTATATAAGAAATTAAACAGGAAAGGTGCATACCAGGCCTCAACTCCCACAAAGGCTGTCACTATGTAGACAATTGAAATGGTCTGAAAGAAAGCACAGGACAAAGCAGGGGTGAGAAACGTGATGGGCAAGGCTGGCAGGACCTGGCTGGAAACACCTGGGCTGGCAGCACCACGTGTGTGCCAGGCAGCTCCAGAGACAGGCAGCTCTAAGCTATGACATGTTCAGTCCTACCCACCAGCAGGAAGGAGAAAAATAAAACAAATCCACAAATATCCCCTGTTACCAGGTGTAGGAAGTGTGAGCTGCTGAGCAGGGACTGGATTGGGAAGTGCCCAACCCCTGTGCTGGGGCAAGTTGGGCAAGTGCCCAACTGCTGGGGCACCTCCAGTGCTGGGGCAGCTCTGGGCTCCTCCTGACAAGAGAGACCTGGAGGGGCTGGAGAGTGTCCAGGGAAGGGAATGGAGCTGGGAAGGGGCTGGAGCTCCAGAAGTGGCTGAAGAAGCTGGGAAAGGAGCTCAGCCTGCAGAAAAGGAGGCTCAGGGGGACCATGTGGCTCTGCACAGCTCCTGACAGGAGGGGCAGCCAGGGGGTTATCTCAGGCTCTGCTCCCAGGGAACAAGGACAGGACAAGGGAAATGGCCTCAAGCTGTGCCAGGGCAGGGTCAGGTTGGACACCACGACGAATTTCTTCCTGCCCTTGGCAGGAGCTGCCCAGGGAGGTGGTGGAGTCACATCCTTGGAGGAATATAAAAACCATGTGGATGTGGCACCTGGGGACAAGGATCATTGGTGGCCTTGGCAGTGCTGAGGGCATGGCCTGACTCAGTGGTCTCAGAGGGTTTTTCCAACCTCAATGATTCCATGAGAAGGATATGACCAGGAGCTGCAGGAGAGACACCCTGGCACAGCTTGAACTCTCGAGGTGACCAAAGCACAGGTTTTACACAAGCAGTGACCCTGGAGGGGTCATTCAGGGACTCTTCCTTATCCATCTGCTGCTGGATTACAGGGGGAAGCTCACCAGGGCTATTTCAGCTTTAATAGTCCCCTGAAGCTGGGTGGAACACGCTGCAGGGGAGCTCTGCCCTCCACCCCTGCCTTTCTCCAGCAGGCAGCTCAAAGACCTGGGTTAAGCAACATTTTGGGAGAAAGGATCAGAGTACAGTCAGGGACCAACTCCGGTCTCCTTTTAGTAAGAGAGATGATTATTTCAATTAATACAGCTGCATTAATTGAACTCTCCTTCCAACTTGTTGCATTTCCCACCCAACATCTGACAAGCCAGAAGATAAATAAATTGATGTAAGATAATGAGTTATAAGGAAGAAGCTTTTTTACAATGAGGGTGGTTGCCCAGAGTAGCTGTGGCTGCCCCATCCCTGGAAGTGTCCAATGCCAGGCTGAACAAAGCTTGGAGAAACCTGGGCTGGAGGAGGGCACTGCCAGCAATCCAGGTGAGCTGCATCATCCCCAGGTCCCAGTTCTCTTCAGGAAGAGCTTCCTGCAGAGAATTCCTTAAGGAGGAATGGACACACCAACACCCCAAGCTGTTGTCCATCACCATCAGTCTCAACACACGCTGCCCAGGGACCATGGTCCAGAGGGTCCTCCTTAGGAATCTTTGCTCCAGGAACAGCAATTAACAAGCCAATTAACTCTGCTGAGTTTTTGGCCCAGATTCTGGTGGTGCTAAAAATCACCCCAAACTTCCAGGCTTCAATTTACCCACACAGGTATCATGCAGAGAGCTACCTAAAGCAACAATTCCGGTGGGCAAAGCACGCAGGAACCAGGGAGAGGAGAGCCAAAGCAATGCCCACCCTTCAATCCTAGTTTTTCTTGGACAGTCCATTTCCATGGACTGATTCCATGATTTCCAAGGCTTAGGATCTGCAGTGGAACACCCCTCAGTGGGCAGCACTGCACCCAGCAGGGTCTCAGGGTGTGCACTTACCACCTGGCTGATGTCATATCCCCAGGGCAGGAAGAGAATCCCTGTGTTATATTTCTCCCAGTGGGAGAGGATGAAGGAAAACAAGACCACCCACAGCAGGAGGTAGAGGACGAAGACGCTGACGCCGGTGGAGCCCCGGCCAAAGGTGGAGTACACGGTGACCACGAAGTACACGCAGGCCCAGCTGTCCAGGCCGTGGTCAAAGAGCTCTCCCAGGGGGGTGCTGGAGTTGGTCCGGCGCGCCTGCTTCCCATCAACGCCATCTGGGAAAGAGGGGAAGAAATAGGGAGCTTTCCTGGACGCTCCACACAATGCAATGGGCCAGGGAACAGCAGCTTTCCCCACCTCCATCCTCAAACAAGGAGTGGGCTTCCCACTCCCTGCTCCTTGGGAGGCTGAAAAATGCAACAGTCTGATGATATTATATTTATTTCCTTACACTTCCTTTATACTCCTTAAAGAAGCCTCTTCCTGTGCCTAAGGGAGGTCCAAGAGAGCTGGAGAGGGACTTTGGACAAGGGCCTGAAGGGACAGGACAAGGGGGAATGGCTTCAAAGTGGAAAAGAAATTTGGGTGGGATATTGGGAAAGAATTCTTGGCTGTGAGGGTGGGGAGGCCCTGGCACAGGCTGCCCAGAGAAGCTGTGACTGACCCTGGATCTCTGGAAGTGTCCAAGGCCAGGCTGGACAGGGCTTGGAGTGACCTGGGACAGTGGGAGGTGTCCCTGCCCACAGAAAGGGGTGGAACTAGAGGATTTTGCAGATGCCTTCCTACCCAAACCATTCTGGGATTCTCTGATTATTTAAAGCAGACCCAAGACAGAGTTTCACAATTCAACTCAAAGTCAGTTCCAGTGTCCTCCTTTCCCATCACCTGCTCTGGGACAACTTCCTTCTCTCCACTTTGCAAAGCAGCTCCCAGAAACTGCTCCTGGCAGGAGCACAGTATCAAACATTTCCCAGAGGCTTGGAGAGGGGACAGTGCAGCCACAGCACAAGTGGGTGACCTCAGTCCCCCAGGGAAACTCTTACCTAACGTGTAGGCCATGAAGTTGAGGAGCCCCACCACGATCCACACTCCATTTGGAACATGCTGGTGATCAGGAGCTGCAGGGATCAGACAGACCCGAGTCAGGACAGCTCAGGATGTGCTTCCAGAGGGTTTATTTTGGCCCAAGAGGCACAGCCACGAGGACTCAAACAGTGAATCTAGGTTGTGAACTTTGCAGGATGTGATGGCAGAGCTGCCCCTCAACAGCTCATGAAACCAGGTCAGTGAGGACTTTGCCTTCCAGGATATATTTGTCCCTTGTCCCCAGCTCTCCAAAATCATGGGACCTGAGAAGTGGGGCCAGTTCTGCAGTGCCACTGTAGGCTGTGTGCAGAGGACACTCCTCAATCATTCGATCACAGAGCATCAAGTGGAGCCTCTTTGATGTGGCAACTCCCTGCCCCCGCAGGAACACGCCAGGATTCCCCGCCCAGTCTCCAGTCCCATCCTGCCAATGGAAATTGAGCTCTTCCTTAATAGCACCTCCACCTCCTCCTGCACGGCTCCGGCAGCGAGCCAGCAGAGCTGGCTGCAATCAGGGAGCCCAAAGGGGCACTGGAAAAGGGCAAGAAGAGGCATGGATCCTTGGCAGCAGGAGGGCACAGGGAGGTCTCCTGGGGGAACAATGATCCTGTGAAATGCCACCTCCTGTTTCCTCTGGGTAGCAGGATGGTGCCTTTCCAGCAGCAGAGGGAGGGAAGGAGGGAGGGAGAGCATCACGTCTGCAAAGCCATCCAAGGAGGAGGGAAGGCACAAAATTCTGGAGGCCTCACCAGCACCAGGAAAAGTTCTATTTCCAAGCAGAACACGCAAAATGTGTATGTGAAAGTGTCCCAAGCTATGAGCTTCTCCATCCTTCCAAAGCCAATTTTTGAGAGCCAGGGAGAGCTGAGGATGTCCAGCCTGGAGAAGAAAAGGCTCCAAGGGAGACCCCAGAGCCCCTTCCAGAGCCTAAAAGGGCTCCAGAAGAGCTGGACAGGGACTTGGGACAGGGGATGGAGTGACAGGACACAGGGACTAGCTTCCCACTGCGAGAGGGCAGGCTTAGATGGGACTCTGGGAAGGGATTGTTCCCTGGGAGGGTGGGGAGGCCCTGGCACAGGGTTCCCAGAGAAGCTGTGGCTGTCCCTGGATCCCTGGATGTGTCCAAGGCCAGGTTGGATGTGGCTTGGAGCAGCCTGGGATAGTTGGAGGTGTCCCTGCCCATGGCAGGAGGTGGAATGGGATGAGCTTTAAGGTCCCTTCAACCCAAACCATTCTGGGATTCCATGATTCTGGGTGCCTTCAACAGCCTGGACTTGTCTACCAACAAAGGCAATCCCAAGAAACCAGGATTTTTCCCACATAACTGTTTTGACGATGGGTCCAGTTTAGAAGAACTACACAAACTCCGAGCAACCTAAACCAGACCTGGCAGGGTCTAAGGAAGAGAAAAATACACAGAATAAGCTCCTGAGAATGATCACACTGCATTAATCCTTTTCCTGGGATTCCTCCATGAGCAAAGGGACGCAAGTGAACCATTAGATTCTCAGGCAGATTAACATGGTGACTGTTAGAAAGTTTAAAGCTGTGAATGGTGAAGCTCAGAAAGAGGATTTGGCCTTGTTAGTCTGATGTGGTGGTGGTTTTGCCAAGAGGGGAATGAGCTGGCATGTGAAGAACAAGGCTCTTCCTGCTGATTTCAGGGAAGCACCATTTCCTAACATTCTCCTGTTAGATTTTCAAACAAGGGCACTGGGTTGTTTGCTCTGTAGGCAGAGCCAATTCTGACCCAAGATTCTGGCTGTTTCCTCCTCCCTCTCCCACCTGCTACCAGCTAGGAGCACATTCCCTTGGCAGCCAGAGGGAAGGTGTCACATCCAGACAAGTCCTTGTCACAAAACGCAGTGAGTTCAATCCCCTCCTCTGTCCCAGTCACTTGGGGAAGGCCCAGACCCAGAGGCCTCACCAACGAGCACCGGGATTCCCAGCAGAGGAGGTTTTCCCATCTGACCAGGAACATGCAGCCTTACCAGAAGCATAAAAGTCAGGGTCGAAGTATGCCATGAGGAAGAAGTTGAAGACAAGCAGCAGGAAGCCAGAAAACGTTATCAAATTTGGGGCCAGCCAGGTAGGGAAGATCTATGGGAAAGCAGCAAAAGAACAGATGAACTCATTAAAACATGGACTGAAGAGCAGGTGTTGCTCCAGCTGCGGTTGCACCATCTGGGTGTTAGACAACACTGCCAGGAGCACCCAGAGCATCCCGAGGCAGCAGAAAGCGTTGGGCTGGGATGCAGGGATTCAGGGATTCTGGGCAGGCTGCAGGCAGCCCCTTGCTCATTAGTGGCACCACAAAGGAAGCAGCTGATGGTGTTACAGAGGTGACCTGGGCTGTGCTGTCCTGCTCAAGGGTGGGACAGGGACTCACCTTCACGATGGCATTCCAGAAGGGATGCATGACGTACAGAGACAGGGGGTTGCTGTCCACGGCGCTGTACTGGGAAAGGGAAACAAAACCCAACAGTTAGGGCTCCAGCAACTCTTGGAAAAAGCCAGAGATCTGGAACCTTCTGAGCCTCATCCTGTGTGGAACCCTCACGGGACTCCTGATGTACCCTACAATCCTCCACCCTCTGGAAATGCCAACTCCAGCTCTCTAAGTGGACACAGACAAGGAGCAAGATGGTGATCCTTCCAACTGGTTCCAGCTGCTCTGCCCCACCTGGATAAGGAGAAATGCTGTGGTTCCCACCTCCCAACAGTGCCATCTGTCACCTGCTCCACTGTCATCCCTTTGTTCCCTTGCTGGCCCCAATCTCCATCCCCACTTCCAGCAGTGGGACTGGGAGCCCTTTGAGCAGGATGCATCTCAGAGGGCTCCTCTCCATTGAGGAGCTGAGATTTCACCAGAGGAAGCTTAGGGAATGGGGAAGGAGAGCTCTTACCCCTCATCCCACCATTTTTACAACATTTGAGGTGCTGAGGGTGTGTTTGTGGTGGGGGAAATAAAAATAGAAATAAAAATCAAAGATCTAGACAAGGTATGAAACAACTTCCAGCTAGGAAGTTAAAATTTGACATAATTTGGCTCTTGAGAGCAGCACAAGCTGTTATCTGCTCTCACAGCCCCTTCCAAGCACAGATTACCCTGGCTAAAGTCCTCTTCCCCCAGGAACACTGATAAGAATCCCAAGAATAATTCCCTAGGCTACAGAAGTCCTGGGCTCATGTGCTCAGCACTGGGCTGGGCACAACCTGCTGTCCACCCACCTGCTTGGGACAACACCCCAGCTCCCAGCACAGGCATCTGCCCGAGTCCAATCCCAACCACAGAATCCCAGAGTGGTTTGGGTGGGAAGGGACCTTCCAGAAACTCCAGTCCCACCTCCTGCCATGGGCAGGGACACCTCCCACTATCCCAGGTTGCTCCAAGCCCCATCCAGCCTGGCCTGGAACACTTCCAGGGATCCAGGGGCAGCCGCAGCTTCTCTGGGCAACCTATGCCAGGGCCTCCCAACCCTCACAGGGAAGAATTTCTTCCCAATATCAAACCCAAATCTCTCCTTTCACATTTGAAGCCATTACCCCATGTCCTGTCCCTCTATCCCTTGTCCCAAGTCCCTCTTCAGCTCTTCTGGACCCCTTAAGTCTCTGGAAGGGGCTCTGAGGTGTCCCCAGAGCCTTCTCTTCTCCAGGTGAACACCCCCAGCTCTCCGAGCCTGGCTGCAGAGCAGAGGTGCTCCAGCCCTTGGAGCAGGTCTGGGGCCTCCTCTGGACTCATTCCAACAGGTCCCAAATTTGGTTTGATTGTTGAAAGGAAACCCCTCAGGAAAGAGCAGCTCCAGGTCCCCCCCTACCCCATGGCCTTGAACCAGCCCCTGTCACTGCACCCATGGATTGCTCCAACCTGCTCCTCTCATTATCTGCATACCCCACTTTTCCCTGGAAGCAGAGAAGTGGTGGGAAAGGGAAAGGAACACCTCCCAAGACAGGCACCAGGACCAAGAACATCTTGCTGGGGACCCATCTTACATCATTTGTTCCCATCTGGGTGAATCCCATCCTCGGCAAGGATTTCTGTATCCCCTCCTAGCCCTTCCCTGCCCTCCCTGTGCAGGGTCACTTCCTCTCCCTGGGATTCAGCCCCAGAGGTTGCATCCTCACACCAGCAAAACCACAGGAGCTGCAGAGCAAGCAGCAACAAACCCCAAAGCAGTATGGAGGCGACATCTAAGCCGCAAGGAATTTCCATCCCAGCTTAATGCAATTTTGGGGGGCAGAATTCCAAATGCTTTACAAGATAATAGGATTTGAAGCACCAGTTAGGGGAGGAGGAGAGACTGATTTAATCTCATTATCCCCAAAACAGCCTGGAACAAGAAAACAGATGCAAGGCTTGGAGCGAGGCAGGGGAAGCACTCCAGAGCCTCTGTGCCCATGGCTGGAAGGGATCTCAGGGAAGTTTCACCAGGCTCATGGCTCGGGAAGATTTCATCTCTCCCTTCAAAGACTGGGATAATAGTTAACAAACAGCTTTTCCCCATGGCCGTTCATGTCCCCACTTTGCTTGCAGAACTCAAAGATCTGGAAAGAGCCATTTCTTAGGAGAAAGGGCAGCCGCTCTGCAGAGGTTTACTGATACAACCATGGAATCAAGGAATATCCTAGTTTGGAGGGGATTCACAAGGATCATCCAATCCAACTCCTGCCCCTGCACAGACCCCAACAATCCCACCCTGTCCATCCCTGAAAGCATTGTCCAAACACTCCTGGAGCTCTGGTGGCCTTGAGGCCGTGCCCATTCCCTGGAGCCTGTTTAGCCTGACCACCCTCTGGGGGAAGAACCTTTTCTGATATCCATCCCAAATGCCCCTGACTCAGCTCCAGCTGTTCCCTTGGGTCCTGTCCCTGTCACAGAGAGCAGGGATCAGAGCTGCCCCTCAGAAGGAAGTTGTTGACATCCATGAGGCCTCCCCTCAGTCTCTTCTCCAGCTGAACAAGCCAAGTGCCCTCAGCCACTCCTTGTGTGGCCCTCCAGACCCTTCCCCATGTCTGTGGCCCTTGGATGCTCTCCCACAGCTTTAGATCCTTCCTAGGCCCCCCAGCTCCTGCCAGGCTCCAGCCAGGACACTACTTTGTGTGCTGAGCAAGGCCAGCCATGCTGTGCCCACTCTGGGGACACCCCGGGGCACAGGGACAGAACCAGGGCTGGCTCTGGTGCCAGGCTGGCTGCCACCCTTGGGGACAGCGCTCCAGACAGCCAGGACACGGCTTCCTGCCCAGGACAGCTGCTCCCAGAATACCAATGAGCTGCCAGGCATCTTCAGGGACAAATCCCAAGAGCATCTGCCATGCCCAACCTCCCCAGGCTGCTTTTCCTTGTTAGGATCCTCCCTACAAACATTACTTAAGTTGTCCCTTCCACCTCTTCATCTGTAAGGCCCCAAACCCAGCAGTGTTTGAGCTTGGCATTGGCTCCATCATTCCCTCACCTCATTCTCACTGGAAATTAGTGTAACCTGCATTTTGGATCTGAACACACACTGGCCTAGTAACTCACATCCTTCTACGAGTCATTCTTCTATCACAACCAATGATTCCCACCAGCCTGGACTCTGGATTTCCACCCCTTTTTCCTTTGACCTTCTTTCCCTGAAAAAGAGAAGTGATCAGAAGGAATTTCATATGCCCCAGAGTCTCCTTCCCAAAGGAGCCAGGCATTTGTGAAGTGCCCTGCTCTAAAACAGCTCTGTGTTCACAGACACATCTTCTCCTCATGGCTGCATGAAGGAGCCAATCCAGCCCAGACAGCTCCCTCGGGACTGGGGTCAGAACTCCTTAGGGAAAGAACAAAACCAGCAGCAACAATCTCATCACTGGCACCTCACAGGAGCCTCCTGTCCATGCCAAGATAGCTCCAGGGAGCCACAAGCACCCCAAGAGCTAGGGATGGGCCCGGTGGCTGCAGTGCTATTGCAGACAAGCTAGCTGGCGTCGTTATGGGATTTACAGACACAAATGGCTTGTATGGCTTTGACCCAACATTAATCGTACAACCAGGATGCCTCTGGGAGATCCAATTATGTGTCCGAAGAGGAAAAAAATACAGATTTATAGCCCAGATTCTACTAATAGCCTTCCTGTCCCGGAAAAAACAATTCCGTGTTGAAGTAATCTGGTTATCCGGAGCCGGCACACCAAGCACTGCCACAGAATCCTGGAATATCCTGAGTTGGGAGGGACCCATCAAGTCCAGCTCCTGGACGTGCAGAGGACATGCCAAGAATCCCACCATGTGCCTGGTGTGATTCACACCATCCCCACTGTTTGTTGTCACCTGGAGTGTGACACATCCAGGTGGGCTGGGACAACACAGCACTGGTGGCACAGGCACCTGTGCTGGGGACAGCAAACAAAGATGGATTTGCACATCCCATCTTGCTCACAGGTGATCCAGGCAAGATCAGGGCACTCAGCAGAGCAGCTCCAGCAAGTCCTTTAGGCTGTTCCCTATATATATATCCTTAAATATGAAGAGAGCACAAGGCTGAGAACCTTCTCCCCTCAGGCTCAAGATAAGCCAGGAGGCAGAAAACTCAACCAATCCTGGCAAATGGAAGTGAGCAGAGCTGTGCCAGGAAAAACAAGGCACATTTGCCCTATGCCCACCCTTGGCTGATGTGTGAGGAGTCACCTAGCCCTTTAATGGTACTGATTAACTCAAGCCCTGTTTGTCTTTTCCAAGGTCACATCTCAGCTGGCACCAGAATGGAACATGTTGGCAGTGGAGAGCTGCACCCACCACATGAGCCCATGGGCTTGGCTCCCACCAGTAAGCTGCAGGAAGGATGTGGATGTCCTGGCTGTGTGTCCCAGCTGCTGCAGCTTCAGTGTGTCCCTCCTCCTGCCTGGGTTTCACTGTGTGGTATGCAGACATCCAGCAATGAAAGATGCTTCAAAACACAGCATAAAATCACAGAATCACTGAGGTTGGAAAAGTCCTCTCAGAACATCAGGTCTAACCACCCTCCAGCACAGCAAAGGCCACCACTGACCCCTGTCCCCAACTGCCACATCCCCAAGGCTTTTAAACCCCTCCAGGGATGGAGACTCCACCACCTCCCTGGGCAGCCTGTGCCAGGGCTGGACAGTCCTTTCCAGGAAGGAATTGTTCCAAATATCCAACCTGACCCTGCCCTGGCACAGTGTGAGGCCGTTTCCTCTCATCATGTCCCTGTTCCCTAGGCGCACAGCCTGACCCCCCTGGCTGACCCTCCTGTCAGGAGTTGTGCAGAGCCAGAAGGTCCCCCTGAGTCTCCTCTTCTCCAGGCTGAGCTCCTTTCCCAGCTCCCTCAGCCACTCCTGGGGCTCCAGCCCCCTCCCCAGCTCCATTCCCTTCCCTGGACACTCTCCAGCCCCTTCCCAGCTCCATTCCCTTCCCTGGACACTCTCCAGCCCCCTCCCCAGCTCTGTTCCCTTCCCTGGACACTCTCTAGCCCCTCCAGGTCTCTCTTGTCAGGAGGAACCCAGCACTGGAGGCATCTGCAGGGTCCCAGCAAGGCCAGATCCACCCTCCTCGACAAGGAACTGCCACACTGAGCAGAAGCCTCCCTCCTGCTCCCCAACCCCCACGTGCTAATCAATTGAGGAAACTACATTCCTGCCTTGCCAACACACTAGGACATTCACAGCCCTGGTTCTCAGAGACACCAGCTGGGAGATTCATGGAATCCCAGATTGCTTCGGACTGAATGGACCTTAAAGCTCACCCAGTGCCACCCCCGCCATAGGCAGGGACACCTACCACTATCCTAGGTTGCTCCAAGCCCTGTCTAACCTGGCCTTGGACACTGACAGGGATAGAACAGCCACAGCTTCTATGGACAACCTGTTACAGGGCCTCCTCACCCTCACAGGGAAGAATCCAGTGTAGTCTCTCTCTCCAGCATGGCAGCTCCAGATGGAAAATGGAGCAGGCTGCAGCTCTGTCCCAGCACCAGAATCACTGCGTGGTGGGATGGAGCTGGGAGTTAGCCCCACTGCCCTGCTGCCGAGTCCTGACCCCATCCCATTGTTGTGTTGCTGCAAGGGAAGTCATTTCCCCATGGATACATAATGTGGAGCAACACTTGATGTGGATGGCAAGCTTTGGTGGAGCAGCCTGCCAATTCCAGCTGCATCCAGGAGCTCTCTCTGTTTGGGAGCATCAAATATCCATGAATATGGGTCACCACCGCTTCTGCTGCAGTGAGAGGTGATCAGCTGCACAGGGGTGCACAGATGGTGAGCTCAGGGCTGGGAATGATGAACCTTCAGGGATGCAGTTAGGAGAGGATTAGTCAGCAATGAACCTCTGGAGTGGCAATTAAGAGATAAGAGTGGTGACTCCAGGGAGGAAGACTGAGGGAGGGGGGAGAAAAGGCAGAATCAAAAATGCAGAACAGGGAACTTGTTATAACGCTGGAACAGGCAGAAGAATTTCCTATGTTGCCAGAGCTGGTTTGGGCTTCAAAAAATAGGGGGAACGTAGTTGAGAGGGGGATCAGATCAGCTCTGTGTGCCCAAAGAGAACAGGAGGGACCAGGAGAGCACGGCAGTGACAGCAGAGAAAGAAGCAGCCTCTCACCACCCCCACACTTCCACATCCCTGTGCTCTCCCCAAGGGCATATCCCAAAACCTGCTTCCTGCAGGGGCAGTGAGCTGCTCTGGCACTTCCAGGTTGGGATGCCCCTCATGGAGGCCATGAGCTTCCAGGGGAGATCAAACACTGGCAAGACCTCAGCCCCTCTGGAGAACTGGGTTTGATCCCAACCTGCCAACCAGGAGAACAGGACAGGGGGAATAGCCTTAAGCTGAAGGAGGGTCGGTACAGATTAGATTTTAGGAAGGATTTGTTCCCTGTGAGGGTGAGGAGGCCCTGGCACAGGTTGCCAGAGAAGCTGTGGCTGCCCCTGGATCCCTGGAAGTGTCCAAGGCCAGGTTGGACAGGGCTCAGAGCAAACTGGGATAGTGGAAAGTGTCCCTGCTACTGGCAGGGGGTTGGAATTAAATGAGCTTTAAGTCACTTCCCATCCAAACCACTCTGGAATTATGCGACAATGCACAAGTCAGTGCAAGAAGAGAGAATTTCTTAAAATCTCTAGAAGAAATCAAGTTGAACTTTTCCATTCAAGGAAGCCACAAGCCCACAAACATCAGGAAATTATTGCAGGTAAAGCAAGGCACTGCAGGGAAGGAGGGGCAACCCCCTTGGGCTACCCCCAAGTTTTGAGACAGCCTTTGTGAAGGGCACAAATAAAACCTTTTTTTTTCCAAAGCACATTTGTGCCTCCCTCTCATCCCGCCTCTCCACAAAAAGGAAATTAACAATTAACAGGAAAAAACCCACACTGACATCCAGCTTTGTGCAAGATGTGAAGCAGAGCGAGTCGGGTCACTGATACAAACCCTTGTAACGTGGCCACTTTTGGAGCCAGCCACAGGAAGTGATACTTGAATTTCCACAATGCACTCCCAGTTCTCTTCCAAACCCTCCTGACAGCCAAAGACTTGCTGATAATTAGCAGAGAATAACTTTTCTGATGGAATTCTTTGTCAACAGACACCAATAAACATTGCAGCAAACTTTCAGTGCAATTAAAGAGCCCCAAGATGGACTGACAAGCAGCCCACGCTCCATTTAAGTGATGGCTCTGCACATCTTGCAACACTCAAGGCACGAGCTGGGATCTAGCTCTGCTTTGCATGCCAAGGAGGGAGGTTTTTCCAGCACATGGAAAAGGCTCTCACAGCCAGCAGGCTTAGCACTGTCACCACCTCAACTCCTTCCTCTCCACAGGCCTGTGGCTGCTCATCGTGGCACCTCTGTGCCCACACTGACACCTGGGAGTATTGGGAATGCAGCTTCCTGCTGCTCCACTGTGCTCACATCCATGAGAAAGGCACGTGCTCTTAGCAGATGTTCTCAGCCACCAGCTGGGAACAGTAGCCTCCTGCTTCAGGTGGGCCTGAGGATGTAGGATGTGTGCAGCAGGCAATGGGCAGAGCAGAAGTTGTGTCCTTCACCTACACCTCAAGGGAAGAGCCCAGAGGGCTCCTGCTGTGGGACAGCATAAGGAATCCAGGATGATGGACAGGACCTGGCCGTGTGTCCTGGTACCTGGAAAACCCCCAGTCCTGGGCTGATCCCCTAGTGTGGGCAGCAGGAAAGGGGGGATTCTGCCCCTCTGTCCCTATGCTCAGGTGAGACCCCACCTGCAGAGCTGCCTCCAGCCCTGGGGCCAACAGCAGAAGGACCTGGAGCTGCTGGAGAGAGTCCAGAGGGGGCCACAGAGAAGCTCCAGGGCTGGAGCACCTCTGCTCTGAAGCCAGGCTGGGAGTGCTGGGGGTGTTCACCTGGAGAAGAGAAGGATCCAGGGAGACCTGAGAGTCCCTTCCAGAGCCTAAAAGGGCTCCAGAAGAGCTGGAGAGGGACTTGGGACAAGGGATGGAAGGACAGGACACAGGGAATGGCTTCCCACTGCCAGAGGGCAGGGTGGGATGGGATACTGGGAAGGAATTGTTCCCTGAGAGGAGGTCCTGGCACAGGGTGCCCAGAGAAGCTGTGGCTGTTCCATCCCTGGAAACATCCAGTGGACATGTGGCAGCCAATACAGCCACAAGCTGCCTGTCCCTGGGCAAGTCATTGTCTCATACAAAAACCCACAGAGGTTTGAAGTTCCTCCTGGCAACCCTGCAGGATCCACTGGGTGCTGGAGCTGCAGTAGGTCCTGACCACAACGAGCTTCATCACCACCACTGTGGCTAAAACAAGCAAGTTTGGGAATTCTCCACCAAAACATGGTTCAGTATCTTTGACACCCTGTAGAGCAAAGGCCACTGCTCAGAAATCAGCAGCACTTCAGCAGCAATTTCAGGGTTGTTCAGGATGAAGAGACGTAAGCACAGCCAGAGCAGGTCCCGGGAGTGGCACCAGCTCATTGCTCATCAAAACCCACGTCAAGTGTCTCTAGAAAGCAGCATAAATCCCTTCCCCTCATCTCATTGCTTAGCACAGGGGAAAAGCTCAGCCAAGGCTCGTGAGCTGGGTCGCTCCCAGTTAATCCATAAGCACTGCTGCTGTCTCCTCCAACCACAGCATTTTTCAGACCACGAGAGCTGCAAAGGACACACTAAGCTGGGCAGTGGTTCAAACCCCAGACTTTAATCACAGAAAAGGAGAAGAAAGAAGAAAAACACCTCTAATTTGGATATCACAGAGTCTAGGAGGTGCTCAGCAGGTGCCAGGCAGCACCTTGGGAAGCTGCATGTGTTTAAAGGCAGACACACACACTGCTGTCTCAGAGCAATTAAAAGAGCCCTTGGGGAAGGAGTTAAGTGATTCCAGAGCTGCGCTGAAAGGCTTCCCCTCCTTCTCACCCTTCCTGCTAAGGAGAAGCCGACCTGGCAGGCTGGGGGGGAGGCAGTGGCCTTTAATCACCATGGCCTTGAGCCTCACAGCCACAGCCCAGCAGCAAAACACTTCCCTTCCTGCTTCCCTTGCTCCCAGTGGTGTTGTTCCACTGGTCTGAGCTGCTATCAGTGTCTCTGAACACCCTGCAGAGAGAGATCTCTTCAGGGCTCCTGTTTCCAGAGTAGCCTAGAGAATCCTGCCAAGAACAGCTTCCAGCCATCTGCTTCCCATGGCGCAGCATCTGCAGCCCTGCTCCCCGTGGCACTCCAAGTCTGGAAGCAGTGGGATTTCTGGTTGAAGGGAAGAGCAGCCTCTCCTTCAGGGCGCAGATGGGACCAGCAGCTGGGTTCCCACCTGGAAGAAGGGTGCAGAAAAGGGAGGAGAGCATCCAGAAGGAAAATGCTTTCCACGATAAATGAAAATCCAACGCCTGATCCTTGGGTGCATTCAGTGCCCCAGGACTCCGAGCTCTCCTGTAAACATCCTTTCCATCTAACACTGGAAATGAGGAATGGAGTTATTTTCCTGTAAGAAAACCATTTAAGAACTTGGATAATCAAATGTGGGAAGGATTTTCTACAGATGGGGCCTGCCAATCACATGGACCAGAGGCCTGTTTGCTGCACCACCACCTGGGATTTCCACTATCCAAAGGGATGTAGTATCCATACTATTCCCTCCTTAGACTGTCAGCTCTAACAAACAGCATTTCAAAGGGTACCTTTAGGTCCCTTAAGGACACCACCAGCTCCTGCTCAGACACAAGGACACAGAATGTAAGGGTTTGGGGGTTTTTTGAGCAGCAGTTTTGCTATAAAAGGTCCTTCCCAAGTCTCATTTGAGTTTCCTCTTGCTGAACTCACACTTACTCCGGAAGCTTCTGGGGTGAGCCACCAGGCTGGCCCACCTTTGGACTCAAATATGACACATCATCACCTTCCCTCTCCATTCCTCCCATGCCTCAGGTAAGGAGTAGCATTCCCATCTCCTCCTTCACTGTCACTTCCCCCAGACCAAGATCCCTGAGGATAACATGTACCATCCAGGAATGCCTGAGGCCCACATGGCATCATGACAGAGCCTTGTACCCATACTTCCATCCAGCTTACACAGGGAGAAAACCAGGACAGCACACACTCACACACAGCCAGAGCCTCCTGCACAACACTTGTCACTCAAGCACCTTCCCTGCTCCTATGGGACCTGGATCAAAGAGCTACACAGGGATCACGGCCCTAGGAATAGTCATCAGTGGCTCCATTGCACCAGAGACAGTGGTACAGCACAGGATCCCTCTGGGTAGAGCTGGAGAGCAAGGAATCACAAGCAGCTCAGACAAGGCTGGATGAGGAAAGGCTCCAGAGAAGGCAGGGCACGTGACTGGAATATGGAAAGACAGGGACAAACCATCAGAGCTGGCAACTGCCAGGACATGAGAAGCTGCAGACCTGTGCCCTCACTTAGACTCATCAAATGCCAGAATGGTTTGGGTGAGAATGGACCTTAAAGCCCATCCATTGCCACCCCCTGTCATAGGCAGGGACACCTTCCACTATTCCAGGGTGCTCCAAGGCCCAGTGGTCTTGCATACTGCCAGGGATGGTGCAGCCACAGCTTCCCAGGGCCTCCCCACCTTCCCAGGGAAGAATTCCTTCCCAATATCCCATCTAACCCTGCCCTCTAGCACTGGGAAGCCATTTCCCCTAGTCCTGTCCCTCCAGACCCATCTCCAAAGCCCCTCTCCAGCACAGGAAGCAGAGCAGGAACAGACACCTCTGTGAACACTCCCGAGGGTCCCACTTCCCCCTCACCCATCCATTTGCAGAAGAATATTGCCCAGAAGCTGGCCACATGGCCATCTGCAGGCATGAACCTGACCTCTGGCATCCAACTGCAAGTTTCCACTCACAAATAGCAGTGCCTGGCTGCAGCTTCCTTGGCAGGGGACATCCAACACCTGACAGGAACAGCGGTGGGGTTTGGCACAGGACATTCAACACCTGACCAGAGCAGGGTGCCTGGATTGCTTTCCCTTGGACACACAAATCCTACTCCACAGCCTCAAAACAAGCACTGGAGTTTGGATATTGAGACCTCCAGCCTGCCAGGCTCAGCCATCTCCTGCCCCAGGCTAACAAGTCACCAGTGCTGGAACACCTAGGATTTGTCCAGCCTTGGGGGAAGCCTCAGCATCTGCCAGGTAAGGCTGGGACACATCACCTACAGAGCATGGATTTGGTCCCTCCCTTCCCAGGAGGGAAGCTTAGCATGTCTCCAGAGGGATATTTCCTACACCCAAGGAACTCCCTGCTGCAGAAGTGTTACAGGTACAGAATACCAAGATCACTGAAGTTGGAAAAGACCTTCTAGACCATTGAGTCCAAACTGTGCCTGATCCCCACCTTGTCCCCAGCCCAGAGTACTGAGTGCCACGTCCAGTCTTTCCCTGGACATCTCTGGGAATGAGACTCCATCAGCTTCCTGGGCAGCTCCTGCCAAGGCCTGACCACATTTTCCAGGAAGAAACTGAAATATCCAACCTGACCGTGCCCTGACACAGCTTGAGGCCATTTCCCCTTGTCCTGTCCCTGTTCCCTGGGAGCACAGCCTGACACCCCCTGGCTGTTCCCTCCTGTCAGGAGTTCTGCAGAGCCAGAAGGTCTGCCAGAGCCTCCTCTTCTCCAGGCTGAGCTCCTTTCCCAGCTCCCTCAGCCGCTCCTGGGGCTCTCCAGCCCCTCCAGGTCTCTCTTGTCAGGAGGAGCCCAGAGCTGCCCCCAGCACTGGAGGTGTCCCAGCAGTGCCAGCACAGGGGACAGGCACTGCCCTGGCCCTGCTGCCACCCCAGAGCTGGCACAGCCCAGGGGCCATTGGCCTCTTGCCCACCTGGGAACACCTGGGCTCATGTCCAGCTGCTGGCACCAGCACGCCCAGGAAAATCTCTCCCCGACCATTAAACCCTCTCTGCCAGTGCTGCACCTTGTGCTGCTCAGCTTCCTCAGACTCAGGAGTGCCTCAGTATCCCTTCAAGAGCAGCCAGAGGATGGTTCCCTCTCCACCCCTGCCAGCCTGGGACAGCAGGAACACACTCCTGCCTCACCCCCAGCCAGCAGGAACGTGCACACTGCAAATTGAAACCATGCACACTCCTGACTCCAATGGCAGGAGTGACCTAGCCCAGACTGGAGAAAGCTGTGGATCATCCTGCATGAAGCTTCTTTCCTGCTCCATCAGCTCCAGGGACCCCACCTGCTCTCCAAGGACGGGCTCATTCCCTGGGAAACATTGCCTCCTCTACATCCCACCAAATCCACTTGTTCTCCTCCAAATTGATGGCGTGTGGCTGGAGATCTTCTGCCAGGCACAGCTCAAAGGCTGAGGCACAGCCAGGCCCTGACACAGGCTGCCCAGAGAAGCTGCCCCTGGATCCCTGGCAATGTTCCAGACCAGGCTGGACAGGGCTTGGAGCAAGCAGGGATAGTGCAAGGTGTTCCTGCCCATGGTAAAGGGTGGCACTGGATGAGCTTTAGGTCCCTTCCAACCCCATCTGTGAGTCTGACAAGGTAACCCAGCTTTGGAAGCTGCAAAGGGCAGAGCACGCTAAGCCTCAATGCCAAATTCAAGGCTGGAATACATGACCCAGTACCAGAGATTTGTGCTGGATCAGCCACTTTCCCAAGGCTAAAATAGCCAAGAACAAAGCTCCCCAAGGAAACAAGACACCGTGGAAGCAGGGAAGGCAGCAGGGCAGAGACATGAGTGGGGCAGAGATGCTGCTCTTGGAGCACTAAGTGAGCCCACCCACTCCTGTCAAAGTATTGACTCAGTAAAACCACAGGCTCTGGGCCAAAGCTCCTCTTGTCCTCGGGACACAGCTCCATCAGAGCCCTGCTCCCACATTCCAGCCCTGTGCCACCCAAACCAAGGCCAGGGAACATCCCACCAGTGCCTAATTGGGGACAGAGAGCAGCCGATGCTTTCTGTGCTGTGTGGGACCTTCCTCCTCCTTTTGCAGGTGCCTTTCAAGGCTCTGCTCCCAGATTTAACAGCAGCTGCACTTCTGTCAGAGGTGACTTCAGGAAATAACCTGGGAGCAGTTTTAGTCCCTGCCACATGATCCAGAATGGTATTGAAGTTGGAGACCCCTTCTCCCTGCACAGGTGCTGAGAGGGATGGCAGCAACCCCACCAATCCCTCCAGTGTGACGGGAAACAAGTTCAACATCCAACAGTCAACC